>CM038232.1:15118073-16318073 GCA_021442155.1 Cymbidium sinense | reverse complement strand
CGTCGTGGAGGTTTCGCTTCGCATCTGCGGCTCGTCGGACCGTCCGGGTTAGGAGGCGATGGATCATCGATTGTCAGTTTTCCGGTTTCATCCGGTTCGCCTCGTCGGGCCGTTGGTTGAAGCGAGCCCACGTTGTAGTTAAGTTTCGGCTTCGTCCAGTTCTTGCCTTTCGGTCCGGGTTAGGGCGTCGGCCACGATACGTCGCGTGGTTTTCGACTCGTCCGGTTCAGCCTCGTCGGACCGTCCGGGTTTAGGCGATGAGCCGCACATACATGGTGTTACAGTTTACGGTCATCCGGTTCTGCCTCGTGGGGCCGTCGTTGGAAGCGTCAGGCCAGCGATACATGCATTGGACCGGTTTCGACTCGTCGTTCGGATCGGCCGTCCCGGGTTGAAGCGTGAGCCACGATACGTATATGTGGTTCGTTCTGTTCTGCAGCTCGTCGGACCGTCCGGGTTAGGAGATGCAGAGCGAGGCGGCGAAAGATGCTGATGGTGGTAAGCGAGATAACCGGTAGCGATGGTGGGTAGCCGGGGAATCGGCGATGGTCGAGGCGGTGGCACGTGATAATAGCGTGGCGGCGGCAGAGTAGCAGCGGACCAGCGGTATTGTTAGCGGCGGCGAGGTGGCGAGCGGCAGCAGCGGCTGTCAGCGATGGCGATGGTAGTGGCGAGATGGCGACGAAGATGGTAGTGACCGGCGAGATGCCGGCGATGGTCGGCAGCGGTACCGGCGGATGGCGGCTTATGGTGGATAAATACGGCCCGGCGGTGGCGGGTAGCGATGGTCAGCGGCCGGCCGGTGGATTTGATTCGAGGTTGTTTGTCGAGTGTGACTTCGATGGCGTTACGTATGGAAGAGGTTGAATTGAATCCGAGGATTTTGACTATCGAGGTTGTTTGTCGAGTGTGACTTCGATGGCGTTAACCTATGGAAAAGGTCAATTAATCCGCTAAGATTTTGACCTATCGAGGTTGTTGTCGAGAGTATTACGATGGCGTTAACGTATGGATAAGTCAATTGAATCGGCGAGGATTTTTACCTATCAGGTTGTTTTGAGAGTGTTACGATGGCGTTAACTTGTATGGATTGGTAGAAGTCCAAGGACCTTTTGACCTTTCACGGGTTGTTTGTCGAGTTTTTTGCTCGATGACATTAACGTATATAGAGTCCGATCAAGTCCCTTCAGGATTGATCATGTCCCAATTAAGATGTAACATGAGTTGTATATTTCTCAAGTGGGAGAAAAGTAAAGAAAAAGCAAATCTTGTTAGAACAAAGGCTGAATTCACTAGTTCAATGATATAATCATAAGACACGGGTATGAGCTTTAAGAGAAAATGATAACAACAAGCAACAACAATGACGACAATAACATAACAACAAGCTTTAATCCCACTAGGTGGGATATCTGAGGATGAAATGACAGACGAGATAAAAGTTGTAATAATTATGCATTAGAGTTCGATAATATTTTGAAGATTCTTAGTATTCCAAGTTCGAGGTAGAGTTTTTCCTTACGGGTCGCGAGCTTGAGCGTTCTGGCTTGACCGCTGACCACATATGGACCATCCAGAGGGTGAGAGTTTATTGCGAGGGCCTTTGCAGCCTCGAGACTTAGCGGGGACCAAGTCAAAGATATGGGGGAGGTTTCACTCTTTTTGTTGAAGTGGCGAGCTACCGTTGGTGATAGCGGTCAGTAGGGCCATATCCGAGTTTGGGGAGTAGATCTAGGTCTTTGCCGAGTTTTTCTTCATTACTACCATGATCGAAAAACTGGACTCTTGGACTTGGAACCCTGATATCCACCGGTATGATAGCTTCTGTACCAAAACACAAGTTATACGGTGTTTCACCGGTTGGGGTGCGTGACATGGTGCGGTAGGCAAAGAACATTGGGAAGCTCATCAACCCATTGCCTTCTCAGGCGTGTTTTAGTCCTTTGAGTATGGTCTATTGGTAACTTCGGTTTGCCCATTGGTTTGAGGATGTGCTACTTTCTGTATGTATGTGTGAATGTGAAGATCTTTGCAAAAGGACATAAAGACTTTTCGATAATTGAGTTCCATTGTCGGTGATGATCTTTGCGGGGAAGACCAATCGACATATTATATTTTCCGGACAAATTGTTTTAGCATTTGTCTCTGATTTTTGAGTGGTTACCCTACCCATTTGGTGAAGTAGTCGATGGCTAGAATGATGAACTTTCGTTGCCCGATCTATTGGAAAAGGTCCCATGATATCAATCCCCAGCAAGGGGCGGGCTTTGAAAGGATGAGAGTTATGCATGCGGCATGTGAGGGAGGTTAGAATGCAATTGACAACTTGCATTTTTTGTGAACCCAAGCTTGTTTCATTGTAGGCCAATAAAACCCTTGCCTCTCATGATTTTAAGGGCCAATGCTCTTCCTCCAAGGTGTTCTCCACATATTCACGGTGAACCTCTCTTAGCGTAATCAACTTACGAAGGTGGAAGGCATTTGAGATATGGACAGAAAGCTTCGCTTGTATAGTTCACCTCAATAATAGCAAAGTTTGAAGCTTGTCTTGGGAGGCAGTTCGGTTGGATCTTGAGGAAGGGTTCCTTCTTGTAGAAAAGATAGGATGGGTCTATCCACGAGCGTTCCTCATCAATAGTTTGAATTACCCATGACCTTGGATCTAGGAAAATGTATTTCTTCAACATGCTTTCTCTTAAATAGATCTCCAGGTGGTAGAGGTAGCAAGCTTAGCAAGCGTCGCAGTATTCTTCTCTTAGTATGTGGATGATTTGATGTGTCTTGAAATGAGTAAGAAAGGATTTTACCAAGTGGAGATATTGCAGGTTGAGGATTATGAGTATTAAAATCTCCTCCAACTTGGGAGGCGACAAGTGTCGATTGAATTACTAAGTTTTGGCGTTCGCAGTCGATGGCGAATCTCAACCCTGCGATGAGAGCCTCATATTCGACCATGTTATTAGTTGCAGGGAATTTTAAGCGAAGTCCATACTCTAGGGTATTTTGCTGGGGGGAAACAAGTAGGATTCAGGCCGATACTGGCTCCATCATGAGAGTCCATTGAGGAGATGAAAGACGCGTGGATAACTCTTCTAGAGTTGGGTTGGTGCATTCCACTATAAAGTCAAGTATTTGAGACTTTATGGTAGCGAGTAGAAAATTTATATCAAATTCTCCCGTTCTCTGAGACCATTTGATTAACCTCCAGATACGGTTTACGTAAGATGGCCTTAATGGTAAATTAGTGTAAGCCGATGGTGTGAGCTTGAAAGTATGGGCCAATTTTATTTGAGAAAACTGCCGAGCCACTTTATCGCAAATGGATAACGACTTTACATGTCGAGAGAATTTTGACGTAATAAATTGGTTGTTGTGCCCCATCTTCTTCTCGCACTAAAATTGCTTATTGGGAAGAAACCGAGATATAAGTATAACGTTTCTCCTTGAATAGGTTTGGATAGCGAGGGGTGGAGATCTAGATATTCTTTTAGTTGCTCAAAAGCATCTTGACATTCATCGGTCCATTGAAAATTATTATTTTTAGCTCCTTCAATATTTTAAAGAATGGCAAGTATTTGTCCCAGGCAGACTAGAAGCGGGATAATGCGATTCGACCATTCAAAGCGTTGAGCGTCTTTGATATTCTTGAGGAATCATATCTTGGAGCTTTGATTTTTTCGGTTAGCCTCTATCCGGTGAGTTACCATAAATCCAAGAAATTTTCGACGTAACCCCAAAAGCACACTTGGTGGGTTAAGTCGTATGTTATAGCGTCGAAGAAGAAAACATGCTTCTAAGTCGAAATATGTTGTGACTTTTCTAAGCTTTTCACTAACATGTCATCCACATACACCTCCATTGTGTGTGGCTAGGTCTTTAAAACCTTATTCATAAGGCGTTGATAGGTAGCACCGTTTTAATCAAATGGCATGACTTGGTAACAATATAAACCTTTATATGTTTGAAAGCGTTGCCTCTTCATCCGTTGGGTTCATCTTTATTTGATTGTACGAATAAGCATCAAAAAAGCATTTGATGTCGTGGCGTCCACCAATTGATCGATTGAGGAAGAGGAAAACTATCCTTTGGGCAGGCCTTATTAAGGTCAGTGTAATCAACACATCCTCCATGTTCCATTTATTTTTTTAACCATGATAACATTTGCTAGCCATGTTGGGTAATGCACTTCTCGTATGAATCCCGCATGAGCTTGTTAACTTCTTGTTCAATAGCGAAGGCGATCGGTGCAAAACTCGCTTCTTTTGGATGATTGGTTTGAGCGTTGGATTAATTTTGAGGGAGTGCGTGATTACATTGGGGTCGACCCGGCATATATCTGGACTCAAGCAAATATGTCTTGATTTAGCGAAATATATACTTTTCCCTTTGTTCTTACGAGTAAAGATCCCACTTACCTTTGGTAATGGTTGGTCATCGATAATGCTATTGAGAGTAAATCTTACTGGGGAAGCTTTTTGAGGTACTCTTTCATCTCGAAAGTTAAAATCTTCGATGCTGAAGGTGATGGAAGGCGGTTGAGCTTATGCGAGATAACATGATTGGTCTGTTGATTTCCACAAACCACCCCAACTCCAGGGGTAGGAAATTTTATCTTGGATGAGGCAGAAGTGATAAGCAGAAAATTGATTGGAGGGCCTCCAGATTGCATTATATGCAGAATCGACTTGACCACCATGAATTGTATTAAATGAGTCACTTGTCGAGGAATTCTCCGAGGGTAAGGAAGAGTGATTGTCCTTACGCGTCTTGGGTGATTATCAAACCCATATAGTGGTGGCGGTTGGAGCTTTTTACTACTAGGCCATGTTAGAAAAGTTGAGTAAAATAAGACATCAGAGCTCCCATTGTCGATCAAAATTCTTTTAACTTTATAAGGATCCGCGATCCGTCTGATGACAAGTGGATCTTGATGAGGATATGGACTCCTTATAAGTCGAGTCATTGAAAGTGATGGAATGATCAATACGAGACTTCTTCAACTCTGGTTCTTTGGAGGCAGTAATGAGAACTTGATTAGGTAGTATCGGTCCTCTGCTTGTTTCAATTTCTCCAATTATTTGATGATTATTTGGTTGTTCTGTGATGATTGTCACGGTTGCCCCAAGCGGAGGTGTGTTTATTTGAGGTGGTTGATTCTTCCAAATCGGCGTAGATATCCTTGTTGAATGAGTCTCGATTTCTTCTTTGAGTTGTATGCATGCTTGATTAGTATGTCCACGGCTTGATGAAAGTGACAATATTGGCTCGATTTCACGAATTGGTTTCAATGGATGCGGCCACTTGATATTTTCTTCATTGCGAATAGCCATCGGAGGTTAACACGAGATGTGTTGGCGGTGTGTATGTCTTTTAGGTCGAGGTTCCGCGTTGTTGATATATGGTGGAGGAGATCGCTATCTTTACTTCTTTTGATGGGCCTGTCGGTCCGCATTTCCTAGGGTGCTTTTGCGTTTCCCTGCATATTGTTCAAATTGTTTGCGATGGGCATTAATAGCTTCATCGGCGGAGATTTGTGCTTCTATGATTAAATTCGGCATATGAAGCGGGCCGTGTCCATTAATGATGAATAGAAGGACAGGCGGAGTCCTCAAAACTCTCTTAATAGTTCAGTGCAGTATTTGGCGAGCTTCTAAGGAGAACCTCACGGAAGTATTCTTTGAGTGATTCACCCTGGATTACGTAGAATAGGAAAGATGGGAGGAATCTTAATGATTCTCCGGTTTGCAATGAAGCTCCACAAAGAACACGGCGAGTTCGTTAAAGGTATGGATGGATCCCCTTGGAAGAGAGTAGAACCAAGTGCGAGCTTGCCCTTTGAGGGTAACGGAAAGACGACGACAAAGCGGTGTCGAGCTTGTTGGATATGCATGATAGTCTGTAATGTCGATGTGTTATGGGTCTTGCCCCATCATAGGAATCAATGCTCGGAAGCTTGAAACCTACGGAATTGGATGTCGAAGAATGGATTAAAGGTGAGGACTCCTCATAGCATGTGGGTGAAGATGATTTGTCTTGAAGGTGAAATTCATCTTGTATTAAGCGTCGAATGAATCATGAGTGGGATTAACAAGATGAGCATGTGTGAAGCTATCAACAATAATCGGTAGATTAGTGTTGGTACCCGATGGATGAGTGGAACTATGTCGAGGAGATCGGCGTTACGGTCTCCTCCATGCGGAGGAACTTCTCGGGAGGATTAGCGTTTTGACCTCTTAGAACGACCGATCTTGGGGAGATATGTTTGCGTAGTAGTGCTGTTGTAGTCACTTGCAAAAGCTGGATCATCTTATTTTGAGACTCCTCCATTCGGACACGATCTTCCAAAGAGATTCCGTTCCAACAGCATGGTCATCATCGGGGAGTGAGGCAAACTTGGCATCCTTGGTTCGGATGGGTTTGAGAATGTGAGTTGAGCGGGAGGCTCCGTTGTGACAGTGTTGTACTATTGGCCATAATGGATGTTCACGAAATTGTGGTTGAAGGGTTTTCTTCACGACGGCGCCAGCATGCGTCTTGAAAACCCGATCAGCGGTAGAGTGAAAGTTTCGATTAGTCCAACACACAGGTAATTAAAGAGCGAGCAGACACTCAATTTTAACGTGAAAACCTCGAAAGAGGGGAAAAACCACGAGCTGCCCGATAAAAAACTTCCACTATGTATCCGTTTTGAGTACAAAGTCTTCGATAAGGGATTACAAAATTGCATATGAGAGAGGAATAACAACTGTAACAATGATCGGTTGTAATTATTGATGGTAGATCTGGAGTAGCTTGGTGGGAATCTAGGTCTGATTAGTGGCTGGTGGCGGTGGCGGTGGTTGATGGATGGTGAGTCGATCTTGCTTGGTGCGATCTTGCTTGGAGGATCTTAGCTTAGAGCTCTCTCTTCCTCTCCTTGCTCCTTCTTCTCTTTCTTCCTTCTTCCTTGATTCTTCCTCTTTCCTTTTCTTTCTTCTTGCTGACTCTTCCTCTTCTTCCTTTTGGACTCTTCCTTCTTCTCTTCTTCCTTCTGTTTGGACTCTTCCTCTTCTTCTTTCGGACTCTTCCTCTTCTTCTTTCGAGCCTCCTCTTCTTCTTGTTTGACTCTCTTCTTCTTCTTCATTTGTTCTTCACTTGGCCTCCCTTGTGAGGAATGAAGACTATTTATAGATGGGAGGAGGCATTCTTGTAATTCATGTAAGGCACCCTCCCACGGGCTCGGGATGATTCCTTTGATCATTTGATGTATTTTGAGCATTTGGATGCCCAAATGAAGTCGAATTATGAGATCTTAGGCTCATTAGATCCGTCGAGGCCTTCGATTTGACTATAAACACATATTTGAGAGCTGTTTTGGGATTTAATTGATGTCCCAAAGATTCCGATGATATTTTAAGTCTTGATCTCGATGGTTTTATTCAAAATCGTATAGTTTTCATATTTGTCTTTGTAGTGATATTTTGAGAGCCATATGAGTATCCTAAATCAAAGTTGGTCAAACTAAATTTTATAATCATCAAATTTATTTTGATGCAATTTTATAATTTATTTATTGTCCTGACTTCAATTTTCTTCTGAATTCAACAAAGTTTGCTTTAACGACGTGCTCTTCTTCGAACGTGTCTCCCTCTTTCTCATTATTCATAGCTAAACTGCAGCCCAGCCTCTCTCTCTCTCTCTCTCTCTCTCTCTCTCTCTCTAGATTTATATATATTTAACCACTCAACATATTCAAACGAACCATTTAAACATTAGCATCAACTGCCCTGGTAATTTATATGCATCGATCAAATTTACTCCAACCAAAACTGCTGCTCTTCCACCGCCGCCCAAAACCTCCAGCTTTCTCTCCTTCTCCACCTCCTTCCTCCTCCTCATCCTCCTCACCATTTGGTCCTTCTCCATCCTCCTTTCCAGCTCCTTCCAAATCTGCTTCTCTTCCCGCAAACTCGACTCCTACTGCATCTCCGGCGGCGCCTTATCCCACTCCCTCCGCCACCTCCTCCCCCCCTCCAACTTTACCGCAACTAAACCCAGCACCGTCAAGGACGAAACTTTTGAAGCCATTAAATTAGTCGAAGAAAAACTCAAGATAATTCGCTCCTGGGCTTCTACTAACTCCACCATTTCCTGTGAAGGTAAAGGAATCTTCGTCTACGATTTGCCTTCGAAATTCAACCAAGATCTTATAGCTCAGTGCGATAAGCTTCTTCCATGGACCGATCTCTGTGAATTTTTAGGCAATGATGGTATCGGGCTACCCATTCCGGGCCTCGGGCCGTGCTGGCACCGCACCCATCAGTACTCCCTGGAGCCCATCTTTCACTCTCGGGTTCTCAACCACCGTTGCCGGGTCTCCGACCCGGCCCATGCCCGACTCTTCTACGTCCCGTTCTACGCCGGCCTCGACGTCCTCCGCTGGCACTTCGCCAACGCCTCGATTGCAGATAAGGACAGGCTTGGCACCGAGCTCGTGAAGTGGCTTGAAACCCGGCCCGAATGGACCCGACGAAACGGCAAAGACCACATGTTTGTTCTCGGCAAGATCTCATGGGATTTCCGTCGGGTCGCCGACGGGTCATGGGGCAGCAATTTCTTATCCTTGCCCGAAATGCAGTCTCCGTACAAGTTCCTCATCGAGAGACAGCCGTGGGAATTAAATGAGATCGGCATCCCCCACCCCACCCACTTTCACCCCCACTCAGACGACGACATTGCCACGTGGCAGGCCTGGGTGGCTTCCTCGATTCGCGGAAATCTGGTGAGTTTTGTGGGCGCGGCGAGGCCCGAATCAACGGAGAGCATAAGGTCGGCATTAATAAAACAGTGTGCGGCGGCGGCGGCGGAGTGCCGGTTCGTCAACTGTGGCGGCGGCGGCTGCGGCGATCCGGGAGATGTGATGGCGACGTTTACGGAGTCGGAATTCTGCTTACAGCCGCCGGGAGATAGTCCGACGAGGAAGTCCGTTTTCGACGGGTTGGTGGCGGGTTGTATACCGGTTATTTTTAACCCGTTCACCGCCTATTACCAGTACCCGTGGCATTTGCCGGAGGATTACCGGAAGTATTCGGTTTACGTGGATGAGGAGGAGGTGAGGCAAGGGAAGGTGGATGTGATGGAAAGGCTGAGGGCGGTGGAACCGGATAAGAGGAAGGAGATGAGGAGGTACATTATATATGAGCTCTTGCCCGGACTGCTGTACGGGGATAAGGGATCACAGTTTCGGAGATTTCGCGATGCTTTTGGAATCGTTATGGATAGTATGATTGAGTTGGCTACTAAATTTGATTAGAATAATATATATTTTTTTCTATAAATAATAATATTTTTAATATGTATAATTTATATTTTATGATTGTAATACATGTAGACTATTTTATTATTATAAAAAAAATTATGTTTATTATTATTATTATTATTATAAAAATTGATTCGGAAAGATGTGATGATGCAAGTTTTGATCGATGTAAAATAAATTATGATCTAAATAAATTAATTAGTTTTGAGACTCATTCTAATGATCAATGTTTTTTTGTTCATTATTTGTAAAAAAAATTGTATAAATACCGCACAATTTAGATCTATTTAATATTTAATTTTTTGTTCATCTAATGATATTTTTCTTATTTAAAAATAATAATATTATAAATATTTTAATTAATATACAAAATATTATTATTATATAAATCAATATAGAAACTTACGTTCTGAATATAAGAATGTGGATCCCACTAAATTAATTTATTAATTTAAGTTTTTGTGAGTAAATCTGAATTGATATTATATGGGGTAGGTTTCCCATTAAAACGGGCATTTTGGATCAACAGCACACGGCCCAAGCTGGGTAAGATAAAAAAACAAAAAAAAAAAAAAAGCCCAACGACGCGTGATGTTAATTGGGTCAAGCAAGCCCAAAATGGTCTGTTAAGGGGGGACATCTTATGGATTTTTTGAATAATAATTAAAAATAATATTATAATTGCGAGTAAGAGAGAAGATGAATTTAATTACGATTATCGATCTAAAAGAGCTTAAGAAAAACCATTTTTTTGGAGTTCTTACATATACAATAATTAAAAATATAATAAGTTTGCAAAATATAATTTTAAAATTATATTATTTTCAAAATCAATCAGTTTTATTTAATATTTAATTTAAATAATTCAAAAGATGAAGAGTGATTTAAAATGTAAATCAATAATTTAATACATCTTAGATTTCGCCTCATTTTGTGATTTAGATCTGGTTTTTTTATAAAAGCACCTATAAGTTATTATCTCGTCTAGAGAACTTTCGATTAATTTAGTAGTTAAGGTAAAATGAAGTGGTGTATAACCAAGATGTGTTTTGAAATTTAGGTTTATGAAATTCATTATATTTAACAAGTGGATGGTTAAGCAAATGATAATGAGTCTAAATCATTGGTTAAATACGTCGTGGTCTAGTCAATGAGGTAATTAATGACAAGGATCCTATCGCAAAATGGTTATCTGATATATAAATCTTGTAATACTTTGTTTCGAATCTAAATTCTTAAACAGAGAGCTTTTGCTAATCAAGTATCTCTACATTCACTAAGGCGAGTCATTAGAGCATAATAGGCCAAACTCAGATAATGGTTTATTTGGCACCAAAATCAAAGACTACGTCCTCATATGGAGCTCTTCAACAATCTATAAAGATACGATAGAGGGGCATGAGATTATTTGAGAGTATAATCGTAATTCTTGATTTGACTTTGGTCTTTTTAACTAAAATCTTGGTGTTTTCTTAATTTGTCATCTTCGAAAAACTATTGTGAAAGGTGGATTGAATAAAGTTTGCTTTAAACTTTAAGATTACTTTGATATTTCTCCATGAAGTAAATATGGAGGTCGCTTTAGTTGAAAATCTCTTATTTTTATTAGCACGTCATTGCTTTCTCGATATTCACATATATACTGCAAATGCAAACAATCTCATTTGATAGATTTTGACATTTTGACGTTAACAGAGTGTTCAATTTCACGAACAAAGGTTATTTGAGCAACATTTAGCTTAACCTTGTTATGTGTGCCGACTCGACACTATCCCCGATCCGTGAATTATCTTGAAGATGTCAGATCAATTTCTCACGCGATGAAGAAGTCTTTTTCGGTATATCATTTTGAGATTTTTCGCATTATTGTGTATTTTAGCTAAAACTCTACTTTTATTATTGTGATCGACTTACTGGACTTATGAGCGTGGAGGTGAAAAATAGATCAATATTTTAGACTAACTCACACATATATACACATATATATATATATATATATATATATATATATATATATATATATATATATATATATATATATATATATATTATTCAAGTCAACTCAAACTTTAATTATATCATAATGTTTTCATGGATCATCTAAGTAATACCTCTATACATAAGTGTATAATTATTTCAGCTGCTAAGAGAAGAGGGATATAAGTGCAATGTTTATACCAATATAATTAAAATGATATTTTTTTTTATTTTAATCTTTAAAGAATTAGAAATATTGTTTATTTTGGTATAAAAATTTATCTTATGATGTTATCTTAATTAGTAGAAGTTTGTCAAGAATGTCACCTATCCAAGTTGCTCTAACATAAGCATTAAATCTAGAATTTTTTTATATAATTTAAGCCATTATATCAAAAGGTGTATATGAATAGTAAGAAGTATTCAAAGAGATATAGAGAAGAAAATAAAGAATAACTTAGTCTAAAGTGAGTCCATAAAGGTTGAGCCTTTAGACAAGCTTCATTCTTAATGAGAATGAAAGTCAACAACACAACAACAAGTCTTTATCCCACTATATGGGTCAGCTACATCAATTCTTCTTCTCCATTACGTCCTATTATGTGTCAAATTCTCATTTACTTAAGTATACTAAGGTAATTTTTTATATATCTTAACCAAGTCTTTTTAGGTTCCTCTACTTTTCTTAATACAAGACAAATCTAATGCATCTACTTTTCTAACTAGGTCATTAGATGGCCGACACTTATATGGCCAAACTATCTAAGGTGACTCTCTTTAATCTTATTTTTCGCTGGAGCTACTCCAACTTTTTCCCAACATACTCATTTCGCTCTCAATGCAAATGAAAGTCAATCATTAATAAAAAAGAGGGGGAAGAGATGAAGAAT
Organism: Cymbidium sinense; assembly: GCA_021442155.1. Classification (NCBI taxonomy): domain Eukaryota; kingdom Viridiplantae; phylum Streptophyta; class Magnoliopsida; order Asparagales; family Orchidaceae; genus Cymbidium; species Cymbidium sinense. Next base: position 16,305,908 of record CM038232.1, on the reverse strand, counting down.
AAAGAAAGATACAACATATGAAGTATTTAAGTAGTTCAACACAAGTATATTTGCTTTAGTCAGTCTAGGTTGGCAAACTAAAATCTTGGTGTTATCTATTTATTCTCTCATTTCCTTATGTTTCACCTCCTCTCTCATATCCTTGAAGATCCTTCACTTTCCCTCCATGAGGAAATAAAGAGAGCTTGGAGAGGTGCCCTTTTCTTTTTCTCTCCTTCAAATTTCTTTCAGTCTCCCTTGTCCAACCACAGCATATCTTTCATATCTCAAGTGCCCACATTGATACCTCTTTCAATCAGCTAAATTACTGATAGAGAAATGTCCAACTTTCAATTGCAACATATCCTCGCCCACTCAATCAATTCATGCATTTAACTTGTTTTCTTCTCATGAGCACAAACTAAGCACAATCGTCCAATTGATTCAAGATTGATCAAGCTAATTAGCATTAATGTATATTTAGCCAATGTCTGACCTACTATAAAGTCACAAGAACCTTTTTTTAATTTTGATATTAATCTCAAATAGAGCTAATAATCTTCATCTAAAATATTATAATCTAATAACTTAAAATGAGTTTCTTATAATTAGATTTTCTAAAATGTGATAGTTATATGTGATTTACTTTTTTTTTAAAAAAAATAATTAGAATATCTTTTATATTTTTATAAAATTATAATATCTTACTATAATTTTAAAATTAAATTTAGGAGTTGAGATCCAGAATGGGAACATTTAAGGAGGCATGAGGGCACATGCCTTCTCCAAAAATATTTAAGATATTTTAATATAACATAGATTTTTTTTCTTATTTAAATATATATATATATATATATTCTGAACAATTAAATATTTTTTAACACTTGAAATTATTCAATTTATGCACCTTAAAGAATTTAAAATTAAAAATTTAAAATATTATAAGAATTATTACTAATTATTTAAAAATAATTAATTTATACACTCTGTCACTCACCCTTCATCAACATAAATACTTCCACATTAACCCCATAATGATAACGTGGTGTCGACTCTTCATTAATAATGCTCAGTACATCAATTCGCTGACTATAGCTTTATATATTCAATTTTCAGAATTTTTTATATAATAATAATAATAATTATTATTATTATTACTATTATTATTATCGTCGATTCGTCACTCTCTAGAAGAAAAAAATAATAAACAAATCCCACGCCTTCCATGTTCATTATTATTATATTTTCTCATATTGAATTTATAGGCATTTATATATAAAGCACGGGATTTTTTAATATTGACGTACCTAATACCTAAACATTTATATTTATATAATTAACATTTACATCTTTAATATTATATAAAAATAATATTATCATTAATTTTTAACAGTAAATTACACATTTTTTATATATAAGATAAATGTGAATACATAAAAATTATATGTTATGTATATAAATTTTTCTTAATTTTATTTTGGGAAAAAAATATGTTTTATTTAAATAACAATGCTATCTTAATAATCTAATTATTTTAGAAAATAATATTTAGTAATTACATAAATATATTTATATAAAAAGATATTTATTTATTTATTTGAAGATCTCGAAATATTCACTAATGTGATGAAGATTCAAAATGCAAATCTTTTGAAATCATAATAATAATAATTATTATTATTTATTGAACATATAATTAGAACTAAGGGCTACAAGATAAATTTAATGTTTTTAGAATTATCTTTAAATAAATATTATATATAAATAATTGATTAATTTTTTATTAAAATAAATTTTAAAAATTTAAAATTCATCAAATTCTAGTCAAGCAATCGTTAAGTAATTTTATTTTTCTTAGCTATATCAACAAATCTCATTATTCAGGTTGGCCAACAATATAACTTGCCTTATTTTATATCAAAATAATTATTTATTTTTTATAAATTTTCGATAAAAATTTAATAAAAATCTTAGAGATCAAATTTATTTATATTTTATATTATTTTTAAAAATATACTTATTTGAAGTATTTTTTTATGCATTTTTATATTTAAAAATAAATAGTATACTTTTTAAAATTACTTAAAATAATTTTTAGATATTTTAAATATTTATAAAATAATAATAATCATCAAATATATTTTAATTTGAAATAAAATATTAACAAAATAAAATTAAAGTGATTCAAACAGTCCCTTAGGTGTTGAATATTCATTTTTTTTTAATTGGTGGGCCCAAAGACCCGCCCGCCCGATAAGTTAGTTGAATAATTATTATTATTCTTATTTTATTTTTTTTTAAATCGCCGAACGCAATTAATGGCGGTCGTAGTTCTATATATATATATATATATATATATATATATATATATATATATATATATATATATATATATATATATATATATGTTATCACATATCCACTGTTTGAAAACATTTACTTAAGATTGTGAAAGTAACCTTATTATTTCTTAAAATTACATCCATATTTTCAACAAAAAAAAATTATTGTTTTTGAGCTAAATTTAGTCTTTAAGTGAACTTAAGTTATTTGATTAATAAAAAAAGTTTTAAAAAGTTATTTGATTATATTTTGATTAAGGTTATTTGCTTAACCCAAAAAATGGTATGATTTATAATTTAGAATAAGTTATCTTTAATAAATATATGGCATCTTAATTTAAGTTACCTTAAGCACCTTTAAATAGATTATAGTTATCTTAATTAAAATATTATTAATCATAGTTAATTATCGATTATTATAAATAAAAGAGTAATTAATTTTCTCAAGTCTTATTATTATAATGTAAACTTAATTAATACAATTAAATTACTTATTATTATTTATCGGTTATTTTTGTTTATTAACCATTCTAGGTTTATTGTAATTAATACATATAAAATATTAATGAACTTAATCAATAGCTTCATTAATATTTGATTAATCTAAGTTATTCATTAATTATGTATTATCTTTCATAATTAATTCTTATTTAATTATCTTATATATTTATAATTTCATATTAATATATTTTGACTTCAATAAGAGCACTCTCCAATTTGAATTATAATGTCCATTATTACTATTAAGCTCACAAAAAATTTTATATGCTTACAATAAATATAATGATCAATCTATATACTCTCAATTTTGTCATCTCTATTTCAAATTATTAAAATATTTTTTATTTTTTAAAAATAAATTATTTTTATGCAATTTTGTAATGGCAAGTGGATGCTTACAGGCAAGCTTGTAATCCACTTTGTATGATGGGGGTGATCCAAATGAAGATTTTTCGGAGTAATCTTTATGCTTCGCATTTCAAGCAACATTTAATGCGCCCGCAACGCTGCTAGTTTATTGCCATTAAGGAAAGCTTGCGACTTCAGCTCTAGTATTAAATGCAACACAAAGCACGAAGGGAGGGTAGGAAGCAACGGCTACTGTGACGGCAACAGCGACGGAGACGACGCCGGCGATTTCGATGGAGACGGTGCAGAAGGAGGAGTGGACAGAGGAGGAGAAGGAGGTCTCTGGAGAAGTCGAAGGCGACTGCGGGCTGGATACAAAGAGGCGGAGGCGGCCCAGGCTAAGCAATGATAGTCCGGCGACGGTGGTTGATGAGGTGGCCGACGAGGATGCCTCCTTGGGTGAAGGTAACCGGAGCAGCGTTCACCTCGACGAAGAACAAGGTGGCGCCGCCTTTTACTCTTTTTTGCCTTTTGTTGTTGTTTTCAACTTTTGCTTTAAGGAGAGAAGTGGAGGTTTTGGTTGCCAGTGAGAAATGACGGCTTTGCACTAATCTCTTGACTGGGCCCTTCGCCGGGCCCGGTGATGTTCACTGATTTTCTCGCCGGGCCCGGCGATGCTGATTACGCAGTTTCTTTTCTTTTTTCTTTCTAATCTTATTGGAGAGCGAATTTTCCACATATGTACTCTAATTCTTTTCTGGTAAACGGTTATTTCATAAGAAGTAATCAAGTTTTTGATGTATTTCTTCTGCCAAAATGAAATTAACGCTCTTACTGCTGAGTGTTAATTCTTGAAGTCTGCGAGAAAAAGAAAAATACTTTAGGGTTTGATAGTACTTACATGTGATTTAGGCTATTGGAAGAGGATTTGTCCAACCGAAGATTCCCATCTTTGGCTTCTTGCGAGAGCTAGGCTTCGCTTGGGAGGGTTTTTTTAGTGGGTTTTGCTTTTGAGAGCTTAAATTTTTAATTTTGATACCTGTTCGAATAGTGTGCTTTCTGAAGCTGTGTTTTAGCTCAATTTCACTGAAACTCCGTTTTAGCCCCTTTTCAAAAAGTAAAAAAGAATAAAGGAAATATTTTAAAGCGTTTTCAAGAATCAAAACTTAGAACTGGTTGGGAGAGTTTTTTTGAGTTTTCTTTTGAGCGTGAATTTTAATTTTGATAACTGTTTGAATAGTGTCTTTTTAGTATGTTTTAAAAATTTGAAAACTCCTTTTAAAAAACAAATAGATAAATCTTTTTAAAACCTTTTCAGAATCTGAAAAAAAGTTTAAACCAAATCTAATCTCTTAATCAATATTTTACTGCCACAGTAAAATAGGTGCGGTAAGAAAAAGGAAAAAAAAGAAAGGTTTTTTCTTGTTAATGCTATAAAATTGTCAGTTGACTTTGTGGTGTTCTGAGAGGTCAAACAAATTGGTAGAGTGAGGATCCATTGCCTTCGTCTTTTTCATTTAAACACACCAGTAGTCAAGTAATGTAGAGTGGATGCATGGTTGTTTACTTATTTTTTATGGGAAAAAAAAATCATCGCTTTGCCGTGATGAACCTAAGCTGATTCTGATTCTCATCGCAGTCAATTTAGGCTTTTTGGCCTAGTCATGAGTCTTGATTTGGGCTCATGAGATACAACGCATTGATAATTTGATATCATCTATTGGAGGTTGATGACATTCTTCTTGTTGATAAGACTAGAGAGGGAATCAGAAACTTGAATTATGGAGGTCAACTCTAGTCTAAAGGTTTTCATTTAAGTAGATCTAAACTGAATATATGGAGTGTAATTTTAGTTGTAAGTTAGTGATAGTGTTGTGACATTAGGTGAACAAATTAATAATAAGAGTGGCGTTTATATTTAGGCTCTATTGTTTAAAATGATGGTGAAATAGATGGAGATGTTATTAGTAGAATTCAAGTTGGATGGTTGAAGTGGAGGAATGCATCGGCTATTATGTAGAAAAGTTACTTAAACTGAGGAAAAATTTTATAAGATGGTGGTAAGACCTGCAATGACTTATGGTACAGAATGTTGGTCAATAAAAGATAAGCATAAGACTAAGTTAAGTGTTATTGAGATGAGGATGCTTAGGTGGATGAGTGGCTTTACTCTTAGAGATAGAATGCAAAATGAGTATATTGGAAAAAAGTTGGGTATCCAGGTGGTAGATAAGATTAGGAGAGTCGCCTTAGATGGTTTGGTCACATAAAGCGTCGGCCGTCCGATGACAGATTAGGGAAAGATGTATTAGATTCTTATGTTAAGAAAAGAGGTAGATCTAAAAAAGTTAAGATGTATAAAATGATCTTAGTATACTTGATTTAAATGAGAATTTGACACATAATAGGACACAATGGAGACATATGATTCATGTAGCCGACCCCACCTAGTGGGATTAAGGCTTGTTGTTGTTGTTGTTGTATTGGAGGTTGAAAATTTTCGGGACATGTAGCTATTATTCCAGTGAATGTATAAATATTAGCCTAAAAGCTTAAAACTAATAGATCAAGAACAGAACCAGCGAATAAGGATTGTAGGTCCCTGTGTTTCTAGTTTGTCTCAAGTTATTGTCTCTCTTATTTGTTTTTGTTATTAATAACTTTCTTCGTTATTATAAATAAGTTGGAAAATAATAAGTACAAAGGAATATACTTTGCTTAGAGAAATGATAATTTTATAAGTGAAGTTGATGCTGAATGACTTTTTTGGCTGCATACCTTCAGGTACTAAACTTTTTAGTTCAGATGGTACCCCGTTGAAATCAGCAGAAACAGAGTTTAGTTTTGCAGAGAAAAAACTAGAAAATGGGAATTCGGCGTTCACGGATTTATGGAATGATATTCAAAGTGTTTTCAAGGCAGGTGAAAAACAGGATTGTGATCACATTAAGGTGGGAAATGAACCAAATTTACACATTGATTCTGCAGAAAATGTTGAAGATGAAGTAGTGGCATCTACTGACCCTGAAACTCAAAGTCATGGACCTGATGAGGTTGCAAATGCATTTAAATTAGATGTTTCAGGGCTAGACCTTGAGAAGGTATTGGAGGAGCAGGAAACTCATGATTTGTTTTGTCCTAATTGCCACTCATGCATTACAAAAAGAGTAATTTTACGCAAAAGGAAAAGGAGAGTACAAGATTTTCATTATGAAGAACGCCCTGAGAAACTGCATGCTAGACCAAATATTGTTACTACTACTGAAATTCCTGAAGCAAGTCTTGTTAATGGGCCGGAGGTATTCAGATGTTTATCATGCTTTAGCTTTTTCGTTCCAACAGGTATAGCATTTTAACTTTATTGCTCATTTTTTTAAGCCCACCTGATCACAATAGTTTAATAGCATGCAATTTATTTGATTTCCTGCTAGTTTGATGACTTAGTTTTGTTAAAATTATTCTGTTAATTTGGTTTGGATCCACTGTTTGAGTTTGTTTATGAAAGCTCACTATTCTTTTCTATGTCCTTTGATTCACACAAACTTAACATTTTAAAAAATGCTCATGAGCTACACTTATGCTGCCAATTTATCTAGATTACACTTCATTGAAGTAGCTTTAGTGTATTGCTATTGTTACATGCAGAAAATGGGTTTAATATATTCCGGATCTTTCGAAGAAGGGAGGGAAGTGTGGACGTGCAAGTTCCCAACATTCAATCATCAGGACAAGCATCTACCGTCGATGGCAACTGGTTTTCTTCCATTTTCAGACCAGGGTCAAGCAGGAACAAAGGAAAAGAAGCAGGTTTGTCTTTGTTATAGATTTTTAGATTTCTCAATGAATTCAACAAAATTTACTTAGTGAAAGTTATAATTTTTTTAAGTGAAACAGTTAGGATTAATTGATTGCATGGATTTTTGGATAATATCTTATATGATATTTAATCTAACTTCCAAAAAATCAACTAAGAATTATTTGATTATTTGATAGAGCCTATCATAACATATGAATAGTAAAAATTAGAATTCATGCCTAAGACTTCATCAACTCCTATCATATGAAATGGGTTATTGGGATTTTCAAACCCAAAATAACTGATCACTCTTAAACTCTTTGTCCATTGTGTCAGTTACTAACACCGTCCAATTTCATAGATGCAGCTCAAGTACAACCTCAGCTTGATGTTTCATTTGGTGGGGATCATAATCTAGAAGGCATTACAACTTTACCAATACCTGCATCTATTGAAATTGAAGAAAGTTATGCAAGCAAAGGAAACCTCCATTCAGGTTATTTTTGTTTCTTGTAAACTCTCAAAAATATGCACTTAGATTACCTTTATGGAAAATGATACAATTTTTTGGATTACAGCTTTGTGAAGTCTACTAACGTTACTTTTTTCATTAGCGGCAGCTCAATTTCCAGTTGTGATCGAGGTCTCATCTGGTGCGGATCAATCACGAAATGAAAACAAGAATGCTCTAGCTCTACCTGTTTCTGAAACTGCCAATGCTGGAGATAATTATTCAACAATTTTAAAGATCAATTCAGGTTTCCTTTTTTCAGAAGCTCCTGAGCATTCACTTGACCAAAAATGAATTTCTAGTATGAATGACTCGCCACTTATTTAAGAATATTTACTGTTGATTCATTATGAACTCTTCACGCAAGATTGTTGTAGTGTTAGAAACATGAAAGCTTTTTTCCAATTTATTTGCTAGGTTATGTTGACCCCCATATGTGTGCCATAAATCAAAACAAGCCTACAAATCGAATTCGAGACCGGGCGGCGGTCTCGGGTTCAAATGCACTGGGCGTCGAGCGATCAACAACATCCGATCGACAAAGCGGACTTTGTCGTCATGTTGAGAATGTGAAATTGATCAATATAAATATTGCAAATCTAACGATCAATCGATTAACGCATGCTATAATGCCGACCGCATATCAGTCGAGAAGGTGCGGCGATATCAGGCGACCTCCGTTCATGAAATTGATCACGCATTGACTTGAAACATTTAAAATCTATCAAATAAGATTTGTTCACTCAATTGGACGAGTCTACGCGTGAAAATCAGTGGTGAAAGCGGCACACACATTTTGGTGAAATGGCTAATTTGATGTTATTTCGACCAAATGACCCTCGATCGCAAACGGGCGTCATTCGTTCAACATTAGAATTATTCTAAATCGATATATATATATTGACTATGTGCATTTATCGGTGCGAAATCCAAATTAACATAATTTTAATTAATTTAAAATTTCTAGAATTACCCTCATTTCCCCCCTATTTTTAGTCTTCTGAAATAGGAAATAAAAAATAAAAAAATAAAATATAACCGTTCCCCCCTTTCGTTCAAACGAGCCCGCTCCTCGAAACCGTCCCCGACTTCGGTTGTTTACCTCATTCCCTCCCACTCTCTCATTCTTCCTTATTCTGAAAAATTCCTCTCCAATTTCGTTTCTCTCCAAAAGCCCTCACTCACGTCCAGGAATTGGCTCCTCTTTTTCCAAAATTTCCTCTTTTCCACTGTTCTGTCCAGACACTCTGCGACCCGTCCTTCGGCCCATCTCTGCTCCGCCTGGCCCTCGCACAGACCCAGCGAATCATCACCGGATCCGGCCGGCCGCCCAACTCCGGCCCGTGTTCCCAATCCGCGACGCGGTGCGATCTCACGCTATTGGTCCGCCCAGCCAATCCGGCGCGGCTGCCACATCCGTCCTGCGGCCGTAAAGCCGGCCGACCGCGTCAGATCCCCGCAGGCCCGCCTGCGTCCGGCCCGTTTCTCCGGCCCGCGGCTGCGTCATGCCGCCGTGCCGTCCGTTCATGCGGCGTTTCCGCCGTCCGGCCATTTTGTTTGACCGCTCTCGCTTTTCATGACCGCGCAGCAGCATTGCAAGCTGGCCGGTTTGGCCTCTGGCGGTTCATTCGACCCGGCCCGTTCGACGTCTGACCTGCCCTTTCCCCGCCAGCCTTCTTTGGCCGTCCGCCTCAACAAACTTATCCCGTTTTGATCGCGCAAAGGGAAGAAAATCGTCGATGGCGAATTCTTCGATTTTCGGCGTCCTCGCTTTAGCGTCCCACTTCTTATATGGAAGAAAATCGTCGGTAGGTGATTCTTTTTTAGATTTTCGTCGTCGCGTCCGATTACATTCCAATCACGACCAACCCGCTGCGCATGGCCAGAAAAATGCTTCATAATATGTGAGATTTGTGAATGTGAATACATACATATATGCTTGTGTTTTTTTGCAGGTTTGAAGACCTCGTTGTGCTCATGACGGGATGGCAGTTGGTGTTAGAGACGCATTATCCCTGGGCGTGCCGAGTAAGCCAAACCAGTTGTTAGATGTCGCTCCCCCTAGGAAAAATGTTGTCGAAATTTTGTCTAAATTTCAGACTTAGAAAAAAAGAGAGGGGATAATTATATATTACATTATATGTATTCTTAGATTTGAAGATCTCGTTTTGCTCGGAGGCATGAGATAATGTAGGCTTGTCATGAGACACACTCATTCCTTCGGTGAGGCGTCTGAAACAAGCAAAACACTCTCGACCTGCGGGGATGACTGGAGGAGTCAATTGTCAATTATTATTATTATTTTTGACTTAGAAACATGGGAGAATGAAATGGACTAACTTAGAAGCGCTAAGTAGGAAAACCTGCAGTTAATTTTATAGCATCAAATGAAAAAAGGGGAGGGGGGAGCCTTTAAAACAAATATTGGAAAGAATAGCATATTCATTTAAAATCTAAGTAAAATTTGGGAGAGACTAATATTAAACTCACAAACTCTAAAACTACATGGCAAGGAAAGTAATGAGTGAGTTCTCTTTTCTTGTAAATTCCTCAAAATTAGGCAAATTTTACTTGAAATTTGGAGGGATTAATGTCATATTCATAACAAACTTGCAAAAACTCATCAAGCAAACTAAATGCAAGAAATGTTCTAGATCTGATCTAAGCGAAATGTCCTCTTTGCCACGGATCTGAACTCTTCGTCTGTGGCGGTGAAGGTGATCTTAAATCAAAATCTACAAAATAGAAAGTGATCTTAAATCAAATCTACAAAATCATCATTCAAAACTAAGAATTTCATTAATTATGATTTTAAAATCAATAATTTCCTTAATTAGATTAAATTAACTAAGTTATAAATACCATGTACCGTCATCTTTGAATTCTTAAATTGAGGTTCAGGATCTTTGTGACTTCCACATATGGTTCATAATTCAAATGAATCATAAAATTAAAATAAATAATTAAAGTAACAGCAGAATCGGGTTTAAAACCCCCTAATCGCGATCGAAATCGATTAAATTCGATTCGATTTAAAAATTCGACTTCATAATGCGTCGAAAGCATCAAAATTAATTAAATAAAAAAATATCGAATCAATTAATGACCAATCAAATGATTAAAATCAATTTTAATGAAATTGTGCGCACATCGAAGTCGGGAAGCCCCGACAACGTCCGAACGACCTCCGTTCGCGAAATTGATCAGCGTTATCGTGCAAAGCGTCGAAACATCAAGCGGCGCCTTAGCGTCGATTGCAAAGTATGCAGCGGCGTCGAGCAATTTGACGTCGTACAATTTAACTAATTTCCTTCGATCGCGTCGACTTTGCTCAAGCGACCTCGATGATCGATCAGTAGTTGCGTTTAGCAATACTAAAATTGACACCCATATTGTTGGGGTTTATTATTGGGATGATTCAAAATTTATATGATTAAGGGCTAATTATCTTAATTACTAATTTTGCTAAGTAATTTTTTCCAAGCCCTACTAGCCATCACAATTAAAGCGGACCCCATCTCCTTGACGTTTAGGCGACCAATCGAAAGGCGAAAGGAATAGGCTCTCCCTCACTATCTCCGTTGACCTCATTCACGGCATTCTCTTTCGACTCTCCCTCTCATTCTGCGGCTCTCAGCTCTCGTGATTCCCTTACGTGATCTCCTCTCTCGTTCTGTTTCTTTGGGCCGACGATCCTCTCTCAGAACTCTTCGTTTCCGCTCGGTGAAGATTCCTCGTCGATTTTCTCTCCTTCGTCAGTCCTCTCGAGTGAGTTCAGCCAGTGGAGATCAACTCAAGCCAGAACTTATCTCTTTTCCCTTTGCAATCGAAAGTTCGGGTTGTTTCATTTCAACCCTAAGTTATATTTTGCTATTTGGGTCTTTCACGAGAAGATGATTTTATTTACCCTTATGTGTTCTATGAGTTGTCGATTTTGGGGTGATTGTGTGGTTTGGGGGCTCTCCTTGTGGTTAGTCTTTGTTGGAAAGGTGATGTTTGGACTTGGTTTCTTGAAAGCATCATGCGATTTTATCTTAGTTTATTTTGATGCAATAAATTGGTGGTTGTTAATCTAGCCTTTCTTCCTCCTTTTCCTTTAGCAATCGACACTTTCATTTTCTCTGTAAGCTTATTCTTATGCATTTGGGTATCTTTGAAAATTAGGGTTTTGCAAAATATGCTTAAATTCATGCTGAAAGTTTCCTTTAGGAATTTGGGATGATGTATGACCCAAATCTCATGCTTATTGCTTTTATTTATGAAATTTAAGTTGTTTAGTTTGTTGAAAAAATGTTTTGGGATGATGTATGACAAATATTGTGTTATTCTGTTTTAATGAGCATCATGTGTTTCCTTGCTGAAAAAATTTGATATGGAAATTGTTGAAATTGGTTTTACTAAAAAAAATTAGTTGATTTGTTGTACAAAGGTATTACACTTGCTGAAATTGTTTTTTACCTAAATCCATTGATTTGCTTTTCTAAAGGCATAATGCATGCTGAAAATATTTTTTCTTAGAGGGGAATTAAATCATATTTGCTTTTAAAGTATGATATCTGAAATCATTTTATTAAAAGATGGTTTTTGTCATACTTTTCTATGAATTTCATTTGTTTTGTCCCTTGTATATGTGTAGAATGAAATCGAAAAATGAATTATCTTTCTTTATTATGGGTTTCATTCTTTATGTTTTACTTTGTTTATTTTGATATCTTTTACTAATAGGAAAATCTTTATCTTATCAAAATTTAGTGGTGTCTGACATTCAATGCGCTATGGAGGGTATCTCTGTAACCATGTGTGAGGAGGAATTGTTATAAAATTTGATTATTATGCTTAATTAAATATATATCTGAAACAACTTTTTTTATACAAATGTAAGTTTTAAATTTATTCTTATAGTACCTACTTGTTTCTATGGTAAACTTATTTCTTATCTTATCTTATTTATCACGTCTTTCTTGGCGTGGTGGGAACAAAATCTACTATCATGGGGATGATCATAGGGAGGTTAGTTTTTATAAAAAAAAGGAGATGTAAAAAAAAAATTTTGGTTTAATCTTAGGTATGTGCAAAATTCATTTATGGATTTTGTGATTCTTAGCATCTTGGAAATTTATGGAGGTGCTTACTTGCAATTAAAACATGTTCTGTTTGTTTAGTATTCCAAATGCAAAATTCGGGTGAAATGGTGATGGCCGATCTATACAAGTATCTTATATTTTATGCAGTGAATGTAAATTTGTTACTTTGTACATAAGTCTGTCACGCGTTGTTCCGGCGTGGCGGAAAATATGCTTGATAATGTCATTGTTGTCGCCATGATAAGTACGTTCGTTGTTCCGTGGCGAAATCGTTGCTATAAACGTTCGTTGTTCCAGCGTGGCGGAAAAATGATATAAGTATGCTTTACGTTGTTCCGGCGTGGAGAAATCTTTATCTTTCGCACTCTTGGCGTGGTGGAAAATAAATTTTTTGGAGGTGTCTGACACCATGTGCCTTTCTTGGCGTGGTGGAGGCTAACTAGCCCTTATCGCGGGATGGCGGGAGGAGGCCGAAAAATTTTGATAAATAAAAATGTGAAATGTCTAGTGTTTGAAGAAGGAAGGTACATGTATGATTATTCATGCTTAGCTCATTCATCATCTTATATGAAAAAATTACTTATCTTTACATGTAACTTAGTTTAGTTACTGAATCTTAAGCATGTAATGAATTTAAAGTTCAAATTCATTTTTTACAGTGGTGATTATGCCATATGAATGGGTGAAATGAAAATGTGACACTCAATGCATGGAAGATACAAGTCATATATGTAATTTAGAAACAAATGGCGAGGCTTTTTATCTAAAATCTTAAGTGAAATGATTATGTATTAGTGTTATCTCATTCATTGATTTGAATATCTTTAATATACAAGTTAAATGAAATATATGACTTTATGAAACAATGTTCTTTTGTTTAACCATTTGATTCATGCAAATACTTGAAAGAATCAAATTCATACTCTATAAAATGCATGCTTGATTTGTTAAAGGAATCACATCTTGATATGATAAGTGGTTGAAAAAACTCTTTATATTATCAAAAGACAATCTTTTATTGTGCATTCACATTTTTATAGAGCGGACTCTCACATAAATGCAAATACTGAAAGATTCAATGCATCTCTTATAGATAAATCATATTTCTGACAAATAGTTGAGAGAGTCAGCATGTCTTATAATCTTATAGAAAGACCTTTACTTGATCATGGATTTGAAATGGTCAAATTCATATTAAACACATCTATTTGATCTTGGGCCGGTATTAATAAAACTAAATCCCAATGATCTTGTGTAAATCTTAAAGTTAATTCCCATAAATGTAAAGATAAATCTTCGCGTCATTGTTAATATATCTCTCAATTGATCGTAGAAGATAAAATCTCAGCATCCTGTATATTATAGAGTTGACAAGGTTTGGAGAGCGATAGATCTTGAAATAATTAATCAGATCCGATCCTCTAAAGAAAATAATGATACTTATCTCATCGGTTTGTTGGTGGGTTAACAAAAAAAAAAAAAAATCAAAGACATATTAACTCCAACTTAGACATTCTAATAATAAAAATTCTAAAAACGAATATGTATGTATTTGTAATTCTTAAGTGAAATCTAAAGAAGCGATATCTCGATTTGGTCTTGGGACGGGTAGAGTTAAAAAACTTAAAATCAAAATTTGACATATAAACTTCAACTTAGACATCTTAATGTTGCAAAATTTTGAAAAGAGATCTTGTGCATGTTGAAGTAATTAAGTCAATACAAAGACGATCTTACATCCGGTTTGGTCTTGGGAGTCAGTTAACAAAACAAAAAATAAAACTAAACTTTAAATTGACATACATTTCAACTTGACATTTATACATACAATTTTTAAGAAACTAGATACTTATATATGTATGTTGAAGTAATCATCAAGTCAATACAAAACGATCTTGCTCTCCGGTTTGGTCTTGAGGGTCAGGTTAACAAAACTAAAATCATCAAAAAACTTAAATTATTTATGACTTTAATAATTACAAATAGAAGAAAGCGAATATGCATGTATGTTGAAAGTAATTATAAAGTTAGATATAAACAAAACGATCTTATATCGGTTTGGTCTTGGAATTAACAAAACTCTAAAATTTGATATATAAATTAGAATCTTAATATACATTTACAAGATATATCAGCGACAGCAAAATTCAAAAAGAAAAAATCGATCCTCATGTTTAGTGAAAGGTTTTGAAGGATTATACTTCTTGAGATAATGAATTAGACCCGATCTGAAAATCGGATGAGAGTACAAGTCATCGATTGATATTAATATCGAGAAGGGTAATTATAATTAAAATTTCAATGATAAATGATATATTCAAATCTAAAATCAATCATAAAATGATCAAAATTCAAAGAAAATAACAAAAAATATAAATAAAAATGAAATGAATTATTTAAATTAAAACTTAAAAAAAAAAATCAATCCACCCTCATGATTGTTTGTCTTGGTGACAAATTAAGAAAATTTTGCTTTTGAAAAGCCGATGTCAAATTAAATACATACTACCTTCACACTCAAATATTCCAAAATAAGGGCGTGTCTCTGTCGCGTGGTTTTCTGATATACCACATAAATGGCGACTGACACGAGCCCTCGGCCGGGTGGTTCAGCGATATGGCACCCTAAATTACGGTCCGGCCGCATTATGTTCCCAACTTTGCTCTTTGGTGAAATGTAGAATGTATTTGGTTGGGCAAAAGCCTATGTTAGGTTGACTTATATTTGTCCCTTAGACAAAACCCAGTCTACAAGGACACCTTGGGCGGCAACCCATGTGTTGTCGACAAGGATCCTTGTCGGGTTGGGTCATTACCTCCTCCGACTAAGCGGACGGGGAGCGGCGGCCGGGATGGCCGGAACCATGGGATCTAGATGAGGTCATCATTCCCCACAAAAGTTTTAAATTAAAATAATAAATTTCATAAGTTAAACTCCACTCGATTATATACTCGTTCTTTAACGATTCATTGTAGCCTTAATCGAAAGTGCTCTCTCGGTATTGGGAGGGTAATTAACTATAGGGGCTTGCTTATAGGAAACACGAAAGATATAAAAGTTCTCACCAAATGAGAGCGAAATCTCTCAGGTAGTGTCTTATCTACTATTCATATGCATACGAAATTATCACCAGACACTTAAACTCTTTTCTTTTGAAGAGGTCGGTGGAATTTTGGATCCCCTGATTCTGGCGTCCGGGATATGTTTCTCTTTCCATCTTTGGTAGTCAAATCTAAGTTATAATTGCGGTGGGTATAAAAAAAATGAAATGAAAATGAAATGAGAAATGATAAGTTAAACTTGAAAATCAAAGTTTTTTAAATAAAGTCTTAAGTCATTTGAGATTTTATTTAGTGCATGTGTTTAGTATTTTTCTTATATATATTTTTTGGAAGTAAGGTGATAGTGCTTATTTTTAATTGCTAATTTTTACCTTTAAACTCGAATGGCATTCTGGAACACATGTCTTTTTCTCGGCGATGGCATATCCGTTTTGCGTAAATCATCAATCTTTGGAAGCAGGGCTACCATCAGGTTTGGTAGCGTGGACTTCATATTTTGAATGAAGTTCAGGCCTCAACTTCTTGAAGAAATCAAACTTCGTCGCATGTGCGACAATCTCTGAAAAGGCTGAGTTGTGACCCTACTTGTAGGGTCACTTCAAAAAACAATCGGTCTTTGAGAGGCTCGGCCCCGGGACACCAATCATGAAGAGGGTTATTCTTGCGGTCTTTTGTCCCTCAGAATAATGCAATCCGTGTGAACCATTGGGGAGGCATGATCTTTGAAGCTTCTTCATCACGGAAGCAAGCTTAGCAAAGCGAAGAAAAGAGTCTTGAGCTGCGTGCTCACACTGTCGCGACCCGGCACAATAGCAGTGGAACCCGGTGAGTGTTCCCACCCTGTCGGTTTGATAACCTTAAGTGGGTTAAGCGGAATACTCTGGTGAAGCGGTCCTTACGGACCGGCGTCGAGTTCTCCTCTGCGAGGAAGCCCGGCTATATACACGAGCATCGGGTTCTCAGTTGCCAAGGAGAGGGTGATGAAAAGAAAATACAGTCTGTTATCAAGGATGAGGGCTCTCCTCAGAGACCTCATCAGTAACTCAAATGGCGGGCCAACATATCCATGTCCCACGGTGAGCATCGGGGTGTGACACTTGGACCACGTGTCAGAATCCCCCGAAAGGTCGGTGGAAAGGTAGCAGAATATGGAGGCTAGGCCTCAAAAGAAATTGCTTTAGAGCAAAGGCATGGCGTGACATCTGGTGTGAATTCGAGATCTGCCCCAACTCAAATCTATCAATGATGGGAGCCTAAAAGAGGGCCCCAATGATAAAATATGACGGTAGACACGGAGAATCCTCAGGGATCCGTCATCAATCAACTCCATCCCATCAAGAGGTTAACCGATCAAGCCCTCTGAAGAAGTTTGATTCCACAGTCGAGTCCATTGGAGCGTCGATGAAATCCATGTATCGAGGAGAAGAAGAAGAGGATGCAATTGTTGAAGTGGTGTATATATGGTGACAAATCGGTGCCTTGATATCAACATAGGCGTTGCAATAATACCTCCCCTCACGGAAGAACAACAAAATGTTGAATAGAGGAAGCATCCTCTTGGAGGAACAAGAAGAAGAAGAAGAAGAAAGGAAGAAAATCCCACCTTGCCGATACTACCACTTTGGCGAAGCGAGACAAATTGACGTCAGATGAAAGCCAAAGATAAAGAAATGCTTCGGTTGAATATGAAAATGAGCGAAATGATGATCTGAATGGCTATGATGCATTAATGAGAAATATTATGGCGGTCCAACACATCCCCAAATAATCATCAAGCCTCTTAATGCGCTAATCCTCCAATAAATTTGATCTCACATGCTTCAAGGGTCCAAATTGAGCTGGCGAGGATTGAAATAAATGAGTCATTTCGACAACGCTTCTCGAGAATATACAAACTATATACGAAGCGTGGACTCTCAACTTGATATTATCTTGAATGAGAAGATCAAAACGTATAGGCTGCGGGCGAGCGAGAAAAAGTGAGCAGCAAAGGTAGCCCATATCCGCGGGTATGATCAAATTCCATACCCAAAGGGATATTCAATGCCAAAGTTTAATCTATTTGGCGAAAATGGTAATCCAACAACATCGCGATTCAAAGCATCTGTGAACGGGGGCAATGATGCATTATTATCAATTATTGTAGTCTAACATTTGCTTTCGAATGGTATGCTGAGTTGTCAAATGACTCAGTAAAGACTTTTGTCGAACTTGAAAATATGTTAGTTAAAAAGTTCGCTAACGCAGTCAAAAAGACAACAATTGTTGATCTCGCTCTTGTGGATTCTTTGGTCGAGAAGGGTAATTGTTATCTTTTCTGCGCTTATATACCTTTGTTTTCAAGTTGGATGACTTTGACTGTCAGCTTGTTTGCATGACGGAGATATCGTCATTACATGTTATCGCGAGGATGCATTCATTTAAAATAAATAAGCATTATCTTTGGGTATCAATTTGATCATTCTGTGAAATATGTCGCGATAAAATTTTTTTGCTCCGTGATAGCGACTTTGATCTTTTCATTCAGGCTAATATCAGTTGAAGCTTTCACGGTTTAGAATAGTTTGTATTTCGGAATGGTTCTCGCGCTGGATAAAGGAGTATGTCAAGCGTGGAACCAAGAGTGTTGAACTTATGACATTTTTTGCTTACTAAAGGATCATCTTTCATCGTTAAACATTTTATTATGAATTTCTTTGACTTTCATCATTTAAATGTCTGCGTACTAAAGTAAATGGCGTGAATCCTATCTTCTTCTTCTTGTTGCACTCAGGTACTTCTTATTTATTTTGTTGTTCTTTGAGAGCTATGTTTATATTGCGCCACCGGCCGGTGCCATCATCTCTATTCTTGGTCGCTGAATATTCATCGACGTCTCCGATGGACTTCGTTAGAATTGGTAATACTGCTCGGTCTCTTTGATATAGTGATGAGGATACAAGGTGATCACCGTCATATGGAAGATTGATAGGCATGAGAATGAATTAGCTGATGCTTTGCTTTAAAGCGGTGAGGCCAAATACTGTTCTAGCGCTGGGCGGCGGCGTCAGGTGAAAGCGTTGGCGTCGATGAATGCGGTGGAGGATATTAAGCGTCGCGATCGCGACAAGACGATTCTCTTTCATCGGATGAAAAAATAAAGCCGTCGATATAGTTTGAGACTCTGTTGGGCGATTAACGGCGCTAATCGAAGCTATTCAGCATTTAATGTTATCACCGGTGATGATAAATTCCAGCGGGATGTCGCATTTGCGATGGCGGCGCATTCTACTCTTGAACTTCGAGAAAAAAGATAAATGTCTCGGTGGTGAAACTAATTAAGGCGAATCGATAACAATCTTCCGAATGAAACTTGATTGTTCTTTTAGTGACCGGCTGGGAATCGCAGAAAAGACTTTATATTCGAGATTTATTGCTTTCATTTCTTAGACACTTTATGCGGATCTATTGGCATTGAAATGTAGCTTAATAGATGCATTTAAAGGTAAAATTAGCAATTAAAAAAATAAATAATAAATGATGCGATGCATACGTATCAAATCTCAAATGAAGATTTAAAATTGAGATTTTAGTATCATTATATTTCATTTCATTCTTTCTTTTAAAATTTCTTATTGATTTAGACTGAGGCGATGGAAGAAGAACTGTGTGTATGAAACCATTTCTTTTGGGAAAAGAAAAGTTGTTTAAGTAATGGAAGAATTAGACGAGATTTGGTTCGTTGTTTATATTCGAGTTTCATAATATGTACCCTCGATAATGAGATAGTCGTTAAAGCATTAAGTGGTGAGTTTAAAACTTGTAATTTTTATTTTAAAACTTTGTGACGATCCAACGGCGGAGATCATCCATGTTACGGTCACATTCACGAGAAAATGACGCAGCGTGAGATCGTCGTCACAGGAACTTGTAAAGTGTGACAAATAAATCAACCATGAATCATTGTACACTTCAAAAACAGAATATCTGATGCGGATGAGTAATTTAGTGGTTATATCGCGGCCGAGATTTGAGGGCTCATCGTAAGCCATTTATGTGATGTGCCAAGCGGACGAGAGGACCAGACGCGTCATACGGCTTCTATTTGAGTGTGAATGCATGTATTTAATTTGACATTGGCTCTTTGTGAGCAAAAGTTTTCTTAATTTATCACCGAACAAGATTCGGACGAGTGGATTGATTTTTTTTATTTTAAGTTTTAATTTAAATAATTCATTTTGTTTTATTTATATTTTTTTTCTTTGAATTTTCTTTTCATTATGATTGATTTTAGATGATCATTTATCATTGAAATTTTAATTATAATTACCCTTCTTATATATCGATAATACTGTTACTGTCGGTTCTGGAGTTGGTTTTATCTTGGGGTTTGAATTTGGACTGTGTATCTTCTTTGAAAAATTTGCATATCAATTAAGATTTTAGTTATATGTCAATTTTAATTTTAACCAAGATAAGTCCCGATAATATCGTTCTTTATATTTGACTTAGTAATTACTCAACATAAATACAGTCTATTCTTTGGGAATTATATGGACATTAATGTCTCAAGTTGGAGTTTATATGTCAATTTTGATTTATTTTTTTTAGATTTTGTAACTTGTCAGAAGACAGCGATAGATAGACTCCAACTCGACTATTTTCTTGCAGAGGATCAAATCTAGATTAATTATTTCAAGATCTATCATTCTCCAAACCTCAACTCTAGATTATACTGAGGATGGTTTGAGACTTTTCTTCTTATGACCTTGAATTTGAGAGGATACATTAATGATGAGATGATTTATCTTTAGTCATTTAGTGAGAAATTAACCCAAGATTTACAATAACATCATTAGATTTTTAAGTTTTGTTAACGACGGTCTAAGACCAAAGGATAATGTAGATGTTTATCGAATATAATTTGACCATTTCAAGTGTTTATCATAGATTAAGTAAAGATACGTTACATAAGACTATAAGACAGTTGACTCTACTATTTGTCATGAGTTAAGTATAGATTTATTTATAAGATGCATTGAATCTTTTCGTACTTGCATGTATCAGTGAGAGTTCGTTATAAAATGTGAATGCACATTCTAAGTGATTATGCGATTACAGATGATATAGGCTTGAGTTCTTTCAATTATCGTAGATTAAGCATGTGTACATTCTTTAACAAATTAATCATGCATTTTATAGAGTATGAATTTGATTCTTTCAAGTATTTGCATGAATGGTTAAAAGAACATTGCTTCATAAGTCATATATTTCATTTAACTTGCATATTAAAGATAATCAATTGAATAGAATGAGATAACACTTTGAATATCCTGAATCATTTCACTTAAGCATTTTAGCATGAAGCCCATTTGTTTCAAATTACATGAGCATGCACTTGTATCTTTCCATGCATTGAGTGTCACATTTACATTTCTCACCCATTTAGATGGAATAATCACCACTTAGGCAAAATGAATTTGAACTTTAAATAAGTAATTGTCATATGTTATGAAGATTCAAGTAATAAACTAAAAAGCGTATAAAGCATCTTGTAATTGTCTTATAGTATGATGAATGAGCTAAGCATGAATAATCATATACATGTACCTTCCTTCTTCAAACACTTAGACATTTCATATCTTTATTTATCAAAATTTTTCGACTCCCGTCATCCGTAGGGGCTAGTTGGGGTCTTCCCACCACGCCAAGAAAGGCGTGCATGGTAGGTTCGTAGACACCTCGATTATTTTGCCAAGAAAGGCGTGCATGGGTTGACGGTTCGTTGTCACGTTGGAACAAGCGTGAGCAATATATCATAACAAGTTTCCACGTTGGAAAAGCGTGAGCAGTCTTATCAAATTTCTACCACGTTAGCGATGTGAGCAGTCTATCCGGTTTTTAGCGCGTTGGAACAATGCGAGCGGTCTTATCTCAAACATATTTCTGTCGTTGGAACAGCGTGAGCAGTCTTTTATAATTGAAAAATTTAATTCACATGTGTAAAATATAATTGATACCCCCTTGCTATAGCGTCAGTTTTATCACCATTTCATCTGAATTTTGCATCTAAATTTTGCATTTGGAATACTCAAATAGCAAGCTGTAACATAAGCTTTTAATTGCATGTAAGCACCTCTCCATAAATTTCCAGCATGCTAAAAATCACAAATTCCATAAATGAATTTTGCACATACTCTAGGATTAAGCCAAAAATCCCTTTATTTTTTATTATCTATTTTTTTTATAAAATTTTTGACTTCGGATCATCCCACATTTACTTGATTGGGCCTTCCATCATGCCAAGAAAGTGCATGGTAGGTGTCCCGAGACACCTTTAATTTTGATTTCCAAAGAAAGCGTGGGTTAAATGATATCAACAAGTTTCTTTCTATGTTGGAGAAACATGAGTAGATACTTATAGTAATAAATTTAAAGCTTGTATTTGCATAAAGAAAAAGTTGCTTGCATGTATATTTAATTAAGAGCATAATAATCAAAATTTACAACAACCACTCTCCACCATGTACTTGAATGAGAGGCGCACATAATAGAAAGGCAGTGGGTGGATGTCGTGACATCAAATAAATTTTGATAGATAGCATTCCACATAGAGATATCAAAATGATAAACAGGGAATATGCAAGAATGAAACCCATAAATAGTAGTATGTCAATTCATTTTCAGTTCATTCTACACATATCATGAGGACAAAACAAATGAAATCCATGTGATAGCATGAGACCCTCTTTTAATAAAAATGATTTCAACATGTATCATACTTTAAAACAAATATGATTCAATTCCCCTCTAGTAAAAAATATTTTCAGCATTATGCCTTAAAAGAAACAAATCAATGGATTTTCCCCTTTAGGTAAAATAATTTCAGCAAGTGTAATACCTTTGTACAACAAATCAACTAATTTTCCCCTTAGGTAAAACCAATTTCAACAATTTCCTCATATCCAGAATTTTTTTTTTTCAAGGGAAACACATAGGTGCTCATTAAAAAAACAATAAATAGCCAATATTTGGGTCATACATCATCCCAAAGCATTTTTTCAGTAAACTAAACAACTTAAATTTCATAAATAAAAGTAATATGCATGAGATTTGGGCCATACATCATCTCAAATTCCTAAAGGAAACTTTCAGCATGAATTTAAGCATATTTTGCAAAACCCTAATTTTCAGCATACCCAAATGCTTAAGAATAAGCTTAGGGTTAGAGAGAAATGACCTGGAAGTGTCGATTGCTAAAGGAAAAGGAGGAAGAAAGGCTAGGATTAACAACCGGCCAATTTATTGCATCAAAACAAACTAAGATAAAAATCTGCTATGATGCTTTCAAGAAACCAAGTCCAGCACTGTCCACCTTTCCAACAAGACTCCACCAAGGAGAGCCCCAGGTTGAACCACAATCACCCCAAAATCGACAACTCATAGAACACATAAATGAATCATCTTCTCAGGAAAGACCAAATAGCAAAATATAACTTAGGGATGAAACAACTTGGAACTTTGATTATGAGGAAAGGAAGAGATAAGTTGGTCGGGCTTGAGCAGTTCTCCACTGCTCTAGAACTCAGGGACGAGAGGGAAAAATCGCATGAGTCTTGACCAAAGCGAAAGAAGGAGTGAGAGGGAGGATCGTCTCTAAAACAGAACGAGAGGAGTCGATCCGAAGGAATCGCAGCTTAGTAGAAGCCGCGAACGAGGGAGAGTCGAATGAAGAGAATCGTGAATAAGGTCAACGAAGGAGATAAGCGTGAGGAGAACTATTCTTTTCTTCCGATTGGTACTAGCACGTCCAATGAGATAGGGACCAACGCTTTAATTAGAGATGGCGAGGGTTAGTAGGGCTTAGGGAAAAGACTAATCAAGTAATTAGATAATTATAATCATATAAATTTTATGAATAATCCCAATAATAAATTCCAACAATATGGGTGTCAATTTTAGGTACTTTCGTTTTGCCGAATCACGGCCGATCGATTTGATCGGAGCGTTTGAGCAAAAGCGGCGGTCGTTGTGAAATGGTATAAATTGTGCTACGTCGCTATTGCTCGGCGCACACTTTCTTGTCGATGCGGAAGGCGTCGTTTGATAGGTTTTGACGTTTGGCGGCGATGATCGATATACTCGCGAGCGAAGTTTTGTTGTCGAGCTTCCGACTTCGATGTGCACAATTTCATTAAAATTGATTTTAATCATTTGATTGGTCATTAATTGATTCGATATTTTTTATTTAATTAATTTTGATGCTTTAGCATTATGAAATCAATTTTAAATCGAATTGAATTTAATCGATTCAGCGATTAGGGGTTTTAAACCCGATTCAAGTGATGTTACTTTCATTAATTATTTTAATTTTATGATTCATTTGAATTATGAACCATATGTGGAGATCAGCGATTGCGGGTTCTTCGGTTTAGTCTTATGGGTCGGGTTAACAAAATCTAAAAATCTATAATAAGAGTTTCAAATCGTGTAATGTAAAATTGATTACGGTGACATAGATCCATCCTTTTTGCTAAACAGTTGACGGATCTAAAGCTCTTAAACATATTCAAGTTAATAAATTTTTCAAATCAAATTAAGTAAAAATCTGAAATTAATCTCACAACTGAAATAAAAACTGCCTAAATTCTTAAATACACTGGATACTATGTTGAATGCTTAAATTGAGTGTCGAGGATGATCTTGCTGAGCTTCTTTAGTCTTGGGAGGTAGTTAACAAAACCTAAAATATATAATAAGAGTTTCAAAGTAGATCTAATCCTCATTCTAAACGAGTTGGCAAGATCTAAAGCTACATACTCAAATTAATCAAAATTTTCAAATCAAATCAAATCAATTTTCAAATATCAATCCAAAACTATTCAAATAAAACTCTATCATTAAAACTTAAATCAAAATCAATCTATCCATTTTTGATTTGTGGTGACAAATTAAGAAAACTCTAGCTCACAAAGAAGCCAGAATCAAGTATTACATGTTCACTCTCAATCAATCTCACTAGCGTGGCGTGTCTCAGCTGCGTGCAGTAGGCTCCATGAGATGAAGCGGTTATGACGAGTCCTCATCGAGTGGTTTTGGCGTCAGACTCCATTATATTACGATCACGGCGTAGCTGTATGCTTCCCTGCCACTTTGAGTTGTGAATCATGGATATACTTGATGTAAAAGCTCTTTCTAAGGTGGACTTAAAATTATCTCCTTACAAACACCACCCCGGTCTGAGGATTTCTTGGGCGGCGTGCTTCTGTGTTGATGAGGATTCTTCTGTCGTTGGGTCACTACCTCCTCATTAAGTGTCCCAGGAGGGAGGGCCGGAACCATGGGATCTAGATCGGACACGTCATCATTCACCCAACCATCCGGTTTAAGCTAAAATGATAAATTTCATATCTTAAACTCTAAAACTCCACATGCTGCTACTACATTATCTTAAACTCTAAAACTCCACATGCTGCTACTACACTGCGCATTTTGCAATCTAAAGACTAGCCTTAATCGAAAGTTCTCTCTCACCTTTGGGAGGGGTAATGCTTATAGAGAATGCCTATAGGAAACACGGAACAGATTTAAAGTCCTCACCAAATGAGGACGAAATCTCTTGGTAGTGTCTTTCTCTTTCTGCTATCCCTTTATCCCCTTTTACTATGCATAATAATTTCATCTTTTATATGAAAGTCAATTATTTTTAGGACAATTTTCTTCTTATGATAATTATTATTATTATTATTTTTTTACAACTAATTATTTATACTTGAAATTGATTATTATGACCTCTAAAATCAATATTTTTGTAAACCAGTTGTCACAAGTCTTTAATTCATGGCCACTCTGACATGTTAGTTAGATCCTTTTCCTGTGGAAGGGGGTAGAGAGGTTTTCTATTTTTTTCCCTGGTAATGTGTGAGTTTATTCAAAAACCGCCTTTGATGTTTGATTTGAGGATCTTTGTACTATAACGGCAGGTTGTATAATATACTTGAAGTTTGATACAAGTGATGGCAACTAATCAGTGGATTAGAGAGTATAGACCACTCAAGCCTCAGTTGACCTTATTTTCTCAAAGTTCTTGAATCTGTAGTGTGGTTGGGGAAAAAACTCATAAGGATGATGAAAGCTAACAAAGAAAATAGAACATCAATTTTTAATGATTTTTGTAATCAGTAGTGGTGAGATTTCTGGAAAATCTTGAAAAGTATTGTTGTACAAGAAAGGCTCGCAATGATGATTTTTGAATAATCTTTAGTGAACTTTCATAAACATATACGTATGCCTTAACAAATTTGAATACTTAGGAGAATTCCTTGGTACGTCTACTTCAAAAAGTTCCCATGATTGAAAAGCTGTGTGTGGTTGTCTGGCAGCGTTCATTCTATTGCTAGTTTGTAGATATTTGAATCATTACCTTAGTAACTTCAACTACTAGTTTACTTGAAGAAATATTACTTTCAACATTTTGGTTGAAATACTTCAAGCATAAGAGGGGTTTGCTCATGTATCCACTTGAGTGGCGTGATTTACAAGGAACAAATGATTTATGCACATGAAATATTTATCGAAGCTTCTTCATGCAGTAAAACTGCAATATCATTTGATCTTTTCATAAATGATGTTCGTAATTACTTGCAACTGCTAAAATTTGTGAAGCCTGCAAAGTTATTTATGTTCTTTATAAATAGTTATATAATATATTATGAAAGTATATCTAGATACTGTTAGAGTTGTGTTTTTATTTATGCAATTTGTTGATGTAATCTACTTTTTAGATGATGATGACATCATGCCTGTGATCATAAACAAGCCTGCTCAATCAGGAGGAATTTATCAAAACAATCACGATATTGGAATAATACCACCTGCTACTGTCTTCTTACCCCATGGTTAGACTCGAAACTGGAACATGTTTTGTGTCTTTGTTATTTACTTATTTTGCTTTCTGAGTTGTTTCTCTCATGGTTTATTTAACTTTATGAAGCAGATGATATGATTAAACCTATTGTAATAGTTGAACCTTCTTCTTCCCAAGGAACTTCTCAAAAGGACCTAAGCATTAGTATTTCTGCTGCGCATCCTACAGTATTTCTTCCCCTGGGAGGTGATGTACAGCTTAATGTAAGCAATCCGATGTTAGTGGAACCAAGAAGAGAAAATGAATGGGAAGTTCTGAAGAGTATCGTCTATGGGGGTTTGACTGAATCGATTACCAGCCTTGGTGTAATATCATCGGCCGCTGGTGCTAAGACCTCCACATGTAAGTTATGAACCTTTTTAGTTTATATTCTGATAGCTGCTAACTTGTATATGACACCAGTTGTAAGGATGAATGTGTGAAAATCACAGTTGGCCATGCTGTTAGATTTACGCCTTTAGCATGATGGAGGAGACAAAAAAAGATGGAATGCTTAGACCACCAACTAAGTTCACTTAGATTAATTAAGGTTAAGCATGAAAGATGTCTATCTTCGGGCTGGCTAAGGTCAAACCTACTAATAGAAAGTTGAATATGATTTGGATTTAAATGATTAGAGGGTTCCTCTTACGGTCTTTGCTAAGTTCATAAGAATCTTGTGGTCATCTTAAGGTCATTTCCTAAGTCAGTCTAGATTGAAGTAGAATTTTTGACTAGGCTAAGCTAAGAAATAACCTATGAAAAGAGATATTTTAAAAATAAATTCAAGAGTTTATACCTTTCATCCATGAATGGTATACAACAACAAGTCTTAATCCCAGGTGATTAAATTTTATAATCCTTAGTCCATTGTTATTGTATTATGTGTCAAATTCTCATCTAATTCAAGTATACTAAGATCATTTTTATACATCTTAACCAAATCTTTTTTTTTCTCTCCTTTCTTAACATAAAGGAATGCATCTACTCTCCTAATCGGTCATCTGGACGCTTTATGTGGCCAAGGCATTCTCCTAATCTTATCTACCTGGAGCTACTCCAACTTTTTCCCGAACATACTCATTTTGCATTCTATCTCTCTCGAGTAAAGCCACTCATCCAAGCATCCTCATCTCGTAACATCAGTCTTATGCTTCTCTTTTATTGGCCAACATTCACCATAAGTCATTCGTCTTACCACCATCTTATAAAATTTTCCTTAAGTTTAAGTGGAACTTTTCTATCACATAATAGGCCAGCTGCATTCCTCCACTTCAACCATCCAACTTGAATTCTACTAATAACATCTCCAAGTGAAAAAAATTGATTTGGTTTCACTTCAGTTGGATTCAACATGTTGTGGACATATCAAAATTCTTGATTTTCTCTAGATTTTCTTGTACATTTCTCACAACAATAACAACAACAAGCCTTTAGCCCACTATGTGGGGTTGGCTATATAAATCCTTTTTCACCACTGCATCCTATTAAGTGTCAATTTCTTATTTAATTCTAATAAAATAAGATTAATTTTTATATTTCCTAACTAAGTATTTTTAAGTCTATTTCTATTTTTCTTTAAAAAGGTAGAATCTAATACATCTACTCTCCTAATTGGGGTCATTAGGTGATGGATGTTTTATGAACATTTCTTACTGCCCTTAAAAAATATGTTTTCTTCTTTTTTAAAACTATGAAAACTATGCTGCAAAGCTTTTAAACAACGTTTTCGGAATTTGTTTTTACAGTGAATGTTGTTGCCATAGGATTGGCAAATCTTATAGGTGGCTTCTTTGTGATATTACATGAAGTAAGTCGCTTCAATGTTTATTTTCTATATGCTATTCAGCATTTGTCTGTAATAAAGGATTATATCCATTTTATATCTCCATTTCCAGCTTTCAGAACTTAAAAGCAGTCCACCTGCAAATCAACATGACGAGCAGACCGGTCGCTACTGGAAGCTATTAGGCAGAAAATCCAACTTTTGTCTGCACGCAACAGTAGCCATAATGTCATATATTTTCTTTGGTCTCCTGCCTCCTATCATCTATGGCTTCTCATTCAGAGAAAGAGACATAAAGGAGGACAAGCTCATTGCAGTTGCTTCATCCTCACTTCTTTGCATCGCTCTGCTCTCCATTGGAAAGGCTCACGTGAGCGAGCCAAAGCCACGTGAGCCTAAGTCTTACATAAAAACTTTTCTTTATTATATTGGTCTAGGATTCTCTGCATCTGGTCTTTCCTTTGTTACTGGAGTGTTGATTCATAGATTCCTGGACCAGCTTGGCTTGTTCCAACATGATCCTCCTTTGCCATTGCCGCCACCGCCTTCCATCAACCTTCTTCATATTTTCTCCGGACTGACTTCTTGGGCAGCTCAGTAAGGTTTTGAGATTAACATGTCAAGTATAATTTTGTGGTTTTGACTTTTGAGTTTGTATTCTGTTTATTTCTTTAATTTGTTTGGATGATGATGATGCCTTTGTTATCATATCTAGATTGTCGCATGTGAGGTCATTTACAGTATGAATTTTTATGATTTATTAGAGTAATATGCCATGCTTATTATGGATTTTTTTTTCAATTGTTCTTTATGTTATTTATAGATAGATCTGTATTTATTGCACTGGTATGACAATAGAGTAAGTTCTGGTTGGCTATGTTGAAATCAGATATTCTTGAAATATTCTAAGTAAGACGCCATTTGTCTTGAACTCAGTTGAAGGTGCTGACTTTTATCTCAAATCCGGTCTAATAGAGATTTGGTTATATACAGGTTGAATGGTCTCTCTCTTTCTAGTTCTATAAATGCCCCCATAACCTGCTGAGCATGATAATTGAGTGTGCATGCTTCCAGCTCATTGTGATATTATAATTACTGAGCGTCTGCTTCACCTGCTGCTTTTGGCAGTTCAGATTTCCAATTTTGGCTGGTTTTAAAACTTTTATAGTTTTGAAACTTATGTAGGACCATTTGATCTTCCATGGCTGTTAAGCTCTGTGGTTTTAGTTATAATTGTTTTACACTTACTCTTAAAGTGACATTTTTTTTCTTTAAATGAAATTTTATTTTCGTATGAGATTTATTTATATTTTTATAACTTATTTTGCTGTGAATTTATGGTAGATTTAATAGAAATGTAGGCAGTCACATCCCCACTAGTTAGGGTGGATTTTCTTTAGTGTTGAGTAAACCTAAAGAGTACAAGTTTGTTTTTGCTTCTGAGAAGGTTAACAAGTCATTACCATGATGTCTTGTAAACTTACTATTACCATCTTTTATGAGGAACATTAGGTTTAATCTTTTTATGTGAACTGTGAAGTACAAAATTATATATTGTCCCCATTTATTTCTATTAACTTCTCTTAGAAAGAAAATGAGCATTGCTCTTAGCGGCCACATCTGAAGGTTATTAATATGTTTCTATAACTCGATAAAGTACAGTAATATTTTTTTAATACAATAAAGGTGATATATATATCATATAATTTTTATATGTTTATATACCTAAGTAGCTAAATTTTGGTATTTATCTATATGACATCAAAATTTTTAATGTCACATCGAACATATTATTTATATTAAAATTTTAAAAGTGGAACATTCCTTTTTGTGTTGCATGCTAGAATATTCATGGTGATGCAAAGATATGAAAATTTTTTTAATGAAAATTTTAAAGAAAAATTATTGCGCTCAACCTAATTAAAATAATTTAATAAATATTTAGAGTTTTAAAAGTTTTTTTTTTTTTAATAATTTGAGATGTTAAGATTATAAACACTATCATTGTCGGTCTCAAGTTCCGATGTAAAAAGTGGAGAGTTGTGATAGGTAGTTGACAGTCCGCATAAAATTTGTCGAAATAATCATGACATGAATCCTTTAAAATATTGTGTTAATGCTTGCGTTCTGGAAGCGGCAGTATGCGAATATAGTGAAAAGTGTGCAAAGCGTTTGCCCGGGTGGATATTAAATAAGCAAGGGTTCCCACATTATGGATGGATGCGGACAAAGAAGTTAGTCCATGAACTTAAAATTAGGTTTGTAAATTAAAATATAGGTACTATTACAGGAAACTAATGAAATTAGTAGATATTATGGTTCATAGGAAGATAAATATTTTATGTGTTCAATAAATTAAATGGGTTTGGGAGAAAGCTAAGGAGATTGATAGTTTAGGTTTTAAACTTTGATATTCAGATAGAAGTCAAATTAGAAATTGTGTAAATGTGATTATAGATAAAAGTTTGAAGGATAATGTTATAAATATTAATATATGCGAAGAAAGAATTATAATTTTAAAGATTATTGTTGATACTAAGATTATCAATGTTATAAGTGTTTATGCTCCTCAAGTAGGTTTGGATGTAGGCTCAAAAGAAATTTTTTGTAATGAATTAGAGGGATTAATACAAAAGATACCTCTTGAAGAAAAGTATTTATTTGAGAAGATTTAAATGGATATGTTGGTAGAGTGGTAGAAAATTTTAAAAGTATTCATGGTGGTTATGGATTTTGAGTGACTAATGAAGAATGTAGGATTATATTAGATTTTGTTTTAGATTATGATTTTCTAGTTGCTAATACTTTATTTAAAAAAAAGGATGAGCATATTATTACTTATAAAAAAATGGATGTAGTAAAACATAGATTGATTATTTTTTAATAATAAAAATAGATCGTTTAGATTGTAAAAATTATAAGGTCGTCCTAAGTGAAAGTTTAAATACTCAACATCGATTAAGATGAAAGATTGGAAGATGAAAAATAAATCAAATTATTGTCCTAGGATTAGATGAGAGCACTTAAAGAATATTAATAAAATATATTTTTAAGAGTAAGCTACAAAAGCTTAGAATTTGAGATGTTCATAAGGAAGCTAATGTTATGTTGGAGAAAGTAGCAAGTGAAATTAAGCAAGTTGCTAAGAATGTGTTTGAATAATCAAAATGAAAAGTTTCTTTTAATAAAAATAGTAAGTGGTGGAGTAATGCGAAAAGGTAAAAAATAAGAAGTGTTGTTATAAAATTTGATTTAAATGGAGAATTGGGAAAAAATATAAAGTGACATGTAGAAATTCTAAGAAAGTTATATATAATGCAAAAAATTAGCTTTTAGTGATTTATATAATAGATTAGATACTAAAGATGGTGAAAAATATATGTATAAGTTAGCTAACGAAAGAGATAGGAAAAGTAAAGATTTAGATCAAGTGAGGTGTATTAAGGATGAAAATCATAAAGTGCTTTCTTAGAAAAAGATATTGAAAATAGGTGGATGAGATATTCTGATAAACTTTTTAATGAAGGATTTAAAAATTCGATTGATTTTAGCAACCTTAATATCCTAAACAAAAATATAGAATTTTGTTTTTATGGTCATATTAGTAAATCTGAAGTTATAGAAGATTTAAAGAAAGTGAAATGTGGAAAAATAATAGGACCTGATGTTATTTCAATAGAAGTGTGAAAATGTTTAGGAGATCAAGGAATATCTTGGCTTATAAATCTTTTTAATGTTATTTTAAAGATTAAAAAGATGTCAAATGAGTGGAGAAAGACTTTGTTCGTTCCTATATTTAAAATAAATGTGATGCACAAGAGTGTGCAAATTATAGAGGAATTAAGTTAATGTGTCATACATTAAAATTATGGGAGAGAGTAATTGAGCATAGGTTATGATGTGATACAAAAGTTTTTCACAATCAGTTTGGTTTCATGCCAGGTAGATCTATTATGGATGCTATACATTTGTTAAGAGGTTTGATGGAGAAGTATAGAGAAAGCAAGGAGGATCTACATATGATATTTATTGATTTAGAGAAAGCATATGATAAAGTTTCAAGAGATGTTTTTTGGAGAGTTCTAGAAAAGAAATGAGTTAATATTGGTTATATTCAAGTCATTAATGATATGTATACTAGAGCTGTTACTTATGTCCAAACACAAGGAGGATTGACAAAATATTTTCCTATTTCAGTTGGATTACATCAAGGATTAACTTTAAGCTCTTATCTTTTTTGCTTTAGTTATGGATGTTCTTACTAAGCATTTACAGGAAGATGTTCCTTGGTGTATGCTTTTGTTGATGACATTCTTCTTATTGATATGACTAGAGAGGGAGTCCAAGAGAAACTTGAATTATGGAGGTCAACCTTAGAGTCTAAAGGTTTTTGTTTAAGTGATCTAAAATTGAATATATATAGTGTAAATGTGTAATTTTAGTTGTAGAAATTATAGTGGTAGTGTTGTGATATTAGGTGAATAAGTCATTAAAAAGAGTGAGTGATTCTGATATTTAGACTCTATTTTTCAAAATGATGGTGAAATAGATGAAGATGTTATTAGTAGAATTCAAGTTGGATGGTTGAAGTGGAGGAATGCATTTGGTCTGTTGTGTAAAAGAAAGGTACTGCTTAAACTTAAGGGAAAATTTTATAAGATGATGATAAGACCTACAATGATTTATGGTGCAGAATGTTGGCCAATAAAAGAGAAGTATGAGATTAAGTTAAGTATTGCAGAGATGAGGATGCTCAGGTGGATTAGTGGCTTTACTCTTTAGAGATAAAATGCAAAATGAGTATGTTCGGGAAAAAGTTGGAGTAGCTTCGGTGGTAGATAAGATTAGAGAGAGTCGCCTTAGATGGTTTGGCCACATAAAGCGTCGGCCATCCAATGACTCGGTTAGGAGAGTAGATGCATTATATTTGCCTTGTGTTAAGAAAGGTAGAGGTAGACCTAAAAAGACATGGTTAAGATGTATAAAAAGTGACCTTAGTATACTTGAATTAAATGAGAATTTGACACATAATAGAACACAATGGAGACAAAGGATTCATGTAGCTGATCCCGCTTAGTGGGATAAAGTCTTGTTGTTGTTGTTGTTGTTGTTGAGATGTTAAGATTATAAAGTTGAGAGCACTTGTTTTGTCTCTTATAGTTGTATTAGAGATTATGAGGGTAATGAAGGGATTATGATGGAGGTTGAACAGTACTAATCAGGTGATAGTGGTTTAATAATAATAGATGGGTGATGGATGTTGAATGATGATAAGGTGATAAATGTCAAATAATTGTCAGTTGGTGATGATTAGGTGATGATAATCATATAATAATAATTGGATAATGATGAATGAATTATGATAATTAGATTGTGCTGATCAGACACCTATGACAACCGCACAATGGAAGCTAGATGTTTGGGATCATGTTATAATGATTTGATGAAGATAGAATGACTATGATGTCTAGTAGTAATCGTCTGCATTGAACATTATGTAGATCGTTAAGAGTTCTTTGGATTCATATGTTTTCTCTAAACTTAAGTGGAGAAGGAGAATCTATTTATAATATTGTAAAGCAATATTTTGATTATTTGATAAAAGTTTTAAAATATTTTATTAAATGATCCATATTAATTATTTAAATTATAAACCATTCATTTATTATTCAAGTATTTTAATGACCTTAAAATTAAGTTATCTTGGGCATATTGAATTCTTCTCATTGAAATGCTTAATTTGATTATAAAAATATAAGATTTGAAAATCTTTTAGCTTTTTAATTAATTTCTTAATATTTTAATCACAATTAAGTATTTAATTTGAGCTCATTTGTACTCTAATTGGGCACTCTGTGTTCGGGCTCATCTCAAGTGGTCATCTAATTTGAATGTAAGAATGCTAAATTTGTAGAACTTAAAATTCTAAATTTATTTTTAGATGTTTTCAACTAAAAAAATGCATCATTATTTGAGCTTTATTGATGTTTTTTTAATAGCAAATCATTATGCATATATTTTGATATAATTATGACATTAAAATATCATATAATTAAATATTAAAATTTATGTATTATATATATAAATTCATAAAAATTATGTGGTATGCATCCAAATCTCTCCCAATATAATTAGAAAATGCCTTTAAAAACTAGCACTTCAATTAATTTTAGGGGCATTTACATACATAACAAAAAAATTTTTTATTACATATCTAATACTTAAACTTCCATATTTATATAAATATCATTGAAATCTTTAATATTATATCAAAAATAGTATCATCATTATTATTTTTAGAATAAAATGCACATTTTCTTACATTAGAAAGTTATTATATTTGTAAAAAAAACAATTTTTTTGAATAAAATAAAATTTTAAAATTCTTTTTTAATATTTATTTTTTTCTCTTTAAAATCCATCACACCCAACAGTGCCTACCAATTACTAGTGAAAAAGAAAAGCTATTAAATAGGACGTGAGAACTACTCTCATCTTTTGTCGGTACCACAAATTATTATTTATTGTTATCAATCTTAGTCAAATAATTTCAATTTAAAATTGCCAATCCATCATTTTATCATTTTGCTCATTATCATTTTTGCTAAAGTTAATAATAATAATAATAATAATATTATTATTATTATTATTTTAGTAATTTATTTCGGTAAATGGTATCTCATCAAATGTATGTGGTATAAATTTAAAATAAAATTTTAAATTTAACGAATTTATATATCATAATATTTGCATGCATTTGACAGCCTTAACATCTAAATATTTATATTTAATTATATATTATTATATTTTGAAGCATTTTCTAAAAAATTATTAATATTAATTTTTTAAATAAAATATATATTTTCATATATATCTTTTAATTTCATTTTAATATTAAGGTATTATATAAAATATTAAAAAAAAATCCATCTTTGTGCTTCGAAAGCTCATCCTGATAGTCGCTTGCTACTTTCTCTCCTTCACTTAGGTTCTTTATTGCTCTCTATTTACAGAAGGAAGGCAAGAAGCAGAGCCGAGAGGGCAAAGTGAGCATGCGAAGATGGCTCTCTTCATGGCTCTCTCCACCACCTTATTGCTCTCCAGCGCCATTGCCTCTGTCGCCTACCGTAAATTCCTCCGCCGCTTCAATCCAACTTCTTGCTGCAGCAACCGCCAGGGCCTCATCGACGGCGACGGCGTAACAGCCGCTCCAGTCGCCGATGGCCCAGATTCACTCGTCAGAGCCACCAGCAGCCGTGAGATCTCCATCTCCGGTAACATTTCATTCCCCTCATCGGAAAAAGAAAGCCTGTTCCGGCGATTCAGATGGTCGGAGATCGAATTGTTCACAAACGGATTCACCTCAGATGTTATCGGCGAAGGGGGATTCAGCACCGTCTATCTCGCTCGCCTCCCGGGTTCCTCTCTCGCGGCCGTTAAGCTTCACCGCAGCGGCAACAGCGAGCGTCTCCTCCGCGCCTTCAAGCAGGAGCTCGATGTCCTCCTTCGCCTCTCGAATCCCAATATCGTTCGCCTCGTAGGCTACAGCGCCAACGCAGCAGACGGCGCCTGCGCGCTCGTCTTCGAATACGTACCCGGCGGAACTCTCCGAGATCGACTCGCCAGCGGCGTGGCGCCGCTTCCGTGGGGTCAGCGTTTGAGCATTGCGCTCCGCGTGGCGGAGGCGGTGGACTACCTCCACGAAGGGGGCGAGCTTCCCATCGTTCACGGCGACATTACGGCTGCGAATGTGTTGCTCGACGACTGGCGAGGACCGAAGCTCTGTGATTTCGGATCTGCGAGGGTGGGCTTTTCGGCCGCTGTGAAATCCGCCGGCGAACCGATAATCGGGTCGCCGGGATATACCGACCCCTACTACCTGCGTACGGGGATCTTCTCGAAGAAGAGCGATGTGTACAGCTTCGGCGTGATGTTGCTTGAGCTCATTACCGTGTTGCCGGCGATCGCAGCGGAAGAAGGGGGTTTGCCTTTGGTGACGGCATTGAGAGGAGCGGCGGCGTTGGTAGTGAATCCGATGGTCTGTGGGAAGTATGATGAGGAGGAGGCGGCAGCAGCACTAGAGCTTGCAGCGCTCTGCGTCGTCGACCAGCCTACTCTCCGGCCATCCATGGCGGAGGTCATCAGGATTATGAGGGAAAGCATGCCATCTTCCCTGTCAACCATTCATTTGAAATCCAACGGCTTGGCCGAGATGTGACTTTTTTTTTCCACATGAAAAATGATTAATTATAGGATTATATATATATATAACACTTAAAATTAACATATTTATCTATTTAAAATGATGAGATATAAATAGTCATTTGATATTATTATCATCCCTTGTGACAGACAATAAGTTATTGGTAAAAATGAGAATTTGATATTTTTAATATTATTAAGTAAATTAAGTTCTATGTAAATAAATATAAATATATTAATTTATATTCTATTCATCATCGTACTTTCATATATTTAACATAAATTTACATGCTATTATATAATTCTTATGAATTTACACATCTAATATTTAAATTTTAATATATTAATTTTTAAAACTAATAAATAATGGAACACAGGGATCGGCTCAATTTTTTCAACAGGTCACATGAGGTACGAACTGGCAATCTAATTGACTTGCTTTCCCTATTCACTTATTTTCAACATTTTATACTGCTCTCTGCAAATGGCGTTATATTATATCTGAGTAACCCTACAGCCACATATATATATATATATATATATATATATATATATATATATATATATATATATATAGAGAGAGAGAGAGAGAGAGAGAGAGAGAGAGAGAGAGGCATCGTAGTCAATGACTCAATCTAGAACTTTTATTAATTGAGGTAGAGAACCCACTGGACTTAGCTCAGTTGATGAGTGAGGGATCTTACTCGCTCAAAGAAGCGCAGACAATACCCTACGGGTGAAAAGAACCTGAGACCTGTGGGTTGCGCCACCCAGATTAGTATATCAAGCCACACACAAAAGTGGGTGACATCAATGATGAACACCTCTTCATAAAAAAAAAAAAGAGAGAGAGAGAGAGAGAGAGAGAGAGAGAGAGGCATCATAGTCAATCTAGAACCTTTATTAATTGAGGTGGTGCCAAGTTTCAGACGGCTGCCACTGAAATGATTGAGATTGTTTAAGTCATTGAAAGCAGGCCTACATAAATAATTAGGAATCATGTTTTATAGAAATAAAGTGCGAATCTGATTGTGCTTAGTTAGACCTGTAGTTTGCATGTCCTCTCTCTCTCTCTCTCTCTCTCTAAACATATGTATTCATGAATAATTAGTATGAATATACGTATCCATAATTATTTTATTATTCCAATAAGAAGGACCAACAAAGGATTTGATTGTCTCACTGATTCCTTATAAAGTTAGTTAAGGCATTAAATCTTGTTATTAGCCAAGCTAATAGCATTTCATTACTAATAGCTTCTTTTACTTCCACTTAAAAAGATGGATCCTCGGATCTTATTTTCCTAACACCTCAATCATGCTCCATCAGCTAGTCAATCTCTCACCATCCTCCCATTATCTTCGTAAGTACTCTAATATAGATTATGCATTATTATAATTTTTTACTTTAATAATAGATAATTATATGAACTAAAAAATTATTTTAAAAATCATTATAGAGCATATAAATTTTAAAATTATATAATAATAAATTCTTTAAGGTAAATTTTGATATTTTTATATAATATTTTAATATCAAAATTATATTAAAATATATATTTTAAATATTGATATGAATAATATTTTTTAGTTTAATATTTAATATTATATATTATATCAATAAATATTAAAATTTTCATATAAGATATGCAAATGTTGTATTTTTTTAAATGCTAGTCGCCACCTACACTATAAGTACTCTTACTCTGTTGACTGCCTTCCCCAATGCCAATCCGCCGCCGATGGACGCCTACCCTTCCGTTATGGCTGCCACGCCGGAATCATCTGTACCTGTCGCCTTCCCCTCCGAGCCTATGTCACCAGCAGCCGCGATTGATCCTGTGGCGCCACTGGCGAACGCTGAGGAGACCCTTACCGCTGAGTTTATGGGCGCCGACGAGAACGCCAGAGATGCTGCACAGGACAACCAGCGGAAACGTCTACCTTTTGGGGTAAGAAATTGTTTCTGTTTATTTTAGTGGATAGATGAAGAGAATTCGTGACGTCAGGATCAATTATTAGCTTTTTTCATCAGGTGCCTAGAATTTGTGCTTTTTCCATTAGGGTTTGTATTTGCTGTAGGGGTTCTCGATATCGAGATTTATGGTTGAAATTTGAGTTGCTTTTCAGGGGTCTTAGTTTCTGTTCGCCATTTATCATTATTACTTTCCCGTTGCTATTGATGATTTTGTTTCCTTGAATTTGAACTATATCTGTGTGTCCTCGTCGTTCACTGTCATTATCCGAGCGCATAGTGTTCCTGCGCACTTAAAAAGAAAAATGTTCTTCTGTTATTTGTTGTTTTCCTTATCCGATCAAATTGTTTTCTTTCCTCCCAAGAGGAGAAAAGAGTATTATCCTCCCATTCAGATTTTTATGTTATAAGGTTAAAATCACCGATTCTCTTCATTGTTATTGAAAACAAGTGCATTTATGATTTTAAGAACTTTAAAATCATTATATCATCATCTAGATTAAACTTTATAAGGAATGACTCCATTTGCATGAAAATATAATTGTGAATTCCATTGTGTAAAATATTTTAAATGGTCTATTATAATTAATTACATAAGATATTGGTGATATTTATAATGTATTTAATAATTTTGATTGTTGAAATACCAAATCAAAATGAAGTTTAAAGCTTCCTTCTATGTGTCAGTCAATCATATTTTCGTCTTTTTCACAGACTTGATGAAGATTAAATAACTATTAAGTTCAATGAAATTTGACCTTTAACAAAATTTCATGTTACTGATGAAATCAATAATTTGATATTGAATTTAAATGCCATGTAAGATAATAGATACATAAATAAAATTAGTTGCGTAATCTTCATATTTATATCTTTTTATTTTTTTATCTAACTATCTTTCTATCTATCTATCTATCTATCTATCTATCTATCTATCTATCTTTCTATCTATCTATCTATCTATCTATCTATCTATCTATCTATATATATATATATAAACCATTAAATCATTCACTAGAAGTCCTTAAATGAATAATTTTGGAAAATAGAAAACAAAAGATCCCACCGCCCTCCCACAAAAGAAAATCCTAGAACTCTAGAGGAATTTTACATTAATAAAATGGAGTCAAAGAGTCCTTATCTAGGGTATGCACTCCCTCTATAAGTATATATCTCTCTAAGCTTTTATAATAGTAGAGTTTGCTATAATGAGTGCATAGTGACAATGAATTGCCATCCTCTCTATAATGTCATTTCCTTAGGCCTAACTAGCATTAGGGTTTGCTCTTAAGCTATGGGCGACTTGAATTTTCGATAGAGGGTCATTTAACTTTTTGAGACATCATCACCAAAGGAGATATGGTGTGACAAATGAAGAACAAACTATGGATGCTTTGCGGAGTATCTTTGACCCTAGAACTCCAAGGCTGATAGCTGAGTTGCCACCTATTAAAATTGAAGGCTTTGCCACTTTTCTTCTCCATACATTGCTACCCTCTTTTTAGTGATAGACATGCTAGGAGGCATCAGGGAACCTCAAAAGATCTTGGGATTCCTAAGGCTCATGGAGATCCCCTAATATCCCAAATTGAGAAGCTTGATTTAATATCATTGGCACCATCGTGTCCTTTTTCATCTAATTTTCATGCTAATAAGCCTGTCAAACCAATTGGGTAGGTGGAAATAAACCATGCTCACGATGATCCATTATTGTTCCATCTACCCATAAATCAACTTGATTGGGTCAACTCAAAGCTCATCAAGAAGGCTAATTGATTCTTTGTTATGTTGTTCTTTGGAATACATGTTGGTGCTACTCTCTACTCTTGTTTTGTCCTTACTGATTTCCTTTCAAATGATCTAGCTCCTTCTGCATTTTGGCTATATCATAAATTTGTGTTTGAATGGTTGTCATGTAATTTACTTGTAAAGGTGAAACATGTTTCCTTAGTTGTCTGTGCAATATGCTTTTCGGTTTCCATGAATGTATCCATGTTGATGTTTCATAAACTTCCATCCTTTTAAAAAACCATAATTATATTGACCCTGATTCACAGTTTATGACGGACTGGAAAGCTTCCTTCTACATTAGAAAATTTTGCCTTCTTATCTTGCAAGGCTTCTAGTGTTTATATCCACGTTCGTCATTCTATTTGCCATACTGTGACTACTTTTCAAGTAATTCTCTAGTCCATGTGAGATTATTGGATTTTACGGATGAATTAAGCTAATTTCTACACTTATATCAGAATTTTTTTGTCCATTTTTCTTAAAAATATTTCAGGCTGCTTTCACAAGATCCTTGTTTTATGCAGTGTTGCTTTTTGTTCATTTTTTGAGGACATTGCAATAAAAAATCCAATGTTTATTTGCCATAATATTTTTATTAAAGCGATTATCAGTTTCTATAACCTTTAAATGCTCAGATTTTGAGAAGTGGTATGCACTTTCGTATTCCTGTTTATTCATAGCTTAATCTTTAATACATAGATCATTATTTTATTAACCTTTTAAACTATTTATTTACAAACCTTTATCAGTTTTAAACTCAAGGCTGATCTGTTCTGTCGACAGTTGTAATTTTAAACTTCATGTTGAAAAATTATGTTAAACTGCGGACATTATTGCAAACTAACAAAATAATCTTGTAAATATTAAAGCAACTTGCTCTTTTATAAATTTATATCAGAATCATCATCTGGTAATCTAGTCAAATCATTGTGCAGGCTAGGGGTAGGTCTCGGTTTAGGGGTTGTGGGGTGAGATTGGGAGCTGGCGTCCGAGGCAAACTCCACCACTACCCTTTTCTGGTGGCCACTGAAAAATCAACAATAGTTGGGTCTTATGGACAGCAATTGGTTGCACCTGAAGTAGTTACTAAAATCAATCTCTCAACAACTAGAGAAGAGGTGCCATTGGAGGCTCCTGCGTCAAAAGCTTCATTACCGCCTCAAACTTCTCTCCTGCCACTGACATGGTGTAACATTTGTCGAGTGGACTGCAACAGCCTGACAGTTCTAGAGAAGCACAGGACCGGGAAGCGCCATAAGAGGACTGTCCAGTTAATCGAAAAGCTTGAAGGGCGGCCTGAAATGGTTAAGAGTTACTGGCCAAAGATCGCATGAAACCGAGCAGCACAGCGAATCTGTCGCTGTGCCAATAGACAACATGCGAGAGAAAGGGCCTTTAGAAACATCAAATATAAAATGTGGTACCAGTGCTAATCCAAAGAAGAAGCGGAAGAGGAATTCTGCGCCAGAGCAGACTCGAGTCTGCATTCTATGCAATGCTGCCTGCAATAGCCAGGCCATG
The DNA here is from genome assembly GCA_021442155.1 of Cymbidium sinense. NCBI lineage: Eukaryota > Viridiplantae > Streptophyta > Magnoliopsida > Asparagales > Orchidaceae > Cymbidium > Cymbidium sinense. Next base: position 16,264,125 of record CM038232.1, on the reverse strand, counting down.
TTTGAGTCTCATCTCGCCGGAAAGAAGCACACATCCCGAGTAAAACATTTCCAGAGACCTAATACTATTTATGGGCTAATGAGTGGTTATACTCCTTCCAACCAGTCATCAACTTTGGCGTCTCAAGATGCGCTGCCTTTGTATTATGGCCTCATGAAATATGAACAACCCCAATCAAAGCAAGCATACGAGTTCAAGGAGCATTTACCCCTTTTGGATTCTGAAGGTCAATATGGCTTCATCGAGTCTTGAAGTCCAGCTGCGCTTGCCTCAGAGAGTTTTTACTGATTCTGTGTGTGTTCTCTCACATAATGTATGGGATTTAGCAAACTAAAGGTTCTGGGAAAGAATTGATTGTTTTTTTTATCAGTTTTGCATTCTCTGTAGGACATGATTAAAGCATGGGTTAACATGGCAGTTGTTCTGGCCTTCAAATTCTGAACTAAAGTTTTGTGGAAAAAGCTGGAAGAAGATTGAGTTGATTGACTGCCATGAGTGGAGTTTTTGCTCTCCCCTCACCTGACTAGTTTACTTATTTCCTTGAATCCTTAACATGGCAGTTGGTTTCTGCAAGATATGACTCAACAGTGGCTACAAAGTTGGTAAGGTACCTTATTTTCATATTTACACTATTTTGATGAAATCATTGTGACTTTTAGTAAGTTTTTTGTACATGTTTTAAATAGTTTGTCAATTTTTAGCAGTCAGAGAATAAAATGTTATATTAGATTTGTTTAAAGATTTTTTGTGAAGACACGCCTGTTCTTGCTATGTTGTTTGTATTAAATTTCAACTTCAACCCTGAAAGACTTTGCATTAATCGGGTCATGACAATTGCAAATAGTATTGGACCTGGGTACATTTAACCATTATGCACAAAGAAGCGTTCAGCTATTTGACCTGATTCGACAAGTTGGCTTATGGTGGCTTCTATTAAATTCATAATTTTACTGCGAAATCCGGAAGAAGGTAAAGAATGTAACTTACCATTAATGTAATGTTTAACTTCACCTTGCTTGATGATATGCTGAAGTATATGCAATTTTGGAGTTTTTTAAGATAAATGAAAAACTATTTTTATACGAGTTTTAGGATCTGTTTGGGACAACTACAGCTATCTGAATAATAGTAAATGGGTTGAAAAGCACTTTTTTACTGATTTTGAAATACACGCGTGAAATGTCTCTGTGGTACGACAATGCCACTTAATCCCAAACAGCTCATTAATGTCGTTTCTTTGTGAAAAAAAAAATCAATGGACAATTAGAGAGCAATACAAATAAAGTTTCCTTGATTCAATTGATTATGTTAATATCTATTCTTATTCAATGTCTAAGTATTTGTATAGTGCTTTAGTATCGTACATTTAAATCATATATGTGTATAGATTGCTTGAGTTATAGATTAGTTGATTACTCCTTTCATTCAACAACGTAGTTGAAGAAAACTTTGAATATAAGTTTTAGTTTTAGCTATAGGGTTTCTGCTAAGTTGATATTGGTGTAGTTGTGTGTTTAAGGGGTTGTTTGGTTTTATTTAGAATGCTAAAAAAGGAAATACATGTAAGTAATATAGTGAATTACGAATCTTTTTATTTGTTTTTTGGTTGTGTGTAAAGAAAATAAATGAAATTATTTTTTTTACTTTGGTTTGGATGAATGTAAAGTAAATATTTGTATTTTGAATATTTTATTATATGTAAATTAATTATAGAATTAATTCACTAATTAAAGTATTCAATTAAAAATAAATATTATCAAATAAATATAAATAAATTATAAATAAAATTTTTTTTCTTCACTAAAAAATAAATAAAATCAAATACAAATAAAATTTATTTCCAATATTTAATTATTAGTAATTAATTTATAAATTTTTTAAGATATTAAAATAAAATCAAATATAAATAAAATTTATTTTGAATATTTAATTATTAGTAATTAATTTATAAATTTTTTAAGATATTATTCATTAGTGTTATAAATAAATAAAATTTGAATATTATTTTTATATTAACATAATAACTCAAATTATAATTTTATTACTATATTAAACATTAATTAATTAATAGGAATTTTTATTAAATAAATTAATTGTCAAGATTTAATATTTATTTATTAAATAATTTTCTTTAATAAATAGTTTACTCATTAATTATTTTTTATTAAATAAACTAAAATTTAATAATTATTTTAATTTTTTTGATTTATCATGAATTATTTATTATCAATTTGAATAAATATAATTATATTTTTTAAATCTTAATTAAGCTATAATAATATTTATTTTAATTCAAGTTAAAATTAACATTACGGATTCAGCGAATTCGAAAAAAACAAATTAAAAAAGAAAAAAAAATGTTTTCCCAGGCGTTCCGCTCCGCGCTCCCAAAAGAAAAAAAAAACCCTTTTTCCGCTCATCGCACTTGTGAATTAATCATCGTTTTGTATTTGTTACGAAAATAGGTTGGAAAGGAAATCTGATTGAAATTTAACTATAATTATATTTACTCCAAACACCGAAAAGAAGAATTACGTATTTGGATTATTCTGTAATTCTTAAAATATAAATTTGGTGTACTTAAGTTAATTGTTATAATCTGGCATTGTATAGCCATGAGCACATGAGATTAAACGTTTTTCTTAATAAATTTAAAATTTATGAGCTAATCTGATGTATTAAATATTAATCTCTTGAGAGCTTAACATATGATCAGCTCATTAATTTATAATCATTAATTTGTTAAAGAAGAAGAAAAGAATGGATATAAATAAAAATATTAGCATTTATAATTATGATGCATTGATAAGGGCGGATTCAGACACATTGAGAAGGAGTAATTTATAAAATGTGTTTGCTTATTTTTTATTATATTTATTATTTTTTATCATTATGTACTCTTTTTTACATATTGTCATTATTTATTAATAAGATACTAAACTTTTATTAATTTTTTTGTATTGAATTTATATTTTTATAATAATAAATTTTTTGACTTATTTAATACTTATATATTTTAAGTGATTATTATATATTATTTTAAAATTTATAAATTATAATATTATATATTATAATATTATATTACATGTATATTTTGTCTTATATTTTTAAAAATGTATTTGTCTTATGTTCATATCTTATTGTATCAATATAATATTAGTTTAGTCTTAAAAATATTAACTAAAATTGTATTTAGGGTAATTTTTTTAGTTTTATTATATTAATTGCTGGAATACTTTTTTTTTAAATTTTGCATTATTTTTTTTTTAGTAATCATATATATTATAATTTGATCATTATATTATTTAATTTAATTTGAAAGTTTAATAATATTAAAAAAATTTAAAACTATGTTTCTTTAATATTAATTTTTTGCCCACAGTGGTAGGGCTGCAAACGAACCGAACAACCGAAGCGACTGTTGAGTTCAAGCTCGTTTGCCGATGTAATCGAGCTTCGAGCGATTAGCTAGGATGGTGTTAAAGGTCGTTTAAAAAAAATTGTATTCATAATCCTTACGGCCTTAATCGGCTTATTATCGTTTATGAGCAATATCGATTTTAGCGAATCGCGAGCTTTAAATGATATTGTTTCGCATGTCGACGATAACTTGAGCATTGTTAAGAATCGAGTATTTACAAAGTGTTCTCGTTCGATTAATTAAATGAAACGAACATAATAATGGTAGTAAAATGAGCTGTTGGCTTCTTTTCAGCGAACGAACGAAATAACCGGCGATTTTGAGTTCAAGCTCGTTTGCGGATTGCTCGAGCTCGGCTTCGATCGGAAGATGATGTTCGAGCTTGAGCTCGTTTAAGTGTTTGCGAGCTCTTGTATCGGCATGAGCTTAGCCTTGTGTAATACGTTGTCATCGCTTAACTATAAAATAATCTTGTTCGAAATAACTGACGATAACATTGAGCATTCGTTAAGAATCAGTATTCTGAAAGTGTTATAGTTGATTAATTAAATGAATATGAGAATGTCAGTAAGTGGTAATTGTTGAACGCCCGGTTTCGTTTGCACCCCTAAACAATGGTACTATAGCTTCACGTGGCTATGTTTACCGCCTTTGGCTGTTTTCTCGTCTGCATTGTTGGCTTTTTGGCTACGGTTATCCCACCACTGTAAAGGCCTGGAACTGCCTTTGCTCCTGGGCCCACACTTAAATTATATTATTTTTCAGAATTTATTAAACTTTAAAAGGTTTGTTCATTCTTTATTTATAATTTACTCAATTCTCATTATTTTTTTTTAAAAAATTAAATTTATTCTCTTACTCTTAATGAATTGATTAATTAAAATAAAAACATATAGCATTTATATTTTTCTCTTATAAATATGCTGGTATTATATTATCAATTATTTGTATTTTTTATAAATATTATGTTTGTATTATTTAGATTTTTTAATTATTAAATTACTTATAAATATACTTATCTTGTAGAATGAGCTGATTTCGCTCTAGCAGGATTTCCCTTTTATATTTTAAAATTTTAAACAATTTTGCTGCGGGCAATTTTATCTTATTTAGCAATTATTTAAAAAAATAATAATGAGAATATTACAGAAGAATATGATGTTTAAAAAAAAAAATTCAAAAGTAAAACAATAACTTTCTGATCGTCAATGACTCAATACCCCAAATGCCCCCTTAGACAGCTCATTTTCGTTTTTACTATATTAAATTTCTTTTTTTCTTACTTATAAAATATGGAGTAGGTCTCCTTATTTTCAACAAAATAATAATAATAATAATATTATTATTATTACAAATATAATCATTCCAAAAAATCTAAGGAGCTGACAAGTTAGTTTAATTTACACGTAATTGCTTTTGTGGCCTGGTCTTTGAAGCAGAAAATTATTTCTCTAAGATAAGATTATAAAATAAAATCATATTTTATAATTAATAATCAATCCTTCATAAAAAGGTAGAGCCTATCAATCTGTTCGGCTAACCCACCGTCTCTTAGTCGGTTGAGCGAGATACAGTTGATTCTTTTAGAGAGCGCTGAACATCAGTGGGGATATGAGTGAGTGTGAATGTTATATATCATGGATAATAAGATATAAAATGTATGGATGTTGGATACCCGTCCCAAAAAAAAAAAAAAAAAAATCTGTTCGGCTACAATTCTGATTAAACTCAAATAAAATTTAATAAAAGAACCACTGAGAGGATTTAAAAATTAAATTCATAAAAATCCTGCATAAAATAAATAGGATGTCAAGGAAACCACCCACCCTTTAATATTTCATCTATTATCTATACAAACACTTACAGAGAGGCCATGGACAAAGCATGGAGAGTCTCCGCGTCGGTCTCTGTAATCAGAGACCGCCATTATCGATCATGCGGTTGTAGAGCAGCCGCATGGTCCTCGCCATCCTCTGGTTATTCGGCGGGGGAGTTCGCCGGAAAAGTATTCTGCTGAGCTGGAAGATGAGCAGGCGGAGGGAATAAACAACTCCGGGGAGAGAAGTCGGAAGCCTGGCAGCGAAAGGAAGCCTCAGTATGAACGGAAGAAGCAGGGCCGGCAATACGTGGCCGTTTGTGTGGCCTCCTGAGGCCACAAGGAGCTTCAGCTTGGTCGCTACTAGTACAACTAAATGTCCTCCCATGGCTTCCACTAGTAGTTATATGATAGGTTAATCAATGGCTGGGAGCTATATAACTCCTCTCTCTGTCTCTCTCTCTCGTCTCTCAGGCCGCTGTCAAGGATATGTCTTATATGTCTTTCTATAGGGATAATATATCCATCAATGCGGGCATAATTAATGTAGCTTAACAGAAGAATCCTGTGCAATAAAATTGAGTTAAGCGCCAAAATGATTTTATTTGATATAAATTTATGTATTATTATATGTATTTATGTATGTCCATGTGCATGAGAATATATATATATAGAAAGAGAGAGAGAGAGAGAGAGAGAGAGAGAGAGAGAGATAATTGAGATCAACTCTTTAAATCAAGGAGTCAACTTTTTATATTTATATTTATATTTGTATTTGTCAAAAATTTTATGTACAATCTCTCTCTCTCTATATATGAAAATTACATAGATGAGTTGATTTAGGGTTTAGTTTTGTAAGCAATTATTGGAGAGGAGAGTTAAAATATACAAAATGGCAGCGAAGCTTCGAGGAGGCATCCCATGCCTTGGATTCCTGCCATCATCGTCAACCCTTTGTCTCATCCTTGCCAGTATGCAGTGTGTAAAGACAGATTTTACCTAATTTAAAATCTTTAAAAAAAATTGATAAATTATTATCATCTTATTACTGAAAGCACTAAAATTTAAAATCATGTTAATTAAAATATCATTATGTTAATAATCACTGCATTCTTAATTATCACTACAGCAAATTAAAAAAAAAAAAAAAACACATACATTCAGCTAATTTAAGATAATTTTAAAAAAAATGTGTATAATAATAATCAAAAAGAAATTTGCTTTATGTTGATGGCAGTTGAGAACTCGCTGATCTTTTAGGAAATCTGATAAGATAGTCTCACCTTCTCATTAGGATCCAATGCATTATTATAAATACTTCACTTTCAAACAATTCTAATAACCAAAAATAAATTATTAAAAAAAGAAAATCATTAACTAATTATACTATAAAATTAAAATGAAATTAATAATAGGATACTATTTTAAAGGTCTTATTATAGACTGAGTAAATAAACCCACATATGTGAATGAAAGAAGAATAGGAGACTCGTGAATCATATGATTTATAAAAAATAACAAAGTCAACACTGCAGAGCTATGTCAGATATAATAAAAATTTGAAAGAACTGTAATATAATCAGCAATGGCAGTACAAATAACTAAATGATATAGCAATCCTCCAATCATAAAATCCATATATATATACAATTACTGATACAATGCCTCTGAAAGAAAGTGAAGAAATATAGCATTAAAATGCTGCAGAATTGCACCAAAATTTTCACAAACTCTGATTCAGTTGGCAACAAATCATACTTTCTATCTCAATCAATCCCTTTTTATATAAAATGAAGTCCAACAACAATATTTACTGAACTACAGAAATATTATACAATGTAGCATTTTGTACAACAGATTTCATTTAGTTTGCAGGAACTGTAGTAGAAGAAATGTGAGATTAAGCAGCAGGAACAGGTGCTGGTTTAGATGGAGGAACTTTGTTCTCTGAAGGGATCTCGACAAATTCTGAAAGGATCGATCGAAATTCGTCGCCGGCCACAGTTTCCTTCTCGAGGAGCACGTCGACGATCTTATCGATGGCTTCGCGGTGGTTTCTGATGTGGCTTAGAGCGATCTCATAGGCGCTGTCTGTGATCCGCTTGACGGCGGCATCGATGTCCTCAGCTAGTCTCTCTGACATGGAGTTCCTGGCCATCATTCTCATTATCACGTCGGCGCTCTGTGCTGAGGTGTCCATTAGAGACCACGGGCCGATCTCCGACATTCCAAATGTGACCACCATCTGCAAAGTAAGAGGAAGATCAACTTTCAGTTAAATGAAACAGTAAACACTTGACAGGACGATCAAATGTGTTCATAATGAACTCCAAAGAAACACTAGATGCAAAGTAATTATGGATCAACCTTGAAGATAGGAACACATTGAGGGAAATGCGTACAGCATTTACTGAGTTGTTTCTTTATAGATATTTTGGAATTTCATATGTAATTTTGATTGCTCTAAATTTTTATCAAAACAGGAGTGTTGTTATTAAGATTTTCTTATTAGAGAGATTAATAAAAAATCTCAAAAAGGATGTGAATTTCTCTTATAAAAGGATGTAAAGAAACATTGAAAAAAAAAGACTTAAATAAGTGAGATAAACCTAATGATATTGATTAAGATATTTATATGTACCTGCTTAGTCAAGCTAGTGATCTGTTGTAGATCACCTGCAGCGCCGGTGGTCACCTCAGGCTCTCCAAAGATGATCTCCTCGGCAGCTCTACCTCCAAGACCACCAACAATCCTTGCAAAGAGTTGTTGCTTTGAGATAAGAGTCGGATCATCAGTAGGAATAAACCATGTAAGCCCTCGAGCTTGGCCACGAGGAATCAGGGTTACTTTCTGGACTGGATCATGCCCTGGAGTTAAGGTCCTGCATAATATATAAGAACATAAGATGTCAGGGTTTGGGTATTTGATCTTTCTCTTGATTGATTGATTTAGTAGGTGTTTAGAAGAAAAGGAGTGTCAAAAATATCTTCATAAATCTGCATTGTTTTTATTTTTTACAAGGATGTTTATGAGAAATATTCAAAATAAGATACACCAGCAAAAAAAAAAAAAAACTTGTGGACAACATATAGCTTTAATATGTGTAATAATTCTGAAGTAAAAAAAAATGAAAATTACAAAACATTTAGTATTTTTTTTTTAAACGAGGGACCAAAAAACCGCTAGAATAAAAGGAATGCATGCGTTAGCTGTTGATCTGATTTGTTTTCAAGTGAACAATAATTGAATTCATGATTATGTTCATTTATTCCTCTTTGAAAAATGAAACAACAATTTTCAATAAGATCCTTCAGACAAGATAGTCCATATAGGATGAAAAAATTCAAACATTTGCTATATGAGATATCAAGTCCATTAACAATTTTATTAGATATCTACAACTAGAACACTCATTTATTTTTATCCACTTTTGTTGTTCTAGGCCCATAACCCAAATATATGGTAATTTATGCTCATTCATATACATAATTGAATAAGTTTAATAAAATTGTGAACTAGACATATAAATTGAACAAGCTCATTTGTTCAACAAGATTTATAAACATTCTCATTTACCATCTAACAAGTAGCTTGCAAAGAATTCAATAAAATGTGTCTTTAAGGATAGCTTAATGGCTTATTAGGTGACTTATTCTATGTTTTTGTATAAATTTCCCCATATCTTATGTACTTTAAAAAGCATGCCTATTATTAGAGGTATGGCCTGCTACAAATATCAATAAATAATTAGATGTGCAGATTTAAACTTTCTTATTGATATTTAAATTTCACTAAACAACCCAAATAATATCTAATAAACTATACTGCTTTTGGTTAAGAACTATTAATCCTATCTAGTAAATAGGCTATAGATAATTAGTTAGGGAATTGATAATAAAGTTACGAAGAAAACTTGAATAAAATTTTACGATGTAGATTATGCTCAATCTCGCTAAAACTCTATATAAAAATAAATGCGATACTCAACTCATTTTATTTACAATCATAGCATCAAATAATAGAACTCTAGTAAAGAATGGTTAGGCATTAGTTGTCACTAGCAGTCAAGCCAAACCTTGACCTTTGGCTTAGACCTTATCAAATTTTGCCTTGATTTTCGATGACAAGTCTTCCCTACCTTGGAGTTCAATAAGGGTGTCTTAAGGATTTCGGTGCTAACAAGAGAGTAATTAGTCTTGGCTTTTAATATAGACTCATAAGATTATTCTTAGGCCTTGTACTACAACAAAAAAAAAATCCCTCAATTCTTTCAATAAATGGTCAAAACCTTCTCTTTTTATCATTCACCTTGTGAAATTGTGCCTTGGTTGTCAATAATATTCTTCACTACCCGGTTCACACTGAGGTGTATTAGGCCTAAGTTTTCAATAGTGAGTAGCACCTTAGTTTCTAACTTTCGGATAATATCATAGAAATACTCTTAGCTTTTCATAAAATATAAATAATATTTTAAATGAATATAAAATTAAACCCTCGAGAGATGAATGTTAATATTGAAGACTAAAACAAAAAAACTTTTATGCATTATAGAGATTGATTTTATGAATTCATATATTTCAAGAGTTCTTATAATAAATTTATAAATTTTGAGAGATAATTGATGTGGCTGCTATTTCAAAAATTTATACACAAACATGCATCAAGATTTCATTAATAAAGAAAATAAAACCGAGCTGTCTACAATAGAAAATTGATAAAGATTTAAAAATTATGTAAATAAATGAGTTAGTATTTTTTGAGATTTTCTGAGTTGAACGTCTGAAATATCATGATTGCTACCTACATATCATTTGGAAAAAGAACAAACTCAACATTTTTCATAAACATATAATTTATATTGAGTTTTAAAGTCTAATATAGCTACCCTAAAGATATAGATAGAATGTATGCATACCATTCTCTCTCTCTCTCTCTCTCTCTATCCCTGTGTGTGTGTGTGTGACAGATAGAGAGAGAGAAGTTGGAACCGCAGTTAATGAACTTCTATGCAGTAAAACTGAAGTTGCTCAGAACCTTATGTACATTATGGAAGCCATTTGAATCAATTAAGAGGTCATGATAGCTTTATACGCATGGTCAATAGTATTAAACTAGCCACTGAGTCATTTAAGGGCTTGTCGAGAGCTTTGTACAACTGCATCGATAGAAATATAATCCAGACGAGAGATGTCTGAGAGGTCATGATAGCATAAGAGGAGCTTGCTAAAAAGACTTTTATGACGATCAAGTGTCAAGGAGACGTAGCTAATATGATATGGGAGACAGCCTGTCAAGAACAGTTGAGAACATAAAAGTTGTTGTCGATAGTTTACATGCTATATAGGGGAAGTCCTGAGAACTTATAAGCTGCAGTTGAAATTGACATCAATCAATTGAGTAAATGGAGATGAATACAAGTATATTGCAGCCGGGAGCATTATAACTAGAGACACAAATAAGAGAGCTTCCCTTGATAATGCTTTGTATGTCTCTCACGTAGGCACAAATAAGAGAGCTTCCCTTGATAATGTTTTGTATGTCTCTCACGTATTCTTATTGCTCGGATAAATGAATATATATACCTACGCTGAGAGAACTATAACCAGTCGAGTTCTCAGAAACTTTTTTTTTAGTTGTCAAAATCTTTTGTCAACTGAAAGAGCCAAAAAAAAAAAAAATTGAGAGGTTTTGAAGAAATTTTGCCTAACTGCCTCACTCAAAAGCAGAATATGAGTGAAGTGTCTTTGAGAGATGAAGCGAAGACAATCATTGAGTCTGAAACCAGCGAATAAATATGAAGAACATAGTCCTAGAATATAAAAGATGGCATCCAAGATGATATTTCCCTCAGTATTCTCTCTCCCTTCCTATAGTTAGCTAAATCCCTCACTCCTAGGGAACCTTAGCCTCTCTCAACTAGCCATGAACCCTAACCTCTCCCTTTTATTAGCACACTATTCCTCTTTCAACTTGAGAGCTTGTGTAGAGAGGAATTAATTTAGGAAGCAAGGAGATATCAAGGAGGGGAAGCTACCAAGCAAAGGAAAAAGAAGACTAAGTCATCGTCTTCAACTACAGGATGAATGCAAAATCAAGAAGTCAACTTAGGAAAGAGCATCAAAAAACAAATTACTCTTGAGGTTTTTGGTAAATTCTAAGACTCTTCAAACTCCAAATTATTTACTATTTTCATTTCATTACATGTCCTTAGTACGCCTCCATCTTAAATTTGCACCATAATCCCTCAGCTTATGCCTTGCAAGAAGTAAACCGTTATTTGATTTCCCTATTATAGAGGCCCAACATCAATCCTACACTAAAAGAAACCCTAGTTTATTCTTTACTTTTCTCAATCGTTTTAAAAAAATTAAGGCTAGTTAAACAATTTTGATACCTAAAACATATAATCCTTTAAAGGCTAAATCCCATAATGGTCCATCCACTATTTACATGTGGTCAATTTAACCCCATACTATCATATTTTTCCAATTTAGTCTCCAATTATAAAAAAATTGACCCAAAATGATCCCTTGAGGGTTAACTTGAGATCAATTTTATATAATTGGGAGACTAAATTAGAATCAGTATCAAGTTTTTATATGAGCCATTTGGATCAAATTTGTACAGTCAGGAACTACACTCTGAGACTAAATTGGTCACATACAAATAATCAAGAGACCATTTTAGAATTTATTTTAACATCCAACGTTGAGGAGGTGATCACAAGTAATCATTCTTTTAATTCAAGATTAATTTAAAAAACATGAGAAGGCCTAATAAATTAGAAACATCTAGAACTCCCTACAAACTTTTATATCCATATTTTTTGCATAATATAACCAAAAAATATAATGGCATAAACCATTTCATTTTTCTCATTTGAAATTTTTTTCTCCACTGGTTTAGAACTACCATTTCTCAAGTCGGAAAAAGTGGAGGTTGCGTGGTAGTCGAGGTGTAAAATTTGTTGAAATAATCATGACATGAATCCTATAAATCATTGTGTTAATGTTGAAGGCCCCCTTTGTCGAATTTGAATAAGTGCTAGAGCAATCGGCAGTGCGGTTCAAGGGGGTTCCCACATTATGACGGATGCGTTAAGAAAGTCCAGAAACTAATTAGGTTAGGATCTTGAAATATGACTCTACTAAATTAATGGAATTAATAGATATTATAGTTCATAGAAAGAAATATTTTATGTGAACTAAATGGGTTGGCCAAGGAGATTGATAGTTTAGGTTTTAAACTTTGGTATTGGTAAGTCAACTAGAATTAGGTGTGATTATAGATAAAAGTTTGAAAGATAATGTTATAAGTATTAATAGATGGAGATAAAATTATAAAATTTAAAGATTATCATGATACTAAAATTATCAATGATAAGTGTCTACGCTCCTCAGTAGGTTTGGAGATGTTTCAAAGAAAAATTTTGGAATGAATTTGAGGATTAATACAAAAGATAATCTCAAGAAAAAATATTTATTAGAGAGATTTAAAAATAGTGGTAGAAGATTTTAAAAGTATTTATTATGGATTAATGTATGAAGAACTATATTAGATTTTTTGCCTATTTATGATTTTGTAGTTCTTAATATTTTATTTAAGAAAAGATAAATACATTATTACTTATAAAATGGATCTAATAAAACATATATTGAGTATTTTTGATAAGAAAAATAACGCTTTAGAAAGATTGTGCAAATTTTAAATCACAACATCGTATTAGTTTTAGATTTTAAGATGACAGAAGAGAAAAATAAACTAAATTATTGTCTATTGGGATGACACTTAAAGAACATAAATAAAAATATTTTTAAGAAAGACAAGAAATTAGAATTTGGGATGTTTATAAGGAAGCTAACATTATGTGGGAAAAAATATCAGTGAAATTAAACAAAAAAAGATGCTTGGAGAATCAAAAGAAAAGTTTTAATAAGAATAATGGGTGGAATTAGTGTCTGCGAAAAGATAAGAAATAAGAAGATTATAAAACTTTAGATGTAAAATTAAGAATTGGGAAAGATATAAAGTGATAGAGATTCAAGAAAGATATATGAAAAATTTAACTTTAACTTTATACAAGATTAGAGATACCAAAGATTGATAGATGTATCATAAGTTAGCCAACCAAAGAGAGAAGAAAGATATTAGTGAGGGTAAGGATAAAATAATAAAGTCTTTTCTAGAAAAGATATTGAAAATAGATGGATGAGATTGATAAACTTTCAAGAAGGATCCGAAAGTATGATTGATTTTAGCAACCTTAATACTAAACAAATAGAATTTCATTTATATCGTCAGATTAGTAATTTGAAGTTAGTGAAGTTTTAAAGAAAATGAAATATGGAAAAGTAGTAGGACCGGATAATATTCCAATAGTTGTGTGGAAATGTTTAGGAGATCAGGAATTTCTTACAAATCTTTTAATGTTATTTTAAAGACCAAAAAGATGGATGAGTGGAAAGAGTTTGTTGGTTTATATTTAAGAATAAAGGTGAGAGTGCAAATTATAGAGGAATTAAGTTAATGTCATACATTAAAATTATGGGAGAGAGTAATGAGCATAGTTACGATGTGATACAGTTTCACAATCGTTTGGTTTCATGCCGATAGATCTACTATGGATGCTATACATTATACATTAAGAGGTAGAGAGAAAGTAAGAAGGATCTACATATGATATTTATTGATTTAGAGAAAGCTTATGATAAAATCTCAAGAGATGTTCTTTGGAGAGAACGAAAGGAGTTAATATTGGCTATATTCAAGTCATTAAGGATATGTATACTAGTCATACTTGTGTCCAAACAGGAGGATTGACAAAATATTTTCCTATTTTTGGATTACATCAAGGATCAACACTAAGCCCTTATCTTTTTACTTTAGTTATGGATGTTCTTACGAGGAATTTACAAGAAGATGTTGTATGTTTTTTTTTACATTCTTCTTCTTCTTATTGATAAGACTAGAGGAGTCCAACGAAACTTGAATTATGGAGGTCAACTTTAGAGTCTAAAGGTTTTCGTTTAAGTAGATCTAAACCGAATATGTGTAAATTTTAGCGAAGTTTTAGTGATAATATTGTGACTTTAGGTGATCAAGTCATTAATAAGAATGAGATTGATATTTAGGCTCTATTGTTCAAAATGATGGTGAAATAGATGGAGATGTTATTAGTAGAATTCAAGTTGGATGGTTGGGTGGGAATGCATCCGCCTATTATGTGATAAAAAGTTCCACTTAAACTTAAGGAAAAATTTTATAAGATGGTGGTAAGACAAATGACTTATGGTGCGAATGTTGGCCAATAAAAGAGAAGCATAAGACTAAGTTAAGTGTACGAGATGAGGATGTGTGGATGAGTGGCTTTACTCTTAGAGATAGAATGCAAAATGAGTATGTTGGAAAAAGTTGGAGTAGCTCAGTGGTAGATAAGATTAGGAAGAGTCGCCTTAGATGGCCACATAAAGCCGTCAGATGACGATTAGAGAGTGCATTAGATTTAGATTTTATGTTAAGAAAGGTAGAAACCTAAAAGACTTGGTTAAGATGTATAAAAAATGATCTTAGTACTTGAATTAAATGAGAATTTGACACATAATGGACACAAGAAAGGATTCATAACTCACCTAGTGGGATTAAGGCTTGTTGTTGTTATTGTTGTTGTTGTTGGTTTAGAACTACATCAATAATCAATGAAAAATTATTTTGGTTAAATCAAACATAGACCATAATACTGAATAACAAACGAATTATGAAGGCAAACAAGAAAGTTGAAAGTAAGAAATTTAAATGAACATACCCACAGATTGCATGTCCAACCTCATGATATGCCACCAAGCTTTTGCTTTTTCCATCTGTCATAACAGTTCCTTCCATTCCAGCTACAATCCTGTCGATGGAATCATCTATCTCTTTAGATGAAATGGCTGTCTTTCCTCTGCGACCAGCCAAAATTGCAGCTTCATTAAGAAGGTTTGCAAGGTCTGCTCCACTAAAACCAGGTGTTCTCATTGCTATAACATCTAAAGAAACATCACCATCAAACTTCTTATTGCTAGCATGCACTTTCAGTATCTCTGTGCGTCCCTTCACATCAGGCACGTCAACAGTTACCTAAAACGAAATCATAACTTTAAGCAACCCAAGCCAGATTGATAAAAATATTGCCTGCAACTACCGGTCTGTAGCTTAAAAGATCAACTAGATGTACATGCATCCAAAGATTGACATTATTAATATAAAAAATCATCATTATCCCATAATTAGCCTTACGTCCACAATTTAGGGTCAACTCACCTGTCTATCAAACCGTCCAGGCCTTAACAATGCGGAATCTAGAATGTCTGCACGATTAGTAGCTGCAAGAACTATGATACCAGTATTTCCTTCAAAACCATCCATCTCAGTCAAAAGCTGGTTCAGAGTTTGTTCTCTTTCGTCATTCCCCCCTCCAATACCAGTTCCACGTTGCCTTCCAACAGCATCAATTTCATCAACAAACACAATACAAGGTGCATTCTCTTTAGCCTTCTTGAAAAGATCACGAACCCGTGAGGCGCCAACGCCAACAAACATCTCCACAAACTCAGATCCTGAAATTGAGAAAAAAGGAACACCGGCTTCACCAGCAATTGCCTTGGCAAGTAGAGTCTTTCCAGTGCCAGGTGGACCAATGAGAAGAACACCTTTAGGTATACGAGCACCAATGGCAGTAAACCTTTCTGGTTTCTTCAGAAACTCCACTACTTCCATGAAATCCTGTTTTGCTTCATCAACCCCAGCAACGTCATCAAAAGTAACGCCGGTGTTAGGTTCCATCTGGAATTTGGCTTTGGATTGACCAAATCCAAGGGGAAAACCTGGACCACCAGGTCCCCCAAGACCACCAGATGATCGTCTAGAGAGAAGGAATAGACCACCAATGAGGATTAGTGGAAAAGCTAAGTTCCCAATTAAATTAAACAAAAGAGAGCCAGAATCTTCCTGAGCATTATGAGCTGCAAAATCAATATTTTTCTCTCTTAATTTTTGAAGAAGTTCTTGACTTAAACCTGGAAGCTGCACGCGCACTCTCTGCACACGATTGCCAAGCTCAGGTGAAACAGCCTCCACAATTGCTATGGTTCCATTCTCAAATAAATCCACTTTCTTTACTCTATCCTTGTCCAAATATTCCAAAAACCGGGAATATGACATTCTTGAAGACGATACACCTTGCTCATCAGCATAAGCATTTTTTGCACCGATTAAAGTAGACAATGCTAGACCAGCATTTCCATGTAACAGCTTCAGAAATTCTCTTCTTGATGAGACCTTATTTTGGTTTAAAGAGGAAGTAATAAGCACCGTCTTGGACACCACATTTTTTGAAGGAAAACTTGATGAAGAAGCGAGACTCATTCCATACATTTCCTTGGTAAGAATTGCTTTTTCATATTTTCTATATACACCATTAGAGGTGAGGCACAGAGAAGAGGCAGCCATTAAATTTACTGTAGACAAGGAAAAAAGTGTTATATATGTACTACATACAAATGGCAAAGAGAAAAAAGTGTGTTCAAAATATAGATCGAGAGAGTTTGTTAAAAGACAAATTGAAAGAAAATGAAGGAAAGAGCCCATCCATTAATAAACAACTTATACCAACTATTTGATGTTAGCTTTAGAATCATCCATCCATTCATGTTAATGTACATGAGATATTAATCCTATTTTGATAAAATTTTAATTGCACAACTTTCAGCCATATTACCTTTAACTTGTCCCTTTGTATGCTTTCAAAAGATATTATGCTAATCCACATCACTAGTGCATCTTTTTTCTTCTTCTATTCATAATACATGTGCAAACCATCTAAAATAATAATTCTCACTCATTTCTTCATTTACCACATGTACCTATTCAGATTTTTATTTTTTCCACACACAATAGAGCTATTAATGACTTCTTTGTAGTCTAACATAAAGATCAAAACACTGCAGCCAATCTGAATGTAATTTACAAAATCTACCACAAGTGCACAACTTTCTCATTCATGCAAAATACTCAATCTAACTCTCCATGACTTTGTCTAACATGAAATCAATATATCATAACTGTTCAATTACAATTATAATAAATCTACTTTTAAATCCTATAATATCATTTCCTCGCATAACAATTCTAGGTACTCCAATTTAGCAGCATATATTTATGACTAGAAGATGTATCATCTTATATAACTGCAATCTTCTATATAACACATCCAAATTGTTTAAACCAGTGATGCCTAGAATATCAATTGAACATTAAAAAAAATATAATTGTATAGTTATCAATTTCTCATCCATTAAAATTTTATATCATAAACTCAATTTTTTGTTGCAAAATCATATGCCCGTTATTTAAAAATTACCCTCAATATTCTAATTTTTACTTTATTCAGAAGTGGATCTCACCTAGCAGAAATATATCATTTTCATATAGTATACTTCAAGATACCTCTTTTTAAAAAACATTACAAGCATTTTCATGACGAAAACAAATATGAAAAATTTACATACATACTACACATTTCTTATGTATTTATATATCTAACACCTAAAATTTCATATTTACATATATAATATTTTTTTATGCATGAAAGGATATATTTCACTTTACAAAGTTAGTAATAGTGATACTTTTAATACAATATTAAAGATTTCAATATTGGATAAGTAAATATTAATTTTTAGGTTTTAGATATATAAATACAAAAGAATTGTGTGGTATATATAGATCCCAAAACAATATACAATATAATATGTATTTAGAATGATATCCTATTGTATTAAAAAAATACTTTAGTACCTAGATAAATATAGAAGCTAATCAGTGCTCTATCAATGATATCTTTAATAACCACGACATTTGCCACATACCATTTCTCCTTGATTTGCATCAACTCAATTCTCGTGGATACTCAAACACCTTTCAAAGTTTGATAAATACTATATGAAAACCCTTTCATTACACTCTATAATTTTGTAATAATTGTCAGAGTATAAATATGACTTAATAATAATCATATAAAATAAAATTGATTCTTCAATGTTAGCATGATTATCCTAATTGTGATAATAAATACAAAGGTTTTATCTTGATATAACTAATGCAATTATGAATATCTCGTTTGCTTCTTAATAATCAATACAAAAGTATTTATCAATTGATTTGGCATTCTCTTAGATTTTAACATATCATTTAAAATCAATTGTTAACCAAACTTCTCTGATATCTCCCATATTGAATAAAAATATTTTTTCATTTGGACTTCCAAGTTTACCTTTATATGCATTTTTTACAACTCAACCTAACCTTTTTGGATCTATATTGTATACCTCATGATTTATTCATTCTTGTTTTTCAATTTTTTTAACAAATCTATCATTAAATAATCACTCAAGATAAATTTTATATCTTTATTTGATATATTATCTTTAACTAAAACCATAATAGGTTCACCCTTATATATCTAGTTTGATATAGGTCTTTGTACCTTAATTCCCTCGCTTATAATTATTTTACTTCTCCTTTCTTCCAATTCTGTACCAAGCCTACTGATTTAGGATGTAACTTATGCAAGTCATGCAAACCATAACACCGCATAGATGAGTAATGCAACATCTTGATTCGAGAAAGTTATGTGAAAGGCTTTTGGATTTGGTAGGACTAAAAGGTCATGGCTGCAAAGGTGGACCTTTACAGGGCTTTATATGCATGATACCATGCATAGAAACAATAGAAAAGATATCATGCCAAACTCTTTCCTTAACCCCAATTAGGATTTTTACCTTTTTACCTATAATGGTTTAGATAAAAAGAAGAGGGGAATTGGCCAGTTGCCAACAAGAGAGAGAGAGAGAGAGAGAGGTCCCTTGAATATGGCGTGAGAGAAACCAAAACAGCTCAAGTTAGAGGAGCTTGGCTGAATTTAAAGAAGAGAAGAAGAGAGAATGCAAGCCATGTGAGGAAGAATTAACATCAACTCATTCATCCTTCCAATCATCATTACATGATAGTTTTGGTAGACTTAATTGAAAACCTCATATGACAAAATCCTTTGAAAATGTAAGGTATATCAATAACCTATTAATAAGCATACTTATTTTCTTCATCTTTATACACCTAAAATGATAACAAATATGGCATATAAGAAAAATTGTCCCTAGGATCTCCACATTCATCGGTCATGCTACTTGAAAAGGAGATTTTGGTGGAGAGTTTATTGAAAGATTCATTGATCCCATGTTTGAATTTTTATCTCTCCACCTCTATGGACATCCCCTTTTGTTAAAATTTGAATTTTGCTCTTTTGTAAATAAGTCACTCATTTAAAAATTTGAGCTCTTAAATATTCAAGAGTTCCATTTGTTAAATTTGTGAGTATCATAGATCATGGCTGCCCTTTTTAAGCTATTTTCTTTGGCAAATCAATTTTGAAAAAGGATGAAACATCCACTTACTTCTCAGAAAAGTGTTGGAAGGTCGTGGAGGTGATGAGAGGATGGTGGAAAGTGGAGGAGGAGAGCTTAGGAAGAGCTTTGGGGAGTGCCTAAGGAAGGACTAGCTTAAGGTGAGAATAAGTAAAACAGATTTATTCTGCGAGAGCAATTCTTTCAATCGATCATAACTCTTCATGTGACATTTTCTATTGCATGAATAACAAAGCACATTCAAATGGTACCCAAAATGTCACACAAAAAAAAATGTAATTTAATGGAAAATTAATTATGTAAAAACCTAATAAAATTTTTTCATGTATCGAGTTTTATATTCTAATTAAATTTGATGAGGTGAAAACATTAATTTGTTAATAAAATTTCAAGAATAAATATTACAAATATTATATAATATATATGACCTTACATATGGGTGAGTGATAAAAAAAAAATCAAAATACATTGCTTTGACACTTTACAAGCATTATACTTTTGAACCATCTCAAAGAATAAGGTTTTCGATGCAAGGTAGAAGTCAACCCAAGTTTATCAACCAAGTTTCTAAAATAACATTTTTTCACTCTCTTAATCACAATTGCATTGGTGAGAATATATTTTATCGAAAGCTTACAATGAAAAGTTCCTCCCTAGCTTCCTCAATAGAGTGTGGATGCAACATCAGAGGCAATACAAGACTAGACTTTATCATCGCTCCTGCTTTGATAACTTCGTTTGAAGTGGTAATAGGTTTTTTTTTTTCTGTCCACCTAGACAAGTTCATTATTGCATAGGTCAAACTGACCAATCTAATCCAATTTTTGGAACTATGTATATGATTTAGAG
This sequence comes from Cymbidium sinense, assembly GCA_021442155.1. Taxonomy (NCBI): domain Eukaryota; kingdom Viridiplantae; phylum Streptophyta; class Magnoliopsida; order Asparagales; family Orchidaceae; genus Cymbidium; species Cymbidium sinense. Next base: position 16,243,579 of record CM038232.1, on the reverse strand, counting down.
AATCAAGGTTAAGAGAAAATTCAAGCTGCATGAGGAATTAGCATCAATTCATTTAACCTCACAATCAATTACATGATGGCCTTTATACATCTACAAGGATAATAAACATAGCTTATAAAAAGAATAATTCTTTGAATCTCCTCTTTAAGAAGCCAAAATTTTAGATTGAAAAGAATATTTTGGCAAAGAGGATCTTCGAAGATTCCTTGATCCAATTTAGAATTTTTTGCCCACTCCTAGGATATCCCATTGAAATTTGAATCTTTTGCAATTAAGTCATTCCTATTTTAGAAATTGTCTCCCAATCTTCAAATAGTCATTTTGGTAATTTTAAGAAACTCCTAGATTGCACACATAGAAATCATCAATGTTGTAGCTTTGATTTGCTTTCAACGCTCTCTAGAAGACTTCTACTTTCCTTAAAAGTGTTACTGTCCCAATAATACTTGTATTTCAGCAGTCATTGAAGAGACAAACCTTTTATGGCTTCTCGCTCTAATAACAAGTTTACTTATTTATGATATATTGTACTAAATCTCAAGCTTGCTTTTCCTAAAAAGTCTCATTTATTATATCACATTTAATTTAATTAACTCCATCACTTTCATTCAAGTCTACTTATGTAGGATTCACCTAATGAATCCTTAGCCACTTCATATCACAATTATTTTGGAGACATCCAACACTAGCAAACATTGAATTATGATTCATATCATGAATTATGGAATAGGTTTTATGATTGGTCCAATGCCCATCGTCAACCTTTCTCATTCAAAATAATTGTTATAATACATATGCCCAAATATCAAAGCTTTTAACAAAGAATTGTAAGAAATATTGTAAAATCTTATTGCAATTCATCTAGAGATTTTATTATAGATAAACTATGAGATTTGAGGCTAAATCAGCAATAACACAAATGAAGCAGGTCATGTGAACAGTAAGTAATTTAATTAAAAGAAGATTCATTATAATGCAAAAGAGAAATTCAACATAAATATCTATAGAATGAACCGAAAGCCAAACTAAATATAAAATTTAAAAATTCATTTTGATGACTACGACATGTACTAAATGGCAAACTAACAACCAATGAAAATTGACTTAATATGTTTTGCTATTCATATAAATCAAGTTATCGTTGGAAACTATTACCAGCACATCAATAATCTAAACAGACATAAAAGATACATTTTTGAATGATATATATACACATAAAATAAATATTTATACTTTCTTAAAGCAACATGGTCATAGAAATTAATAAAAAAAAAAAAAAATTATTTTGCTTGTGAAGGAAATGAAACAAGATTGACAATAATTCAGTATGTTGAACTAATTTTGATGGTTAAGTTCCTCCCCCAAGTAACTCCTAACTTCACAATCATTAGATCCAGTGAGAAAATTATCAAGTCAAACAGAACCAAATGTAAGTCGATGCTTAAGTTTCTGCTCGCGAGCATAAAACTAATTTCACTGAATCATGAAACAAAATAATCTGCTAAGTACAGGCAAAACGAAATTTAAAAAAAAAAGTATCAAAGCGTTCAAGAAGTTCTAAACCTCAAAATCCTATATCAACATCAAACGCATCTTAATTAGCATCATCGAACTACTTTTTAACATTCCACCTTTTTAGCATTTCTTTCTTGATTAGAAGAGCAGACCATAAATCCAGAGCATCCACCTTGCATATGATTACATTGGCACAAGCCCCGTATCCTCGATGCACAACCATAAACATTCATTCAAACCAGAAAACTTCACAACTAATATTTTCCTAAGATATCCACCTCCATAAAAGTGTTTGAATCAATATAGCAAACCTATGTAGTTCGCATCAGTTACGATTTCAGTAAACTTAGCAGTTAGCGAGTTAAAGGTCTGCAACTTGTTGAAAAAATAGAGTTTTCTAGCTATAAAATAACATAAAACCACAAAGCCACCATGAAGCGTAAAAATGAGAAACACTCGAAGAAAGGAGAAGAAGCGAAGGAAGTACCTAGATCTAGAGGGAGAAAATACACGGTTGTCGGAATCTACGCACTTTAGCTCTCCCTGCTTAAAACCAGATCAAAGGATAGGGAACTGAGAGAAAGTAAAGTGAATGGTTTTAAATGAACACTGAAAATACTGGTAACAAGAAAAGGGAGTCGGACCTTCATCGGTGCCGGTTGCGCTGCGAAGCGGGACACGTGGCTTCTCCTTACACCACTTGACGATTGGAAAAAACGGAAGTTTGTGGGGAAGGATTTAATATAAATAAAAACTCCAAAAAATAATAAATATTGTTAATTTTATTTAAAACTCGAATCAACAAAAATAATAATAATAATAATAATTAATGTGGCATTACTCAATGGACAAAAGTTAAGATCTATAGCTCTTAAATAATAATTTATGTTATGTTATAAGAGAGCATTATACTAGAAAAATACATATTATGAGGTATGGTGTTTGATTAAAGCATTTTATTTCATTATATATATATATATATAGAGAGAGAGAGAGAGAGAGAGAGATTATGTTAATGACATTGGTGAATCATGAGAAGAATTCAAGGAGAAAAGTCTCTTGGCACTATCTACAATAAATATGAATTTAATTGAAATTATTTTTGAAATTTTAGTTGATTAATGAGGTGAGGCTCGTAAGGTAATAATATGGAAGAAATAAATTGAGATTATAAAGTGAATCAAAGTAATCCGATGAGATTTTTTTTCTTGAATAATCGTCGCTCTGAGGGGATTGTTTTTCTTCTCTGAATATTCAACTTGGAAAAAGATACCTCAATCAAAATATACATGATAATTATAACCTTTCATTAGGTGTCCCTTTTGTAAAGGACTATCAACATAAATATTCTCTAAAATCTCAGTCATATTTGTTATTACACATGATAATTGATATGACTCTGAAAATTCCTAAGTGAGCACGAATCTTGATCGAAAGCAGATCGAAATTGAAATGGTAGATCAAGCACTTAAAATATCATTGAAAACTTTGAGACATCAGTTAAATTTCTAAAAAACTCTCAAATATGGAGTGTTTATAGTCAAATAGAGCGTCTCGATGAGCCGGTTCCAACAAACCAAAGATCTTATAATTCCGACTTCATTTGAGCATTCAAATACACAAAATACATCATATGATCAAGAGAATCATCATGAGCCGTCCGATGGAGATGAGTGGTTTGGATTTTGCATGTATTTATAGAGATGACACTCTCCATATAAATAGCCTCATTCCTCATATGAGGGGCAAGCAAGAGAGGAGAGCTCTAAAGATCCTCCAAACCTGTCGTCTAGCCACCATCATCAACCGTCGCCGGCCGCCGCCGTCAGTCGCCACCGCTGATTCTCGCCGTTGTCGACCACTGTTGCCGGTCATCATCACCGACTACTATCGTCGGTCATCATCATCAACATCGTCATCAACATCGTCATCAACATCGTCATCAACATCATCGTCATCGTCGCAATCGCCGCCACATATCATTCGATATCGTCTATTACTGAAGCTGTCCCCTCACAATTATGTAATTCCTGTATCGGAAGATCTTGTACTCAAACATATGTGGAAGCTTTTCTCAGGCGTGGTTTCCCTCTTTTGAGGTTTTCCATAAAAAATTCGGAGTTTTATTATTCACACTTTTATACTGTGTGTGTGTTTTGGATTTAGTAAAACTTTTACTCTACCGCTCGGTTTTTACATAGCGGTTTGACGTCGAAACAATTCTGTGAACACCCTGGTTATAAGCCGATACTTGTAACAAGCCTCTCCGCTCAACTCCCGTCACTCTCGAAACCAATCCTTGAACCAAGGACGCCAACCTTCTGCCTCACTTCCCCCTGATAGGCGCGACCCTGTCGGTGAAGGCGTGGCAGAAATCTCTTTAGAAGATCATGTGCGCCGAATGGAAGAGTCTCAAAATGAGATGATCCGACTTTTGCGAGGAACACAATGGCCTTGAAAAAACATCTCCCCAAGATTGATCGTTAGCGAGGGAGGTCAAAATGCTAATTTCCTTGGCAGTTCCTCCGTAGAGGACCGTGATCGATCTCGCACCGCTGGTTACTCATCCATCACGCGATCATTTGTTAATCCACCAATTATTCACGCTCTCGTCTGTTGACCCACTCGTCATGTTATCGTCGCAATTATGATGCTTAATGCAAGACAAATTTCACCTCAAGATAAAATAATCTTCCCTCCGTGTATGAGGAATCCTCACCTTTAAGCTATTCTTCAACATCCTATTCGTGGGTTTCAAGCTTCCAACATTGATTCCTATGATGGGGCGGCCCACATGAACATATCGAGTTCTGGGACTATCATGCATATCCAACGAAGCTTGACACATTGCTTTGTCGTCTTTCCGATTACCCTCAAGAGACAAACTCGCGCGGTTATACTCCCTTCCAAGGGAATCCATCCATACCTTTGAACTTATAGATTTTTTGCAAACGGAGGATCATTAAAGATTCCTCCCATCTCTCCATTTAGTCAAAATGAGGCGAATCACTTAAGGAATACTTTCAGAGGTTCTCCTTAGAAGCTCGCCAAATAACTGGAGTAGACCCTGAACTATTAAAAGGAGTTTTCCTTGGAGGACTCCGTCAGGCCTTTTACGTCCTTGTCACGAAACACGGTCGCTCATATGACTTGGTTCATTGTGTGGAAGCATAAATCTCTCGATGAGGCTATCGCCCTTCGCAAATAATTTGAGCAATCTGGGAAAATATAAAAGCACCCCGAATGCGGGAGATAGTCCTATCAAAAGAAGCAACAAGGCGTGATCTCCCTCCGACCCCATATCAACGGCGTGAACCACACGGTCGAAAAGGAATACGCGAACACATCTCGTGTTAACCTCCTAATGGCTATTCGAGATGAAGAAAATATCAAGTAGCCGCATCCACTGAAACCAAATTCAGGAAATTAGGAGCAATATTGTCAATTCCATCTGTTGACCTATAACTATGCGTCATTTAAACTTAAATTAATGACATAGAGTTTAACACACCCCTAATCGCAATCGAGATCAATTAAATTTATTCAATTTAAAATTTGACTTCATAATGCGTCGAATGCGTCGAAATTAATTGAGTGGAAAATATCGAATCAATTAATGATCGATCCAAAAATTAAAATTATTTTTTTAATGAAATTATGCATATCAAAATTAGAAGCCTCGACGCTTAACGACCTCGATCCGCGAAATTGATCGCGTCGTTGCGTTACAATTGAAACACCTAAAATTAACAGTAGGTTTATTATTAGGATGATTCGTCAAAATTTATGTGATTAGGGCTAATTACCTTAATTATTAAACTGGTTTGCAATTAGCCTAATCTCTTAATCCCTATTAATCCCCTACCTAACCCGCCGCTCGTTCAGCCAATCAGAAGAGGTCGTCGGCCCTAAAGATCGAAACGATGCGTTGACCCTCATTTGACGCTCTCTCCTCTCATTCGACCATTCCCGCTCTCGGCTAAAGCTCACGACATTTCTCTCTCATTTGTCGTTTCCTTTCGGCTCTCTCTCAGTGATTTCTCTTTGCTCTCGGTTCGATCGAAGCTCTAGGGCATGACATACTCCCACAAGAGGCGCTCCTTCCTCTCACATTTCCTCTCATTTTTTTGCTCTCGGTTTCCCTTACATGTGACTTTCTCGTTGCTCTCGGCATTTCTTTCTGCTCCCTAAAGACTTCTTGGCGGTTCTTCCTCTCTTAGTGATCACGGTGAACAGAATAAATGTGAGTCCTAGCGACTGGTCCCTTTGCATAAGCCAACTGAAACCCTCTTCTTCCCCTTTCAGCAAATCAACATCTCCAGGTCGTTTCTCTCTAACCCTAAGCTTTTCCTTATGCATTTGGGTATTCCAAAAATTAGGGCTTGGTAAAGTGAGCTTTATTTCATGCTTAAAATCATGATAAATGCTTTCTCTATGGGTTTGGGATGTTGTATGGCCTAAACCCTATGTTTGCTTTTGTTATTTGTGAAATTGCAAGCATCTAGGTTGCTGAAATTTCTGTTTGGAAAGTTATATTGCCTAGATTTCTCATCTTAGCTTGCTAGAAATGAGTTTGGGATGTTGTATGGCCTAAACCCTATGTTTGCTTTCGTTATTTGTGAAATTGCAAGCATCTAGGTTGCTGAAATTTCTGTTTGGAAAGTTATATTACCTAGATTTCACATAAAGTCTTTGGAAATGGGTTTGGGATGTTGTATGGCCTAAACCCTATGTTTACCTTTGTTATTTGTGAGATTGCAAGCATCTAGTTTGCTGAAAATTTTGTTTGGAAGGAATTTTGGAATCCACTCTGATGTCCATGAATATATGTAGGCTAAAATCATGCAAGGAGTGTTATGTTTTCTTGTTGTTTTCCTTGTCTATGGATGTACCTTTGCATGTTTGTTGAAATTGGTTCTCTCAAAGGAGAAAGAGCAAGCTTGTTGTTTGAGAAAGCATCGGAATTATTTTATATGAAAGGAAATTGAATTAATCCCCTTTGAAATATATTACACATCTTTGAAATCATTTTAATCAAGGGATTATGCTATGCTTATGTGCTATCTCTTTATTTCATTTGTTGTATCTCTTGCATATGAATAAAATGAAATCTAAAATGCAAAGCGAAATGAAATTGAAAGTCTTACATGCTATGCTCTCTTAGGGATTTCATTTGTTTTGCCTCTTGCATATAGGTAGAATGAAATCAAAAACAAATGAAATTAAATAGAAAGGGACTTGGTTATACCACTTACTATTATCTATGGGTTTCATTCTTGCATACTTGCATATGTGATATCTTCTTAACGGAAATCTTTATACTATCAAAGTTTTACGGTGTCTCGACACCACCGCCTTTCTTGGCGTGGTGACTCTCCAAACCCTACGGAGGCGGAGGTAAATTTTGATAAGCACGGAGATAAGGATTCAAATAAAATTCATCGTTATACTCTTGCAATATTAATAGGAAATCTATCTATCAAAATTTATGCATGTCTCCCGACACCACGCCTTTCTTGGCGTGGTGGCTCGATCTCTTAACCCTACTGGAGAGCCGGAGGTTGTTGTAAATTTTGATAAGCCGAGATAAGGATTCGGGTAAAATTCATCTTTATACTCTTATTAACAAGGAAATGCAATCGTGTTGCAACCCATACCGCATGGTGGGCAATTTAGGTGTCTCACCTACCATGCCTTTCTTGGCGTGGTGGGAAGAACTAGTCCCAATATGTAGGGATATGTGGGAGGAGGCAAAATTTTCAAAAAAAAGAGGTGAAATATGTCATATATAAATGCTTATACTTTAATTTCATATACATGTGAATGCAAATTTACTGCTCTATGCTATAAGTAGTTCACATTGTTCCAATGTGGAAACGTAGAATACATTCACGTTGTTCGCGTGGAAATCTGTTGTTATAAGTACTTTTCGCGTTGTTCCAACTGGCAAAGAAATATTATCTTTACAACCCACGCCTTTCTTGGCGTGGGCAAATAAATTTTTTAGAGGTGTCTCACGACATACCATGCGATCTTTCTTGGCGTGGTGGGAAGGCTTAGTCTCCGGCGACCCGATCGGGAATGATGTGAGGCAAAAATTTTGATAAATAAAAATGTGAAATGTCTAAGTATTTTAAAAAAAAGAATGCATATGATTATTCATGCTTAGCTCATTCATCATACTATATATAACAATTACATGTACTTTAGCTTAGTTCTTACGAATCTTCATATCATGATAATTACTCATTTAAAGTTCAAATTCATTTTACCTAAGTGATGATTATGCCATATGAATGGGTGAGAAATGAAAATGTGACACTCAATGCATGGAAAGATACAAGTGCATGTCATATATCATTTAGGAAACAAATGGCAAGTTCATGCTAAAATGCTTAAGTGAAATGATTGATGTGCATATTTAAAGTGTTATCTCATTCTATTCGGTTTGAATGTCTTTAATATGCAAGTTAAATGAAATCTATGATGAAGCAATGTTCTTTTTTGCTTAACCATTTGATTCATGCAAATACTTGAAAGAATCAAATTCATACTTTATAAAATGCATGCTTGATTTGTTAAAGAACAGACACATGTTTGATCTATGATAAGTGATTTAAAGAACCAATCATATATCATTTAGAACATACCATCACTTAGTTTGAAATGTGCATTCACATTCTTATAAGAACAAACTCTCACTTGATACATGCAAGTACATGAAAGAGTCAATGCATATCGTATAGATAAATCTATACTCGACTCATGATGAATAGTAAAAAGAGTCAACTCATGATGAATAGTAAAAAGAGTCAACTCATGTCTTATAGTCTTGTAGAACAGACCTTTACTTGATCTATGATAAACATTTGAAATGGTCAAATTCATACATACAGATGTTATACTTCCGGTTTGGTCTTGACCAGTGTTAACAAAACCTAAAATCTAATGATCTTGTAAATCTTAGAAGTTAATTACATGAAATGACTAAAGATGAATCTATCGGCATCAGTTAATCATCTTTTCAAATTCAAGGTTATAAGAAGAAAAGTCTCAAATCCTCAGTATAATCTAGAGTTGACAAGGTTTGGAGAACGATAGATATCAAAATAATTAATCTAGATTCGATCCTCTGCAAGAAAATAGTCAGAGTTGACAGGGTCTATACATCCCGGTTTGGTCTTCGGACCGGGTCCGGGTTAACAAAACCCAAAAATGTCATATTGAAATCTAAACTTGCAAATTGCACCTACATTTCAACTAGACATTCAATGTCTATACAATATTTTAAAAGAACAGATACTCGTATGTATGTTGAAATGTTCAAACAATAGGGACATGTACAAGTTAGGTATAAAATAAAAGAATCTATACTTCCGGTTTGGTCTTGGACGGGTCCAGTTAAAACTCAAAAAATCAAAATTCGATATATAAACTCCAACTTAGACATTCTAATGTCCATATAATTCTTAAAGAATATCCATGCATGTTGAGTAATTACTAAGTCAAATACAAAAGAGCAGATCTTACTTCCCGTTTGGTCTTGGACGGTTTAAAGTTAACAAAACCTAAAAATTTCATATTATAAGAATTTCAAATTAATAATATCGAGAAGCTAATTACGTCATATAATACAAGATATGAATCAAGCGTAGCTTAAAATTCAAATTCTCGGAAGAAAAGTCCCAAACCCATCCTCATGTTCAAACTAGAGTGGACAAAGTTTTGAAGGATTATACTTCTTGAGATAATGAATTTAGACCCGATCCTCTGTAGAAAATTGAACAGAGTAGACAAGGTCTATCAATTGATATTAGCCCTATGATCGAAAAGGGTAATTATAATTAAAATTTTAATAATAAATGATCATATATTCAAATCTAAAATCAATCATAAAATGATCAAAATTCAAAGAAAATAATAAAAAAATAGAAATAAAATATATATATATATAAATAATTATTTAAATTAAAACTTAAAAAAAATAAATCCACTCCTCCACAATTGTTTGTCTTCGGGTGACAAATTAAGATAACTTTTGCTCATAAAGAGCCAATGTCAAATTAAATACATAACTACCTTCACACTTAAATATTCTAAAGTGGCGCGTGTCCTCTCATGATTTTGCTGATATGGCACCACATAAATGGCGGTTTACGACTTGAGCTCGAGGGTGGTTATGCGATATGGCACCATTAACGATCCTGAGCAACGTATGTTCTAGCGGCTTTGCTCTTTGGTGAAATGTAGAATGTATTTGGTTGGGCAAAAGCCTACGTAGCTAAGGTTGACTTATATTTGTCCCTTGGACAAACTCCACATACAAGGACACCTTGGATGGCGTAACCCATGTGTTGTTGACAAGGATCCTTGGTTGGGTCGACCCTCCTCGACTAGCGGATCGAGGGCGTGATAGCCAGACAGCGGAACCATGGGATCTAGATGGGCGTCATCGTTCCCCACAAAAGTTTTAAGTTAAAATAATAAATTTCATAAGTTCTAAAACTCCTTTGCAATTATATACTCGTTCTTTAACGATTCATTGGTAGCCTTAATCGAAAGTGCTCTCGGTATTGGGAGGTAATTAACTATAGGGGCTTGCTTTATAGGAAACACAGAACCAGATATAAAAGTTCTCACCAAATGAAGCGAAATCTCTGGTAGTGTCTTATCTACTATTCATGCATTACAGAAATTATCCGACATAAGCAACTCTTTTTCTTTTAGAAAGAATTGATTGGCGGGTACAGGATCCCACACCAAAGGCAAACAACTCAAAGAAGAAATTGAGAGGCTCATTCAAGTGAGGATATCTACGTCGATTTGTGATGAATCAATCGACTCAAACAAACATACCTCCAACTGGGGGGCAACCAGGACAATCATCACAGAAATAACAAAGCAATCATCAAATAGTTGGAGAAATCTAAATAATCACAGGAGGACCAATACTATCTAATCAAGTTCTCATTACCATCTTTGAAGAGTCGGAGTTAAAGAAGTCTCGTACTGATCATTCCATCATTTTTAATGACTCATTTAGAAGGCATGTTATCATCAAGATCCTTGTCATCACGAGGATCGTGACCCATGCTATAATGTTAAGAGAATTTTGATTGACAATGGGAGTTTTGTTGGTGTCTTATTTTACTCCATATTTCTTAACATGGGCCTGGTTAGAGAAAAGCTCCAACCCATTGGGGACCATTTATGCGGGTTTGATAATCGTCGGTCAGTAGAGGGACAATCACCCCCTTCTTGGTGAATTTCCTCGGCAAGTGGCTCATTTAATCCAATTCATGGTGGTTAAGTCAAATTCAGCATATAACGCTATCTTTGGAAAGCCCCTCCAATCAATTTTGAGTGCAGTCACTTCAGTATCTCATCTTAAGATGAAATTTCCAACCCGTTGGAGTTGGAGTGGTCTGAAAATCAACGATAGCAAACATGTTATCTCGAAGCTCAACCACGCCCCTATGACCTTGATCAAAGATTTTAATTTTTGAGATGAAGAAGTACCGAAAGCGCTGCGAAGATTTGCTCTTTGTTGCATTATCGGATGACCAACCATTACGAGCGGTGCAAGTTGGATCTCGCTCGACGAACAAAGGGAAAAATACATAAACTTCTTGTGCGAAATCAAGACATCTTGCAGTCCGAGCGGACATGCCGAGTCGATGTGATCATGCACTCTCTGATCGATCACATTTCGATCATCGGAAGAAGCAAAATTTTGCACGATCGCTTCCAAGCTATTGAGCAAGAAGTTAACAAGCTTCTGAAGCGATTCATCGAAGTACATTACCCTACATGGCTAGCGAATGTTATCATGGTTAAGAAAACAAACGGAACATGGAGAATGTGCATTGATTACACTAACCTTAAGGCTTGCGAAAGATAGTTTTCTCTTCTCGAATTGATCGGTTGGTTGATACTACATCCGGACATCAAATGCTCGACTTTTGGATGCTTACTCTAGTTACAACCAAATAAAATGAACCCAATGGATGAAGAAGCTACATATTTCAAACATATAAAGGTTTATCTGTTACCAAGTTATGTTTGGATTAAAAAATCTTTGCTACTTATTAACGCCTTATGAATAAGATCTTTAAAGACCTACTAGGCCGTACAATGGAGGTATATGTGGATGACATGTTAGTGAAAAGCTTGGAAGAATCACAACCTAGAAATATGCTTTAACCTTCTTCGACGTTATAACATGTGATTCAACCCGACCAAATATGCTTTTGGGGTTACGTCGGGAAAATTTCTTGGATTTATGGCAACCCGCCGTGGGATAGAGGCCAACCCGAAAAAATCAAAGCTCTCAAAATATGACTCCTCAGAAGAATATTAAGGAAGTTCAACGTTTGAATGGAGATGCGTTATCCTTCTAGCTCGTTGGGATAGATACTTGTCATTCTTTAAAATATTAAAGGGAGCTAAAAATAATAACTTTCAATGGGGATGAATGTCACCGCTTTTGGCATAAGAGTATTTAGTATCTCCACCCTACTATCCAAGCCTATTCAAGGAGAGATGTTATACTTATATCTCGTGATCTCTTCTCACCGATAAGCTCGGTTTAGTGCGAGAAGAAAGTGAGATACAATGACCAATTTATTATGTCAGCAAAATTTTCTCTGATATAGAAAGACGTTATTCACTTGCCGATAAGGTGGCTCTGGCTTTAGTTTTCTCAGCGTGAAAATTGCGTCCATACTTCCAAACTCACACTATCGGTATTTACACTCATTTACCATTAAGGGTCATCCTACAGAAACCAGAAGCATCTGGGAGGTTAATCAAGTGGTCTGTAGAATTGGGAGAGTTTGATATAAATTTTCTACCTCGCCCTGCTATAAAGTCTCAAGTACTCAGACTTTATAGAATGCTTACCAACTCGAGGAGCTATCCGATACATGCCTTTTATCTCCTCAATGGACCCTCTATGTTGATGGAGCTTGAAATCTTGGTCTTGGGGAATCTTACTTATTTCCCCTGAGAATACCCTGAGTATGACTTACTAAAATTTCCCGCAACTAATAATATTTGAATATGAGGCTCATAGCGGGGTTGAGAGACTGATGTGAAGCTCAAGACTTAGTGATACACATTGACTCTCAACTTGTTGCCTCCCAAGTCGAGGGAAACTTTAATGCTCATAATCTCCAGCTGGCACAATACCTCCACTTGGTGAAGTCTCTTCTTGCCCATTTCAAGACACATCAAATCATTCACATACTGCGAGAGAAGAATACTCATGGCGCTCGCTAAGCTTACTTCATCATTCTTGGGGATCTATTTTAGAGAAGGCATGTTGAAGAAATACATTTTTCGGTATCCAAGGGTCATGGGTAATTCAAGCAATTGATGAGATAAAGGAGCATTCGTGGATGAACCACATCCTGTCTTTTCTACAAGAAGGAACTCTTCCTGAAGATCCAACTTCTGCAATTCGTCTCTGAAGACAAGCTTCAAATTTTACTATTATCGGAGGTGAACTATACAAACGAGCTTTCTCTGGACCGTTAAATGTCTCACCGAGGTCGATTACGCATTAAGAGAGGTCCACTCGAGGATATGTGGAGAACACCTAGGAGGAAGGGCTAGCCCCTTAAAATTATAAGGCAAGGGTTCTATTGGCCTACAATGAAATAAGACGCGAGTTCATGAAAAATATGCAAGTTGTCGGTTGCACTCTAACCTCCCTCACTCTGAGCTCTCATCCATTCAAACCCGTGGCCTTTTTTGAGTGGGGGATTGATATCATGTGACCTTTTTCGATAGCATCAGGGTAATGAAAGTTCATCATTTTAGCCGTCGACTACTTCACTAAATGGGTGGAAGCCGAACCACTCGCTAAAATTACGGAGACAAATGCTAAATAATTTGTTTGGAAAAATATAATATGTTGATTCAGTCTTTCTGCAAAGATCATCACTAACAATGGAACCCAATTTACTGGAAAAGTCTTTACGTCCTTTTGCAAAGATCTTCACATTCATTCGCATCGGTACGTAGCACATCCTTAACAGGCGCTACCAACATGACTATACTCAAAGGACTAAAATATGTCTCGAGAAGGCGGGGCAATGGGTTGATGAGCTTTCTAATGTTCTTTGGGCTGCATACTATATCACGCACCGGGTGAGACCGTATAACTTGTGTTTCGCGAAGCTATTATACCATAGATATCGGGTTCCAAGTCCAAGAGTTCAATTATTCAATCATGACGTAATGAAGAAAAACTCCGACATCAGCCTACTCCCCCTTCGTTACATGGCCTACTTCTACTTCCTATCACCAAAGCTCGTCACTTCAGAAGAGTAAAACCTCGTCCATATCATCGGTGACTTGGTCACTGAAGTCTCAAAGCTCGAGCAAAGGCCCTCAAGCAATAAACTCTCACCGCTTTGGGATGACCCATATGTGGTTATAGCTATGGTGAAGCGGGGAACTTTCAAGCTCAAGGATTCGAGGAAAAACTTTATCTCGAACTTGGAACACTAAGAATCTCCGAAAATATTATCAGTAATTCCTACTGCATAATTATCGTAGCTTTTATTTTGTCTCGTTTATCATCTCCTCTTCATGTAGCCAACCCCACTTAGTGGGATAAAGACTTGTTGTTGTTGTTATTATTATCATTTCTCTTAAAACTCATATCCGTGTTAAAATCATCTTATGCTTATATCACTAAACTTATTAAAGTAATGAATTTATAGCTTTCTTCTTACAAACTTGTTTCTTCTTCATTTAATTCTCCCACTTGAGAAATATACAACTCACGTTATATCTCAATCGGAGCATGATCAATCTCAAGGGGACTTTCCACACCTCTTCCACACAGGTTTATGTCATCGAGTGAAAACTCTGACAAACAACCTAGGATAGGTCAAAAGGTTCTTGGTGGACTTCTCACGGCCTCTTCCACACAGGTTAACATCATCGAGCGAAGATTCTGACAAACAACCTAGGATAGGTCAAAATGTCCTTGGTGGACTCCTCACGACCTCTTCCATACAGGTTAACGTCGTCGAGCGGAGACTCTAATAAATAATCTCGGATATGTCAAAAATTCTGAGTGGATTCAATTCAACCTAATCCATACAGGTTAGCGTCGTCGAATAATATTTTGACCAATTACCTCGGATAGGTAAAACAAAATAAGAGCGTATCATCTAAAAATTTTTTTTTTGATAGCATTAACATGATGATATAAGAAAGAATCAAGATTCTGATACACATTAATAACAATACATATATAAAAAAATACATCCTCAAGTGATGCTACATCATATCAGTTGGTGATATCAACGTCCTCCTCACCACTAGAAGATACTCCCTTGGACTCACTCTCAACTCCTTCATCTCCTGAATCGGACGAAGAGTCTTGAATACTGGGAGACATCCTCAATCTAGCTCGGTCTTGTGATGTACTAAGTGAATTCCTCTTAGGAACCCTCGGATGAAGCCCTCCTCTACACATTGGTGCTCCAAGTCCTTCACTTCAACATCAAGTATATGATTACGAAGCTTCCAACATGGTCTTGAGTGTAGAGATAAGTCGTGAGTTCTTAAAGTCTTCCACCGCCTTCAAGGAGATTTCATTTGCTTCTGCTTCTGACATTATATGCTCCTTCTCAGAAAGATGATCCTGTAATATTTTCTTCTCCAGTTCGAGAGCTCTCTTCTCCACTGCAAGTGCCTTAAGTCTTTTTTTCTTTCTAACGAGTCTCTCTGTCCTCACCTCAATCAGCTCATCACGAGTGCGCTTTACCTCCTGACACTGGAGAGAAAGGGAAGTCAACATATTCACTAGCTCAGTTCTGCACCTAGTCAGCTGATCCTCCAAAGTCGCCACTTCTTTGGCTTTAATACTCATCTTTCGCTCATACTCATATTGCAGATATTTTATCTTCACAAATTTAGTATTCCACTCATCTAAAGCAACACCCAAATGAGCCATCATATGTTTGAGTTACCTATAAAAAAAATCACCACAAATATTACACAAAAGAAAAGAAGAAGAAAAGAAGAAAGAATGGAAGACAACGTACCAATTCATCACCTTTCGTTGATGCCCAAGACATATGTGATTTAACACCTCTTGAGAATGTGCGACGGCGAACTCCCCATCATGAGTTGAAATAACTAAACTCTCAAGTCAACTGAGGCTAACATCTTCTTTGAGATATGTCGTAGTCACTTCAACGCATGTATTCTTTTTCTTTAGGGAAGAAACATTGCCACCACCCTGATTTTGTGACGGGCTTCTTGAAAGAACCCTATGAATATGAGGAGACCTTTCATTACCTTCACTTGACCTCTTTAGTGGAAAAGAATGAGATCTCCCTGCCTGGATAGAAAGGCCAACCTTGAATATTCTATCTTCAACTATGTATTTGCTAATGTGACGTAACTCATGCTGCAAGCTTCCTACATCAGGGATATTAAGAGTTGCCAGGATCTCATTCTCCGACATCAACAATGGATCTGGAAGGTTATTCAATCTTCCCCATCTCGGAAGGCCTCATTTTTCACAAAAATAATCCATTAAACCAATTTCTAGATTGATCCTGTGCTGAAAATTTTATCTAATTCTTTATAGTCCGATAAGAAACACGTCACTGGGTATCACATGTAAATCTGCACATTTGACACAAGTATTTGATGTTCAAAGTAACACCACGCTTTATGAAGTAGACAGCCAAACCAACGATGACTATTAAAGCTCGAAACAAAAACTGTGACAAAGCTACACCACATATTTTGAATAGCTCAATCAACTCAGGAGCCAAAGGGAATCGCAGTCCCGCACAAAGAATCATCTCAGAAACAGTAAAGTACTCTGGCGGAGGTGAACGGGCTCGATCAGACTTTTTGGCAACAATGGCCACCAACTCATTAGGGAAGAAAAACTTTCTGCGGAACACCATTAAACTATCTGATGTGACAAGATGGATGGTATATATCGTCGTCACTATGGGTTTTCTTCGCCATCAAAAAAATACATAATAAATAAAGAGGGAGAAATGATAAAAATCTGAGAATTTTGTAAAAGCAACTCACTCACCCCAATGCTTGGGCGCCTCCTTTTTTGACTCTCTTGCTCACGGATAGCTTGCGATAAAATTTTTTGCCTACGATCTGACAAAAAGGATATACATACATATGAAAAAAAAGGATAGAGAAGATATTCCCCTCTGATGAAGCTCATAAATTACCTGCCAAACTTTCTGAGTCGTTTGAACAATAGTTCCTGGCTAACGCTCCCTCGCCATCTTGGCGGTTATCAACTGCTGAATCATCCATTAAAGTCATGAGAAATCAAATTTCCTAACAGAAAGAGTTGGAACCGCGGGACTTGATTGCCCCACAACGATCGGCGAGGTTGGCTCTTCGAGGGAAAACAAAACGGCGTAAGTACGCGGGCCTTGACGCCCTCGAGACGGTCGCCTCTTCGAGGGAAAACGACATAAGTATCGCGGGCCTTGATCGCCTCAAACTGGATGGTTGATGAGGTTGATGCCT
This sequence comes from Cymbidium sinense, assembly GCA_021442155.1. Taxonomy (NCBI): domain Eukaryota; kingdom Viridiplantae; phylum Streptophyta; class Magnoliopsida; order Asparagales; family Orchidaceae; genus Cymbidium; species Cymbidium sinense. The sequence continues at coordinate 16,226,524 of CM038232.1, read as the reverse complement.
CTTCGAGGGAAAATAGAACAACGATGTAATTGGGCCTTGATCGCCTCAAACCCGGACGGTCGGCGAGGGCGGTTGACCTCTTTGAGAAAAGCTGGAACAACGATGTAGTCATGGGCCTTGATCGCCTCCGGACGGACGGTCGGCAGGTTGGCGCTATTTCGAGGGAAAAGCGGAACGACGTAAATCGTGGGCGATCTAAACAAACCTCACTCAAGAAGAAGAGCAGAGCATTGAAGTGTGCCTTCTCCCCTGTTTTATAGACCTATAGGGAAAAAAATTAAAATTATCAAACCGCCAAAAGAAACCTTTAAAATCGCCGTTTGGGCGTCCTCAAGCGCCGCATGCATGCCAGCCTGACTGGCGTGGCCCGCGCCGCCAAGCCGACGCCACCATCCGCCAGCGCGTGGCCACAGCCCACGTGCCAGTCCACCGCCACGCCCGTCAGTTCTGCTTTGACTTGTTGCCGACCCACCGGCCGTGCACCCAGCCCGCTACTTGACCAGCGGCCGACAGATCATTCTCGGTTAAGCATGGCATGTAGCAGCTTCAAGCGTCGAGCATGACGTCATGGCGCTTGAGCGTCATGGCGCCCTGCTCGTTCAGGACCGAATGGGTCCAGTAACCTCAATTTTTTCACATATCTATGCATATTTGTGGTACGTATCTCAGTGGTCGTAATCTTGTACTTACATGAAGATCTCGTTCTCTAAAATATGTGGTTAATGGACTGCGTTCATTGAAAAAATTATTTTGAAGTACTTGACATATATATTTTTTGATGATTGAGATAATGTCATCCAAAAATATGGAGGCAACTGATATGACCTTGAAAATTCCTCTAGTCGAAGCACGAATCTTGATGCCGAAAGCAAGCTGATTAGAAATTGAAATTGATCGAGATCAAGCACTTAAAATATTATTATTGAAAATTTTGAGACATCGCTAAATTCTAAAAGCTCTCAAATAGAGTGTTTATAGTCAAATCGGCGTCACCGACGACATTCCAACAAGATCTTATAATTCCGCCTTCATTTGAGCATTCAAATACACAAAATACATCATATGATTAAGGGAATCATCATGAGTCGTCCGATGGAGAGGAGTAGTTTGGATTTTGCATGTATTTACAGAGATGCCTCTCCTCCAATTTATAAATAGCCCCTCATTCCTCATATGAGGGGAGCCCAAGCAAGAGAGAGGAGAGAGCTCTAAAGATCCTCCAAGCACAAATCACTCGGCGGTCATCGGCCATCACCATGGCCGTCGTCGCGCCCGATTCACCATTGTCACCATCCGGTCATCATCATTCTATCGTCATCATCGTCGATCATCAACATCGTCATCAACATCATCATCAACATCATCGTCACATCGTGTCAACATCGTCAACATCGCTGCATCGCATAAATTGCCTTCGTCATTCGCGTTGTCCTTTCTTATCTGATTAATCCGTTGCTCGGAAGATCTTGTACTCAAAAGCATACATAGTGGAAGCTTTTATCGGGGCTCGTGGTTTTCCCTCTTTCGAGGTTTTTTCATAAAATTGAGTTTTATTGTTCACACTTTTTTTACGTGTGTATGTTTGGATTTCACAAGCTGCGAAAACTTTTACTCTATTGGTTTTTTACACGCAACATAATTCTTTAATATTATACATCATAATGCCCGTCTTTACCCTACATACATCATTCATACATACATTCTTGAAAATTCAAAATATCATGATTAGGTTGTGATAAAACTCAAAAGTCTCCTTATGAATCTCCTGAGGTGTAACAGTTGCTAGTGGTAGTAGATGATAGTGAACACCGAGGACGATGGTGGTGGGCGAATGGCTGATGGTGAGTGGCGGTGCCGGCGCGACCGGCGGCACAGTCAGCGGATCCAGCATGGCGGTTGGCGCGTGGTTCGATGAACAGTAATCGGCATGGCAACGTCAGAATACGGATGACCCGCAACGATGGCGGTGGCCAGCGATATTTAGATGGTCGGCGCGGGATCGGCGATAGTGATCCGCGGTGGCACTGCGGCAACGGGTTGAACGGGTGATCGCGGTGGTGGTTATGATATCTTGGAGGATTTAGCTCTCTCCTTTCTTTAGCGGCCTCCCATGTGAAGAATGAGGGATATTTTTAGAGGGTGTCGTTTATATAAATACATGCAAAATCAAACCACTCTTCCATCGAGCATGATGATTCCCTTGATCATGTGATGTATTTTGTGTATTTGAATGCTCAAATGAAGTCGATTATGAGATCTTGGGCTTGTTAGATCCGCCGTCAAGATGCTCGATTTGACTATAAACAATATTTAAGAGTCGATTGATAATAAATCGCTAGTCTTGATTCAGAATCAGATTGCTTTCGACATCAAAATTCGTGCTTCGATTAGTAGAATTTTCAGGTTATATCAATTATAATTATTAATATGGAAGCATGCATAACTTAAAATATCAAAATATAAGATGAAGCTTTTTAATAAACTTGAAACAATTTTATGCATATTAGAAGCAAATTTTAATTTATGTCACGTGCATTCTTTTTTTATGTTACTTTTAAATTGTGCATCAAACTCTAGTATATAGGAAAATATCTCTATCTCCTTTTAACAAGTGATATATATCTTTATATGTGTGTGTAATTTAAGATGTTAGATATATAAATTCATAAAATTTGTGTGATATATATGTAAATGCTCAAAAAAAATATATCAACTCTAATATTTGACTTTTTAATATTTAATTATATGCTGTTAGCTTTTTTTAATTATTTATTTAATATTCAGTTGAACCGCATCAATCGATTCAATATGGCTCAACAAATCTGAAATATTTTTAAACGGTTAAACAAACCTTCTTCAAATTTACTCAAACCGAATGGTCCAGACGTTCGGTTCCGGTTCAACAGGCCGACCGGCCGACTTTGGTTCTGCCTGTTTGTTCTTCCCGTATAACATTTTGAGCTCGAGGCGAGGTCACTCCTCGCTCTTCGCTTGATCGCTTCGACTGCTATAGCTACGTCTCCGATCGAGAATGTCGGCCTCGTTTCCGTCTTCTACCTTGGCCGCCAGCGCTTCTTCTCCCTGGGTTTTTCTTTCCTTCCTCTGTTCTTTTCTGATTTGGGGCTGCAATTTGTTAGTGGTTTTGATTCATTGCCGTGATGCCATCTGATCTTGACGCAGGTGGAGAAATGGGCCGGATCGGCAAGATTGCCTTCTAATATTCCTGTACACTTCCGGCGTTCGTTTCCGAGAATCTTCGCGTCAACCGGAAATGCCTCTTCTTCGGTTGGCACTGGTATGATTCTCGCCGAGTTCGTCTTCATTTTCTCCAAGAAATCTGGATTTGTTTGCTTAATTCTGATCGCTTGAAATGCAGGAATGAGCACCGAAATGGATGATGTGTCTAGCTTTAGCGAGATAGTTCCGGACACAGTGATTTTTGATGATTTTGAGAAGTATGCGTACTTAAATGATAAGCTGTTTAAGCTGTTCTTTAGTTGGTGCATGTTGTTCTGATGATTTCATGATTTGAGAGTAGGTTTCCTCCCACGGCTGCTACTGTTAGCTCTTCGCTTCTTTTAGGAATTTGTAGCCTTCCAGATACCAAGTTTAAGGTGTGGAATTGTCGAGTTTTGTTGACTTTTGTTTTATCTTATCAGCACACGATTCACATACCACTGAAAACAATGGTTCTTCTTGTAGAGTGCTGTAGAGACTGCATTGGTAGATGGTGAATGTTATGAGCGAGTGGAACCTAGTGATCGGATGTCCTGTTTCTTTAACAAGGTCATTCTGCTTGTGCTATAATTTTAGGATTTGTATTTCTGAGGGATTGTTCTTGTTTGCTTATAATTGAACGACTATAAGATTTCATCATTTGCAGGCTTTAGTGAATGTTGGTGCTGACTTGGCTAGATTAGTTCCAGGTCGGGTGTCGACAGAAGTGGATGCCCGTCTTGCGTATGACACACAAGGCATCATTCATAAGGTAGAATCATATCCATGATTTCATTTTCTCTATACTTGTTTATTCTAAATGCTAGAATTTGGTTTCTAAACATAGCTGGTTTGGGAGCCTTAGAAGCCTTCTCCTGTCCAAAATATTCTATTTCTAGCCCTCACTAACTTGTTTTCTTGGCATGTTTTCGCTGAACTACTGCACGTGACGCTATGTTTTGTTGTTTTGATGTGTTGACGATAACTTGTGCCATTGGACTCAGTTCAGCTAAACCTGTAATGCATGCTAATATTCATACAAATCTAGACATATACACACAATTAGCATCATAGGAAAAAATATGGAGTAGCTGAAATCACTGCCATTGTGCAGAACCTCAGTTTGTAATATGGATTAGCTCTAAACATTGCCACTGGAAAAGCACAAAGTCATTACAGTCTATTACAATCTTTGATTACTTATTTGTCTAGTTAGGTGTGCGTCACAGTTCAGAAGAAATGATAAGCATGATCAGTAACTTTGTTTTAATGCATTGTAGTATCAGACATATAATATAAATTAACGTCAAATATATGTTTGCAAAAGTGAATTGTATCTCTTATCTGCCACATTGCACAACAAAGTGAGGTTTCCATGAGAATTTTTTGCCTTATTGGCCAAGATTGGAATGAATACGATTCATCATGTTCAAAGGTTAAGTGAAAACATACATTCTTTTATTTATGACAAGCTTGTGTACATAGGTACATGATGCCAGAAGAAGCAAAAAATTCCAAATCATAAAAACTACACCAAAGGTTTATTTTTGTTTTCTTTATTTTTTTTAGTTGTCTCATTCCACCCATTTTAAAAGCTACATCAAAGGTGATCTAGGGAGGGTTCAACATTTAGCATTTGTTAGGCCAAGTTATAATAAAATGAACAAAATTCATAAAAAAACACAAATTTGCATTTCATGGACTTTTTATTTTGATATTGTTCATTGCTTGAGATGAAAACAGGAAAAACACAAAAATCTACATAATTGATAATTTAGCTGCTTAATTAGCATAGAAATTTGAAAAATATGAAAACCATATAGTCAATTGGAAAATCATGCCACTTCAGAACTTTAGACTTATCTAACTTGACGAAAATCAATCTCATATAACACGATGACAAGATCTTTAAAAAAATAAGAAAAAGGTAGAAGCAAAGAAAGTTACCAAATCAATGCGAAGATAACTTCTCCAAAAAATTTTTCGTCGACTTGATTGACAAGAGGACTCAAAGGTATAACACTTTCAATTAGAATTTATTTAAATAACTTGGTTGAACTTTTATATGTATTTGATCTATTTTCATAATCATAAAACTCTTAGATTTACAATAATAAATCATAAGCAAAACAAGGATTGACCTTCAAAAATTCTAACCAGTGCTGTCCATCCAATGCTGATTTTTTTTTTTAAATTTACACTTATTATCTTTTCCTTGACTTTAGTATTTGGAACTAATTTTCCTTTCTTTGGGACTTATTTGCTTAATTCTAGAAGAATATCTGTTATTCCTTTTATTTAATGAAGATTTATTTTACTTGTAGTTGCATGATAAATAGATGATATGAATGCAATGAAAACCAATTTTGGTATCTTTAAATAGATGATAAATAGATAATATGGTGTCACCGATATCCCCAAACTTGTGCCCAACTTGTTGACCACATGGGGTTGTCGTTGCTTCCTACAGCTTGTTATCATTGGTCAAGATATGCTCAAAACACCTGCAAAAGTACATCAAATTTACAAAATATGTTGTAATATCCTTTACTTTTCAAAATTAAAAATTTTTAAGTGATGCTAATAATTTAATTGTTTGGGGTTACTCATGCTTTATTTCAACGATTCAACTCAGACAATCACCTTCAGGTTTGCCTATAAATGCTATATCTTCAAATCAATAAGTCTCACCTTCATAATATTGAATTCAATTGCTTAGAGAAATATTATGCTGACCAATTTTTTTTTCTGTGCTTAACGTCATGCTTTGAAGTGTGCTAGCTTGGTTCAACTCAGAGTTCCCTAATTGATGCAACACACAGATAAATATTATATATATATTGATAATCTCAATAGTAAGAAGATAGATCATTGAGAGTCGAGCCTTACAACAAAGACACCCCATAGCATATAACCCTAACCTCATGTGCCTTAGGGTTCTCATCCTCTTATTGAGAGTTAGCCTAACCTAATCCCAGATGCTAGACATGTAAGTTTGAACCTTAAAACATATATACCCTTAGCATCTAGGATTGAATAGTGGATTCACCTGTATTGTTCCCTACTTACTTGGATCAGTCTATTATAAATGAAAAGCATAAGTTTGATGGAAATTAGTAATTCCATTGCTTTTCATCAAATCTTTACTGAAAATATATCACATTCTGAAGAGAATTCCCAGTGAGATGTACTTCAGTTAGTTGTTGTACGGTTAGGGAACTGTTTACTCTTGGATATGCCTACTATATGTGATATAAAAAATAAGGGATATAAAGATGAAGTTCATCGCTCAATTTCATAATTATTGAGCTTTCAAAGAATTTTTTCTCTTGTATATAGAAACTTCATCAGGATGTGCCATATTTTCGAAAGAAATATTATCATTTTTTTCCGTACCCAATTACAGTATTACTTAATAAAGAAAATGCGGTAGAAAGAAAACCTTCTTTGTTACTCATTTTCTACTTTAAAAGCTGCCACCAACCATTTGCTGAAGTGGTATCTTTGACCTCCAAAATTGAGGTTAAAGTGGAGGTCAAATTTCTAATCTCTACTAAAAAAAAACTACAATATGATTTTAAATAAACAATTTAACTTCTAACTTAAGTGTAAGATATCTTCCTTTGTTTGTTACTCATATTCTTAATAATTTTATGCATAAACTTTCCTGATAAGAAATAAATATTTCACAATTATTTTGCAATTGTGTTGTGCATACATTGATTTCCATTTAAATATGATTTACTTGGTGTTTTAACATTTCAGGTGCATGAGCTGTTGAGGTTATATAACGAGGTAGGAGTTTCTTCAGAGCGTCTCCTATTCAAAATTCCTTCAACCTGGCAAGTATGATAATGATTCATTGCAAATATAAATGTTTACAGTATTTTAATGTTTGAGATGACCTCCTATCATCCTTTGCAACAAACTATCATTTGGTTAAATTTTTCTTATTTTTCAGGGCATTGAAGCTTCTAGGTTGCTTGAAGCTGAAGGAATACAAACACATTTGACCTTTGTTTATAGGTATGTAATAAGTTCCTTCGCTTTATTATAGCCACAGAAGGTAAGACATTAGATATTATTAGTTGTAAGCTTTATGTAGTGGATATCTAGCCTAAAGCATACTAAAGATTTCTCTATCATACATGTTGACAAGACATGTTTTCCTTGTGATTCATTAGCTATAGCATCATGAAGTTGAAAGTCGAAAAGGGATTCAAGCAAAAGGAAAAAGGAACCATCATATTACTAGGATATAATATTCCTTCTTTACTAAAATGTGTGTTATATTGATGTCAATTTTTTTATAATCAAACAATCATAGTTACCATATAAAAATTCTCTATAAATATTTTATTGATTGGAGGAAGGAGGAACCATGATTAAATTGTAGAATTGTTATTAGGCAATAAGGAAATACATGGAGATTATTAAGGAAAATTACATAGAATTGAAATTGAACTAACTATATTATAGATCCCAGTGCTGGGCAACATACCTTTATTTTAATATGAAGATCTCATAATTGATTCATGAAAAGAATTTTTTTGCAGTTGCAGGGATTAAGGTGAAGAAAGGGTAGATCAAATGGAACATGACTATCTGCCCGTGCAAAATACTTTATGTATAGTAGAGCTATCAATTGATGTAGCACTTAATATGAATAAATGAATGATGATTTATAATTTTGACCCTGAATAGTATGTATAATGTTAATAATGATGATGATTTTTTTTATAATTTGGTTAATCTAGGATCTTCAGAAAAAAAAAGTTTTCATGTGTATCTTTTTAAATTTTTATCATTTAAAAATAATTATTTGTTTTCTTACCCAAATAAATAATTTGATTTAGACATGTTATGTATCTATGCTGTTCTTTTTTTCAGAATCAGTCATATAAATAAGTAGTATCATTTTTTGTGGCATAAACAACTTTGGAAATTGTGTTCTATGGGCAATTTAAATTTGACATGGTTTCTTTTAGTGCTAATTAATCTGGTTGGTAAGAATCTTGGAAGTTGTTGCTTAAGTTTTGGGTTCAAATCTCGCATACATCATAATAGAGTTTCATCTTTCAGACTTGGGTGGGAAAAGATAGCATGGCTTTGGGGTAAAACTAGTGGAATCAGACGTAATGGAGAGCATTCAGTGATAGCGATTTGTACTTTTAGCATTTGATTCTATATGATATTTTATACAAAGAATTTTAATGAGAATCTTGCTACTGATATTTTTTGGAGCATAAGTACAATTTTGTATGGACAATTTTTTTATCATATTGCTCTTTATTTATAGTTTTGATATTCTTACGGCTTTGCCTAATGCTATGGTTTTTGTATTAAGGAGTAATATTCCTTTTAATTTTTGGCTCGTCAAATAATCTGCATTGTGGTGTTAGATGCATGTGAGAAGGAGTATTGTTTAGTAATTAAGTTCTGTTTAATGGTTGGATGTTGAAACATTTCTGTTGTATAATTTAGGGCGGTGGAGGCAGTTCTTGGTTTTTGATTTGCTTTGATCTGTTTGTTCAACTTTTAAACGTTATTCACCTTCTTGTTTATTCAGCTTTCCTCAAGCAGCAGCTGCAGCTCAGGCAGGTGCATCAGTTATCCAGATTTTTGTGGGCCGAATTAGGGTAACTTTCTGCTTTAAAATATTGCTTTTGTTCAAACTACTTGATAAAAATAATATTGAAATCTGCTCTAGGATTGGGCTCGTAATCATTCTGGTGATTCCCATATAGAAGCTGCTTGTAAAGGAGGACAAGATCCTGGATTGGCGCTGGTGATTATTTCTTTTTTTTTTCTCTTCCTGTTAGCAAATTCACTTTTGTCATGGCGGGTCTTCGCTGTAGACCCATTCCAGCATAGTAGTCATGGGAAAGCTAATACCTAGTTAGAATAACCTTACAACTTTATTCACTTTTTTTTTAATGTCCACCAGTGGTTTATCTTTGTAATGTATGTTGTTGACGTATGAATTTATCGCATACTCAGTTTTTACTGGTGAGCCATATAGTCATAAATCTAATTGAGTTTTCCTGAATGAATTTAGTATTCTCGAAGGCTTTTATAAGTCCTCTGCAACACCTCATTTTTCCGTAGTCCATTCATCTTGCCACTAAATCACGTTAGGGACCTTAGGAGATGGTGGCGTGATAAGTGGCTGAATTTGCTTTGAGGAGATTTTGAAGAGATGTCATCATATTTCCTACATGTGCGGCATTAAGTAATAAAAGCGCTAGTGAACATGCTTTATATTATAGAAATATGCATTTTGATGTTAATAAATTCGGAATTTGTGAGACAAAAATAGTACCATTCTAACAAAATTACCATACTGAGCTGGTTATAAACTATAGGAGGTTACAATGTATCAGCCAAACACCTTGTGAATTTAAGAGATAACAGATGCCCTTGTTATCCTTTGGCTTTTATTAAGTTTGGAGTGGTATTAGATTATTACTCTTAGTCGATTTTTTTTTTTAATCCAGGTTATTAGTTGAAGCTTCATTTTTGTTTTTTTTAATCAAACATGCTAATTTTGATTACTTTATTCTATTATTGGTTTGCATTGCTGAAAATATGATTTCTAGAGGTCGTACGCACATTTTGTTTATTTAAATTCACCCACTTTGAAAACAATGTTAAATGAAATATGGATTTAAATGTCTGAGTGGCATGTATTTTAATGGTCCTTGAAGTTAGTGTTTTTAATAAGAAATTGAAACAACTGATCCATTTGAGTGTCTGAAAACTATACATATTTTTGTTGTAGAAGCTTACTTAATGTTTAGCTATGTAAGGATTAATAATACACTGGACTTTATTATTTTCGTAATTAAAATTATCATAATCTTATCGATTTGGAGTCAGCCTATTGATTATTATTATTTTGTTTATGTACTTCTTCTGGTGTAATAGAGTATAGTCTTGATATTAAATTTTCATGATATTGGAGGTAATTAAAGCATACAACTATATCCACAAATATGGACACAAGTCAAAGCTGATGGCTGCGGCAATCCGCAATAAACAGGACTTATTTGGCCTTCTTGGGTGTGTTATGCGCTTATGCTAGCTGAATTTTACTACTATTCATTTCAGTATACCTTGGCAATCGATGATATTTATTGATCCTATCTTTACTTTCTTCATAGGGTTGATTATATCATTGCGCCACTGAAGATATTGCAATCCTTGAAAGAATCTGTCACATATCCTGATGAGAAGTACTCCTATGTAAGGAGGTTAGCTCCAAGCTCTGCAAAAGAGCATGATTTCAGTGATGATGAGGTAATATCTGTTTTAATGGGAGATAAGCTCTGCAAAAGAGTTTTTTTGTCTCAATTGAATTATTAGCGAACCTTTTTAATGGGAGAGAAGATCTTAAACATTTTATCATGTTAAGTAGAATGCCAGCGTTGCATCTCTTCTTTTTGTGCATTGCCTGTCAAAGTCTCTTTGCCACCATAATCTACCACATCAATCATATCTATCTAGCCTTATCAGTTCATATTGCTAAGGTCTTTAAGTACAGTTATATTGGATCCCCTGCGTTTGATTCCTTCAAGACCGCACTACCTTAACGTGAAAAGAAACGTAGGCCGTCGCCCGAGATTAGTCATGCCCGAAATCACACGCCACAAAGTGGGTGGAATTAGGAGTGGACACCCGTTATCAAAAAAAAAAAAAAAAAAAAGAGTACAGTTATATTGGATCCTAACTGATTGAAAGGTCATTGTTGAGCCTTTACCTTGATATGCATGTTAAGAAGATATTTGTCTTTAAAAAAAAAAAAAACATTTCAACACTAACTAAGATGCCATTAGATATACTACATCAAAAAGTGTGTTAAGCTATTGATGCAGCGTAACTGTTCTAGGACAAATACCAATAACCATAATCAAAGATAGAACCAATCTTTCTTTTCAGAGACTCAAATTTAGGATAAAAACGGAGCGCAAAAATAAATTTTCTTCCGACTTAAAGCCATCATTTTTCAATGATCTCAAGACCATTCAAAATATGAACATAATCATTTTTTTATTAAATGTCACCTGATGATTTTTATATTTGCGCATAAGCCCTAGAAGCAGAAGAAACTCCTAAACCCTTGATTTGATTTTTGATGGCATAGCTACTGAGATGGGATCAAAGGAGCTTTGCAGCAGCAATGGGACCCTGCGCTGAGGAACTGCTCGCCTCTGGACTCGATGGCTATGTGAACCAAACCAGGCGCGTGGAGGAACTGTTTGGAAAGATCTGGCCACCGCCTAATGTTTAGAACTTGACCGATACTTGGCTTCTCTCCATAGCAGAGCACTCCCCCCTCACACGCCACCATAAACTCTTTTTAAATTTTGTAATAAGTGCAAGTGCAAGCTGTGCAACTGAAGTTTCCTTTTTTTTTTGTTCTGTTTAATTTCAAGATATTTGAATTTTTGTAGTTCAGTAATGTGTTAATTGATCCATTAATCGAGTTTCTCAGGCAACAATAGTGTCTGTGTGTGTGTGCGGAAACCTTCTCTTTGGGTACTTAATGAGTTTAGTTCATCATAGTGCTATTTTTGGTCATTTATTTTTTTGGAGTATTTATAAATTGCATTCAAATTTTTAATATTATATAAAAAATAATATTATGATTATTTTTTCTTAATGAAATGTAATTTTTATATTTGTAAATCTCAAAATTTAGGTATTAATTTATTTTGAATTAGAATTAGCCTAATTCATTTTTATATTTGTAAATCTCAAAATGTAGGTATTAATTTATAAATTTTGAATTAGAATTAGCCTAATTCATTTAATATTATTTTCATCAGGGAAATTCAAGTATATCTTCATATAGTATTATTTATTATATATATATATATATTTCACGTATACACATAAAGATTAACTAAATTAAAAAAAGTCTGCACATGCAAGAGCACGTGTACTACCGTTTCGTTTACTTTGATAGTACAAAGTTTGCTATTTAAAATGAAATAAAATTATTATATTCAATAACGCATGGGACGATCTCTTTGGAAAACCCGCTTTGATACTTTATTCGTCATACAGATTTACTGAGATAATACAACAGAAAATAAAACAAATCCACCCTCTCTTAGTTCCGTTGATAGGTAAGCTTAACTGAAAATTTTTCTTAACTCGTATTTAATTTCTCTCCAGGTATTTTCAATGAAAAGTATGTGAGAATCTTACATGAGTGAATGATCAATGTGATACTAGTCCTCCATAAAATTAATCATAACGATATTCTCACTCATAAGATGGGTACAATGTTGAGTGGATATTCATTCAAAAAAAAAAATCATCGTTGAAGCATGCATTTAAGCTTTACTTATTATAATCTTTCTAATATCTTTGGAACTATGTGAGGTCCACCCACTCAAAACATAAGAATATATTGAAGCCACTAATGGGATTATTATATTTATATCTATATATATCATTTAAATCTTTATTATTATATTAAAAATAATATTTTTATTGGTTGTTTAAAGTGAAATGTATTTTTAAAGCATAATAAATATGTTAAATTTGTAAAGATTAAATGTTGGAGGTTAGATATATAAATATAAAAGAGTTATATATTCTGTATATATATATATATTTTAAAAATATTAAAAAAAAGATAGCTTTTCGCTGGCAAAGCGCGTGATGTCGACAATATTATCGATTCAATAAGTACGGTTTTTTTTTGTCGAACTTGAATGCACATTTCTTGGATTTTTATAATTAATACACATAATTATTTATTTCAAATAATAAAAAAAATTGATTTCAAATCATTGGAATGAAACCACTAAATCATTTTTTAAATAAATTAATGCTTTTCAAAAATTAGTTTAAAGATTAAATATATTTTAAAATTAAAGAAATTCTAATAAAATGATTGCATATGATTTTAAAAATGACGAGCAGCATTTATTTATTTAAAAATTACTATATAATTATTTTGTAGGAAAAATGAATTGTTTGTTAGATAACTAATTAGATAAATTTTAACTTCTATATATGTATATATACGGGGATTATTATATATATTAATATTCAGATAAATAATTCTTTTTTTCTATTGGGCAACCGAGGGAACTTTTCCTGTAAAGTAACAATTTAAAATTAATTAAAATTTATAGTCAGAAAAATTACAATCTGAAAATGTGTTCCAGCTTTTCGGCTTTCGAGGGAAAGCGCAGTACTCAAATGCTCCTTGGTGCTATTGATTTGAACTGGAAGGCTGCTACAGAGAGCGGGTGGTAGTGAGATCTAGGCCACTCTGTGACTCGACTGCCGGAGTTCCGAGGAGGGAGGATGGCTGGGCTGAGGGCATTGGCATACACATTGGCGGTGGTGCTTGTGGGGCTCTGCTCGGCAGGCGATCCGTATGCTTACTTTGACTGGAACGTGGCGTACCTGAAAGCCGCGCCGCTCGGGGTGGAGCAGCAGGTGTGCACCGCCATGGAAGCTCTCTCTCTCTGTGTCCAGTCCCTGCTGCTATTTTAGATCTGCGAGCTTTCTTTTCTTATTTTTTAAAAATGTGTTTATGTGGGTTTTCCTTTCTTCTAGTTCCGTCTTTTCGCTCTTTCCGCTTTTGGACCGGCGGCATTTCACTTTCTAAGTATATCGGAGTAATTTTTTTAACTACTTGGTATATTCTTTTGTTCGTTTTGTTTCGTTTACGCCGTCTTGTCGCTGGCGGTAGGTGATATCGATCAATGGAAAGTTTCCTGGACCAGTCGTCAATGTGACGACCAACTGGAACGTGGTGGTGAACGTGCTCAATAGCCTTGACGAGCCGCTTCTCATTACTTGGTAGGAATTTATTGGCCTTGGTTATAATGTTTTTGAAAATGTTGGGCTATTTTTCCAAATGTGAGGAGTTAAGGTTTATTTCAGTGGATTTGGTAAAGATTTTGGGTTGGGTTGTTAGGGATGGCGTGCAACAGAGGAAAAATAGCTGGCAAGATGGAGTTAGCGGTACGAACTGTCCGATCCCAGCTGGATGGAATTGGACTTACCAGTTCCAGGTTAAAGACCAAATTGGGAGCTTCTTCTACTTCCCCTCAATCCTCTTCCAACGTGCAGCAGGAGGGTATGGAGGTTTCACTATTAACAACAGGCCGATCATCTCGGTGCCTTTTGACACGCCAGATGGTGACATTACTCTCTTTGTGAGTGACTGGTTCAATAAGAACCACCAGGTGAGTGCCAATGCCAGCATTGCTTAGTCGGATGAAGAACTATGGCAATTTTTTTTTTAATTAAAAAATGTGTGTAGATGATTTGATTTTTGGCGGGTGACTGTATTAATGTAGGACTTGAGGAAGGAACTTGATCAAGGGAAGGCTCTGGGGATACCGGATGGCGTGCTCATTAATGGAAAAGGTCCTTATAGGTACAACAAAACACTCGTTCCAGTTGGAATTGATTACGAGACCATCAATGTTCATCCAGGTGACGACACTTTCAGACGAGGCTTCTTTTATTAGTTAAGTTGGAAAAGATTCTTTTCGAGAATTGAATATCTGAACTAAGGCTGGTCTTTGACTGGTTATGGTGCTCTGGTTTTATGCTTTTGCTGTCTGCATTCATTTGTTAAATTTCCTTTTAGGAGTTTAGCTTTTGATTCTGCCCTCTTATGTTTTGGATGCTAGATAGGTAGCTTTAGTGTTTTTTTTTAAAATGAAACTCTTTCGTAGATTACTTATCAATTGAAATGTACAATGAGAGCTTGTTCAATCATGATTACTTTTTGAGGGATATATATATATTTATATATATATATATTCAATACCTAAATTTTAATACACTTATATAATATTTTAATGGCACAGTCGCATCAAAATGTATCAATGAAAAGGTCTATTCCATTTTAGAGGAGCTAGTATTAGTGGTTTTTTTTTAATTTGGATTTAAAGATTTAAGTGTTACATAAATAAATATTAAAGCTCAGGTGTTAGATTCATAAATACAAAATTTGTGTGGTATGTATGTACAGTTTCCTTTTGTTTTCTATATTATTTATGATGATATTATTCTCGTTCATATTAATGTTTTCTAGGCTTAGTTCTCAATAGATCTTCAAACATAATAGGAAAGATCAAAGGAGAATCCTATGTGCATTTTTATAAGTGTAACTTTGTTTCTTTGGTTACTATATCAGTCTTGATTATGGCAAATTTGCATGATGTTAATCTGATGGTTATTTTAACTATAACAGGGAGAACTTATCGGTTTCGTGTCCACAATGTTGGAATCTTTACTTGTTTGAACTTCAGAATTCAATCCCACAACTTGCTTCTCACCGAGACAGAGGGATCATACACAGTTCAACAGAATTATACCAACCTGGATATATTTGTTGGGCAATCCTACTCTTTCCTAATTACTATGGATCAGAATGCAAGCACTGACTACTACATTGTAGCAAGTGCTAGGTTTGTAAATGGATCAAAATGGGATAGAGTTGTAGGGGTTGGAATCCTTCATTATTCAAATTCTATGGGTAAAGCATCTGGTCCTCTTCCCGATCCTCCCAATGATGTCTATGACAAAACATACTCTATGAATCAGGCAAGATCAATCAGGTTTGCATTGCACTTCCTCGAACTTGTTTGATTGCATTAGTTGTTATTCTTCAATGGTTTCTTGCATATTTATTAGAGACTTGATGCTGGTAAGTTATATCACTGCTTCATCTCCATGCAAAATATTTCTTTAGAGAATGAGTTATATGGATGCAATTTTTTAGGAGTTTTCGTGTGAGTAATAATTATGGAGGTCAACTTTAGAGTCTAAAGGTTTTCGTTTAAGTAGATCTAAAACTGAATATATGGAGTGTAATTTTAGTTGAAGTTTTAGTGATAATAGACTTTAGTGATCAAGTCATTAATAAGAGTGACAGAGATATTTAGGCTCATTGTTCAAAATGATGGTGAAATAGATGGAGATGTTATTAGTAGAATTCAAGTTGGATGGTTGAAGTGGAGGAATGCATCCGCCTATTATGTGATAGAAAAGTTCCACTAAACTTGGGAAATTTTATAAGATGTTGTAAGACCACTTATGCAATGTTGGCCAATAAAAGAGAAGCAAAGACTAAGTTTGTGTACGAGAGAGGATGCTTAGGTGGATGACTTTTACTGAGAGATAGAATGCAAAATTATGTAAAAAAGTTGGAGTAGCGGTAGACAAGACAGGGAGTCTAGATGGTTTGGCCACATAAAGCGTCCAGACAGAGAGTAGATGCAGATTTGCCTTTATGTTAGAAAGGTAGAGGTAGACCTAAAAGACTTAAGATGTATAAAAATGAGTACTTGAATTAGATGAGAATTTGATATAATAGATGGAGACAGGATTCATGTATTAACCCCACCTAGTGGGATTAAGGCTTGTTGTTGTTGTTGTTGTACGTGTGAAAATTAATTTTGTATCTATGAGATCTTTTGTTAGAACTTTTTATAAACTTTTTCAGGTGGAATGTCACTGCCAGTGGTGCTCGTCCCAATCCCCAAGGATCTTTTAGGTATGGTTCCATCAATGTGACCCAAGTGTATGTTTTAAAAAGCAAGTCACCTGTGCTTATTAATGGAAAACTTCGGGCAACACTCAATGGGATTTCTTATCTGTCTCCTGAGACACCATTGAGGCTTGCTGACCAGTATGATAGGAAGGGAATCTACAAGCTTAATTTCCCTACCGAGGCAATTCCAGGACCACCAAAAATTGCGACTTCTGTAATTAACGGTACATATAGGGGTTTCATGGAGATTGTATTTCAGAATAACGAATCTAGAGTTCAAAGTTATCACCTGGATGGATATGCATTCTTTGTTGTTGGGTATGGACATTTTTTTATGTTTGCTTATAAAGTGTGCATGTTTTTGCACAATCATTGTATTAATATAAATAAATGATTTTGGAATCTGTAGGATGGATTATGGGGAGTGGGCTGAGAGTAGTAGAGGCACTTATAATAAATGGGATGGTGTTGCTCGTAGCACAATTCAGGTGAATAATTAATGCTTTGATTTACTTTAAGTGATTTTGCCTTTAGCATGCATCTTAAAAGTCTTCGTATTCTTTTGTTGTATAAATGCTCAATAATGTTTGGGAAGACCATTTTGCTGCTTATTATCCTAATTTTTTGCACAATAAATGTAGCCATCCATGATATATCATTTATCTTTTGCTCAAAATTATTTTGTTTATTGTGCATAAATTCTTATAGGATCATTGAAGTATAGGAGCCTGCACTAGTGATATTTCTCATTATTATCAACAGAAACCCTCAACCTATTCATTCTATTTTTTGAACCGGTTTTCAGTCATAAAAATGTTACCTTAAAGCTATCATTTGTAATAAAGAAAACACCTAAGGATCCAAGGTGAACATATGATAGTTTTTAGCTTCATTCAGAACTTCATTACTCATGAAATCCTTTCATTTATAGCTACCTTTGTTAACTTTTTTAAAATATATGATGTCAAAGATAAGTTCCACATGTGGGATTGATAATATCTCTACTCATCCTTTGATTCATATATTTGGCTAGAATTCATCTTATAATGTTTAATTCTTTAATTAATGTACTAATTTAAATCAGAGTTGGTCAACATTTAATGAAGGTTTACCTTTGCTTATCATTAGAGGAATCTAGCCCCACTATAGCTTCTACACTTAGGTCAACGTATTTAACCATGAATTTCTTGTTCTTGACATAACTCAAGATGGCCAACAAGTGACATAATCGGATCATCCTATCCAACTCAATGGGTAATGATGATCTCTAATGGTTTGACACCGATACAGCAAACCAACGAGTTGATGAAATATTCACATAATTCTTTCACTTTATTTAATAATGGCTGCCCATTTCTTTCCTACACAAGAGAATTACTGCCATCATTCCTCATTCTTATATTTTTTTAAAATCTCTCTGATAAGACTACTCTTTTATGGGTGCCCCCATTCATAATAAAAATACATATATATATATGGCAAAATGATATGTGAAATTCACAAAATATCTTTTCATGGAGCAACTCTTAAATACTGTATACATTTCACAGAACTTTTCTCTGTTTAAATCGACATCCTAATAAGAGATATATAATACTTCCTAATTGCATGATTATATTTGATAAACATTTCACTCCAAGGCATCAAAATTTTTCTGAATTTATTTTTCTACTTGATGTTTCAGGTCTATCCAGGAGCTTGGACTGCTGTGTTGGTTTCACTTGATAATGTTGGTACCTGGAACCTGCGCTCAGAAAATCTTGATTCATGGTACTTGGGACAGGAGACCTACATTAAGGTTTTCAATCCTGAAAGCACCAACAAAACTGAATTTCCTTTACCTGATAATGCTCTTTATTGTGGACTCCTCGACGACATGCAAAAGTAAATCACTGAATCCATAATGCTTTTGTTTTTATAGCTACAATGCTCTGTTAGATATGATTATCAAAAGTTATCTCTAGTCGTAAAATTTATCAAAAAAACAGCATGAAAATTATAGCTAAACAGAAGAAAGATACCTGTTTAAAAATAAAGTTAGAAAAAAATTGCATCAAGCATAGGAAATTATTATGTGCGAGACTGTATATATATATGTAGCTTTCATTGTTGTGCACTTTAAAAGATGGAGTACATAATGAGTGCACAACTGTATATTATGAACGTAAAAGGTGCAATACATAGTTTGTACCTGGTAAATTCTCCTAGAGCAAATCTTAAGTCATTTATTTCAGTCGGCATTTACATACAAAACATATAATTCTTATATATTTACATATCTAATACCTAAACTTTCTTATTTACATAAATAGCATCACCCAATCTTAGATATTACAGCAAAAATAGCACTATCATTGATTTTTTAAAGTAAAAAAGCACCTTCTCATGCATAGAAAAAGTGCTATATTTGCAAATATCAAACATTAGGTGTTAGATTTGTGTGCTATGTATGTAAATCATCCTTAATTTGGTGTCTAACTTTCAGGCAACAGAAACCTCATGCCCAGGCCTTGGAGTCCTCTTCAGGAGCCATTAGAGGAGGAAGACCAGTTGCTATTGCAGTGGTCACGCTCTTAGTTGCATTGCCTTTGTTCTTCTGACATTGGAGACTTCAGATTGACGCAACCTTATTATTATCGTAATTTTCGGTTTTGGATTTTTAGAAGCGTAACTTAACTCAATTAGGTGTGTGGAGTGTTGTGGATTCTTGGTGTTGTATTGATCCCCTGTTTTTATTTTATTTTTAGGTTATTTCTGTGTTGATTTTTTTTTCTTTTCCTTTTGATTATTTATGAAGAATTATTATTTTTGTTTTTTTGTTTTTAATGTTTAAAGTTAATTTTGTGGGTGCTATGGATTTCTTTCTGCTAATACAAGTGATGTATGTAAATCATGCTTTGATTTTATATGAGCTAGAGTTTGATGATTATGAGAAAGGGTGTAGATTACTTGTGTGTGAGTGGAGGATGAGAGAATTCATCAGATAGGTGAGATAGAGAAAAACAAATTGTGGGCCTTTGAGATATCAGAGTTTAGTGCATTGCATCTAAGGTAAAGGTAAAGGCTACATTATATTGTTTGTTTCTTAAACATACATCTCAATATGTAGAGATACATATATCGTGAGTAATCAATGAAAGTGATGAAATATTTTGGTTTATAAAAAGTCCATTTTTGAACAACATATATCCATATTTATATCTCTAATATGTTTATACTTCTTTTGATATATTTCTTTGACTTGTTAGTTTGCTTACCATTATGTGCAACTTATACAAGTATCAAAATTAGTGAAATCTAAAGCGTTTTATACTCCTTTATTCATTAATCTCTTGATTTTATTTATGGAGATATGTCTCATTTATAACACATCTTTTAGTGGAAGTTGGAACATGCATCACATCATAAGTAGATATGTCAACCTCAAGTTTCTTGAGTTGTAATGTTTTGCATTTGCATTATGTACTCCCACACACTTTTTATTTCAATTAGTTTCAAAGATGAGAACTTCATTATCAGGATACTAGCAAGTACTTGACTAAAAGTATTACATTGCTGATCAAATGTCTTACATAGTTGTTTGATATTATTATACTAATTTGCTAAATCATAAATACTAATAGATATATATTTTTGTCTTATGAATATTAGACTGAGGCAATTCAGTTGCTCTCATCATTGATGAATAGTAATATCCCAAGAGTGCTTATTACAAGAAGTTTATCTTTTCTTATAGTATAATTAATATTCATCTATTTTAAATGATGGAGAATTTTATATTTTTGTACTATATTGTGGGCTCCAAAAATTCGCCATCGACCTCTCAACAATTATGTTGATTGAAGAGAGTGTGTTTTAAAGAATGTCAATGTAATTTTCAGAAGGCAGATGTAATAGTAGATAAGACACTACTTAGATATTCGTCCTCATTTGGCGAAGACTTTAGATCTGGTTCTAGGTTTCCTATAAAGCAAAACCCCTATAGTTAATTACCCCTCTCAATAAGTGAGAGAGAACTTTCGATTAATGATCGCTAAATGCGATATAGTAGCGATATAGAGTTTTTGCATTTAAGATTTATAAAATTTATCATTTTAGCTTAAACCAGATAGTTTGGGGAATGATGACATACTTGATCTAGATCACATGGTTCATCCCAAATGCGTTCCATACTACTTAGTTAGAGGAGGTAGTCGATCCAACCCAATGAAGGATTCTTATCGAATACACGTTACGTCGTCAAGAAATTTGACTAGGGTAGTATTTTTCAAGGAGACATACTTAAGTCTCCTTACCGATATAGCTTTTATCAGTACCCTATGATTCACAACTCAAAGGGATCCATTGGGAGATACGCTACGATGATCGTAATATAATGGAGCTTGACCGCCATACCACCCGATCGGAGGACTTTACCATAGCTTATCAGCTGAGCCTATCGCTGCCATGCAATGAGGACACGAGCTCATCCTTATTAGATGAGATTGATTGAGTGAACATAGCGTAACACTTGATGACATTCCTTTGGAGCTGAATTTTCTTAATTTATCACCCTGATAAACAAACATGGAAGATGGATAGATTGAGTTTGATTTAAGTTTTAATGATAGAATTTCATTTAAGGAGTTTGATCCTACTTAATTTGATTAAAAAATTGATTAATTTGAATATGTTTAAGAGCTTTAGATCTTAACTCTGAATGATAAGAGGATTAGATCTACTATCACTGATAAAATTAGTTTTCGATATTTCACGATTTGAAACTCTTATTATGATTTTTAAATTTTGTTAACCTGCACCTTAAGACTAATTGAAACAACCACGCAAGATCCTGTGACACTTGAATTTAAACATTCAAAGATAATAGTACCCATGAAGTATAATAATTTTAGGTAATTTTATGTTTGAATTATGAGAATGATTTTGTATTTTTATTTTTTTGATTATGTTCAATTTACATCAATTTTGATAAGTTATGCCGATTTTAGTGTTTATTGCTTTATCCTTACTCATGTTTATTAGCTAACATAATGATCACCTCCCTATTCGTATAAGAGTTATTAAACCCAATTTAGATTCTTCCTTAGACTGTATGTTTATTGTAAGTTTATTATGAGTTTAGTATTAATCCCCCCAAATTCCAATTAGAGCTTATTTTATGAGAATTTACAAAGAGAACTCACTCATTACTTCAATTTAAGCCATGAGAATTCTTGTAGAGTGAGTTTAATATTAGCCTCCCCAAATTTTACTTGCATTTTAAATGGGTGTTCCATTCTTTCCATAATTTTCTTTAAGGCTCCTCCCTTATTTCTCTTTAATTTAACATTTATCTTCATATTTATCATATATTATTTTGTTTGACTTAAATTTAGATAATTCCCATTTGAATTTGTTTAAGTCCTGAATTTTAGTCTAAATTTCGGCAGCCTCCTAGCATCATCCCCGTGTAGGGGCTACATTAGGGGTGTTTTGGCTTACTTGGTATGCCCTCTTGAGCATAGTGAGCGGTGTCTTGTGATACCACAGCTGAGTTTTCATCTCGCCGCACCTTCTTGAGCACGACGAGGCCTTCAAACCTGAAAGAAGACAAATGCATTATATATACATCCCCCTTTTTTTCTAAGTCTAGAAATTAGATAAAATTTTGATAGCATTTCATTTAGGGGAGCAACATCTAACGCTTTTTACTTGAGCGAAGGATGGTTCAGGGACACCATACCAATTTTTCATCTCGTCGCCTCTTGAAAGACGAGGCCTTCAACCCGCAAAGAAACACAAGCATGTATATATATTCACATTCACAAATCCCACATGTTTCGACTCATTTTTCTACGCTCATGATAAGGGAATAAGGTATGTATGAAAACCAAGAGAAGAACCCGTCTTGACGGTGTTGATTCTCCGCTACGGAGTGAGGAGGAGGAATGTGATGCACGGAATCAAAAGAAGAATTTTTCGACGACGTTTCTTTCTGCTAGCAAGAAAAATGAAGGATAAAGCGAGTGTGACTAAAAATAGAAAAGAAGAATTCTCTTCGATGACGTTATTCCGGTTACACAAAAATTGATTATGAAAGAATGTGAAAAAAAACGAAAAGAATCCATCTTATGCTCTTCCCCGGTGTAAAAAAAAATCGAAGATGCGCTGGCTGAATAGGTTGCGGAATAGAGACGGGCCGTGGAGAGGAACGGGTTTGCGGGCCGTACAGGTTGCGGACTGGATGGCTGGATGCTGGGTTCGTAACGGCTGGACGGTGGGTTCGGAATGGCTAGATGGTGGGTTCGGAATGGCGGGATATATTGCGGAGGCGGGTTGGAGGGATGGAGGAATGGGTCTGAGTGGATGGCCGAAACTAGCTGCGGAGCGGCGGGATGGGACGGCACATGGGATGGGCCGAGGCAGTGGAGGCGGGCTGCGGGCTGGTGGAGTGGAGGGATGGGACAGCACGCGAGACGAGTCAAGGCAGTGGAGGCGGGCTGCGGGCCAGTGCAGTTGAGGGATGGGACAGCACGCGAGACGGGTCAAGGCAGTGGAGGCGGGCTGCGGGCCAGTGGAGTTGAGGGACTGGACGACACGCGAGATGGGCCGAGGTAGCGGAGGCGGGCTGCGCACCGGTCCGGGTTATCGATTTTTGGAATGGCGGCACAGGCTCGAGGGCGCGGCGGGATGGCGGCATAGGCTTGTGGGCACGGCGGGATGCCAAGGGCACGGCGGGATGGATAACGTGGGACGCGCGCTTGCGGTGGAACAGTGGGTCGCAGCGGAACGTAGGAGGTCGAGAGGGGAGAAGAATTACCTGTGCAGAGAGAAGTTGGAGCCGGAATATGGGAATGGAGGAAGAGAAAAATGCAACCCTTTTTTTTTTTTTTTTGAATAATAGAAACCGAAAATAGGAGGGAACAGTTGCACGTGGAGAATGGTAATTTAGGGATGTTAAATAAATTTAAATTGATTAAACGATTTTAATATAAATTTTATATTGATAAACTCACATAGTCAATATATATATATCAATTTAAGGTTATTCCATTTTTCTGAACACAATGACATAGTCCGTTTGATCGGAGCCGTTTGGTTAGTCGTCAATTGAGTAATTTCAACTCAAAATGCGTGCCACTTTCGGCTTCGACCGTGCGACTGTCAAATTGAGTACGAATAGTCTTATTTGATAGATTTTGAAGCTAACATCATCAATTTCGAGCGGAGATCGTTTGGTCTCGTCGTCTTCGATCTCGATATGCATGTAGGCGTTGGCTTCGGCGCTTGATCGGTTCATCAAATCATGCAATATTTATATTCTAACCAATTTTAACATTCTGAATGTGATGACAAAGTCTATTCATCGATCGGAGGTCATTTGAGTTGATTTTGGTGACGTCTTGTGCATTTCAATCTCAATTTGCGCACTATCACTTAAAATCATTCGACATTAGCATAGACTCGTATGAATCGACCGTGAATAGTTTTATTTGATAGTTTTCGATATTTCAAAGCTAACATCGTGATCAATTTCATGAACAAAGTTTGTTTGATCATCATCACAGCTTCCCGACTCCGATATATGCGTCGACATATTGATAGTTCGAGCGCTTAATCGATTACTCGTTAGATTTTGTAATATTTATATTCTGATCAATTTTAACATTCTAAACATGACGAAGAAGTCCGTTCATCGATTGAAGGTCATTTTGACTATTTTCAATGACTTTCAGTGCATTTTGAGTAGAATTGTCACCTCAAAGTCAGTCGAATTTAACTTGTGACTTATGTGATTTATGACACATATGAGGAGGTTATCAAATGCCCCCCAACAAATGTGATTCACGCATGGAGCGAGTCACATTTATTAAAAACTGGTTGACCTTTTAGGTTGGCCATAGAACTTGGATCACTTCAGGCTCGATTGCTCTAACTTATGGAGTTTTTGATATGATTTATCATTAGTATAATGCTTCATTTAAGACATGCTAAATAACGGGATTGACCGATTTGTGAGAATTGACTTATCGGATAGATAAGAGTTCTTACACCATCTACTTTCTACTTCAATGGCTTTGCTGAAGATCTCTTTCTTTTATGTCCTTGCAGATTTGAGTCTCCTCCAACCCTAGTTTCATGCTTGGTTGGGTTTGATGGAGGAATTGACTTATTTATTTCGATGAAGGATTCCACTGGGGAATTGGTTTATGCGTGCTTGGTCATATTTGAAATTCATATCACAGCTTGCAGACTTAATAAGGTGACTGATTTGTCCATATCTTGTCGGAAGTGTATGTCATGAATCATGTACTTTGCTTTGATAGATTCATTGAAGTGTGCATATAGATGACCCAGCCTTCCGGCTTATATAGGGTCAATGTTGAGTTATCAGTCTAGCAACGTGTGCATTAACAAACTGAATAACCATAAAATTTTTTTAGTTAAGCCATCGGCTTTGTATGAACTATGAAATTACTTCTTTGGTCCTGTGCTTTCTGTTTTGACAGACTTGATGAGGAGATTAACTTTGATCTGTGCTTTGAGCTTGATTAGATTATTTGATAATAGATTGAGATATCACCCTGCAAGCAATATATAGATCTATTTAAGGCATCCCTGAATTGAGAGTTTCCTCAGATTGTCTTGATCATCGATCAAGTAAAATACCTCGATCTGCTTGTAATCACTTGTAATCCAAAGTTGAGATTGAACAATTATCGCCATTGACCGACGACAAGGACACTTTCACGCCTCTTCTTACGCTTATTGAGTGAGGAGAGTCGACCGCCATTTGGGCTTGTTGAGTTAGGCCTTTAGAACTTACTTGAGTCTTCGACTTAATCTATAGTCGGTTGGTGGTTTTATCATCAGACTGACAAACATAGGCTCTTTCACTGCAACCTTTTCTCACGGCTTGTTGAGTGAGGAGAGCGTTAGTAACTCGGCCATTTGTGGGCTTATTGTGTTCGACCTTTAGAACCCATCCGTGTCCTAGACTTCGGAATGAGGTTGATGTTTCTCCAACTTAATTAATTGAAGCCTCCAAAATTGGGAGTTCTTCTGACTTGATCTTTAGAATTTGACAAGTATGGGAGATAAACTTTTGATATAGGCTATCTTTTCATGCCTATAAATAGATTCTTTTTATCCCTGCAAGACTTTGCAACTTAATTGTAACAATTATGGATATATTTAAGGATTTTGGCGTAAAACTCGATGTCAACCTGAATAAGAATATATTTGAGGATCTCGTCTTATAGCACGATGTCAATTCAAATAAACTTAGGGGCTGTTTGGTTGCCTGCATTTAGAATGTAGTGTAAAAGAAATACAGTGTAAAGTGAATACAGTGAATTCTGAATACTTTATAGTTGTTTGGTTGTATGTAAAGTAAATATATGAAAACTATATTTTCTGTTTGGTTGAGCATATGTAAAGTAAAGTAAAAATACCTGTATTCTGAATATTGTTGTATGTTTAGAAATTAGTGAAATTTTTTTCATTAATTGAAATATTAAATTAATAAATTAAATATATATTAAAATATAAATATTTTATAAATAAAAATTTACTACTTAGTTAAAAAAAGATTATAATATATTTATTTTAAAAGTGAAAAACTGAATAATATGTTGGACCTTTACCTAACTTGAACTGATAAATAAATTTATTTTAATGATATCTTTATTTTAATTTAAAATATTTTTTTAATTTGCTTTCATAGGAAGCTCTCTCTCTCTCTCTCTCTCTCTCTCTTTATATATATATATATATATATAACATAAACTAATTTAAGAGTTCGGCATATAGCTTATATTTGCAGTAGGGAGACAACATTAATTCCCCATGAGACAATTAATCATATCTCCCCCTTAGGGAGAACAATATAACTACTCACACATCGGCATAATGAAACAAACTGAAAATATATTATTAGGAAAATAAACTATACTTACAAAAATTCTTAAAAGCTCACGGGAAGCACACTTAGAAAATTGGAAGGCTGATATCTCAAATATATTTCGATGATATCTTACAGACTGACTGATGCTATATTTATAAGAAAAACAAACCGACTTAAGGAAATAAAACTAAGGGTAGAAAACCAGAAACCAGTTACAATAATTACATAATACCAATACAATAAAATAAAAAAAAACTGCGAGATTCCTTCTGGCTAAAATTTGCTAATGTGGCATGGGTCTCACTTTTTAGTTTTTCTCTTCTTCATGTCAGGGAGGAATAAGTGGCGGGGTCCACCTAGCCCTTTTTATTGACTTTTTTGCTCTTGCTGTTGCTGTTGTAGAGGCGGTGGATTTCTTTATTGCAGTTGTTGCTTTTGCTTACTTGCTACGGAAGGAAGTAGTAACTTGCTACGGAAGGAAATAGTATTAATTATCTTGATCTCTCTTCTAATTCTAGATTGGCAAACACTTCTCCACCTCCCGATCATGAAGTTGCCACCTACTTAGCTACCTGTTATAAACAGGAACCCATTCACACATATCATATCCCAAAACCTTTAGAAAAATTATTCCAGTTAGCAGAAAAAATTCAAATTATAGGTCAGCATCCCTTAAAACATTGGAATTAAAATCAAGAATTAGCTAATATACCAATTATTAATAAAGATTTAGTTATTCGTACCAAAGAATTAGAATATTCTCCTCTTGATAAAGAAGAATTTAAGGTCCAAATAGCAGAACTAAAAAATCTAGGCTTAATCCGACCCTCTAAATCTGAACATAGATCAGCTGCATTTATAGTACGAGGACATGCAGAAATTGTTCGAGGTAAAGCACGTATGGTAATTAATTACAAAAGATTAAATGACAATACTGAAGAAGATGGATATAAAATACCAGATAAAGATATGTTAATTAATCTCATCCAGAATAAAAAATACTTTAGTAAATTCGATTGTAAATCTGGATTCTGGCAAATTAAATTAGATAATGAATCAATACCATACACAGCATTCACAACACCATTAGGACATTATGAGTGGTTAATCATGCCCTTTGGATTAAAAAATACACATAGTATTTTCCAACGAAAAATGGACAAAATATTTGGACATTTAGATTATGTCTTAGTATATATTGATGATATTCTGGTAGCATCTCATAATTTACAAGAACACTACAAACATGTTGAGAACATATTACAATTATGCATTCAACATGGCATCATTCTCTCTAAAAGAAAATAGAAATTGCTAAAGAATATATAAACTTTCTTGGTCAAAAGATTGGTAAAGGAGAACGACAAGAAGAAAGAAAGTACTAGATTTCCCAGATAAATTAGAAGATACTAAGGAATTACAAAAATTCTTAGGTTTATTAAATTATGCTCGACCATATATAAAAGATTTAGGTAAAACAATCAAATCATTATACAAGAAAACCTCTACCACAGGTCAAAAATACTTCAACCTAGAAGATGTAAAAATTATTCAAAAAATAAAAGAACAAGTAAAACATCTTCCAAAATTAACTCTTCCATTAGAAACTGATTATAAAATCGTAATAGTTGATGCCTCCCAAGATGGTTGGGGAGTAGAATTAAAAGTTAAACCATATAAAGAAGCATTTCAAAACACAGAAAAATTATGTAGATATGCCTCCGATAATTTTAGACAACTTCCAGCATCAATGACATCATTAGATTATGAAATATTAAAAGTAATCAATGCATTACATGCCTTTAAATTATTTTTACAAAAAGACTTTACAGCATTGACGGAAACCATAGACATTTTTTACAAAAATAAAAATGAAAAGAAAATATATAGTAAAGAGATGGGTAAATTTTATAACTACTATCAAGAATGGCTATAATGTTACATTTGAGCATATAAAAGGGAAAAATAATTTTCTTACAGATTTCTTATCCGAGCGATGAAATATCCCAAAAAAGATTTAAAATCTACGGATTTTAAGCCACCATAATTCGATGATTCGCAAGAATTATCACTTAGGAATACAGGAATTTATCTTTGGATAATTCAGTAGTTAGAAGTAAGAAAATAACATTTATTTTATTATGCAGGTACAACATCATCATGGATCCGAATCCACATAAACCATCCTCATCACAGAAAAGCCCTTCTACTTCATATATACCACCACCAGAACACTTTGCTTCACCTCCTCCACCAAACCTTGTACATTTTGGACATCTTTCCTTACCAAGCCGAGCAGGCACCAATCTCCAATTCCGACCGAAAGTCATGACCAAACCATTGAACCACTTTCAATGAACCCTACTTGATAACCTTTGGTGTAACCGTTCTGACATCGATTCTATGATCAATACATTAAATTGCTTAACCCTGTGCTTTGCAGGAATAAATGATCAAATAGAATTTATACAAAAACAGCTTAATAATAGGGAGTTAGATTCTGAAATTAGCCAAATTTCTCAGTTCCTAAAACACCTCCAAATCTATAAAAAGTAGTAATAGCCAACCAAGAAAAGAAAATTCAAGAACTTGAGGAAAAATTAGAAAATGAAAAAGAAAAATATAATGAATTAATAAAAGATTATAATGATCTCTCAACAGAAAAAGATGATTTTGCTGAAATAATTATAGAGATATCTCAAAATAATCTCAAAAAACAAGTCCAATATCTCTACCTACCAGAAATGTCTGAAAGCATTAAACATAAACTTTTTAAAACAATAAAAAGAACAAAAAAATTAGACATGATAGAATGCCAAAATAAAATTAGACTAGCTTATGGTTTAAATAATAATGACATTCATGGACTTTCATATATTTATCAAACAGTAGATATACATAATCCTTGTCCCTGTAATTTTTGTACCTCAAAATTTCAAATAGTTACTCTTTCCCTCCACTTAGCTTATTTTAAAAACTTCCAACATTGGAATGTCAAAAATCTCTTGGATTATGGTTTTCTATCAAAAGTAATTATCAGCCGAGACTCTTATCTCGAAGAACAGATTTCATCCCTGCAGCATCCTGAGTTACAAAGGATATTATGGTTCTTATTCGAGGACAACGATATGTTTTCAGTCACTCTCCTAATCAAGTCAGTCGAACCATACTATGAAGATCTAATGGATGAAGCAAAACATATAATAGAAATTATAAAGACTCCCAGGAATTTTAAAGCAGAACAAAGAGACGATGAAGGTCATCAGCTTATCAAAGAACCAACTGAAAGCAGCATCTTGAATCATAAATTATATTAGATTACACATCTTCAACATGGCTTTTATCATCCAAGAATCCATGATCATTTAGTTTATCAGGACAAGAATATGATGATTTTTCTCAATAACAGATTAATCAGAGGAAAAATTTATCAATTTAAATTTTATTGTCAGCAGCAGCATGCCAACTTATTAGCACATATTCAAACAATCAATTGGCAAACACTTCAACAGTTAGGAGACCATCCGACTGTCTTGGTAAGACTATCTCCTGCACCTAGTCATATCAGTGATGAATCTTTCCTCGAACGACACTGGCTCGAAGGACTAGATGAAGTGGCCATACATAATATATAAAATGCAATGGAAGCATAAAAGTAAAATTAGCCTATATTATTAGCAATTATCTACCAGCTTCTATAGCAAGCTAATATCTATCAGGAAAGTATTAATTATTACTACTTCCTTCCGTAGCAAGTTACTACTTCCTTCACTAGCAAGTAAGCAAAAGCAACGGCTGTAAGAAAAAGAAATAAAGAAATCCACCGCCTCTACAACAGCAACATCAAGAGCAAAAAAGTCAACAAAAAGGGCTAGGTGGACCCCGCCACTTATTCCTCCCTGACATGAAGAAGAGAAAAACTAAAAAGTGGGACCCATGCCACATTAGCAAATTTTAGCCAGAAGCAATCTCACAGTTTTTTTTATTTTATTGTATTGGCATTATGTAATTATCAGAACGGTTCGGTTTTTTATATTTCCTTAAGTCGGTTTGTTTTTCTTATAAATATCATCTATCAGAAAGATATCATCGAAATATATTCGAGATATCACCTTCCAATTTCTAAGTGCTTCCGTGAGCTTTTAAAGATTTTGTAAGTATATTTTATTTTCTAATAATATGTTTTCGCTTGTTTCATTACGCCGACTGTGAAGAAGTTATATTGTTCTCCCAGGGAGATATGATTAATTGTCTCATGGGAATTAATGTTGTCTCCCATCGCAAATATGGCTATACGAACTCTATAAATTTATATATCGAAGATACATGAATTTAGCTAATAACCTCATGACCTAATTCCTCATGGATGAAATGATGAAGGTGTCGTAAGTCCCGCTGCGGGGCGTAGTCAGATGTTCATCAAGTGGTGGGAATTGTCCGATGTATGTTATTCTGAATTAATCATGTCTCTGTCAAAATATATAAATGAAATAAGTTACAAGGATGATGCTTATATTTACGGGATAGAGCAGCGAACCTATGAAGAATTACTTGATCATATCTACCCAAAGGGCACAACATTTCATCTCATCTCATATTATATTGCATAATATTCAACATAATATTAGGATTATATAAAAATATTTTATATAATTATTAGCCATTAGAAATCCTCTGATATATATTTTGTAGCCATTAGAAATCCTCTGATAAGAATAGTTATGGCTATAGGATAAATTTATAATTTAAGAATTGCACTAGCACTTAGAAATAACATAATTATTATTATATCATATATCTGAAACTAGGAATAGTTATGATTATAGGATATATTTATAATTTAGGAGTTATAGTAATACTAAGCAGTAATATATCCATTATTATATCATATATTTGAAATTAGGAATAGTTATAGTCATTATTAAAATGGCAGGAGGCAATAGTCATCAGTATGATAGAAATCCTCATATAAAATGTTTAAAAAATAGTTATCAGGCCATTAAAAATATATCTTCTAGGAATAGTTATCAAATTATTTAAAATGTATACAGCACTCACGTGTATACTTTAACACAAATTAATTACCATCGATAAACATAGATTTAGTCACAACACAATTATGTATTATAAATCCAGAAGCTAGACAAATTTAACAAAATGAATTACAAAATGAATGAGAAGAAATGATAAGTACATTAGGTAGATGGATCACTCAAAATCCGATAATTTTTTATTAATAGGTAGAATATTACATCTATGCAACGATATACAATCTCCTCAACTAGAAGAGGAAGAAAAATTAGCATAAACATGAGCTGTTTAATGGGTAGCTCTCATGTTATAGTAAAAGTAAAAATGTATCTTAGTAAAAGTAAAAGTAAAAATTACTTCAGTAAAAGTAAAAGTTATCTCAGTAAAAGTAAGAAAAAATAAAAATGGATATTAGTAAAAGTAAAAGTAAAAATTACCTCAGTAAAAATAAAATTTACCTCGGTAAAAGTAAAAATAATATATACCGTAGTAAAATTGAGAAGCTAATTCTATCATATGATCAGCAAAAGAAACCCGCACACACGCCCCGAAATAGTATCAGAGCAATAATATGAATCCTGAGGACAAAATTAAAAATAATAAAATCTTAGATGGTATCAGCATCATCTTAAGCGTATTAGAAGCTTTACAAGAAGCTAGAAAATACCATGATAATTCCATAGGATTAACAAATTATATAGGAATTCAGGGAAGTGATCAAACTTATCCAAAGATGTTAAATTTTCAGACAATTCTTTTATTAAATTACATCGAAAATATTAGCTAAAATAAGCAAACTTATTGAACAAAGAAAATAGTAGACTTAGCCTGATCTACAAACACTCTCGATAGTATTATTACAGCAAAGAAATAATCCCATCAAAAAATCAACAAGTTATAAAATATGGTAGTAAGAGGTCCATTAGCTTTATTTAAGAAGAAATCCAACATTTGATAGAAAAATATCAGAAATAGTTGATATTGAATCACAATTAGATAAATTTAATAATGGAAAACTTAATTTAATAAATATTAAAAAGAAAATGTATGACACCTCATTATTATCAAAATCTTCTATCATCTAGACTTTAGCAGAACAGAAAATTAGCTGTGTATCAGATATCAATCAAATGAGTTTACATATAATCTTAAAATCAAATTGGGAATAGATTAGACAACAAAAAATGTCACAAATGTATATTGGATTAGTAATAATAGGAATCAAAGGGTTACATAGAAAAAATTTAGGAAGAAAAACATTGGTTATCCTCTTTGATAATAGATGGAATGATTTAGCCAAATCAATCATAGGATCTTTCGAAATAGATATGAATGATAATGGTGCTATCATTTACTTTATTCTAAACTTTATCATGGATACAAAGGAATGTATGGAATATTTACAAATTGGCATAAAAACCAAAGGGTATAATATGGTAGCCGGATCATTAAATCTAAGAATTACTACTGGTTTTATAGGAAAAATACAAGAACATTCCAATGTAAAATTTAAATTAAATAATGAAGCATTAGAATTAATGTTAGCAAGTCAAGGTATTCGTGCCATAGAAGGAAAGAAATTTAGTTCGGAAATCCATGCAGGAACTGAATGGAATTTACACTCTTTTCTGGAAAAATCTATATTAATCCCACAAGAAAGTACATCATATGAACATCAAGATGGGAGAATCAGTATGAGATTTTTCGATTACCATAGGAAACAAAATAAACATGAATCTGATGATGATCTAGAATCTATTCAATCTGAATTAGAAGAGAGATCAAGATAATGGAAGAAATTGATTTTAGTCAAATTAATACATATGAAGAATTACAAGATTATGTATTTAGTATGAAACAACATATTCGGAATTACAAAATCGATATAATTTTGAATTAGCATATGAGAATAAATCAAATCAAGACTTTGATTGGAAGATAATAGATTCTCAATATAAGAAAGAAGAAATTAAAATGAATCAACAAATGGATTTAGGAGAAGTAGTAGCAGGAACCTCATCAGATAGAGGAAAACGCCCTAGGTTTGATCCTGTACCACCATCAGGAGAAGATGGAGAACCAGGAAGACCATATAGACCTGGTACATCTCGCACTGATTTTAGAGAAGAAAATAATTACAAGTATAAAGGAACAGTAGAACCTGTAGAACGTATTAACCTAATGCCAGCACATAGAAATGATACAATTTTAACTATAAATCTGAACAATCCTCAGATGTGGGAATCAGTAATCTCCACATGGGAATTTGATGCAGTACGTGCTTGGGCAAATAGTGACAAGAGTGGAATAGGAGATATGTTTGCATTCTTAGAAACATTATTAGGAGAAACTGCCGCAAACATTTTCAATGAAGCAAAAGTAAAAAAGGCAGGCGAAATAGAATCCTTACGACAATTAGGAGATAATCCATATAACTTTACCAAATTCATTAGAACATTAATCTTAGGATTTGATCCTAGTAGACAGAATACAAATATTCAAGATCATGCATATCGAAACCTTGAACAACTTAGTTTAGCAGATTGGTCACAAATAGATAAATTTTGCAAATTATATGTGACATATGCTAGTAGAGCTGGAAAATATTTTGATGAAGAAATATCGAATAGATTTTTAATCAAATTACCTGGAGAATTAGGAAGGAAATTAATGAAAAATGGAAAAATACTTATACTCCAGAAACTACTAGAAATATTGGAATAAGACCAAGGATTGTCTTTACATTTAATATCTTACAAGAAAAGTGTAGAGAATATAAAATTCAAAAAATAAGAAAGCAGTCATACAAATCATATTCTATACTACTCAAAATTTTCCTGAAAAAACTTACAGAAAAAGAAAAATTTTAAGAAAATCAAGAAGAACGGTATATAGGAAAGATAGAAATGTCAAATGACAAAGTACAAGAAAATGTCATTGTTATATTTGTGGATCTTCTGATCATTTAGCAAATCAATGTAATAAATTATAATAAAAGTAGAAACTTATTAATCCAAGGATTAGAAGATGATGTTAGTATATCCTCAAATGAATCCAAAGATATAATATATAGTATAACAGATGAGGAATCAGATAATGAATCACAAACATCAGATGATGCTATGAATGGATTAATTAATACTATAGAAAGATGGAAATTACAATAGTAATGAGTAGCTGTAAACATCTCTTTGAGTTAGGAAAAGGTAGTATGACTAAAGAATGTATCCATTGCAACTATTACCCAGATAAACATCATAGGTATAGATGTCAACTATGTCTTATTGAAATATGCCATTTATGTTTACAAATATCATAATCAAAATCATCGTGATTATATTAAACCTAAGGAGACTATTGACATAGCACATAGTTTAGAAAAAATTAATTTGGAAATAGAAAAAATCCACCTAGGTATGGATAAGATACTCTTTAGATTAGAAAAGCTTGAAGAAAGAGATAAAATCCGTGAAACTCAACATCAGGAATTCATGCAAAAATATAAAAAGGATAAACAAAAAATCAAATCACAACTACGAAAATTAAAATTAGCTATAAAAGGAAAAAAGCACTCTCCAAAGATCATCGAATCATTGCCTAATACTATTAATGATACTATTAGTGATCCACGAAGATATAGACATTAATAAAATTGATTTAGCAAAACAATCAAATCAATGGTAGCTAAAACATATCCATTATATTCTTGTATGATAAAATTACTTTTGAAGATAAATCAAAATCATTCAAGCATTAATAGATAATGGAAGTCACCTCAAATAATAAAAATTATTACCACCACTATTCATAGATTTTTATCCTTCCAATACTACCACACACCTTGTAGGTACTCATACATTATCTTTTGATAAATGTCTCATGAATAGTCAAATACAATTTTTCATTAATTATGAAACACTAAATCTTACTAAAAATATATATATATTACCCAAAATTATAGTTCAGTCTGCCCCTAATAAAGAATTTATACTAGGATTAAATTTTATGCTTAGCATGGATGGCCAAATTACTCTGACTAAAAATTATTTATCCATTAGTAAACGTACAGCCCTTATTCAAACTAATAGAACTCAGAGTTACGCTGTGAAGCATGGTGGGTCTACATTATATATATATATATATATATATATATATATATATATATTAAAATTACATTATTATTTCGATATGTTGATTAACTCTATAACTTGAACACTAAAATAAATAATTTACATTACACCTCTTTTACATTACTTAAAATTGATCATTATGTTTTTGAAAATTTATTCCCATTATTTAAAATTTTGACTAAAATATTCATTTAAACTTTCACTTTTAAGGTTTTAAATATTAATGAAAATTGATATGAGATCTTTTGTCAAATCATTGCAGTGCCTAAAACTCATGTTTTGTTGAAATTAGATTGATTACTGGTAGTGAAAAATAAATTGAAAAGTAATTATTTTGATGAAGTTGCTAATTGAAATAACAAGGAAACGACAGCTAAAAAATTGCATCATATCTTTGAGAATTATCTACTAAAACTATGAATGATATCATTGAACCCACCCTTGAAAAAAAAAAGTATGTAGCATAAAAACACTTTCCTTGTGGTATATGGCAGGATATAAGAGTACATGTATATCTGTGATAAAGTATGACAAAAATCAAAGGAAAATATAAATAATGAACTGTATTTGGAAAATTAGCGAACTCAAATTCTAATACTCAAAAGTATGTCCATAAAAAAAAACTAAATTGTAGTTGCTTAGGATACATGGGTTATCAACAGAGGCTCCATAAAGAACTAAAAGTGGAGTTTTAACCTATCAAACAGTTGGCTCTATAAAGAAGTGATGCCTAGACTTCTTCCCTACTCTTCACATGGGTTATCAACAGAGGCTCCATAGATACCCCAAAATCTTTGCCGAAGTTTTCGGACGTCTTTCCAACTTACCACACTACCATTGGCAACATCACGAGGACCAATTTCATTCCTCAAGGGGACACCCTGAAAACATTTTATAATTTACAAGTACTTAAATTTACATGAAGCATTGGAAGAACAAATATAAAGTTTTTGGGAGAGAAAATTGCATTAACTGCACAAAATATATCATATTAAGCAAGCACCAGGAACAAAATACATTACATAAGCACTTGGACCTCCTCTAATTTGTAGAAGTAATGAAGCATACTGCAAAGATGCATGGAGCTCAAGGAAGATTTTCAGCTGCTAATAAATCAATATCCGTACTTTTAAAATAAGTATACAGCTAGAGTTGATAAGAGAGCTAATTTAATTATTAAAATAAAGTTGAAGCTTTCATAAAACGAAAATGAGGAACAACTTTATAGGAAGTCATGGGAGCTCTCTCAAGAAGAATTTTTATTTAAACAATCACTGTTGGGACCAATATATTTCCTCATTCAACATACTTTGGATCTAACCAAATGAGCTCCAATAATCTTTCAATGTATCCACTTTGCTCGTCTTCTTGAGTCGCAATGTGAATGTGAAGATCAAATGAAGACATCGGTGCCACATTTTGGAGGAGAGTGCTCATTGTTGGGAGTTCGTAATCAGTTGCAGACAAGCATCATAGGCAGAGAGGGAACACACAATATGCTGCGTAGAAATTCAAACCTCCAGTTTAATGTACATCACTTGCATGGGTAACTTCCAGTTCTTCTCTCTTTTTCCTGAAACCAATTTTTCAATGAAGCTTGGCCCTTTTTATATTTCCTTAATCAAATGCAGCTTGCAACCTCGAAGGAGCTTAGGTGGTGGTGACATCAAGGCAGAATCCAAAGAAAGGACTTAAACTAATAACTTGTTTTGGTATTAACATGAATACGTAAACACTTGATGAAGCAACACAAAGTAAGAATTCTTACTTTCATCTCCCAAAAATTAAATTTCCATCCTGGAGTCCGCTGCTCTAAATCGTCAATTTATTATCATGTTATTCATCAAAATGTTCACAATAGATACGAACAGGGTATACTTTCACTAAAATACTAAACAACCGTGATGGGCTAATAAATATCCAGCATACCTAGAATGCTAGTATTCTAAACACCTATGCTCATCAAAAAAGTTCCTGTAAATCAAGTCCAAAAAGCACAGTGATTTTTGATAGTTTGCAGCACATGTTCTTGCAGAGATAGAGAAAATTAAAAGCTGAAAGTTCAAATCAAGCATATACCATTCTTGAGAAAATGAAAAAAAAATTGACATACAAAAAAAGAAAACGAGACAAAGAAGAATGAAGAACGCTTATAATTTCACATGTTTTTACATAATAAGCATGCAAGAAGAAGGATATCATAGTGCAGGCAAAAGAACTAATCTCACAATAAACTATAAAAGAGCAAGTCTGACGAAATTCTTTTCCATTCTCACTAATATTTTCTACATTTGTTCCAGCAACTTTATGATGACTTCTAGGTAGAATAATGGATAATTTGACTTTACGATGGAGCCAAGCAAATCCAATCATGAATCAGAAAGACAATAGCATTGCCCACATTCAATCCGCTTAAAAGTCAGATAAACCGAAACAACAGCTCAAAAAATAGTTCAAAGGGATTCACAAAAATCATAGGAACTTCTATGAACCTATATCTGAAAGATATGAAGTACTTTACTCTTTCATCTGTAACAAAAAATATAGACTCATCGGTAATAACATAATCACAAAACACAAAATCATCTTCCTAACTCCTTCTGCATCCATCTGGCTTTCGATTCTTTAGGTCTTGCAAGAAAAGATTGAATCATCGTAGGATTGTTTGATAAGTTCTCATAAATTGTGTTAATCTCTTCAGCAGAAAAATCTGGAATACTAGAAAGCTCTGTCATTAGTTCATTGAAAATTTGTCTTTTCTTAAAATCTCTTGTTGAACTTTGAATTGCATTTGCAGCTTTAGTTACACTATCAGCCATCATGATAATATAATTATGCAGAGATGGATCACTTTCATTCTTTTTTACTCTTCTTGCGTTTAGTAAATCCTTTCGAAGATGAATGTATTGATTGTTTTGTCTTCTCTGTAGAGTCTGGTGTAAGATCCACATCTGGAGAGTCAACAGGTTGGGATGCATCTAAATATATCTCCATCAAACTTGGACACTCATCATCTAAACTTATATGTTGAGTACCAAAAGAAGTTTCAGAATTTCCTGACTTTGCCCATTCTCCTGTGGTATGACCTTCACCACAAACTTTCTCCAATTTATTATAACTTATAATTGGAACATTTAAAAAGCCAACATCCTTTGGAAAAGCCTACAATGCAAGAAGTAAAAAAAAACTTAACAAATATTTCTTAAAAATTTAATGTGACAAAATTATGTATTACAAAAAAAATACCTGAATATGTGATATGTATTCCTCTTGTCCCATCAATATCATTTTTTTATCTTCATCCCAAGACACACCTGATTTTCTCTTTAACTCTTGGATGTGATTCCATACGCCTCTTTGATGTTTGGTCTGATTCTTACATTGATTTGGTGTGACTTCAATTCCAAATTTCTATTTCAATTTATAAGAAACACCTTTGTACACAGTATCTTTGAAGCCTTGAGCACTTCTCATATTTACATCAACATACTCACACATGACTTGTAAAAGCCCTGAAATCCATTCTGGTTTTGTACTCCAGACAAAATGCTTTCTTTTAGTTTTAGAGCTAGTGAGGGGTTAGGAAGATTGTCCATTTAACCTAATTAGACAACCATTATATTGAAGCAAATATTAGTAGTTAGTATGATTAAAAATAATCTTATAAAATAAATCATGGCCAAAAAAAGATAAATCTATAAAACTAAAGATGATTTACTCTACCGTAAACAAATATTTCTATCATCCATTACATTTATATGTCAACAAAAGATAAATAATAACATCAAAAATATTTGCATTATGTACTAACAAAATATGATTTATGAAAGCATAATAAATATAACATCCCAAAATATGGACTATGTGCTAGAAAGGATATTTCATGTCATCCAAATTCTAGCTAATAACCAACTTTGTTCAAGCGGCTCCACATTGCATGAGCTATTTGTCTCTTTTTTAACCACTCACGATTCTTTTATAACCCTTATGTTATACTACTTTGTGCTCTCATAGCCCAATCATCCTCTTGAAGAATGAAATCATCACCCCTTTAAATGATCCAATTATGTAATATACAAGATGCAAGAACAATATTAACTTGTGTTAATGGAAAATATGGTTACTTGATAATTCCAAATCGATTTTTCAAAGAACCAAAAGCATGCTCCACTGTAGTACGGAGTGATGAATGTCGAAGGTTAAACAACTCCTGAGCATTGGTTGGTCTATTGTTAGAGAATTCTTTTAGATGATATCTTGTGGCATGAAATGGAGATATAAAACCCTTCCTAGTAGAGTAGCCACCGTCCACTAGATAATACTTACCTGTATGTAAACGTAAATCAATCATTCGTATAAGTAAAATACTTCTTGTAAGTGATATTTATGATAAAATATTTTATACCTTCGAATAAGCATCCAGGTCATTCTAAGGCATTACAGTCGTAGCATCATGTGTTGAACCTTCCCACCCATAAGACATATGTAAATCTCAAATCAAAGTCTACTTCTTTTGCGCATTTTGGGTGGGATAAGGTTTTCTCCCTTTAAAGCGATTCATGCTCCTTAGAAACTTTAGCTTTAATATGGGTTCCATCAAGAGCACCGATACAATCCTAAAATTAATAACTTATATTAATAAGAGCATTAAAATACTTATATAAGATATCATTATCATACCTTGAAGAAAGGCATGAATCTAGCGCTTGATTGTATTTTATGTGGAGTTTCCAATGTCGCGATTTTATCATCTCATGTCGTAACTCTCCTACAGCATATAATACAGTATTAAAGTACCTACTCACAGTTTCTCCAGATCGTTGAAAGTTGAATCGAATAACCCAATTTCACATGCTGTGCCCAAGGGTATGTAGAAATATAATAACTTGTTCTTCAATTTTTACATTAAGTGTGTCTACAAGTAAACCTCTTGTGCGAAATAAATTGCATAATTTGAAAAAATGTGTTTTTTGTCATTCAAACCATATTCATGTAATCTGAATCAGATCCAAGATATAATCTAGAAAGGTATGTTTCACGCTGAATATTTTGCTCAGGATTTATTCTTTGTTGATCTCTCCTTAGTGTATCCAATAAAATATACATAATAGTGATTGAGGCAGCAATGCACGAATGAATGGTTGAAGAAAGTTGATTTCCATTGATCTCAACATCATATGAAAAGTCATCGCAATCAGAGGACCATCCTTCACTCTCTTCAGATGTGTTAGTCATTGATTTTTATAACAATGTTTGCTAAGCTGATACTCAGAAAATAAGGAAAAGTATTTTTGTACCTACGAACATGGCATTGAACATAAAGTAAGGTAGAACTAAAAATTGATATCAAAAGACAAACAAAATAAATAAGGAGCAACCTAAATCAAGGATCTAAACAAAAATTAAATTTGTAAAGACTTCCAATTGGAGTCCAACTTCATGCAACCCCAAAGCGACATGGTTGGATGAGTGAAAAATAGATGATATATTAGAAAATAATCAAGTAAAGCCATAAATAGTTTATCAAATGATTATTTTGGTTAGAGTCTTTTATTTAAGTGATTGATATCAAGTAAATAAAAAATATTTGATTTTCTTAATTACCTAGTATATCTCTAACTTTTTTGTCATCATTAGTTTAAAAGCCATAAAAAAGACTACCAATATATTAGATTGGAATCAAATTATACTATAAGTCTTATCTTATAGACTTAGGTAGCAGAAAAATAAACATGATTATATTAAAACGAAGAAGAATGCTATTATTTGAAGATACAATTAATACAAAATTACATTTCCATTAATGTGAGATGCAAAACAAAACAATTAATTACAATAATTATAACTAAGAATATATTATATTTTATCAAACTTTTTTTAGAATTTATTCCAAATCTATCATAATTTACGAAAACATTCTTCTATATCATTTTAGTACAAAAATTTTACTCTTTTCCCTTTTATTAATCATGCTTTGCTTTGACATTAACTATCTTCGTTATAAGCTTAGAAAACAACAGTTCAACACCTATCCGAATTGAATGCACAAATTATTAAACACGTTAACCCCAAGATCGCTAAGCACCCAAAACAACTGGAATACTCTTTCATTTAGAAGAAATTCTCGATCAACCATATTGAAAAGTGATGCAGAAAAAAAAGAGAAGGCGATGCTATATTCGAAGAGTAAAAGCTTGATTGGAAAAAGATGCGTAAAAAAATCATATAAAAGGTTTGTGAATAAGCTCAAAAGCTAAGTTGGACAAATCGGATCTCTTAAAGAGAAGATGATGTAGACGGATTACGTGGAAGATCAATAGAGGTAGAACGAAAATTATATTTGGGATTGATTACCGAAAACTTTCCCCTTTCAGATCATCGTGCGGTTAGGCCGGCGTCGCAATGTCGGCTATCCACCTCTCGGCGCACAGGGAACTATTTCTTTGTGGTATCTGAAGATGGCGGAGATGAAGAGGCCTATCGGTTGTTAACTGACTTCTCCAATTTTGCTCGATTCGGCGGTATTTCATTTACACGAAAAATAGCATTAGAAGGAATTCCAAATACCTTAAATTTTTACACGATAATTAATTTACTGCATACCAAACATGGGAAAAGTAAAATTGCATGTATTTAAAATACATTACACCTCTTTTACACGGAACCAAATAGCCCCTTAACTTTAACTAAAAAATTGCCCCTGTCTTGTAGGAGGAATTCTAAAGTACATTTAGGAGAATTTTCAAATGAAAATACACAAATACATTAATATTTGAATTGGTATACTCTAAAGGGGATTTTAACATACAACTTTGATTTCATATATATATAAAAACCTAAAAATGCCCCCTATGTAATAGGGGAATTTTCATGAAAAAGTTCTTCATATGGAGTATGTTTATTTAGGGATCTTGGCATGAAGCACGATATCGACCTAAATAGATATACTAAAAAAAATACCCCTGTCTTGCAGGGAGATTTCTATTATACCTCGAGAATGTATTTATCATGTATAATATTTCTTCAAGTATCGACCATTAATTGGCAACATTGGTTTTTCACTTTTTAGGTCAATGAGTTGATATGCCCCTCCTTGATACACTTTTTCAATGACAAAAGGGCCTTTCCAATTAGGCTCAAATTTTCCACCAAATTTTTGATTAGGAATAATTGGTCTTCTCAGTACCAGAATCAATTCTCCTTTTTGGAATATTTGAGGCCACAC
Organism: Cymbidium sinense; assembly: GCA_021442155.1. Classification (NCBI taxonomy): domain Eukaryota; kingdom Viridiplantae; phylum Streptophyta; class Magnoliopsida; order Asparagales; family Orchidaceae; genus Cymbidium; species Cymbidium sinense. The sequence continues at coordinate 16,183,499 of CM038232.1, read as the reverse complement.
TGTGAACTTGCAATCTAACTTCATAAAGCGCACCGAGTTCCTCCATTCTCAGACTAGTATTTTGATCTTCAAATAGATTGTATTGGATGGCTACTCGAAGGGAAGATAACTCAACTTTGAGTGAAAGAACTACTTTAGTTTCAAATATCAATGAATAAGGAGTGGCTTTAGTCGACGTCTTATAGGTGGTTCGATATGCCCATAGAGCCTCTATTAGCCAGGTATGCCATTCTCTCTTATTTTTAGTGAGAATTTTCTTGAGCAATTTTACTAATGTCTTGTTGAAGACCTCCGCCAAACTATTTTCTCTTGGATTATATATTGAAGAGTATCACCAATCAATTTTGTGTTGATCGATGAATCTATAAATCTTGCATTTTAAAAGCGTGCCATTATCGAAATTATTCATGTGGCACTCTAAATCTATAGACGCATTATTAAAGAAGTTAATCACTGTCGAGAACTACTTTAAATGGGGTAGCTTCAGCCTACTTAGAGAAATAGTCAGTCTCTGCTAGGATGAAGTGATGTCCAGTTGATGACGGTGGATCAATTGGTCCAATTATATCTGTACCCCAACATTCAAATGGTCAGAATGCTATTATTGGGTGCACTAGATTTGGAGGTTGATGGATGAGATTCTCATGTACTTGACAGTCATGACACTTCCTAGCGTGATTAATATAGTCTCTCATCATAGATGACCAATAATAACCCATCATTTTGATCTTTACTGCCATCTTGGGACCTGGCTGATGTGCACCATAAAGTCCTTCATGAACTTCAATCATTACTTTACTAGCTTCATCTACATCTAAGCATCATAGCCACATTTGTTCAAAGGATCTACGATATAAAGTATTGTTGATGAAAGCATAGCATAGCATTCTCTTCTCGATTTGGTACTTGATTTATTATTTGGTAATTTGCTTCTTTAAAGTAGTCGATGAAGGGTTGCCTCCAATCACATGACTCTTCTTTATCAAAACTTCTTGCTTTTACGAGGCAATGTCATTCTTAGCTCTTCTTGGTATAACTTTTTTTATTGATTTTAGTATGAGGAGTAACTAAATTGCATCTGGCGGTCGATTTGATAACCCTCTCTGGGGATTGATACTTTTTCTCTAGAACTTCGAGTAAATATCGATCATGACATAATCACCATTCATACTTGCCATTTTCTTAGCTAATTTTGCTTCTGCTACTTTGATATTCTCATCGAGAGACTCGAGTTAGTGTGATATTTGGTATTTGCTAGCTTCGAGCTCTTGTGATAGAAAGCTAACTCAAGCTTGTTGATTTTATGATAGTACTTGATTTATAATAAGTTGCCAAAAATATGCAAATTTTGAATGCCTATGAAAATAGCTTCTTCTGCCTATTGTTCATATTGACTTCATTATTAATTCTTGGCTCGGTCAATCCATATGATCATCTTATTATCCCTCCTTCTAGTGTTATGAAGATGATGTCGATTCTTGCTCTTACCCTTGAGAAATTTAGATATTGGACTTGTTTGATCGATGAGGCTCCATCAAAGTATATTTCCCAAATTTGTGATTTTTCTCTTTCATGAATGAGCATAATTTACTTGTTAGGCAAATTGTCATTAAGAGAAGAGTCTACGGGGATGGGATGTAAAGCTAAAAAATCTACTAAGACTTATCCCTTCACGCTGCATATGTGATATCAAATTATAAAGCAATCACCCATCTTGCTTAGTGACGATCTTGGTCTTGTCATCAATAGGATCGATCCTTGAGATGAGGTAATCTTGTGAGATAACATATAATGATGAAGCTTTTTTTGTACAAAGATCAATGCAGCTTCTTTTTTATCGAGAGTATCTCATTTTGCTCCAATCAACCTCGATTGATATAATAAAGAGCATTCTCTTTGCTTTCTTTATTGTGTTATGCTAATAATGCTCCAATGGACTCTTCTAATACAGCTGTGTATATAATGAATGGTTTCCCAGAAATAGGCGCTGCAAGGATTGATGGATTTAATAAATAGCTTTTAATGCTATTGAAGGCTTCTTGGCACTCCTTGTCCCTTGAATGGAGCATCCTTCATACAAATGGTTGTGATCGATAAGTTTGATATAAATCTGAGATGAATTATCCTTGTAAAAGAAACGCAAACTCTTGGTGGCATCTCCATGATTACTTTGATTTTAGCAGATCAATTTCAATACATGGCGTCTGTTGTGCAGAAATTTTAGGGATACCGAATGCACATTTTAGAGGATTCATCTTTAGATCATATTTTCTGATTCTCTTCAATATAATTCTCAAGTCTTCAAAGTGAGTTTCATAGTTTAAGCTCTTCACCATAAAATCGTCGACATAACATTCCACCTTTTAATGGATCAACTTATCAAAAATATGCGTCATGGCTTTTTGGTATGTAGCTCCAGCATTTTTTAGCCCAAAAGGCATGACTGTGTAGCAATAGATGCCAATAGGTTACGAATGATGTATGTTTTCATCTTCGTGCCATTTTGATTTGGTTGTATCACGATCCATCCATGAATGAGAACATGTCATAGTTGAAGTGTCCACTTAGTTCGATATTGGAAGCGGAAAGTCATCTTTTAGACACACCTTATTTAAGTCTAAGTCAATGTAGAGAATTTGGCCATTCTTCTTTCTAGAACAATGTTATCCAATGCATACTTCTCCTCTCGGATGAAGCTTACTTTGATTAGCTTTTAGTTTTACGCAATTACATTCTTGATCTCCAATCTCATTCGCCTAGGAGCTTGCTTAATAGGCATTACATCTGGTTTAATAGTTAGTTTATGAACTACTACATCAGGGGATAGGCATGGACTTTCAGAATATGTCTAGGCAAAGCAATCCCTAAATTCATAAAGTCATATTTTTAGCTCTTCAGCTTTCTCATCGTAGGGCAAAGAGAAAGTTGACGAGGATCATCCTCGACTCTAGGTTGATTTCTTTAAGTTCATCCATAGTAGTATTTGTCCACCATCTTAAGTTCTTGCATGGGCTTGGCTACTTCTTCATCATTTTTTAAGAAGAATTTCATGAGATCATCTTCTTATGAGTCTCAATCTCACTTATTATATTATAACAAGCTCTATTTTGATGAGATTTGTGGATGAAGACCTTTAGTGATAAACTTATCACTTCTTCATGATGCTTGAGGACTTCTTTGGCTCCACATCTTGTTAAAGATTTGAGTCTATGTTTAGTAGTTCTAATATGAATTCTAAGCTTATGCATCATTCTTTGTAATTTCTGTGGATAATATATTGGTATTCTTGTCGGCATTATCTCATCATAATTTTCATGTTGAGTAGGCTAATCAAAGTTGCGGGGCTGAGACTCTTCAGATTTATAAAATAGAGTTCCTGTTCCACCACTTTCATCCAACGATGGCACAGAGAATGTTATCAATTCTTCAATATCATGAACCTCCTCCGTGGAGTGATTTCTTTGAAGCCTTTGTTGAGGATGGGTATAATTTTGAGTGAGTCATAACTTTGCCAAGTGAGCTATCCTTCTTGATGCACCATTTGAACTCTATTTTCATAAGTAGATTTCAAAATCATAGTGAATTAGAATCACTTATCTACTCTTTCTTGAAAGCTTATAAGTTCCCTTAGGTTTGTGAATATCTTCTTCTTCTTGTGTCACTTCCCAAATGAGGACTGATTTTCAGGTACAATCAAGTGCTTTAGGGAGAGTCGACATTGCCTTCTTTCTTCCTCTTTGCTTTTGCTCTTTCACTTTGTGAAATTGCTTTTTAGTTCCTAAAGTGGATGCTACCGCTTCAAGAGGCTCTATTAGCTTAGGCTCTTTGAGGATGAAATATTTTGCATATTCATATATCTTTGCTTCATTGATGGAGAATGGTTGTAGGTTATCAAGAATTTTGAATTCTTTTTTATCTTTCAGATACTTCATACATTGATGCATAGTTGATGGGACCATGCCATACTCATGCGACCATGGACCAAGAAAATAAATGATGTATCGGCATCGATTACATGAAACTTTACGTATATAAATCCGAACTTGCGGAGAATAAAAGAACCAGTTTTTCGCCCTTTTCATTGAAGCCATGAACCATCAACTTATCTCTCCCAAGATGTTGGATATCAAGTGATAATCCTCTTAATACCTTTAGACTCATAAGATTGATAGAAGAACCTAGATCAATCAATATTCAGCTGATCGAGATGCCATCACTCTCTGTAGTAACATATAGAGGATGATTGTACTATTCCCAATATAAGATCTTCTTTACAAAATGTGATTATTGAGAGATCTTGAGTTTGCAATGCTTCGGTCATGTATTTTTCAGCAAAGTAAGCTTCATAACTCTCCGGATCTTTGAGAGCTTGTATCAAAGTCTCTCAGAGGTCTTTTGACATCAAGAGAGCTACATACACACTCAATTGTGCAGGGTTCTTTCTTAGATGTGATAGAATATTATAATCTATTTTTTTGCTTAATTTAGGCTTCATTCTAGGATTTTTAGGAATGATATCTTCGTTGACTTCAATTTGTTTGCCTTTATCTTTATTTGCATTTCCCTTCTTTGATGCAGGTGGTAAAACTTTACCACTTCTCAATTGAACTTGAATAACTTTGTCTTGCTCAGATTATTCTGAAGAGGTATTTTCTTCAAATTTTCTTCTTATTTTGAAAGATTTTCCAAAAGGGCTAGGCTCATTTTTCAACATCATATGTTTCATATGTGATGATATTGATGAGTCTGACTCTTCTCTATTGGAAAAATATAGATCTTCATCTGAGCTATTATCGTCTTGTTGAGTCATTAAATAAAATTCAGACATTAGCTCCTCGGGCTCTTCTTGCTTTCTTGATAAAAATTATGATGGGTTGGTCGAGTTTATCTGACTACCCTTATCGTTTTGAAGTAACTAATGTTGAAGAACATCTGACATCACGCAGATGATTTAGCATGTCTCTATTAGATAAGATTCACCATTATCTTTTTCATTTGATTCAGTAATGGGAAGTTTAGGGCAGTAGAAAGCCTAAATGGTTGTCTTTCGGTGATACTCCTCTAGATTGTTAATGATCTTTGAGTGTAGTTCTCTTGATCTTCTTTTCTTAGCTTCTTTGATTTATGAGGCATGCATTTAGTAGACGCTTCCGTCTTTGATGAAGTAGCCTTATCAGATTGCCACTGAGAAGCTCAAATACTTGGTTTAGGCATCTCTCTTAAGTCCAATATAGGTTCAAGTGGTGATTTTCACTTAACACTAGGGACATTTTTTAGTTGCTTCAATATTTTCACGCTCTTTTGGAGACCCTTTGTTTTATTCTTGATTTTTGTCTTCTATTTATCTTTTGGATGATATAGAAGGGGCGTAATCATCCTTGTAGACTCTCTTTTTTGGGTTGACTAGAACTTGTCGGATAGTGTAAATTCACCTCTGATACTTCTTTCTAGCAATCTTTGAAGACATAACAATCTTCAATAGGATGGTGATCATTTGATGATAGGGAAAGTAGTTTGGATTGACTTGATCGACTTCTTGAGCCTTTTAATTTCGTAATTATGACCCTACTTGAAATAATTTAGACACTATCCCTTCTAAAGAATATTCTTTGTTCATCTTTCTTAAAGATGGGCATTTGCTCATCATCTCTTATTGTTTATTTTGGATGCTCCACTTGGAAAAAAGTTTGAGTTTGTCATTACCTTATAATACAATTTTGGTATGGATTAGAATAACAAGCTTCTTTCCCTTATCATCATTGTATACATTTTCCTTTATCTACATTGTATTTCACTTTTCACCATTTGAGCTATAAGAAGCGCATGAATTTCATTTCTTCTTGAGTCGAAGGTTTGTTTCTCTTTGCTTTATCATAGAATAGGACTTGGATTCAACTTTTTTTGAATTTAGCCACCCTATCAAAAGTCTTGGAATGTTGCAATTGCATAAAATGGTGCCATTTTATCATCCATATTTTCCATTAGCAATTGGATCACATGTTCTTCTTCTTATTTGCTCACTTCATACTTAGGTTATGACTTATGAATTTATCTAACTCATCTTTCCTCCTTTTGAAGGCAAGGTCGGCGTGATTTTCTCAATTACTCTAACGAACCTCTTCATGAATATAGTCTTTATTCATATTTTAAGCGAATCATTTTGATTGCGTACCATTCAATCAGTGAGAGTCGGATCATGAATTGATAAAGCGGTGCATCGTTCCCTCTGTTACCACAAGTAGCCTTAAATTGGGCTAGATGTTGCTTTGGATTACCAAAGCGAAGTATTAAACACTTGTAACCTTCGGGTATGACACTTGGTCATATTCATTTGGGTAGGGTGACCTTACTCACTAACTTTTCACCTTTGAGGCTATGCCTTTATTTTTCATTGATTATTATTTTTTAGCTAGCGGTATATTCCGGTGTGCTAGGATTTTGTATTGTTGTTGGGAGATAGTGGGTTAACTTCATTCCTCGCTTCATGTCTATCTAAAGAGCTTGATGTACCATAATGGTTGGTATAGAAGTTATATTATTTTGTTGATTAGCAGACAAAATAAGTCTTTACACTTGATGTGATATTCTTTACAATATTTCCATCATGATATTCATTTGTACCATCATATCATTATTTTGGTACCAAATACAATCTCCTTATCTTTGACCTCCATTTGATCTTGTATTTCCTTTTCTCTAGCTAGCGCCATAACATCAATCGTAGCTCTTCTCTTCTTCTATTTCTTGTTGTTCGCTCCACCTCATTTTGGGAAGAATTTGACTACCCTTCTCCTTGTGCATTTGTAGATATATATATTGTTGTTGTTTGATGATCGATTATAAAAGCGTGTACTGATCATTTTGGTTCAACCATATAGACTTTGACACCCATGGTTTCTTTCTCATTGATCTTCTTCTTCTTCATCTTGAGATCAAAGCTCTATCTTCTATTTGCCGTGAAGACTCTCTTCTTCATAAGCGTCAAATTCAGTTGGTTCCCAGTTTGTTACTAGATGGTGGCGGAGAGTTCATCTATATATCTGACTATATAGATGACTTCTACTTCCATAGAATCATCTTCATTATTTTCTTCCTGCACACGAATTTTTGATTGACATTTCCAGTGATCTCTGGTTCAATGTGCAGAACAAGTACTTCTTCTATTAAAGGACTGTGATCAAAGTCAACCTTCTCTTGTGGGGGTGAACTTGATCGATGATGGGATCCCCTAGAGGATTCTTCAGGGTGTCGACCATCATGTCTTTTATCAATGATATCCCTTCTTTTGGGTATCCACTTATGATGAGTTATTTTGAGGCGATTTACAGTATATGTATTAGATGTCACCTCTTTCATTCTTCAAAGTTTTATTACGCGGCCTCCATATTTTTATCCTTTCATTGGGACCTTTGGTGGATTCTTGGACGGTCCAAGTGTCGCTCATGCTCACCATCTGAAGCATCTCTTGGGCTCACTGTTACCGAAGAGATGACAACTTTCTTGGTGGAGCTTTAGTATTTTCCATTACCATAGGCCTTTGAGATCTTCTTTTCATTAAGCCTCTATCTTTGGCTACTTTAAGAACTTTATGTATCATGGCGGATAGTGTTTTAGGCTATCTCCTTTATGGTGGTGAAGCTTGACGTGATTGGTTCTTCCGAAAGAAGTTACTTCATCAGAGTATTCCTTTTTTATTGTCAAAGTTATTGTGGGGGATACTCACTTGGCAGTATATTCATTGGGTCATTTGAAGAGGATTGAGCTCATTTCTTCTCTTCTTCTCTATCTTAATTAATTTGCTTCCCGATGAAGCTTCATGATCATGCTTTCGGTACAAAAGGTTCAATCGGCATTGTATCACGAGGCCCGATTCTTTTCATCATGGAGCTTATTGACCTAGCCTTTTAAAATTGAAGTTCTCTGTGGAGAACTCCTTGACATGGTTGGATGTTTGGCATTTGGCATGGGTAGAAGGAGCTTGATGAGGCCTTCCGGCATGGCCTCAGACGAATGTACCATGGGTGGGTACTTAGAGTTGTAGCTAGAAATTCAAGCTACCAAATTGAATGGTAGCCCCGACATCTCCTATGTTGATGATGGCGTTGGCTAGGCAGATGTTGCACCATAACCTAGTTGAATAGTGAAAGGAGTGCTTTGTAGATCCATTCTACAAAAGTGAAAGATGGGGATTAGTAATTAGCAATTATTATTTAACCCACACTTTCAAGATGCGAGGTACTACATAACAAATAATAGTGTAATAAAGATATACTCTACAAAATGATTCATTCTATATAAAGTCTCATATTGAATTTATTACACACTTGAACCACCAGTTTTTTATTTTGAATTTAAAAAAAATTTATTCTACTATACAAAATGATTGTAAAGATGGAAAGAAGAATCCCATTTTAGTCGAAATCATGGGCTCCAAAATTATCGACAATTATGTTGATTGAAGAGAGTGGTTTAAAGAATCTCTGTAATTTTTTGGCGATGGAATAGTAGATAAGACACTACCTGAAATTTTACTCATTTGTGAGGAATTTAGATATGGTTCCAGTTTCTTATAGGCAAGCCCCAGTTAATTACCCTCTCAATAAGTGAGAACTTTCGATTAAAATTTGCATTAGATTGTATGTGGCGTATGTAGAGTTTTAGCATTTATGAAATTTATCATTTAGCAGCGGATGGTTGGGGAATGATGACATCTAGATGATCTCATGATTCTCATCCGGGTCTGGTCCCATCTACTTAGTCGAGAGGAGGTAGTCCCAATTCGAAGATCCTCAAGACACATGGGATACGTCGTTCAAGAAATTCTTGTAGACATGGGGTGGTGTTTGTCTAAGGAGATAGATTTAAAATCTTAGCCAGAGTATTTTCCTATCAAGTATACCTATGATTCACTCAAAGGCGAGCCATTGGGGAGCATACCTGATCGTGATCGTAATATAATGGAGCTGTGGCCAAACCACCGAGGACTATGTTCGCATGTGGAGCATTTTGGCCACAGGACACGTCCCATGCATGAGATTGATTGAGGGTGGACATACAACACTTGATTTGACATTGGCTCCTTTATGAGCTAGAGTTTTTTAATTTATCCACAAATAATATGGAAGGTGGATAGATTGAGTTTGATTTAAGTTTTTAATGATAAAATTCCATTTATGATTTAATTTGATTTGAAAAATTGATTAATTTGAATATGTTTAAGAGCCTGGACAACTTTGTTTAAACTATGAGGATTAGATACTCTCACATATTAGTTTCTAAATATTTCATGATTTGAAACTCTTATTATAGTTTTTGTTTTGTTAAACCAGACTAAAGCGAAACCTTGCATCTCCTTGAATTTAATTCAGCATTGTGACATCTGAGTGTATAGTAATTTTAGGTAATTTTATGTTAATTATGAGATTGATTTTGTATTTTCATTTTTTTTCCAATTTAGCGCACAACTTTTTTATTAAAATTTATACTTGAAATATCATATTGAACACGTCTGTTCATAAATAATTTTTCTTTAGTAATTTTGATTTTAAACTCATAATTAGAATGAAATCCTTATTTTTTTTTTTTTTTAGATAGATTTGTATCATTTGATTATATTATTTTTTATAGATTTATTTATTTACTTTATTTTACTTGTTGAGTTTTTTGTAATTCTCCAAACTTGATTATTGTATTCAATTTACATCAATTTTGATAAGTTATCTTAGGTGTTTATTGCTTTTTACTCATGCTTATTAGCTAGCATAATGATCACCTCCCTATTTGTATAAGAGTTATTAAACCCAATTTAGATTCCTCCTTAGACTGTAAATTTATTATAAGTTTGTTATGAGTTTAATATTAATCCCCCCCCCTCCCGAAAATTCCAATTAGAGCTTATTTAATTTTGAGGAAAGAAAAATAACTCACTAATTACTTAATTTAAGTCAGAGAATCACTTTAGAGTTTGTGAGTTTAAAATTAGCCTCAAATTTTACTTGCATTTTAAATGGGTGTTTCATTCTTTCCAATTTTCTTTAAAATTTATTCTTTTGATTTAACATTTATCTTCATATTTATCATATATTATTTTGTTTGACTTAAATTTAAATTCTCATTTGAATTTGTTTAAGTCCAATTTTAGTATAAATTTTGGCGGTTGATCATTTCCGTGTAAGGGGATGCGTGTGTTTTGCTTACTCTCTTAAGCGTAGGTGCCTTGACCTAAATTTTCAAACGTCGCGCCCTCTTAAGCATGACGAGACCTTAAAATTTGAAGGAAGATAAATGCAATATATATACATCCCATTTTTTTTTAGATATCAATGGATGTTCTTTTATGCCTCTTAAAGCTTTATGGCGGTGTCTTCGCAACACAATCAATTTTTTATTTCATTCTCTTGAGCTGAGATCTTCAACCAATGAAACAAGCATGTATATATTCACATTCATCCCATGTTCGACTCATTTTTCGCATCTTGTAATGCCTGAACAGGTTGGTATCGAAAACCAAGAAAGAACGCTCTCCCTCTATGTAGTAATTTGAGAAGTAATGTGAGAATTTCATCAATGAAGAAGAATTCACCTTTTGATGATGTTCTTCTCGTTATAAAGTGGAAGGATAAAATGAGGTCTGAAAATGAAAAAGAAATAATCTTCGATATTGTTTTGAAAGAAAAAATGGTTATAATCAGCTGAAAGAAATATTTTCAGTATTCTTTTCTTTTGAAAGCAGAAAGAATATAGATTTGAAGCTGTTAGTCTGCAGGCAGGGTGGAGGAGGCCGCAGAAGTAGAACAGGTTTGCGGGTCGTGCAGGTTGCGAGACTGGATGGCTGGATGGCTGGATGGTGGGTTCAGAATGGCTGGATGGGTTCAGAACGGCGGGACAGATTGTGGAGGCGGGTTGGCGGGATAAAGGAACGGGTCAAAATGGATGGCCGAAACAGCGGGCTGCAGAGCGGTAGAATGGGACGGTGCACGTGACGGACCGAGGTAGTGGAGGCGGGCTGTGGCCAGTGGAGCGGAGGGATGGGACAGCGCGCGAGACGGGCTGAGGCAGTGGAGGCGGGCTGCAGGTCATGGAGCAGAGGACAGGACAACACAGACGAGCCAAAATAAGGCTGCAGGCCGGTGGGTTTACCATTGAGGAACACGCGACAGCTTGCAGGCGCGCGGGATGGACAGCACGGGACACGTGCTTGCGGCGGAACGACGGGTCAGAGCGGAACGCAGGATATTGAGAGGGGAGAAGGAATTACCTGTTCAGAGGGAAGTTGGAGTCGGAACGTGAAAATTGAGGAAGAGAAAAATATAACTCTTTTTTTCTTTTTTCTTTTTTTGCATTAGAGAAATAAAAAATAGGAGGAAATAGTTACACATGTTAGAGAATAATGTAGAGATTTTAAATAAATTTTAAATTGATTAAATAATTTTAATGTAAATTTTATTAGTAAACTCAGCATATATATATATATATATATATATATATATATATATATATATATATATATATATATATATATATATATATATCAATTATTATTATTGTTTGAATGAATGGCGTAGTTTAGCATAATTTGATTTAAGTCGACGTCAATTGAATATTCACTTTGACTCCAAAAGCCATTTCACTTCTTCGTCCATGAATTGCTAATAGTCTTATTTGATGATTTAATATTTTAAAGTTAATGAATCAATTTCGCGAAGTTTTATTGTCCGCTCGGCCCGCGATATGTGTGGCGTGTTGGCCGGCTGATCATTAAATCATGCAATATTTATATTCCAATTTTGACATTGGAAAAGTCCGTTCTTAATCATTTTGAGTTGATTTTCGTGATTTTTTATTTCGGTTTGCACATTATCAAATCATTCGACATTTATGAAGTCATGAATCCCAAAACTATTTGATAGTTTTGATATTTTGAAGTTAATGTATGATCAATTTATGAGCGGAGTCATTCGATCATCATTAAATTTCACTTATATGAGACATTGATAGCTCGGCGACTTGTCGATTCTAAGATTTTGTAATATTTATATTTGATCAATTTTGATGTTACGAATCGAATGAAATTAAGTTGGATCAGGTCGTTTTCCATTTTAGTGATGTGACGTTTGAGTCTCAATTTACTATCCTCCAGTATCAAATTTAACATGTGGGTTTGTCTTGATTAATGACATATATGAGGAGGTCAACATATATATCATCCTTTAATTCTAGAATGTCACACTTAATAAAATTAATATAGAACGTAGAATAAGAAGTTGATAAAATAATTTAAGAAAACATATATATTTTTAATTTTAAATTATATTAAATTAACAAAAATATGAACACATATTTCAAAATTGGGATTGCCCTGTAAAGTAATTTATCCAAATTTGAGGGCCTCATTGTGAAATGTCATTCTTCTTTGAAGTTTTTTTTAAAAAATAATATTAAAATAATATAAATTAGCTTTTTAAGTATCTTTAAAAAAAATTGAAGTTTAGTAAAATATTTCATTTAGCGATGGCTACCCTCATTCTTGAGGTGGCTATACTAAGACTAATTGCACAGGGACTATTTGTTGCCTTAAACTCGCCTTAAATGGGTGGCTTTAGGTGGAATGCACTGCTTTATTATTATTATTTTTTAAGTAAGAGGAGTCATGAATAGCAAAACTTGTTAAACGCTCGATTATATCCTGTTAGCTCTACATAGTTAAAACTGATATAACAAAAATATATATGAACTTACGTATATAATTACTTTATTATCAAACAAAGGCTCAAACTCTATATGAACGATTTGCACAAGTACACAAAATACACATAAGATCTCCATTTATATATAAATAGATCTAGGTTTGCTGACCTCACTTTTGGAGTGAGCTTCTCCATTCTAGACATAAGGACTCCTCTAAACACTAAGAGTTTCTTAGCCTTAGGACACTTCTGGTAATTAGGTGAACAGTTAATCTAATCTTAGATACTTAGAAGAGTTAGCTATAAAAATAGGTTATACCTTAAGGGTATTAGGTGGACTTGCCTATCCTATAGCTTAAATCCAATCCTTACTTCCCTCCTTCAAACCAATTTCAAATCAAATCTTAAATCAATTCCAACTCAATTGATTTTCCCAAAATCATGAATCAGTTCCAAATCAAATCTTAAATCAATTTCAACTTAATTGATTTTCTCAAATCATGAATCAATTTCAAATCAAATGATTGAAACTCATGATCAATTCCAGATCCAAAATCTTTCCTAAGCCCTTTTGATTTCATAGCTCAAATCAAATCCAAATCACTCCAAACTCAAAAGATTTTCTCATAACCCATTTATATTCTCATTTATATTCATAAATATAAATGAAATATAAATTCAAATAACCAAAACTAAATTCAAAACTCAAATCCAAATTCAACTTATACTCTTTCAGGTCAAATCCTTGAACTTAACCAAATCATTCTCAAATCAATCCAAACCTTTGAATTTTCTCTTCAAACAAACATTCCTTAAATCACATACCCAAATATAAACATAAATCACAATCACCAAACCAAAATCAAACTGACCCAAGTCAAACCCATGTTCACCCTTTTGACTTGAAATTGCCAAATGAATCAAGACCCATTTGACTCCAAATCACTTGCAATTGGATTTATATTTCCATCATAAGTTCATATGTGAGTTCAACCAAACTTGAATCAAGCTTGATCAAATTGACACCTTAGGCTCTTGACCCAAAGTGACATAAAGCACATTTTGAGCCAAATTCTAATCCAACCTAAATTGGATTGAACTAAGCTCTAAGCCTCACATTGTGAGCAATCATCCTAGGATGATCAATCACTCAAATTGGTCAAACCAAGTCAAACTTAGCCTTTGACCAAGTCAATGAAATCTAAACAAGCCAAAATTCACCCAAATTGATTGAAACCATTGATCTAAAAATCCATAATCAATGATTGAACTTCGCCACTAATCAAGCCAAACCAAGCCTAATTGGCCACTTGACCTAAGTTGACCCAAGTTGACCTAAAAGTCAAAATGGGTCAAATATTGATCTAAGCCAAATTGATTTATTGATGGGTCAAATTCATTCTAAATTGATTGTTGAACTTGACCAAAGCTTAATTGGCCAACTAACCTAACTTGAAATAAAACCAAAATGGATTGATATATTTCAAATGATCAATGAAAACCAACCAACCATGACCTAATTAATTGGGTCAAATGGGTCAAATTGGTCAACTTGACCCATTTGACCTAAATGAATCAAAAAATATAAACCAAATTGAACCAAACCAATCCATTGGCTTTAAATGATCATTTGAACTTGACTAACCCATGGTTTTGACCCAATTTGACCAATTGGTCAACTAATAAATTTGAACTTGACTTAAATGGATCAAATTGAATCAATTCAAACAAAATGAACTCCAAATCACTTGAAATTTGGCCCAACCCATTTTTGAATCATTCCAATTCTGGCCAAATCAAAATTGAGGCCAAATTGGCATTTTACCCTTAGGTCAAAGGGTATCCTATGACCAAATTCACTTAGAATTTGGTCATTTCTTCCTCAAAGCCACTTGACATCCTCCTAGTGGTCCACATGGAACCAAGGAGGTGGTGAAAATGTCGGGTTGGGTGGCATGACCAAACTGACCCCTCCAATGGGAATTGAGCACTTGGATCATCAAATGCACTCACCTAGCACATGGGAACTCACTCTCCTTCCGTCCCCTACCTAAAATGAATCACATGGGATGTTAAACAACCCAAACCAATCAACCAATCTCAGCAATTGAGCTAAAATGACAACTCAACTCTCAACCGTCCGATCCAAGGAGGGGGAGATATACTCCCTCTCATTCCCACTCAAACAGTAAGCACTCAATTCAACTGAGCTCTTGGAATTGAAATAAAACATCCGTAAGCTTCCCAAAGTAATTTCTAAGCTCCCTTGATTTCTCCTTCTCAGTTTTATCTAAAGCCAAAATATGGGAGGTCAATCTAAAGCTAAACTCATCCAATTCTCCATCAAAACCAAATTAACCCCACAAGCACCATCAAGGGACTTCGTCAAGCTCAATCAAGTTATTTCCCAAGTCACCAAGCCACAGGAAGGAGGACTTTGATCAAAGCCGATCACCATTGAAGGGGACTTTCGTCAACCGAACCATTCACCCCAAACCATGACTTGATACCTTCAATAGAGCTTTGTCTCTACCAGACGAAGCTACCTCCTTCGTTGGAAGCGCCGGTGATAGCCTTCGATGAGGTATTGCTCGATCTTAGGATTAAAATTTCTTGGTACTTTTTTAAGGAAATTGTAATTCCATCAAATCTTGATCGTTGGATACATTGCTTGTGCTTCCCTGAAGGTGTGGGGTGAGTTTGAACTCCATCCAAGATCGGGTGAGCTCAGATCGAGCGACGATCGATGAATGGCATTTGTCTCTCACGGCTCAGGAGGAGATATATCACACATCATCCATTCCACATGGTTGAAATGGATGGTTGTGATTAAATCATGATAGAACCCTCTCTAATTTAAGCTTAAATGCGATTAATCCGGATCTATCTTAGATCAAGCGACTCATGGAAAGCGTTACGGTGATTAGATAAATGTGACAACTTAAATAACCTATCCCATAGTGCCACATGGAAAATGTGTCATGTCAGCCGCCATGTGGCCCGACTAGATTAGGGGTTTAATTAGCTATAATTAATTCATTTTTAATACTGAAACTTCTAAAATTCATAACTAATTATAAAAAAATCCAAAAAATATAAACTCAAGTTCATTTTAAAGATAATTTAAAGGAGAATAATATAAAATTAAATTTAATTGATTTTGAATAGTGGTTTAAACTCAATTTAGGTTTTATTAGAAATATAATTAAGCTAATTACTCCTTGATTACTTTTGTAATTAATTCCAAACTTCCTAAGGTTGATTAGTGGGATGACCTCTACCTCCCATGATTTTATTGGAATTTATTGTTAGATTAATTAGGAGAATTACTTGTTTCACTAATCAATTTCTAATTAACTAAATGATTAATTAACTTATTAAATAGTGATAAATTCATTAATTAAGCTTGCTAATCATCATGAAATAGTGAATGTACTTAGGGAATGAGATTAGATTTCTTTTCCAATCTTTTCCCCTAAGTTTATTTCATTCGAATAAAACTTAATTAATTTATAAATTGATTAATGACTTAATCACTTCATTAAATGGCTTGATTAACCAAACTCAAAACTAAATTATTCCAGAACTTAATCACTTAATTCTTGGATAGATTCTTAGGTGTTCAATAATCTAAGAGACTTCAAAAGAAATTATAATCAAACTACATGTGTAGGATGGTTATGAAAGTACTTAATTAAACCCTTTAGCTTAATTAATCAATAATTGTGAGCCAATTGCATTAGACCCCTTTATTTCTTGGATGCATTGATGATTTAAATTCCATGTGGTTGCATATCATATGTTGGCTCATAATTATTTATTTAATTATGTTAAATTGGTGTAGGTAAGGAGTAATTAATGGATTTAATTCATACCTTAACCTAAATAAAATATAAAATCAACTTAATTATTCTAAAATTAAACTAAATCAATTCACACATGTGGGAAATGGGTTAGGACTAGCAAACCTTTTTCATATTTCCTAAGTCAAATCAAATTCAAAAAGTAAAAATCTCCTTAAAGAATTTTAATTCACTTTAAATGATCTTATTTTATAGGATTGTCTTTATGAATTAATTAAGGTGAATGAAGTCATATGCTTACATCACTTTATTTCTTTCCAAGCATGCTAAATATTATTTGCCATATGAAATCATGCATTCATTTCTTTTAAAAAATTAATTAAATAAAACATTTTCTTTTTATATCAAATTACATGTGTTGGTTAAAATTAAGAATATAAATGGCTATTATCACTATTAAACCCAAAATTATTTCTAAAACTTATGAATTAAAGATTATGAATGAAGTGATGCTACTTATAATTACTTATAAGCTTGCATGTGATTATAGCATAATATGTGTTTTATGTTATTTTCTTCTCTTCTCTTAACATGGACTATAATAGGATTTGCAAAGTGTATAGTTCATTTGAAAAGAATATAACACTTGCTTAAATCTATCTCTATGCATTTCTATGTTATGACTTAAGAAGGATCCTCACATTTACACATGTAAATTATACAACCAAATCAAATAAAAATCTTTTGCATGATTCTTTACCCATTTGTTTCTTTTTGTACATCTACATGTATTTAAGAAAAGTGGTATATTAGGACATCCAGGGGAGGCTTTAAGTAGCCCTAAGTAGGTCTTGTACCCAGTGTGTAGAAAATAAATGGCGTACTCACTTATATCTTTTATACATGTGGATGTGCATTTTGTTAATGGATGAGAAATCCCCCTTTTCTACATAATAAACATGCATCAATGGAAATTCCAAATTTTCAAATTATATCTCTTAGCATTCATCATTAAAGTGTGCTAAAATTTGCATTGCATATATAGATATGCTTAGGATCATTCATATGCATGGTATACATGGTGGAAAGAATTAAATGATTGTGTGACATGTGGTAGTAATTCACCTTAGTTAATTCTAAGATGCCTTTCTTATTGAATAAGGCTATTTAGAGTAAATCTAAACTTAGGATTAATTAAAACACATGATAAAATATTCATTAAATGAAATTCATCAATCAATCTACCTTAGAAATGTTTTAAGGTAGGGATGAAAGAGAAGTTCTCTTCTCTTTTTTTTTTCTCTTCGTAACATTTAGTAACTAAGTGTAAGTTCATTCAAACCAAATCAAATCATCAACTAAAATTGACAAATAAACTAAATCACTTAAACTAAAATCACCATCTAAATTGAATCTTTCACACATAGAAAATTTCAACCTTAAAGCCTAGCTAAGATATCCCACATAAGCCTTAAATGGCACACACATTAGGCTAAGTCACCATTTCTAGCTCTATGTAAGGGTGGTGCATAATTTGATGTCTGATTTTGTTTTGTGATGTAATATTTTTTTGACTGGATGTTAGGGTGCATGTGCGTAGTCTGGATGTTAGGACGATATTAGCCTAATGATGCTTTCTATAGGGGGTTATGCTTAAGGAGCACTGTAATAAAAATATAAATACTTTTGCTGAGCAGGTTTCTTATACCCCTAAGTATAACCCAAATTAGGATAGGTGGACTTGGTTACCCATGTATGGGGTGCTAAGTCCAAATTATTCATATACATTCTTTGGTTGTGTGGTATGTTTAGCTAATCTTTATTTTACAGGTTTAGTTAGATTTATCTTTTCCTTTTTAATGTAAATTTTGTAATTGAAATTTGGAATGAATGTTATGGGGGAATTAAGGTGAACATTAGTTATAAGACCATGTATTATGTACCATATGAATCCTTGGAGCAAACTACATCCCAAGTCAAACCAATAGAAATAAAGAAATGAAGAAAGGAAGAAATGAAAAAAATGAAGAAATGAAGAATGAAGACCCCATAACATGAATTCCTTTTAATTATAATTATTCATTTGTAATCCGAGTTGTATAAGGGTAGAGCTTGATTACCCATATTTCTTTTCGGGTTGTGCAGTGGAACCTGATCACACCGGCCTCTTATTCCTTTTGAGCTAATTTTATAAATTGATTGATGCTATATTTATGATTGTGCAATTAGGATGACATGATCTTTCTAGTTTCTTAATTGCTTGATGGTTGTTGAATGGCCTGTATGCGATTAGACTCTTAGAAAAAAAAATAAATTTTCTATCCAATTAATCAACTCAAAATTAAATTAAATAACTCATAACCTCACCTAAAGCCTATGACATAAATAAAGATAATAAAAGATTTAGCAACCTCTTAGCTAGATGTTGTATGTCTCACATTATGCATAAATCATATTGCTTCACTCTTTCTAATGGAGGACTTCCACCTTTGCCAAAGAAAATGGCTTGACCTTTGAGAGCCATAGTGAAAATACACCTCCTTCTTTTGATTTTGACCCATAATCAATCTTCTCATGCATCAGGCATACAAAATTTCATAACCCATATCAAATCAAAATATCCAAAAATCAAAATAAGATTTAATAAAATTTGCATTAGATTAAGTCATTTATTCATGACCTTCATGATCTAGTCTCTTAGGAGTGTGTTTAAGGACTTAGTCTCCTTTCTAAATAACTAATAGCTTAACTATCTTGGAAAGTATAAGATTTGCGTACATGTATTTAAAATCATAGGAGGAGTTAGTTGGCGGCCACCCCTAGGCGGTTGTAAGTCCAACAGTCAGGTGGTTTACTCTCTCTTGTGGAGGTAAACCATATACCCATATTTCGCCTTAGATTAAGGTCATGCTTTGGCCCTCGCCAAAGCTCCCTAGATTTAAGATCTGAGATTGCTTTTTCTCTTTGTGGTCTACAAGTATAAATCCTCACCTTTAGGAATTTCCATGATATCGTGTTGTGGAATTATAATCCCTAGATTTCTAATAAAAATTCAACTCAAACATATAATTCTTCTCAAATTTAAAAAAATAAATAAAATAAATAACCATATGATAGTTTGGGATACTAGGTTTCTTATCATGAGTATCCCCATGTCCCTCCTTTTTGATAATAACTCCCTCCTTTTGATCAATCCCACTTAATTTTTCAAAAATAACTAATTTGTTGATAGTCTTATCTTTGAAATCTTTAGAGATAATGATCATTTACCTTAATCGAGAGTATTCCCAAGGAATTTCATTCCTCAAGATGTAATTAACTATGAGGGCTTGCCTCTATAGGGAACTGAACAAACTCAATTTAAATAAACTCTACATTACTTTTTCATGTAAAGTAGGGGAAAAATCTTTGGTACATTCGAAGACCTATTGTCCTTAGGAGTCCTTATTAGGTGATTAGGTCCATTATAGGATGATTTCTATCTCGAGATAGTACACTATTCCTCAATGTTACACCCGATCACCCTAATGAGTAAATCTATGGATCTTCGTGGTGTCCCACATCACATTCTCTCAAGAATAAACACTACAGATTTTTCTGGCGACTCCGCTAGGAAATGTTCCTTTCTCCATCTTTGGTAAATGATCATTGTCTTCAAGTATTGATAGTGGACTTGTATTTTATATGAATCCAAGACTATCCTTCTTTTCTGTTGGCACTTAGTTTATTTCATTCTTAAGATAAGCTAGCCAACATCCTTTAGGTTTTAGGACTTACTCAGGTCTTAAAAAAATTGTCCCCAATAAGTGAAAATAAAATTCAATAAAAAGAGATTATTAAAAACCTTGTCGAACCTCTTTACCATTTCTATGGTAAAGTAAGGTTCATTCCCAAATAAGAAAAATAAATCCTTTATCACTTTTCAAAAGCACTTCCCAAAAAATTCACATAATAAAATATTTGCACAAAATATTTCATAACTCAACCTCATATAACAATCTTCAAGATTGTTACATGAAGGATCTTTTCAAAAATCAAAGTTAAGAATCATCTTTCAAAAAGAACAAATTTAAAATGAACATCCTCATTCAATATACCCAAATTTATTGGATGAAGATTTTATTTCCAAATAAAATTAAAATCATCTTTCAAAAAGCACAAATTTAGAATGTACATCCTCATTTAATATACCCAAATTTATTGAATGAAGATTTTATTTTTAAATAAAATTAAAATCATCCTTCAAAAGCACATATTTGAAAATGAACACCCTCATTCAATATACCCAAATTTATTGAATGAAGATTACATTTCCAAATAAAATCATATCATAAAATTGAAATTCCATTTTAATATATCTCACATATGTTGAAATTGGAATTTCTTTCTTTTCAAAAAATATAAATTTTAAGATAAGCCTCTTCATTCAATATATCCAAATATGTTGGATGAAGGTTCCATTTTCAAACAAAATCACACCATTTGAAATTCCACTCAACACATTCCACATGTGTTAAGTTGGAATTCCTTTCTTTTTAAAAAGCAATAATCATACACAAAAATTTCATCTTTGAAAAATAAAATTGACTTCCATTTTACATACCCAAAGTTGTTAAATGGAAATCTACTTTGCAAAAATCATGAAAATCAAAATACATTGGAATTCCATTTGACATACCCAAATTTGTCAAATGAGAGTTTTATTTTTCAAAAAAGAAAATTGAAAAAATAAATTGGATTCCATTTGACACACCATGCTTGTTAAGTAGAAATCCCTCCTTTCAAAGAAATAACACAAAATCAAGACAAAAATCAAACACATCTGGATCTTTATTTAGCATACCCAAATTTGCTAAATAAAGATCTTCTTTTCAAAATCGCAAAATCAAACACATTTGGATTTTTATTTAGCATACACAAATTTGCTAAGTAAAGATCCCATTTTCAAAATCAAAACAAAAAATCAAACACCTTTGGAATTTATTTAGCACACCCATTTGTTAAGTGAAGGTCTCATTTTCTAAAATCAAAACAAAAATATTTGGACTTTATTTAGCATACATAAATTTGCTAAGTAAAGATTCCATTTCTAAATTCACACATGATTCACATCATGGGCAAACAAACAAAAGAAAGAAAATTGTTTTCAAACAACTCATTTAGCATACCCAAATTTGCTAAATTAGTAATCCCAAATAAAATCAATTGACTCTCTATTTAACATACTCAAATTTGTTAAATAAAGGGTCCCCAAACATAAAAATCAAATTCAAATATGAACTAATGAAAGCATCAAAAATCTCTTCAAAATATTTGAACCCATTTCCAACATACACAAATTTGTTGAAAGTGGATTCTAAACTCAAAATCTTCTCCATTTCATTTAAAATCTCTCTCCTAAATTCAAAGAGCCCCACTTAACATATTCAAATTGATGAGTGTGGGTTCAAATTCTAAAGAAAATTAAGACAAAAAATCTGATTTGAGTTTGTTTCTAATAATTGTAGAGTTCCAGTTTAGTCTCAGTCAGCTTTTTCTCATGTTCAGTACAATGCTAATGGATGCTCAGATGTATGTGTTCACTTTCCCCTTTGGGATGGATTTGGCCTTGGATCGGGCTAGCCTCCCATAAATTGATTTTACTCATCTAATACACTTTGGTTGAGGATTTGAGGAGGCTAGGATTACTTGTGAGGGGGCAACCCTCACCACCATTAGTAGGAATGTGGTGACTAGGCAGAAGCCAGTCATCCATGTTGAGATGCCTTCAGATTCTAAATTTCCCTCATTGAAGAGGAAGACGGTGGAGGTTTCTATAGCAGCCACATCTCTAGTGCCCGTACATTCAGTTGTTCCCATTACTACCCTAGTATGGGCTAGTACCCACTCACTGGCTTCCACTAAGGGGAAGGCTACCCTGGCTTTAGGGATAGTCTCTCCTACCTTTGAGATAGGGTCTAGTTCCTGTACTACTCCACCCAGTAGAACTCGCAGTGCCACAATAAGAGCTGCAAGATCAAGCGACATCATGTGTGCATAGCCAAGGAGATGGAAGTAGTCTCTCACATTGTAGTAGAGGAGTCACCCAGGCTAGTTTTTTTTCCTTTGATTACATGAAACAAGTTCCATCCTCTTTTTGGATCTGATGGAGAGGAAGATATTAGGATGATTACAGTGTCACCTCCACATGCAGTTCACTATGAGGCACCTACCAGAGATAAGAGGAGGAGGTGGTATCTTTGGCCTCGGGGCATTTTATCTGAGTTGGTAGGGCATCGGATGGCGTCAGTGCCCTTTGATTTAGATCGATTATTCTCACCAAGCATATTTGTCAAGAGAGAGCTGTATGGTTCATGTTACTAGTAGAGAAGCAAAGGTATGAGCGGTCGTGACCTCATACTTCGCCATTTCTAGATTTTCGTTACATCGTCTGCGATAGTATTCCGATTTTACTTCATGGGAAGAGCGCAATAAGAGTTAGTGTTGTCTCCAACACACTGCTCTACTCCACGTCTGCCATCGCATACAAGTTCCATCTAAAGCCATGAAGCGGAGGGAAATATATCCCCAGTGATCGCTATGGCAAGGGATCCCATTTTATCTCTGTAGATTGAGGTGGTAGCTCTACTTGACCCTACTTCAACTACGGTGAAATGGGAGTGGTGACCTCGTAACATCATAGTCATTCCATCACCACCACCACCTCAGTAGATCATGGATATAGCAGCAACAGAGGGAGAAGGAGACAGTTCCATTATTCCTATGGCGATAGATCCCCCTAGGGGAAGTATTCCATCTATAGTAGTTGCCAGGCATGAGCACATTTCTTCTAGTGAGCGTATCCCTCACAGGGTTAGCTCTCGGTTCAAGGGAGATGTATGTATTTGTTCATGAGCATGATCCCATTACGTATCACTAAGAAGAAATCCTAGGTATGACTAGTTTGACCTAGGAAGAGAAGGTAACTTTGATCCCAATGAAGATGATTTGTTGGAAGACTCAGAGGTGCATATGGTTGATACACAGGTTCTCCTTCGGGATCACCAGAGTTTGGAAGGTGTTGCAACCAAATAGGATGATGCAGCCTATTTGACCTAACTCCTCCTTCAACAACTTAAAAAAAAGGATGAGCAGATTGAAAAGATGGAAAAGAGGCTTGAAGATTTGCTAGCGGCAGTTCTAACACTTCAGAATCAAGCTCTAATAGTACATCCTACCATTGTGGAGACTAGGCAGCCTGAGTTATTGCATGTCTTAGATCAACCCAAGAGCTCACCTACAGTAGAGCAGGGCATCACTAGCTTATATAGGAAGGTAGTAGACAATACCTTCATACAAGAAAAAGATATTAAACTTATGGTTGAACAATAAGTGTTAGAAGCACTGGAACAAGCCCGAGGTGGTTCATCAGTTCCAAGGGTAGACCCTACTTAGAGGAATTTGATGCTATAATATCCTAAGGGTTTTGTGTCTCATTCTTTCAAGAGTTTTGATGGCAGCGAGAACCCTCACCAACATATAGTGCATTTTAGGGCCAGCTGTTGCAATGCTGGTGGTAGCGATGCATTATTGTTCCATCTCTTTATTAGCAGTTTAGTGGGTATAGCCTTTGATTGGTACGCTGAACTCCCCAACAATTCGGTGAAAACTTTTTGCTGAGTTGGAGCAATTTTTTATTATGAGGTTTGCTGGAGCTTAGCAAAGGGTAACTGTGGGCTATCTCATTATAGTACAACAACACCTTGGTGAGTCCCTCATTGATTATGTTCTTAGATGGCTCAATTTAAGTATGAAATGTGAACCCTCAAACATGTTATTGAAATTACACTAAAGATAAAGAATATTCATGGCGTTGCCTTCATGCTTAAAGGTTTCACCATCAAGACATTTGAGAAGCTAATCAACAAGGCAGCTAGTCTACATGGAAAGGCCAATAGTTGCCTTTTCAAGATCAGTCATCAAAGCCAAAGCCATAGGAAGTCAATGAAAAGAAGCCAGGAGCAATAGTAGCATTGGACAAGGGGAAGCAATCAGCCAGAGATTAGTATGAAGACCTTGAGCTCCATAGCTGTCACTTTCACCTCTTTTACCACCACCTAGGCCATCTATCATCGGCTGACCTCCATGGCCTTCACTCCTCCTCACCATACTCATGTAGCGGTACACATACCCACCCCAGAGCTATCATCCACCTACTCTTTTGGATAAATTAAACAAATCTTATTCATTTAAGGGAGGTAGTCAAAAAAATCTTTAAGAACCTCTTAAAGAAACTTCATTTTCAGCTACCTGAGCCTAGAAGCCGAGGAAGTGGGGAGCAATGATCCTAACTTTTTATACCATCATGCTAGCCATGTTTTGGAGGATTGCTTTACATTTAAGGACGCTTGAGCATAGCTACAAGTCAGTGCTATAGTTATCCCTAAGGAATATCTAGTGGAACATCTAGTTAGGGTAATCCTTGGGGATACATGTGATCCTCTCAAAATAAAAGAAGGTTGGGATATCTCTTTATCTCGAACCTCTAAAAAGATTATTTCTAAAATCAAGAAACTTTCCTTATAGGTGCCTAAAGTAGCTCGAACCTCCAACATCAAGGAAGGTTCACAAGTTTCCAAAGACAACTTGGGAAAAGTAGGAGCTCAGCAGTAGCAGCAACAACCCATACTTGCTCGGGATAGCCAA
Source organism: Cymbidium sinense (assembly GCA_021442155.1). Classification (NCBI taxonomy): domain Eukaryota; kingdom Viridiplantae; phylum Streptophyta; class Magnoliopsida; order Asparagales; family Orchidaceae; genus Cymbidium; species Cymbidium sinense. Next base: position 16,158,325 of record CM038232.1, on the reverse strand, counting down.
GAAGCGCAACCAGTCGAGCCCGACCTCCATTCCACCATTGTACTACTATTTGGCAACACTCTACTTCAGCTCTTCTTCTAGTAGACATCTTGTATCGATGAATGAGGGCATCAAATCCCTCACCCCACTTACTTTACTAGATTTTTTATGTACCTCCTTAAATCTAAGAAATTGAGAATAAAGCTAGTTTGAATTACATCTGTCACCGATGGGTTCTATCTACTTTATTTTAGAAAACTCTTCAAGTTTAAATAATTATAATAACTCTAATCATCCTCTTTCTAATTCAGAAATGGACTTTCCTTTTCTAAATACTACGGGTTCACCCCTTAAGATAGACTTGGAATCATTTGATTCTGAGGGTCCTATAGGAGAAGCTGTAGGTATGCCTAAAGAGCAGGTGAAATCTTCCACTAACCCGCCAAAAGAGGTCACCGAAGTTAACCTTCGTAGTGGAAAGGTTCTACCTCCTAGGGCAGCACCTCATAATAAGGGAAAATAAGTCATTAGTACCAATAAGTAAGAAGCTCCTCCATAGGATGCTGCACCCATGGATATGCATGTGGAGCCATGGATATGCATGTGGAGGATCAGCCCATAGTTGATTACAATGTCCTCTCTCACTTAAGAAAGTTTCCAGCTAAACTAAGTATATATGATGCCCTCATTAATCAAGGCTCTTTTTGATCCAGAGATATGCTTAGCTCAGCTAACTGTTGTTGGAGAGGAGGCAGATTATTCAAGAGAAGCCAGGGAGTCACATTCATCGATGAAGACCTTCTTCTAGGGGACATGGAGAACAACCATCCCCTCTACATCATAGTGGATATGGGCAAATTCAGACTTTCTATGATTTTAGTTGATCCAGGTGAATCGATGAACATTATGAGTCTGAAAACCTTTGCCTATTTGAGGATTGATATCTCTAAGCTCCGAGGAGATCAGATGATGTTGAGAGGATTCAATGAACAGGGCGAGAGGGCTTTAGGCTCCATAGTGTTACCTTTGGAAATAGGTGAGAAGATAAGCCAAGTTCTATATAATTGATTCAAATACATCATTCTGTTTCTGGTGGGCCTTGGATACACCGAACAAGATGATTCCATCCTCCCTTCATCGGTGCATCAAGTTTCAAAGATGGAATCGAATCGTGTCAAAGGAGATGAAAAGCCATTTTTTAGTTAGAGGTCAAATATATGAGGATGCGACCTACTATCTTCCTCAAAATCAAAATGTCTATTCTAACTTGGTCAAAATTCAAATACAAAAGAGAAAAGAAAAGAAAAGAAAAAGAAAAGAAAAAGGAAAGTATAAGTGAGCGAGAAAGGGACACCAAGGAAGAGGTAGAGCCGCATGTTACATTCCACCCAAATTTTTTTCCACCATATGAAATATGGGTAGGATGATTCAACCTCCACCAGGCAGAGACAGAGGTAGATATAGAGACAATTTTAGAGGTGGAAGACCCCTTGGTTGGCCAAAGGTTAGTTCCAGTTCATAGAGTACTCACTATTCACATAGACTTGGAATCCAACTGAGGATGAGTCTCATGTGATTAGCACCGACAACCCTCTTCGGGTTTCATTGGAGGTGACACTTGAGAGTGATGAAGAGGCCCAAGAAAAGCATGTATTGAATCAGTTTATGTAAAACTATTAGCGGTTGAAACTTTAGCTCTAACCTCACTTTCTTCTCAAAAAGTTGAAGGTTTAGTAGTTAAGGAAGCCCTAGATCTTCCATGAATGTCAAGCCAAAGAGATTCTATTGGGATCATCATCCTCAAGTCTAGAAGCTGATGTAGAACTTGAGGATAATTCATATAAAGATTTAATGGAATTACCTTTTGATTGGTACTCGCCTTGTGTTCATAATCTTGTGAAGAAAGGTTTGATTCCTTATACATGGTCTCAATTGAAGTATTTAGAAGCTGAACAACAAAGGAGGATGCATAATCACACTAGGATTTGGTATAGTGGGTCTAGTTGACGATAATGGTTATTGCTTAGTTATTTCCAATCATCTGGAGTCTAATAGGATCTTCTCGAACCACACTAACTCGTATAAGGAGGTGTGTTTAGAAAGCACACGAACTCTTGATGATAATGGATCAGTTATGATCAATCTAAAGATCTTCAAACCACAATTTGAGATGAATGATCTTCAAATCAAAGATGCACCTCTAGAATTTGAAGAAATCCATTCAATTAAAGCTCAACGAAATCAACATCGAGACAAAAGAAGATCCACGCCCATATACATCAATTCTTTGCTGATCGAAGAAGAAGCCAATGACTTAGTATGCTATTGACTGAGTTTAAAGACTACTTTGCATGGAGCTATGAAGAGATGCTCAGATTATCTCCTGACATAGTAGTCCACAAACTAGCAATAGACCCTAACGCTAACCCTATCAAGCAAGCTCCTAGATGCATGTGACTAGAAATCGAACAACATTTTAAGTCAAGCGATCGATCTTTGGTTTTATCGAAGAAAAATACCTACTTGGTTAGCATGTCATGCCGGTTAAGAAAAAATAAATTGCATATCGATTTTAGGGACTTAAATAAGGCATGTCCTAATGATGAATTTTCACTTCCTAGACCAGAATTAATGGTGGACATCACCTCATCTCAGGCAGTATCTTCTTTATGAATGAGTCATCTGGCTACAACCAAATTAAGATGGCCCACCGAGGAAGAAAGAAACACTACTTTTTGAACTCCGATTAGAATATATTATTATAAGGTCATTCCTTTCGGCCTTAAAAATGTCGGTGCTACATACCAGCGGGCCATGGCTCGGATCTTCAATGAACCCATTCATCATCAAGTTGAATGCTATGTTGATGATCTAGTAGTCAAAAAAAAGAAAAGGAAGACATCTCTTTGACTTGAGTAGTTTTTGAATGGTTAAGATAATTCAATCTCAAAATGAACCCCCTGTAGTGTGCATTCAGAGTTGCTTTAGGTATGTTCCTTGGGTTTGTTGTCTGACATCGGGGAATAGAGAGACCCAAAAAAGCTCAAAGCTATCTTAGAAATGACACCCCCTAAAAGTCTAACCTAACTTAGATCTTTCCAAGGGTACTTGGTGTATCTAAGATGCTTTATCTCCAATCTATCGAGGAGATGCAAGCTATTTTCAACACTTGTCAAAAAGAATGCCAAGTTTAAGTGGGATGACAACTGTCAGCATGCTTTTGAAGGCATCAAATTATATTTGGTGAAGTTGCCAGTTCTAGCAGCCCCTATCTCGGGCAAGCCACTTATCCTCTACACTACTGTGTTGGATGACTCCCTTGGTATTTTGTTGGCCCAAACCAACAACGAAGGGATGGAGAATACTCTCTACTACCTCAATCATCATCTGATCCTTGCTGAAGCAAACTACCCGCCTATTAAGGAATATTGCTTAGCTCTCATCTTTGCATCCCAAAGCTATGACACTATATGCTTTCTCATAAGGTGAACTTGATTTCAAGAATCAATCCACTATGTATCTCATGACATGGTCACGTTATCGGGCCGGTTGGCACGTTGGTCCATGATTCTCTCACGGTTTGATATTATATTCATGTACCATGTGGTGAAAGGGAGGCACTAGCGATTTCTTAGCACACCCACTTCCTGCTGATTCCCCGCTTAGTGATGATCTCCCTGATGAATAAATCATGAACTTAGGAGAGGTTGAAAATCACCGTTGGGAGATGTATTTTGATAGTGCGGCTTCCTTTGAAAAAGGAGAAGAACAATGATCTACTCTTCCAGGAAAGATAAGGGTAGGAATCATCCTTTTAACTCAAGACAGTGATGTGATGAGATTCTCATACTATCTCTCCAATCCATGCACCAACAATGATGCTGAGTATGAGGCTTTAATTATCGATCTGGAGTTAGCTATTACATTGTGTGTGTCAAAAACATCAACATCTATGATTCTCTGGTCATCAAGATTGGGTCCTATAAGGTTCTAAAACCTTAGCTTTGTCATACCATGAGTACACCATGAAGTGGCCCAAATCAGGTCACCATCTACAAGGTTCCTTGAGGAAAGAACACAGTAGTAGATGCTTTGGTCAAACTCACCAAGGAATTGGCATGTACGGAAGATGTGTCCATTCTAATAAGGGTTCAAAATAGACAAGATTGATGCTGAACTCATCGAGAGACTTTCTCTTGAAGGGTAGGTTATCGTTGCCAATAAAGACGAGGAGCTTGATTGGAGGAAACCATTTATAGATTACTTGAACACATGTAAACTACCCCAAGAGAAATCACAAGCTATTAGATGAAGCAGAGAGCTCTCTCCTATGCTCTCATGGATGGCACCTTATACAGACGATCTTTTGATCAAATGTGGTTACACTGTTTAGACAAACATGAAGCCCATAAGATCATGACTGGGGTACATTCAGGTCTATGTGGAGCATCTAAATTTGATCTGAAGTTGAAACCAAAGATCAAAAGACTAGGATACTACTAGCCGATGATGTAGCATGGTAGCTAGGAGATGCCATCAATGTCGGTACCTGTGGTCTACATCAACCACCCAACATTCTTCATCTACATTGGCCTCATGGCCATTTGAGTGTTGGGGTACTGACATAGTGGGTCCTATCAATCCTCCTTCTTCCAAGGGTCATCATATCTTAGCTACCACCTACTTTTCCAAGTGGTGGAGGCAATCCCACTTAGAGGTCATCTCGCATGTGCTCTAGTTTTTTGAGAACCATATTGTATATAGGTTGGGGTGCCTTGATGAATTATATCGATAATGATACTACATTCAAAAGCACCAAGATCAAGCTTTTCCGAGACATAATATGATTGGAGATACTCCACCATATACTATCCAGGGAAAAAAAGTGAAGCATTCAACAAAACTCTCATCTAGATACTAAAGAAGGCACTCGATGATAACAAACAACAGTGGCATGCACAACTAGTTGAAGCTTTGTGGGCATACCACACCATATATAGAACTCCAACTCAATCTACCCCATTCTCCTTAGTGTATGGGTCCAAAGGTTTCTAGTTTAGCTCCCATCACTAAGGATAGTAATGGGTAAAATCACTAGAGAATGCAAGTTACGGTTAGAAGATCTTGAAGATTTGAAGGAGAATGCCTACAGGCGTGTGAGAACCTTGAGTTATACAAAGCCAAGATGATTCAAGCTCACAACAAGCTGGTCTGCCCTAGAGCTTTTCAAGTAGGAGAGCTTATTTTAGTTCTAAGGAGACAATTATTTCATAAAGATGGGAGGCAAGTTTGAACCCACTTGGGAAGGCCCTTTTATCATAGAGAAGGCCTACCAAGGAGGATCTTATCAACTTATTGATTGTAAAGGGAACACCCGATGCTTCCAATTAATGGGCTCTATTTGAAGAAATACTACCCATAAAATCATGTTTGAAAATAATTATCTTCAAAATTTCATTCCAATTCATCAAAATATTCTCTTCTTTGAAGCATTATTTTGTTTGAATCCTCATGATGTTTAGGGTAGGTGTGATAGAACCCAAGAGGCATCCTATCCTTCATTCACAACACGAACACAAATTGAACATGATTCCTTAGCGCTACTAGAATAGGTGTGAGAGAATCCAAGAGGCATCCTATTTCGACTAGCACAACTAAGGTAGGTGTAAGAGAACCCGAGCGGTAGCCTGTCTTCCTTTAAGACAAATGCAAGCAAGAAAATAAACATATATCTTTTATCTCAGGCTATTTTGATGGCACTCACTCATTAGCTTCTTTAGATCCGGCAGACATGCTACCTTGCTAGTTTGTCACCCCAATGGTCACTTGTCTGGTGGATGTGAGTCCCCATAATTTCTTCCTGACTTGACCATTATGTAAATCGATGAGCGCCTTGTTAGTTTGGTAGACTCAGCCGTAAGCTATGTCATGTTGACTATGTTTAAGAGGATGTAAGCCTACATGCTTTGTTCTTGAACTAGCCATCATGCACTAACTAGGTTGAGTATATTTGAGGCTTAGGTTAAGCCCCCCAATGGCTCCTTTTCTCTCGACTACTTTTGAGTTGATATAAATCCCCCAGTGACATTCACTCAGTAGTCACCCTAGGTCGGGTAGCACTTATCGAGCCAAAGGCAAACTATCCAATCAGTTCTAGGAGGATGTGAGTCCCCGATGCTTTCTTCCTAGGCTAATTATCACAAATCGATGGGCACCTTAGGTTGATTGATGTTAATCTTGTGACTCACGGTGGATACACCCACTCTTGGCGATATGAGTCCCTGCTTTCTCCTTGAGTTGGCCATGAATACTATAGACATTATCTTCTCTGGGTTTTGGATAAAGCCTTAGTGGCCCTCCCCTGGGCACTCTACTTGGATCATCCTTTGATTTAGACCCATACTCTTGGATTGGATAGTCCCCTTTCTAGTAGCCACCCTGGTTTGGAGAATTTGTTCAGTGGATGCACATATTCTCCCTTGGTTCAGTAAATGAGATAGTCTAGGCATATAAGCTCCTCGGTATGATCCCACAAACAGGTCCACGATAAATAAACAAATAAACAAACAAACAAACAAATTTATTCACTTGTGGATTAAGAATTCAAGCCCCAGAGGTCCCTTTCCCAAGCAGGCATCCTATCTTTAGGGGCGTGTTGAACTCCCAGAATTGCGACTACTCTTGAGTTGAGATAAGTCCCAGTGTCGACACTCTCAGTCACCTTAGTTGTGGTTCAATCTATTTTCCACAAATAGTTACCCTGGTCATTTCTCTTTGGAAGATGTAAGTCTACTATGCATTCTTTCTAGCATGACTATTAACCGGAGCGACTAGGTGTTGACATGTTACCTTGCTAATATGTTTCCCTAGTGGTCTTTTAGAAGATGTGAGTCCATGCTTTCTTCCCTAAATTAACCCCCGAAGACACCCCTTTGGTTGGATAGTTCTCCCTCGAAATTACTCCTTTGGATTGGTAAATTGTGTCCAAGCTAACATAGCCCTACTTCGTCCATCATCCGATGGGATCCATCAAAATATAATTAAAATGAAATTAATTTTGACTATCTTTGAGTGATTTAAGTCCCTGGTATTCACTAATAGTCGACTTGGGTTGGGTTTGATTCATGCCAGATCACCCATGGTTCTTGCTTTGGAAGATGTAAGTCTGCTACACTTTCTTCCTAGAATAACTGCTACACACCAAAAGGCAACCCCTTTGGTTGGATAGTCTTACTATGTGGTTGGTAGACTACCCCTTTGGATATGTAAATTTGAAGTAGGCCAAGGCCAATATGGCCCCTGCTCAGTGCGATCCATCTCAAAAATTTAAAATTTAAAGTCTGAAACAAATCCAACCCTCCTCCCTAGTAAAGCCAAACTAAATAATCAAATCAATCAGCTTCTCCTTAGTGAGATGCAAATCTTTCTGATCTCCCTATTGGAGTCAATTCAATACAACCCAAACTTGCTCCCTAAGTGGAAGGTTCACATCTTTTATCCCCGGTGGATTCCAAATTCTAATCCCGATGGATTTCACAACTCTCATCCCTAGGATGACTTGAAGCTTTCCTAGTAGGTTCATATACTCACAGTGGATTCCCCTTTGCTCTCTCATGTTTTTGACATAGAAACCACATTACACTAAGATCTTGATTCCTTCTACACCGAGTTTAAGTAGATCATTTCAAGTGTTTTGATCATTCAAACATTGTTGATCATCTCGATCAATATCGTGGTATGCTTTGTCACACCACTGATACATGTTGACCTCACTTTTGGAGAGAGCTTTCAACTTCTCCATCTGACATAAGGACTCCTAAGAGTTCCTTAGTCTTAGACACTAGTGATTAGGTAAACACTTAACCTAACCAGAGACTTAGAAGAGTTAGCCATTAGGTTATACCTTAGGGGTATTAGGACTTACTAATTAAACCCAATCCTTACTTCCCTCCTTCAAACCACTTTCAAGTTAAATCTTAAATCAATTCCAACTTAGTTGATTTTCCTAAAAATCATGAATCAATTCCAAATCAAGTCTTAAATCAATTCCAACTCAATTGATTTTCTCAAATCATGAATCAATTCTAAATCAAATGATTAAAACTCATGATCAATTCCAAATCCAAAATCTTTTCTAAGCCCTTTTGATTTCATCTTATGGACTTAGCTTCATCAAATCCAAATCACTCCAAACTCAAAAGATTTTCTCATAGCCCATTTATATTATCATTTATATTCACAAATATAAATAAAATATAAATTCAAATAACAAAAACTACATTCAAAACTCAAATCCAAATCTAACTTAAATCCATCTTATACTCCTTCAAGTCAAATCCTTGAACTTAACCAAATCATTCTTAAATAAATTCAAACCTTTGTATTTTCTATTCAAACAAACATTCCTTCAATCACATACCCAAATATAAACATAAACTACAATCAACAAACCAAAATCAAAATTCATTGCATAATTTTGAGCTCAGGAATGAAACCAGCATCCTTAAGCTTTCCAAAGCCATTTCCAAGCTTCCTTGATTTCTCCTTCTCGGTTTTACCTAAAGACAAAATAGGGGAGGTCAATCCAAAGCCAAACTTATGCAATTTTTCATCAAAACAAAATTAACCTCGCAAGAACCATCAAGGGACTTCATCGAGCTCAATCAAGTTATTTTCCAATTCACCAATCCACGGGAAGGAGGACTTTGATCTAGGCCGATCACCATTGAAGGGGAGTGTTGACCTCATTTTTAGGTTGAGCTCTCAACCTCTCTATCTTAGACATAGGACTTCTCTTAGACTTTAAGAGTTCCTTAATTTTAAGACACTTCTAATAGGTGGACACTCAACTTAACCCTAGAGACTTACAAGAGTTAGCCATAGGAATAAGTCATGCCTTTGGGGGTGTTAAGAAAATTTTCCTACCCCATAGCTTGAACCAAATCCCCACTTCCTCCTTTCAAAGTCAAACTCCAAATCAAACCAACATTAAAAATTAAATTAATTCTAACTTAATTGGTTTTCTCAAACTCAAATCAATTCCAAGTGATTAAAGTTTATTGTTGAAATTCCAAGTTCAAAAATTCTTCTTAAATCACTTTGATTCTATCTTATGGATTTAGCTTAAATCAAATCCAAATCAATTCAAATTCAAGAAATTTTCTCATAACCAATTTATATTCTCATTCATATTCACAAATATAAATGAAACATAAATTCAAATATCCAAAACTATTTCCAAAACTCAAATCAAATTCAATCAAAATTCAACCTAAGCCTTTCAAGTCAAAATATTAAACTTAGCCAAATCAAACTCAAATCAAGCCAAACTCTTGATTTTTTCTCATGATTCAATCAATCCTTCAATCATGAATCCAAATATAAACATAAACTTCAATCATAAAATCAAGAATCAATCCAAAAGTCAAATCCAAATTCAATCAAAATTCAACCTAAGTCTTTCAAGGAAAATTCATGAACTTAGCCAAATAAAATTCAAATCATGCCAAACTATTGATTTTTCTTCATGATTCAATCAATCATTCAATCATGAATCCAATAAATATAAACTTCAATCACCAAATCAAAACTAAATTCAAAAATCAAACCCAAGTAAAACCCATTTCACCCTTTTGAACTTGAAATTGTCAAATAAATCAAAATTTATTTGACTCCAAATCACTTGCAAATTGATTTATATTTTAAACATAAGTCCATATATGAATTCAATCAAACTTGATTCAAGCCTTGATCAAGTCAATTGACCCACTTAGGCTCACTTGACCCAAAGTGACATAAGTACCCCTTTTGAGCTTAATTCTAATCTTACCTAAATTGGATTGAACTAAGCCCAACTAAGCCTCACATTGTGAGCAACAATTATCATGAGATGATCAATCACTCAAATTGGGTCAAAATAAGTCAAACCTAAGGGTTGACCAAGTCAACACTTATCCAAAATGAAATCTAAACTAGCCAAAATCTATCATAGGCCAAATTGATTGAAACCATTGATCAAAACTCATTCATGATTAATGTTTGAACTTGACCAAGCCATCATTTGAGCCTAACCTAGCCCAATTGGCCGTGATCCAAGTTGACCCAACTTGACCTAAAAAGTCAAAATATGTCAAAACTTGATCTAAGCCAAAATTGATTGAAGCCCCCTTGGCCATAGACTAACTCTTGATTGTCCATGAACCAACTTGACTAAAAGGTCAAATTGATCCAAAAGCTAAAAAACCAAAATTTATTGGAAACAAAGATACCAATTCATTTTAAATGATCAGCCAAACCTAAATCAACCCATGACCTAACCCAAACAAGTCAAATGGGTCAAATTGGTCAACTTGACCCATTTGACCTAAATGAAATCAAATGAACCAAATCCAAATATAAATCAAATTGAACCAAACCAATGATGCCAAAACATTTCAAATGGTCATATGAACTTGACCCAACCCTTGGTTTGACCCAATTTGACCAATTGGTCAACTTGACTCAAGTTGACCCATTTTGACCTAAATGGGTCAACATGATCCAAATCATATCAAATCAATTCCAAATTCATTGAAACTTGGCCCAACCATTTTTCAATCATACAAAACATATTCAAATTGAAATCAAAGCCAAATGACCATTTTACCCCTAGGCCATAGGGTAACCTAAAATCAAAACCACTTGGAATTTGGTCAATTCCTTTTCATGGACACTTGACATCCTCTTAGTGGACCAAATGGTCACTAATGAGGATGGTGCACATGACCCAATGGGTTTGGGTTAGCCTAACCCAACACAATGGTCAAACTAACCACCTCACTTGACATGAGCAAATGAGAATCATTACTCCTCCCATTTCAAGCATGTGGAACTCTTCCACTACCTCTCTACAGCCTCAAACCATGTAAAACAACCTAACACTCATTCCATCTCATCAATTGATCAAAAATGGAAGGAGAGATTGCGGTCATTCGATCCTTCAAGGGGGAGATATACTCCCCCTAATTCCACTTGAATTGAACACTCTCATACTCTATTGAGCTTAGGAAACTCAGAGCTAGCACCCCAAGATTACTCCAATCTTCTCAAGTCATTTCCATTTCATCCTCTTCTCGGTTTCTTCAAGCCAAAAATAGGGGAGCTCCACCTTTTTTCCATCTCACTCAATACTTAATATTAAGCCAATTCCTCTTGCAAGCATCTTCTGATGACTCAATCGAGCTTTCATCCCAAGTTCTCAAGGCGGAGGGGAGCTGATGTAAACCCAATTGAAGAGAGCTTGGTGCATGAAGATCTCAATCCCAAGGCTTGAAACTTTCCAGAGCTTTATCTCACTAGACAAAGCTACCTCGATGGTTGGGAGGCTGATAGCCTCTGAGGTATGGATCAAAGCGAGCCTATTATGTGTGGTCTTTGTGAAGAAATTTTCATCTAAAAGGATTGGATGTCTTCTCCCTTGCATGATGATGGTGTGGGGAATTTGAGTTCAATCGAGCTCGAATCTTGCCTAGAGTGGGCAGCCCTCTCCTAGGAAACTTCGAGGAGATCATGGACTATCCATCCTCGCATTTTGGATGGATGGTCCTGATCAAGCCACATAGGATCCATAGATTAATCCCTTAAGAATTACGGGCAAAATCCTGACCATCCGATCTTTGATCAGACGGGTAAGGAGAAAGCACATAGCATCGTCATTGACACAACACGGGGATGTGACAACTTAAGTGACCAATCCCATTATGCTATGTGAAAAGCGCGCACCGTGTTAGCCTCCATGTGGCGCCGATGTGATTAATCATATAATTAAGGATTTAATTAATGGATAATCATAAATACTTCAAAATAACATAACTAAATGTAGAAAAATAAAAAAAACATAAAATAAAAAGTATTGTGAAGATAATTCAAAGGGGAATAATATAAAATTAAATTAATTGATTTTGATAGTGATATTTTGATTTTAGGTTTAATTATGATTATGATTAGGTTAATTACTCTCTAATTAACTCACTGATTAATTATAAACTTTTCATGTGCATTTAGGGGGATGACTTCTGCCTCCCCTAATCTTCTTGAGATTTATTGATGAGTTAATTAGGGAAATCATATAATTAATCCTTAATCACCCTCTTAATATACTAAGCTTAATTAAATATGTGAACAATGGTTTAATCCCTTTATTAAGTTAATTACCCATTTTCTTCCTTAATCTAAACTTAATTAAGGGCTAATCCACTAATCACTTAATTAATTTGATAAAATTTTTCAAAATATTCCAGAACTTAACTAATTTATCTTGGGTAGGTGCTTAGGTGTTCAATAACCTAAACACCTTAAGGAAATCAAAATCCAACCCACATGTGTTGGGAAGGTTATGAAAGTACTTAAATTAAACCCTTTAGCTTAATTAATCATTAATTGTGAGCCAATTGCATTAGGCCCTTTCATTGCTAATTTAAATTCCTTGTGTGGTTTTATGTCATACATCGGCTCATAATTATTTGATTAGATATGTTAAAGAGATGTAGGTAAGAGGTAATTAATGCACTTAATTCACACCTTAACCTAAACAAAATTTAAATATCATTTAATGGTTCTAAAATTAAACTAAAACAACATTCACATGTGGAAATGGGTTAGGACTAGCAATTCTCTTCACATTTCTTAAATTTAAATCAAACTTAAAAAAAACTAAAAATCTCTTTAAAATAAATTTGATTTACTTTAAATAATTCTATTTCAAAGGATTGTCTTTAGTAATTAATTAGGGTGAATGAATTTACATGCTTGCATCACTTTATTTCTTTCCTATCATGCTAAACGTGTATGTCATATGAAAATCATGCATTCATACTTTTTGAAAATCAAATTAAAAGTGAAATATTTCCTTTATGTCAAATTGCATATTTTGGCTAAAGTAAGAATATGAATGGCTATTATCACTATTAAATCAAAATTATTTTCAAAACTTATAAATCAAATATCATAACTGAAAGGTATGCTACTTATATGTATTTATAAGCTTGCATGTGGGTATAAAATGTGTTATGTGATTCTACCTCTCTTTCTTAACATAAAATTGTATAGGATTTGCAAAGTTTATAGTACAATTGAAAAGGACATAACACTTGCTTAAATCCATTCCTATACACTCCTATGTCATGAATTAAAAAGGAATTCACATCAAACATATAAACTAAACAATCAAACCAACTTCAAACAAACATAAACTTTTGCATGAATCTCTTTCCATGCATTTCTTTTTGTACATGCACATGTATTTAAGAAAAGTGGTATATTAGTCTGGACAATCCCAGGGTTGTGAGGCTTTAAGTAGCCCTAAGTAGGTCTTGTACTTTACACTGCATAACAATGGCATACTCACTTATGTCTTTTATACTTGTAAATGTGCATATGAAAAATGGATAAAAGAATTACTCTTTTCTACTTAACAAAAAATCATGCATCATAAAAACATCCAAATTTCTTAAGAAAATTCTCTTAGCATTCATCATCAAGGTGTGCTAAATATTTCCATTTTCATGCATTGATATGCTTAGGGTTCATCCATATGCATGTTATACATGTTGGGAAAAGTAATGAAGTAATGTGTGTTTTGTGATAGTATTTCACTTTACTTAATCTTAAAATGCCTTTCTTTTGAATAGGTTTGTTTAGGAAAAATCTAAACTTAGGATTAATTAAAACACATAATAAAACATTCACTAAACAAAATCAAATATGAATCTACTTTAGAAATTACTTAAGGTAGGGAAGAAAGAAATTCTCTTCTCTTTTCTCTCTTTATAACCTAGTAATTAATTGTAGGATTCACTTAAACCAAATCAAAATATAAAATAAAATCAACCAAATCAACTAAACAACTTAAATGAAATCACCTTTTAAGTTGAACATCTTCATACTTAGAAAAACTTTAACCTTAAAGCCTAGCTAAGCATACCACACAAACTTTAAACGGCACACACATTAGACTAAGTCACCATTTCTAGCTTTAGGTTAGGAAGGTGCATGGTTTGATATTTGCTTTTATTGTGATATTTTGTTTTTGATGTTAGGGTGTATGTGTGTTGATAGGCGATCTTAGTCTAATCATTATCTTCTGAGGATTGTGCTTAAGCCTGTAATAAAAATATAAATATTTTTTTTGTGTGGTGCTTATACCCCTAAGCATAATCCAAAATGGACTTGGTTACCCATGTGTGGGGTGCTAAGTCTAATGTATATATATACATGCTTGGGATTGTATGGTTTGTTTAGCTAATCTCTATTTTGTAAGTTTTAGTTAGATTTTCTTTTTTTCCATTTTCATGTAATTTTGCAATTAGGATTTTGAAATGATTGTTATGGGGTATTAGGATGATCATTGGTCATAAGGCTATCTTATGTACCATGTGAAGCCTTTGGAACAACCACATTCAACCAACCAAAAGAAGAAAGAAGAAAGAAGAAAGAAGAAATAAGAAAGAAGAAATAAAGAATGAAGACCCCCATAACAATGAATTCCTTCTTAATTATAATTTATTCATTTGTAATCCGGGTTGTATAAGGGTAGAGCTCGGTTACCCAATTTATTTTCTGGTTAGTGCAGTGGAACCTGACCATGAATGACCTTTTATTCTTTTGCGCTAGCTTTATAAATTGATTGAAGTTTGTTTAGCTTGTGCATTAAGGTGATATATTTTCCTAGTTTCTTCCTTGCTTTGATGTATGGCCTGGATGACGACTAGGCTCTTAAAAAAATAAATTTTCTATCCAACTAATCAATTCAAAACTAAAAATAAAATAACTCATAACCTAATATAAAGCTTAGGCTATAAATCAAGAATAAAGAATTAGCAACCCCTTAGGTGGATATTATATTACTTTCTCACATCATGCATAAAAGCATATTATTTCACTCTTGATTAGAGGGCTTCCACCTTTACGAGAGAACTTGGCTTGACCTTTGAGAGCCATGGTGGAAACACACCTCTCTTTTAATTTTGGCCCATAATCTAATTTCTCATGCATTAGGCATATGAATCCTAAAGCCCGTGTCAAATTGATTGTCCAAAATAAAAATAAAATATAACAAAATTTGCATTAGATTTAAGTCATTAACTCATGCCCTACATGATCTAGTCTCTTAGGGAGTGTGTTTAAGGACTTAGTCTCTTTCTAAATATAAAACTATCTTGCAAAAATATTTGACTTGCCATGTTTTAAAATCATAGGAGGAGTTAGTTGGCGCCACCCTCGGATTTGTAAGTCCGTGGGTGGTTTATCCTTTCTTGTGGAGGTAAACCAAATACCCATTTTTTTGCCTTAGATTTGATGCTTTTGGCCCAAAACTCCTAGATTTAAGTTCAGAGGTTGCTACTTCCCTTTGCGGGCTATGAGCATAAATCCTCACCTCTTAAGCATTTCCATGACCTTGTATCACATAATTGTAAGCCTTAGATTTCTAATAAAAATTAAACTCAAATAAATCATTTCAAATTTCAAAAATATAAAGCCCAACCATAGGATAGTTTGGGGTGCTTACTAGGCTTCCTAGTATCTAAGCATCCCCTACTTATCTTCCTTTGGCTTCGATAAGAACTCCCTCCTTTTGATCGATCCCACTTGACTTTTTAAAAAAAAAACTAATTCTTAGAATGTAATTAACTATGAGGACTTGCCCTTACAGGAAACTTAACAAACTTGATTTAAAATAAACCTTGCTTTACTTTTTCATGCAAAGTAGGGGAAGAATCCCAGGTACTTTTTGAAGACCCATAGTCTTTAGGAGTCCTTATTGAGGTGATTAGGTCCATTGTAGGGTGGTGACTTCTATCTCTCGAGATAGTACACCTTTCCTTAATGTCGTACCCGATCACCCTAATAAGAATATCTGCAGATCTGTATGATGTCCTAACAAGGCGTATTTATATATTTCTATTTTTATTTATCCTCTTTTCTAAAAGAGGAGGGGATAGATGAAGGCAGAGATATATAAATTTTCACCACAAATTTTTCTGTTGACTCCACTTGGGATGGTTCCTCTCTCCATCTTTGGTAAATGATCATTGTCTCCAAGTATCGATAGTGGGTTTGTACTTTTGTATGAATCCAAGACTATCTTTCTTTCTGTCGCTACTTAGCTTATTTCATCCTTAAGTTAAGCTAGCCAACACCTTAGGTTTTAGGATCTCACTCCATGTTGGTCTTAAAACCCCCATTGGGTAAAAAATTTTTTTTAATAAAAAAAATAATTAAAGACTTCATCCTTACCATTTTTATGGTAAGGAAAGGTTCATTCCAAAAATAAAGACAAAATAAATCCTTGATAAAAGTCTTGCTTTTCAAAAGCACCTTTTCAAAATGCACTTATTAAAATATTTGCAATACATCTAACAATTTTCATATTATTACATGTAGGAACATTTCGAAAATAAAACCAACAATCATAATTTCCAAAAGCACAAATGAGCTTCTTCACTCAATTCATTTTGATGAAGACTTCATTTTCAAAAATAAAATTCCAACAATCATAAACTTTCAAAAAGCAAAAAAAATTGAAGATGGGCCTTTCCATTCAATACACCTAAATGTGTTGGATGGATGTTACATCTTCAAAAAAATCACAACTTTGAAATTCCACTCAACATATCCACATGTGTTAAGTTGGAATTTTCACCTTTCAAAAAAGCACATATGAAACCTCTCCATTCAATATACCCACATTTATTGAATGGGGTTTCATTTCCAATCAAAATCAAAATTTTTTAAAGCACATATGAAACCTCTCCATTCAATATACCCACATTTATTGAATGGAGGTTTCATTTCCAATCAAAATCAAAAATAAATTTTCAAAAAGCACATATGAACATCTCCATTCAATATACCCAAATTTATTGAATGTAGATTTCATTTCCAAATAAAATGACACTACTCTGAAATGGAACTTAACATATTCCATATATGATTAGGTTGGAATTTCCTCTTTCAAAAAGCAATAATCACACATGAAACTACATCTTTGAAAAATGAAACATAATTGATTTTCATCTTACATACCCAAATTTGTTAAAATGAAAATCTCTCTTTTCAAAATCAAACATAAAAATTTTTTAAAAACACATTTGAACTTCATTTTTAGCATACCATGTTTGCTAAAGTGAAGCCTACATTTGCAAAAAAAAAAAAAAAATTTGAAACACTTTTTTGGAATTTATGCTCAAATTTGCTAAGTGAAATATCCATTTCACAAAAATTCAAAACACATTGGAACTTCATTCTAGCATACCACATTTGCTAAAGTGAATTCTCTATTTTTAAAACAAAATTTAAAACAAAATTTAAAACACATTTTTGGAACTTCATTTTAGCATACCACATTTGCTAAAAGTGAAGTCTCCAATTTCAAAAAAAATTTAAAACACTTTTTTTGGAATTTCATTTGGCATACTCAAATTTGCTAAGTGAAATCTCCATTTCACAAATTTGAAAACACATTTAAAACTTCATTTATAGCATACCATATTTGTTAAGGTGAAATGTCCATTTTCAAAATAAAATTTCAAAAATACATTTGGAACTTCATTCTAGCATACCCCATTTACTAAAGCGAGGTGTCCCTTTTCAAAACATAAAAAATTGAAACACTTTTTTTGAATTTCATTTAGCATACTCAAATTTGCTAAGTGATCTCCATTTCACAATTTGAACTTCATCTTTAGCATACCATGTTTGCTAAGTGAAATCTCCATTTTCAAAACAAAATTTCAAAAATACATTTGGAACTTCATTAGCATACCCCTGCTAAATTGAGTCTCATTTTCAAAACACAAATAATTGAAACACATTTTGGAATTTCATTTAGCATACTCAAATTTGCTAAGTGAAATCTCTCCATTTCACAAAATTCAAAACACATTGGAACTTCATTTTAGCATACCATATTTTCAAGTGAAGTCTCCATTTTCAAAAATTTGAAAACATTTTAAATTTCATTTAGCATACTCAAATTTGCTGAAATCTCATTTAAAATTTCAAAACACATTGGAACTTCATTTAGCATACCATATTTGCAAAAGTGATTTCTCCATTTTCAAAATACAAAAATTTGAAATATATTTTTGGAATTTCATTTAGCATACTTAAATTTGCTAAGTGAAATCTCCATTTCACAAAATTTCAAAACACATTGAAACTTCATTTTTAGCATACCATATTTGCAAAAGTGAAGTCTCCATTTTCAAAAAAACTAATTTGAAACACATTTTTGGATTTCATTTAGCATACTCAAATTTGCTAATGAAATCTCCATCTCACAAAATTCAAAATACATTGAAACTTCCTTTTAGCATACCACATTTGCTAAAGTGAAGTCTCCATTTTCAAAACAAAATCCAAAATAAAAGAAACACATTAGGATTTGCTTAGCATACCCAAATTTGCTAAAAAAATCCTATTTTTAGAATCAAAATCAAGAATAAAAGAAACACATTAGGATTTTCTTAGCATATTGAAATTTGCTAAGAATACTATTTTAAAAAATTTTCAAAAACAAAACACACTTGGATTCTTCATTTAGCATACCCAAATTTGCTAAATGGGGTTTCCATTTTCAAATCACAAATGATTCACAAAGTAAAACAAAAAAAAAAGAAAAAAAATGAAGAAATTGTTTTCAAATACCTCACTTAGCATACCCAAATTTGCTAAGTAAATTCCAAAAATCTCAAATCCAAAACAAAATTGCCCCTTTACTTTAACATAATCAAATTTGTTAAATGAAGGGTCATCAAAATAAAAAAATCAAAATTCAAACATGAACATAATGGAAGCATCTCTCCAAAAATATTTGAACTTATTTTCAACATACTCAATTTTGTTGAAAGTGGATTCTACATTCAAAATCCTCTTTCCAATCAATCTCAAAATCTCTTCTAAATCCATTTGGGCCTGACTTAACACTTTCAAGATGTTGAGTGTGGGTTCAAATTCTAAAATTCAAATTCAAAAATCAACAAAATAGAAATATGATTCAAGTTTATTTTCAACATTGCAGACTTTCGTTCAACATTAGTCTCAGTTTCAGTTTTAGTTTCAATTGATTGCAATGGAAGCACAGAAGTTTGTTTTCATGTTTCCTCATGGGATGGACTTGGCCCTGGATCAGGCCAGCCTTCCTTGATCTAACTATGCCCACCTCATCCACTTTGGTTGAGGCTTTGAGTGGGCTAGGATTACATGTAAGGGCACTCCCTTCACGGTTAGTAGAACGGTGGCGGGTGGCGATCATCAGATGACATGCCATCTAGATATCCCTCGAAGAGGAAGTTATGGTAGTTCCCATAATAATATAGTATCGGTGTGCTCTGTCGGTTGTTCCCCATGCGCCCTAGTTAGGGGCTAGCACCCACTCACTAGCACCCTAGGGAAGGCTCTCCCGATCAGGGATTGTCTCCCCACTTTTGAGGTTGGGTCCCCTCTATGTTAGCCCTTCAAGACCCAAGAAGAAATAAGAACCACATGATAAAGCGGTACACATGCAGGGAGTTAGGAGTGCACTAGTATTGTAGAGGATTTTCCCATGATGGTTTCCTGGCTACAAACCCATTCCCCTTTGGTTGATAGAGGATGCTAGGAGATTTCTACTTCACCTCCATAGCAGTTCAATTAGCTTTGTTAGTGAGAGGAGGAGGTCATCACCTCCATTTTTCTGGTAGGTGAGCTTATGGATGAGTCCGGGATCAATTTGATTTGAGATTAGTTATCCCCCATAGTGTGGGAAGGAAGCTTAGGCAGGAGAGGGAGAGGCCCACATCATGTTACCGGGAGTAGAGGTATCGAGTCGACCTTCACACTTATGGATTTTCTGGTGTGCTACCCTGAGCCACATAAGTATCTTAATGACTACACATCATGGGAGAGCTCTATCCAGAGAGGTGGTGCCACCACCGCTCTTTCTCCCCATGCCATCTCCATTAATGGGCATCTTGTTTGAAGGCCATGAAGGAGAGAGAACCCGTTGGTGATCATATGGAGAGATCCCATCCTATCTACACCACTTATTGTGGTGAGGCGAAGCTCTCCTGCTTGACCTTTTGCCTCAATAGTGGTGAAGAAGGAATGACGACTCAAGCATAGTAGTTGTCCCTTCACCACCACCACCACAACATATGATGAGATTGCATTCTTGAAGGAGGGTGACATTTGATGATGATAGATCCTCTAGGTACCACTCACATAGATTGGTGTGACAGGGAGCATATTTCTTCGAGCAGTGTCCTCACGGTTAACTCTCAGCGGAGGGGAGGTCCGGTGCCTCACAGTACATGATAGTGATCCCACCATCGGTCAGCCTAGATTTAGCTTTGATCCTAATGAGGATGATCTATTGGAAGATTTAGCAGGGGTGCACATGGTAGATACCCAGGGTTCTCTCCTCCATGAGCAGCAGACTATGGAAGGTGTTGAGGGCAGAAAACACCTCTCCCAACACCTCCTTCATAAGTAAAGTAAAAGATGATCAAATAGATAGGATGGGAAGCTCGAGGACTTGAGCGTAGTCTTAGCACTTGAACAAGCAGCATCCCTCCTACTATAGAGACTAGTTAGCCATATTTGGTGCATGTCTTGGATCTAGCTAAGACTTTACCTCCTGTAGAGAAAGGTAGCATTAACCTGTATAGGAAGGTAGTGGATAGTACCTCCATACAGGAAAAGGATATCAAGAGCATGGTTAAGCAGCAGGTGAGAGAAGCATTGGCTCAAGCCTGAGGAGGATCATCTGTTCCAAAGGGTAGACCCTACCTAGAGGAATTTGATGCCATCCAATATCCTAAGGGTTTCATGCCTCCTTCTTTCAAGAGTTTTGATGGCAGTGGGAACCCGAGGCAACATATTGTGCACTTTAGGGCTAGTTATTGCAACGCCATTGGTAGTGAGGCTTTACTCTTCCATCTCTTTGTCAGTAGCTTAGAAGGCATAGCCTTTGATTGATACGTTGAACATCCTAACAGTTTAGTGAAGACTTTTGCTGAGTTGGAGCAACTCTTCATCAAGAGGTTTCTTTGGAGCTCGACAAAGGGTGTAGGGATCTCGATTGTATGGCTCAACAAAACATGATGAGTCCCTCATTGATTACATTCTCGAGATGGAATAATTTGAGTGAAATGAACCACAATTGTCAATAGCATGCCATTGAGATTCTTCTTAAGAATATCCATGGCGATCACCTTCATGCTCAAAGGTTTCACCATCAAAATTTTGAGAATTAATCAACAAGGCTAAGGAGAAGCCAAATAGTCACCTTTTTGGACCAATCAATAGAAAAGTCATAGAAAGCTTTTGAGAAGAGGGTGAAAGCGGTAGGCAGGAGAAATAGTTGGCAAGCGGTTTGAGAGACCTCATGCTCCACATCACTTCCACCTCCTCTACCACCAGAGGTAGCCCACCCTGCCACAGCTCCATGGCTACACCACCTCCTCCTTAGTGACATCATAGATGGCACATACCGGTAGCTATGGTCCACCTACTCTTTTGGATAAACTTAACAAGCCTTATTCATTTAAGAGGGAGGTAATCAGAAAGATCTTTAAGAATCTCTTAAAGAAGCCTAATTTTTAGCTACTTGAACTAGGAGATGAGGAAGTGGGTAAGCAATGATCTAACTTTTACCCCTACCATGTATATTTGGTCATGTTTTGGAAGATTGCTTCACATTTAAGGGCTTGAACATAGCTTCAAGATAGGTGCTATATAGTTATCCAGAAGGAATACCTTGTGGAATAACCATCTAGTTCCATTAGGGTAATCTTTGGGGATACTTGATCCCTTCCAAAACCAAAGAAGGTTGGGATATCTCTTATCCATACTCTAAGAAAATTATCTCAAAGAGAAAATTTCCTTGCGGTGCACGAGCAGCAAACCTCCAACATCAAGGAAGGTTTGCAAGTTAAAGCCATCTCAAAGAAGGGAGGAGCAACAATAGCGGCATCATATGGCAGGATAGCCAGTAGCTAACCACGTCGAGTCTAGCCTCCAGTCTACCATTGTAGCTACTACATCAGCGACTACCTCTACTTCAACTAGCTCTTCTTCTTCTAGTAGACATCTTGTATTGGTGGATGAGGGCGTCAAATCTCTCACCCTTCTTACTTTGCTAGATTTCTATTATGTACCTCCTATCAAATCCAAGAAATTGAAGAATAAAGCTAGCTTGAATTATATCTGTGTCACTTCTGATGGGTTGTCTAAATCTACTAATGATATCTCTTCAAATATAAATAATAACTATAATAATTTTGATCTTCCTCTTTTATTAGTTGGATTTCCCTCAATACTATGGGTTTGCCTCTTGAGATAGACTTGGAATCATTGAGGGTCCCATAGGAGAAGGCTGTAGGTGAGCTGACATGCATAGAATCTTCCTTTACCCTCCACAAGAGATCACCAGTCAACCTCCATTGTGGCAAGGTTCTACCTCTGGGGGAGCACCTCAAGATAGAGGAAACAAGTCATTGGTTGGGAGGATCAGCCCCTCCATGGGATGCTCCACCCTTGGATATGCTTGTGGAGGATATATAATGTTCTCTCACTTAAGAAAGTTTCCATCTAAGCTAAGCATATCGATGCCTTATCTTATCGAAAGGATGAGGAATCATTAATCAAGGCTCTCCTTGATCGAGATATGCTTAGCTGACACTATTGGAGAGGAGGCACATTATTCAGAGAAGCTCAAAATCTTTAGATGAAGACCTACTTGGGGACATGGAGCACAACCGCCCCCCTTATTACATTGACATGGGTAGATAAGACTACAGAAGTTCTCATCGATCCAAGTGCAATGAACATTATGAGTCTAAAGACCCTTGCCTATTTGAGGATTGACATCTCCACACTCCAAGGAGAGATGATGTTGAGAGGATTCAATGAACAAGGTGAGAGGCTTTAGGTTCCATAGTGTTACCTTTGGAGAAGATCAAGCCAAGTTTTATATCATTGATTCAAATACTTCATTCACGCTTGCTAGGCCTTGGATACATAAAAACAAGATGATTCCATCCTCCCTCCATCGCATCAAGTTTAGAAGGATGGGATTGAGTATGTGTCAAAGGAGATGAAAAGCCATTTTCAGAGATTGAGATATATATATATGACCTACTATCTTCCTCAAAACACCTTTCTATGAACTTGGAAAATTCAAATTCAAAAGAAAAAGAAAAAAGAAGAAAAAGAAAAGAAAAGAAAAGAAAAAGAAAATGAAAATCCAACAAGAAAGGGAAATTGAAGAAGAAATAGACGATATCACATTCCACCCATATCATTCCATCATATGGACATGTGGGTAGGATGACTCAACCTCCAAAGTGCAGAGTGAGGTAAAACAAAGGCGTTCTAGAGGTGGAAGACTGGGCCATCACCAACAATTATGTTCTCATAAGAGTACCCTACTATTCACATAGACTTGGAATCTAACTTGAGGATGAGTCTAATGTGATTAGCATACCCAACCCTCTCGGTTTCATTGGAGGTGACACTTGAGCATAAAGTGATCCAGCCTCCACAAAGCAAAGTATTCAATCAAATGTATGTAAACTATTAGCAAGAATTTAAGCTCTAACCTCACTTTCATCTCAAAAGTTGAAGGTTTAGTAGTTAAGGAAGCCCCTCTTTTTCCAGGATGTCAAGTCAAAGATTCTTTTGGGATCATCATCCTCAAGTCCAAGTTGATGTAGAACTGAGGATGATTCATAAAGAATTAATGGAATTACTTTGACTTGCCTCCTTGTGTTCTTAATCTTGCAAAGAAGGTTTGTTCTTATACATGGTCTAAGTCGTAGTACAAAAGCTATGGAACAACATGAAGGATGCACAATCAAGATCAGACTAGATTTGTACGTGACGATGATTATTGGTTACTTATCACCAACCATTTGAGATAGGTTCTTTTCACACAACACTCTTATGAGATGTGTGTTTAGAAACGATGATGATCTCCAAATCAAAGATGCACCACTAGAATTTGAAGAGGAGATCCATTCAATAATTGACAAGCTTAAAGAAAAATCAACCGATGGAAGAAAATCCACACATACATCCATTGTAATGAAGAAGAAACCAATGACTTAGTTAGGTTATTGACTAAGATTGCTTTGCATGGAGTTATGAAATGCAATTATCTCCACATAGTAGTCCCCTCCAATAGATCCTATCACTAACCCTATCAAGCAAGCTCCTAGATGCATGCGAAATCAACAACAAAGTCAAGTCAAGAAATTAATCGATTCTAATTTCATCGTGAAGAAAAATACCTACCGGTTAGCTAGTGTCATCCTTTAAGAAGAAGAATGGCCAAATTTGCATTTATGGATTAAACTTAAATAAGGCATGTCCTAAGGATGAGTTTTCCTATACAATTAATGGTGCCTCATCTCATGCAATTTTCTCCTTCATGGATGGGTCATCCGCTACAACCAAATCAAGATGGCAAGGATGAAAGAAACACTACTTTTCAAACTCAATCTATTATTATAGGTCATGCCTTTCCCTTAAAATGTGCTACATACCAATGGGCCATGACTCGATCTTCAATGAACTCATCCATCATCGTTGAGTGCTATTGATGATCTAGTCAAGAGAAAAAGGAAGACCATCTCTTTGACTTGAGAGTAGTTTTGAATGGTTAAGATAATATAACCTCAAAATGAATCCCTAAGTGTGCATTCAGTAGCCAGGAAATTCCTTGGGTTTGTCCACACCGGGAATAGAAATAGATCCAAAAGATCAAAGCTATCTTAGAAATGCCACCTCCTAAAAGTTTAACTCAACTCGATCTTTCAAGGATGGTTGTATCTAAGACACTTTATTTCCAACATATGGGAGATGCAAGTTTCTCACTTGTCAAAAGGATGCCAAGTTCAAGTGGGATGATAAGTGCCAGATGCCTTTGAAGATATCAAGATTTGGTGAAGCCGCCATCTAGCCCCTATCCGGCGCCACTCATCCTCTACACCGCATTGATGACTCTGCTCTATTGGCCCAAGCCAATGACGAAGGGAAGGAGAGTGCTCTCTACTACCTCAACCATTATCTAATTCATGCTGAGATGAACTACCCACCTATTGAGAAATATTGCCTAGCTTTGATCTTTGCATCTCAAAAGCTACAACATTATATGCTTTCTCATAAGGTGAACTTGATTTCGTAACCAATCCACGTAGTATCTCATGACAACCCCAATAGACATTTGACATTTGGTCCATGATACTCTCATAGTTTGATATCACATTCACCCTTCGCAAAAGGACAAGCACTAGAGATTTCTAAAACACACCACTTCCTCCGATTCTGCTAGTGACGATGATCTCCCTGATGAACAAATCATGAACTTAGGGGAGGTTGACAACCATCGATGGGAGATGTATTTTGATGGTGCAACTTCTTTTCATAAAGGAGAAGCACCATGATAAAAGGGGTAGGAATAGTTCTTCTAACTCTAGATTATGATGATATTCTCATACTCTCTCTCCAATCCCTGCACCAATAATGAAGCTGAGTATAAGGCTTTGATTGCCAGTTTGAAGTTAGCCATTACAGTCTATGTCAAGAGCATCAACATCTTTGGGGATTCTCAATTGGTTATCAACTAGATCATTGGGTCCTACAAGGTTCTTAAACCTAAGCTTCATCATTACCATGAGTATACCATGAAGTTGTGGCCCAAATCAAGTCACCATCTGGTTCAGGAACAGAGTAACAAATGCTTTGGCCAAACTTGCCAAAGAATTGACATGTTCGGAAGATGAGACCATTCCAACAAGGATCTAAAATAGACAGGTCCTATCCCTTATTGATGCTGAACTCATCGAGAGACTTTCTATTGAAGGGGAGGTTGCCATTACCTATAAGGACAAGGAGCAAGATTAGAGGCAACCATTCATAGACTATTTGAACACTAAAACTACCTCAAGAAAAGTCACAAGCCCATCAGGTGAAACAGAGAGCTCTCTCTCCTATGCTCTTGTTGATGGCACCTTATATCGATGCCCTTTGATCAAATATTACATTATTTAGATAACATGAACATGCAGTATGAGGTACATTAGTGTATGTGGAGCACATCAATCCAACCAAAGATGAAGATGAAGATCAAGATAGGATACTATCGCCTTGATGATTACATCGCATGGATGTAGCTAGATGCCATCAATGTCGTACATGGTGTGGTCTTACATCAACCACCCAACATTCTACACCCTACCCTCATGGCCATTTGAGTGTTGGGGTATCACATTGTGGGTCCGATCAATCCTCCTTCTATAAGGGTCTCATTTTAGCCACCCAATTACTTTCCAAGTGCGAGGCAATCCCACCCGAGGTCATCCACATGTGCTTCTTTTCGGAACCATATCGTATATAGGTTTGGGGTGCCTGATGAATTATATCCATAATGGTACGCATTCAAAAGCACCAAGATCAACAACCGAAGACATGGTATAGATTGGAGATACTCCACCATCTACTACCCCGTGAGCAAATGGCTTAAAGCATTCAACAAAACTCTCATCCAAATACTAAAGAAGACACTTGAAGATAATAAAGACAAGTGGAATGAGTTTGGTTGAAGCCTTGTGGGCATACCACACCACATACCAAACTCCAACTCTGTCTACCTCATTTTCCTTAGAGTATGGGTCCGAAGCCATTCTACCTTTAGAAGTTCTACTCCCATCACTAAGGATAGCTTTGGGTAGCAAGATCACTATAGAGCATAATGCAAAGTTGCAGTTAGAAGAGCTTAAAGGTTTGAAGGAGAGTCGTCTATGGGCATGCTAGAACCTTGAGTTGTACAAGGCCAAAATGATTCAAGCTCATAACAAGCTCCCCTAGGTCTTTCAAGTAGAGAACTTGTGTTACCATAAGGAGACAATTGTTGCCCATCAAAGATGGAGGCAAGTTTGAACCTAGTTGAAGGCTCATGTTATGAGAAGGCCTACCAGGAGGATCTATCTCTCATTATAAAGGGGAACACGATGCTTAATTAATGGGATCTATTTGAAGAAATATTACCCATAAAAATATGTTTAACAATAATTATCAATCAAAAATATGATTCCATTTCATAAAAATCTTCTTCTTTCAAGTGTTGTTTGTTTGTCTTGAACTACCATGTTTATGAGTAAAGAGAACCTAAGAGGCATCTATCCCTCTTAACAAACACAATCTTCCCGATGTTTAGATAGTGTAAGAGTCCCTGTCATCATTTAACACAAGCACAAAATAAACACATACTATTTTTGATGTAAAATGGCACTCACTCATCTTAACATATCATCATTTAGTGGTAATTTGTTGAGGATGAGGCCCCATTTCTTCTTGACTATTACAAACCAATGAGCATGTTAGTTTGATAAAGAAACTAAACTACCTCATGTGAGTCCCCCAAGAGGCATCCTATCCCTATTTCATAACACAAACACAATCATAATCCCCTATTAGAATAGGTGTAAGAGAACCCAAGAGGCATCCTATTTTGATTAGCACAACTAAGTTAGGTGAGAGACCCATATCCTTTCTTAGTGGAATTTTGGTTGCCATCCATGGCACATTTCATCAAAAGTGTTTTAGGTAGTGTAAGAGTCCCCAAAGGCATCCTATTCCCTTTAACACATGCACAAATAAACACAAATCTTTTATCTTGAGCTATTTTGATGTGGGAGCACTGTGGCACTCACTCATTAGCTATTCTAGGTCGATCATGCTACTCAAGTATGTCACCCTGGTCACTTATTTGAAGATGTGAGTCCACTTTTTCCTAACTTGACCATTACAAACTAATGAGTGCCTTGTTAGTATGGTAGACTTGATTTCTTAGCCAGTAAGCTACCTCTTGTTGATTTTGTTTAAGAAGATGTGAGTCCCCTGCTTTCTCTTGAACTAATCATCATGATCTAACTAGGTATATATTTGAGGTTTAAGATAAGTCCCCAGGCTCCTTTCCTCTTGACTATTTGAGTTGATATCCCCCAATGACATTCACAGTAAGAATGGTGACACTGAGCCAAAGAGACTATCCCAATTAGTTTCACCATGAGGATGTGAGTCCCCAGCTTTCTTCTATGTTACAATAGCACCTTAGGTTGATGTCTATGTTGACAAGGACTCACCTGGATACACCACTCTGGCGATGTGAGTCCCCGCGCTTTCTCCTTGAGTTGGCCATCAATACTATTTGATATGACTAGCCATGTCATCTTCTGGTTTTGGATCAAGCCCTTATACCCTCCCCATGCACTTTATTTGGATCACATCCTTGACCCATTTAGACATTACAAGTTACTTTTGGATGGGACTCTTCCTGGTACCACTTGTGGTTGGAGAATTTGTTCTGATGCACATATTCTCCTTGGTTCAGTAAATTTGAGATGGTCTAGTCATATAAGCTCCTTCTCAGCTTGATCCCTCAAAACTTGGGTCCATAACAAACTAACAAATAAATAAAAAATATTCGCTATGGATTAGAATTCAAGCCCCAAAGGGCCCCCTTTTCCAAGCATCTATCTTTAGGGCAAGAACTCCCTATAGGAATTGCCCTGACTTGAAGTTGAGATAAGTCCTCAGTCAAGACTCTCTAGTCCCTGGTCGTCAATCTATTTTTCCACAAAAGTGTTCTCAGTCATTCCACTATAGAAAATGTAAGCCTATGACACATTCTTTCTAGCATGACGTAAACGATGAGACTCTAGGTCGTTTGATTTATTTGCCCAAAGCAATTGATCACCCAAGTCTTTTATGGAAGATGTGAGTCCCCAGCTTTCTTTCCCAATTGATTGATCATTGCAAACCAAAAGGCACTCCTTTGGTTGGATAGTTCTCCCATCGCCGGGAAGCTACCCCTTGGTTTCGAATCTGAGATGTCTAGATATAAGCTCTTCTGTGATCCATCAAAACCAATGAATCCATCAAACAAAAAAAAGTGAAATTGATCTTGACTATCTTTGAGCTGATTTAAGTCCCCCAGCGACATTCACTCAATAGTCAACCCTAGGCCAGGTTTGATTTGTAGCCTCACCAATTGATCATCCCAGTGGTTTCTTATTTTTGGAAGATGTGAGTCCCCATGCTTTCTTCCTAACTTGACCATTGCAAACTGAAAGGTAATCCCTTTGGTTGGATAGTCCTACTGTGTGGTTGGTAGACTATTCCCTTTGGATTGGTAAATATGAGCTAGCCAAGGACTCCATGGCCCCTACTAGTCCATCAAAACGATGGGATCCATCAAAACAAACTAAAAATGAAATTAATCTTGACTATCTTGAGTTGATTTAAGTCCCCGCATCATTCACTCAATAGTTTTAGGTTGGGTCTAATCCATCGCCATCACCCCAACAAATCCCTACTTTGGAGGATGTAAGTACTATGCTTTCTTCTAGTACAGCACACACCAAAAGGCATCCCTTTATTGGTTCTAGTCCTACTATGTGTTAGTAGACTACCCTTTGGATTGGTAAAAAGTTAGGTAGGCCTCCATGGCTCCTACTCAATGCGATCCATCGAAAACCAATAGGGTCCATCTCAAAATCCAAAATTAAAAATCTAAAATAAACTCAACCCTCCTCCCCCAGTGGAGTCAAAACAAAAAAAATAAACTAAACAAACAAACAACAATCAATAAATCAAAATCATTTGCTTCTCCTCAGTGAGATGTAAATCAACCAAATCATCCTCAATGAATTTCAAACAAATGACAATTTGCTCCCAGGAGGGTTCACTTTTCTATCCTCGATGGAGTCAAAATAAACATAATCAAATAATTAAATAAATCAAATCAATTTCTCCCCAGTGAGACTCAACTCAAATCAAACCTCTCATCCCCTTATGAATGATTTAGTGTTCACATACTCTATCCCTAGTGGATTCTCTCCTTCCTCTTATGTCTTTGACATGAGTAGAGTCACATTGCACTAAGCTCAGATTCCTTCTTCACCTTGGGTTAGAGTAGATCATTTGTTAGTGCTTGTGATCGCTGTTGTTGATCATTTCTCAACACAATACGTCGTGCCTTGTCACACCACACCTATTGCCTTTGTTGACCTCATTTTAGGATGAGCTCTCAACCCCTCCATCTTAGACATAGACTTCTCTTAGACTTTAAGAGTTTCTTAGTCTTAAGACACTTCTAGTGATTAAGTGGACACTCAACCTAATCCTAGAGACTTAAAAGAGTTAGCCATTAGAATAGGTCATGCCTTATGGGGTGTTAGGAAAATTTGCCTAACCTATAGCTTGAACCAAATCCTCACTTCCTACTTTCAAAGTCAAACTCCAAATCAAACCAACATCAAAACTTAAATCAATTCCAACTTAATTGATTTTCTCAAACTCAAATAAATTCCAAGTGATTGATGCTTATGGTTGAAATTCCAAGTTCAAAAATTCTTCTTAAGTCACTTTGATTCTATCTTATGGACTTAGCCTAAATCAAATCCAAATCAATTCAAATTCAAAAAAATTTCTAATAACCAATTTATATTCTCATTAAAATTCACAAATATAAATGAAACATAAATTCAATTATCCAAAACTATATCCAAAACTCAAATCCAAATTCAATCAAAATTCAACAAGTCAAAATCTCAAACTTAGCTAAATCAAACTCAAATCAAGCAAAACTCTTGATTTTTCTTTATGATTCAATCAATTCTTCAATCATAAATCCAAATATAAACATAAAATTCAATCAAATCAAAATTAATTCAAAGTCAAATCAAATTCAATCAAAATTCAACCTAAGTCTTTCAAGTCAAATTCTTGAACTTAGCTAAATCAAATTCAAATCAAGCCAAACTCTTGATTTTTCTTCATGATTCAATCAATCCTTCAATCATGAATCCAAATATAAACATAAACTTCAATCATCAAATCAAAACTAAATTCAAAAATCAAACCCAAGTCAAACTCATGTTTACCCTTTTGAACTTGAAATTGTCAAATGAATCAAAACCATTTGACTTCAAACCACTTGCAAATGGATTTATATTTCAATCATAAGTCCATATGTGAGTTCAATCAAACTTGATTCAAGCCTTGATCAATTGACCTTAGGCTCACACTTGACCCAAAGTGACCTAAAGTTTTGAGCCAAATTCTAATCCTACCCAAATTGGATTGAACTAAGCCCAACTAAGCCTCACATTGTGAGCAACAATCATCATGAGATGATCAATCACTCAAATTGGGTCAAACCAAGTCAAACCTAAGGGTTGACCAAGTCAACACTTAGCCAAAATGAAACCTAAACTAGCCAAAATCCACCATAGGCCAAATTGATTGAAACCATTGATCAAAACTCATTCATGATCAATGTTTGAACTTGACCAAGTCATCATTTGAGCCTAACCTAGCCCAATTGGCCACTTGACCCAAGTTGACCCAACTTGACCTAAAAAGTTAAAATATCTTAAAAATTGATCTAAGCCAAATTGATTGAAACCAATGGGTCAAGTTCTTCCAAATCACTTGTTGAACTTGACCAAAGCCAATTTGGCCAACTAGACCAACCTACTAATTGACCTTGAACCCAACTTGACCTAAAAGGTCAAATTGAGCCAAATCAAACCAAATTTGATTGGAAACAAAGATACCAATCCATTTCAAATGATCAATCAAACCTAAACCAACCCATGACCTAACCCAAATAGGTCAAATGGGTCAAATTGGTCAACTTGACCCATTTGACCTAAATGAAATCAAATGAACCAAATCCAAATATAAATCAAATTGAACCAAACCAATGATGCCAAAATATTTTAAATGGTCATATGAACTTGACCCAACCCTTGGTTTGACCCAATTTGACCAATTGGTCAAGTTGACCCATTTTGACCTAAATGGGTCAACATGAGCCAAATCATATCAAATCAATTCAAAATTCATTGAAACTTGGCCCAACCTATTTTTCAATCATACCAAAGATATTCAAATTGAAATCCAAGCCAAATGACCATTTTTCCCCTAGGGAATAGGGTAACCTACAATCAAAACTACTTGAATTTGGTCAATTCCTTTTCATGGACAGTTGGCATCCTCTTAGTGGACCAATTGGTCACTAATGAGGATGGTGCACATGACCCAATGGGTTTGGGGTCAGCCTAACCCAACCTAATGGACAAAATAACCACCTCACTTTACATGAGCACATGTGAATCATTACTCCACCCATTTCAAGCACATGGCACTGCTCCACTACCTCTCTCTGGGCTAACATCCTAACAAACTCATTCCATCTCATCAATTGATCAAAATGGAAGGAATCGTCTCGATCCTTCAAGGGGAGATATACTCTAATTCCAATTCAACACTCATCTCGATTGAGCTTAGGAACTCGAGAGAGCACCCAAGGTTCCTCCAAGCTTCCTCAACTCATTTCCATTTCTCCATTTCGCTTCAAACCAAAAATGGGAGCTCCACCTTTTTCCATCTCACTCAATACTTAATATCAAGCCAATTCCTCTTGCAAGCATCTTCAAAGGACTCAATTGAGCTTGCCTAAAGCTTAATCCAAGTTCTCAAGGCACAGGAGAGGGAGTTAGACTAAGGCCGAACCCAATTGAAGAGGAGCTTGGTCCATAGAAAAATCTACTCAATCCCAAGGCTTGAAACTTTCAACAGAGCTTTGTCTCTACTAGATGAAGCTACCGATGGTTTGGGAGTGATAGCCTTGAGGTATGGATCAACCGAGCCTAGAATAGAGAGTGTGTGATCTTTGAAAGAAATTTTCATCAAGTAAAAGCCATTTGGATGTCTTCTCCTTGCATGATGATGGTGTGGGTTGAATTTGAGTTCAACCGAGCTCAATCGAGCTGATCTTGCCCTAGAGTGGATGCTTCCTCTCCCACATGCAAACTCGTGATGGATCATGGACCATGTATTTTGGATGGATGGTCTGATCAAGCCACATAGGATCCATGATTATCCTTAAGAATCACAAGCTTATCTCATCATCTTGATCGATGGTGAGAGAAGCACATAGCACTGTGACATAGGGATGTGATAACTTAAGTGACCAATCCTATCACGCCATGTGGAAAATGCGTACCGTGTCTGCCTCCATGTGGCACCGATGGGATTAGTCATATAATTAAGGATTTAATTAATGGATAATCATGGAAATTTCAAAATAACATAATTAAATGTATAAAAATTAAAAAAATGCAAAATAAAAAGCATTATGAAGATAATTCAAAGGGGAATAATCTAAAATTAAATTTAATTGATTTTAAACAGTGATATTTTTTGATTTTAAGTTTTATTGGGATTTTGATTATGTTAATTACTCTCTAATTTACCCACTGATTAATTCCAAACTTCTTATGTGCATTTAGGGGATGACTCTACTCCCTAATTTTCTTGGGAATTTGTGATGAGTTAATTAGGAAATCATATAATGAATCCTTAATCTTTATTAATTAAGCTTAATTAAATATATGAATAGTGGTTTAATCCCTTTATTAAGTTAATTAAGCTTTGCTTAAGTGAATAAGAGATTTATGGAATAGATTTGGGGAATTTTCCCTAAGCCATTCCCTAAACCCCTTTCCTTCCTTAATCTAAACTTAATTAAGGGCTAATCCACTAATCACTTACTCAATTAACTTGATAAAATTTTTCAAAATATTCCAAAAGTTAACCAATTTATCTTGGGTAGGTGCTTAGGTGTTCAATAACCTAAGTAGCTTAAGGAAATCAAAATCCAACCCACATGTGTGGGAAGGGTTATGAAAGTACTTAAATTAAACCCTTTAGCTTAATTAATCACTAATTGTGAGTCAATTGCATTAGGCCCTTTCTTTCCTAGATGCATTGTTGATTTAAATTTCTTGTGTGATTTTATGTCATATATTGGCTCATAATTATTTGATTAGATATGTTAAAGAGGTGTAGGTATGGGGTAATTAATGCACTTAATTCATACCTTAACCTAAACAAAATATAAAAATTATTTAATGGTTCTAAAATTAAACTAAAATAACATACACATGTGGGAAATGGGTTAGGACCAGCAAACCTCATAACATTTCTTAAATTCAAATCAAACTCAAACAAAACTAAAAATCTCTTTAAAATAAATTTGGTTTACTTTAAATAATTCTATTTCATAGGATTTTCTTTATGAATTAATACATTCTTTTACTTTATTTCTTTCTTATCATGCTAGATGTGTATGGCATATGAAAATCATGCATTCATACTTTTTGAAAATCAAATGAAATATTTCCTTTATGTCAAATTGTATATTTTGGCTAAAGTAAGAATATGAATGGCTATTATCACTATTAAATCCAAAATTATTTTCAAAACTTATAAATCAAATATCATAACTGAAAGGTATGCTACTTATAATTATTTATAAGCTTGCATGTGAGTATAAAATGTGTTATGTGATTCTCCCTCTCTTTCTTAACATAGAATTGTATAGGATTTGCAAAGTGTATAGTCCATTTGAAAAGGACATAACACTTACTTAAATCCATTCCTATACACTCCTATGTCATGACTTAAGAAGAAATTCACATCACACATATAAACTAAATAATCAAACCAACTTCAAACAAATATAAACTTTTGCATGATTCTCTTTCCATGCATTTCTTTTTGTACATGCACATGTATTTAAGAAAAGTGGTATATTAGTCTGACAACCCTGGTATGAGACTTTAAGTAGCCTAAGTAGGTCTTGTACCTTACACCCCTGGTACTAACAATGACATCTAACTCACTTATGTCTTTTATACTTGTAAATGTGCATATGAAAAATGGATAAAAGAATCACCCTTTTCTACTCAACAAAAAATCATGCATCATAAAAACATCCAAATTTATTAAGCAAATTCTCTTAGCATTCATCATCAAGGTGTGCTAAACATTTCCATTTGCATGTATAGATATGCTTAGAGTTCATCCATATGCATGTTATACATGTTGGAAAAGAAATGAAGTGATGTATATTATGTGATAGTATTTCAGTTTACTTAATTTTAAAATGCATTTCTTTTTGAATAAGTTTGTTTAGGGAAAATCTAAACTTAGGATTAATTAAAACACATAATAAAACATTCACTAAACAAAAATCAAATATGAATCAACTTTAAAAATTACTTAAGGTAGGGAAGAAACAGAAGTTCTCTTCTCTTTTTCTCTCTTTACAACTTAGTAATTAATTGTAGATTCATTTAAACCAAATCAAAATATAAAATAAAATCAACCAAAGTAACTAAATCACTTATATGAAACAAATCCTCTAAATTGAACATTTTCATACTTGGGAAACTTCAACCTTAAAGCCTAGCTAAGCATACCACACAAAGCTTAAATAGCACACACATTAGGCTAAGTCACCATTTTTAGCTTTAGGTTAGGGCGGTGCATATGGTTTGATGTTTGCTTTATTTTATGATATTTTATTTTAGGATGTAGGTGTATATGTGTAGACGAATGGTAGGTGATTTTAGTCTAACCATTATTCTATAGGGATTGTGTTAAGTGTAGTAATAAAAATATAAATACTTTTACTATGTCTTATACCCTAAGCATAATCCAAAATAGGCGATGGACTTGGTTACCCATGGGTGCTAAGTCTAATTTATATATATATATATATATATGGATTTTGGAATTATTATGGGGCATTAGGATGAGATTTGGTCATGTCATGCCTTAATTAGTGAAATTTTATAAACCACATTCGAACCAACCCAAAGAAGAAAGAAGAAAGAAAAAAAGAAGAACGAAGAAAGAAGAAAGAAAAAAAGAAGAAAGAAGAAAGAAGAAAGAAGAAATAAGGAATGAAGACCCCCATAACAATGAATTCCTTCTTAATTGTAATTTATTCATTTGTAATCCGGGTTGTATAAGGGTAGAGCTTGGCTTCCCAATTTGTTTTCGGGTTTGTGCGGTGGAGCCCGACCACAAATGACCTTTTATTCTTTTATGCTAGCTTTATAAATTGATTGATGTTTATTTAGCTTGTGCATTAAGATGACATTTTTTCCTAGTTTCTTCCTTGCTTTGATGTATGGCCTGGATGATGATTAGACTCTTAGAAAAATAAATTTTCTATTTAATCAACTCAAAATTAAAAATAAAATAACTCATAACCTCATCTAAAGCTTAGACTATAAAACAAGATAAAATAATTAGCAACTCTTAGCTAGATGTTGTATTACTTTTCTCACATCATGCATAAAAAGAATATTATTTCACTTTTAATTGGAGGGCTTTCACCTTGCCAAATAACTTGGCTTGACCTTTGAGATTCATGGTAGAAACACACCTGCTTATCTTGCTAATTTTGACCCATAATCTAATTTCTCATGCATTAGACATATGAATCCTAAAGCTGTGTCAAATTGATTATCCAAAATAAAATAAAATATTATAAAATTTGTATTAGATTTAAGTCATTAACTCATGCCCTATATGATCTAGTCTCTTAGGGAGTGTGTTTAAGGGCTTAGTCTCTTTTTAAATAAATAACAGTTTAGCTATCTTGCAAAAGCATTTGACTTGCCTACATATTTTAAAATCGTAGGAGGAGTTAGTGGCCACCCCAGTGTTGTAAGTCAACAATGTGTTTATCCTCTTATGGAGGTAAACCAAATACCCATTTTCCTTAGATTTAGGTCATGCTTTTGGCCCTCGCCAAAGCTCCCTAGATTTAGGTTCAGAAGTTGCTTCTTCCCTTTGAGCATAAATCCTCACCTCTTAGGCATTTTCATGACCTTGTATCATAGAATTGTAAGCCCTAGATTTCTAATAAAAATTCAACTCAAATAAATTAATTCAAGTTTCAAAAATATAAAGCCCAACCATAGGATAGTTTGGGGTGCTTTCTTGACTTCCTAGTATCCTAAGCATCCCCTACTTATCTTCATTTGGCTTCGATAAGAACTCCCTCCTCTTGATCGATCCCACTTGACTTTTGTAAAAACAAACTAATCGATTGATAGCCTTACCTCTCAAAATCTTTAGAGACAATGATCATTTACCTTAATTGAGAGTATTCCTAAGAAATCCTATTCCTTAGGATGTAAATAACTATGAGGGCTTGCCCCTGTAGGGAACTTAACGAACTCAGATTAAAATAAACCTTGCTTTACTTTTCCGTGTAAAGTAGGGGAAGAATCTCTGGTACATTTTGAAGACCCATAGTCCTTAGAGTTCTTATTGAGGTGATTAGGTCCATTATAGGGTGGTGACTTCTATCTCTTGAGATAGTACACCTTTGCTGAACACCATAGCCAATCACCCTAATAAGAATATCTGCAGATCTGCGTGGTGTCCCAACAAGGTGTATTTATATATTTCTATTTTCATTTATCCTCTATTTCAAAAGAGGAGGATAGATGAAGGTAGAGATATATAAATTTTCACCATAAATTTTTTTACTCACTGGGATGGTTCCTCTCTCCATCTTTGGCAAAATGTCTCCAAGTATAGATAGTGAGTTTGTTTTTGTATGAATCCAAGACTATCTTTCTTCTTGGCACTTAGCTTATTTCATCCATAAGTTAAGCTAGCCAACATCTTTAAGTTTTAGTACCTCGGCCCACGTTAGTTTTAAAACCCTCGTTTGGTTCTCCAATGGGTAAAAAAATATTTTTAATAAAAAGAAAATAATTAAAGACTTCCTCCTTACCATTTTTATGGTAAGGAAAGGTTCATTTCAAAAATAAAGACAAAATAAATCCTTCATAATAGTCTTGCTTTTCAAAAGTACCTTTTCAAAATGCACTTAATAAAATATTTGCACTACATCTAACAATTTTCATAATTGTTACATGTAAGAACATTTCAAAAATAAAACCAACAATCATAATTTCCAAAAGCACAAATGAACTTCTTCACTAAATTCATTTTGATGAAGACTTCATTTTCAAAAATAAAATTCCAACAATCATAAACTTTCAAAAAGCACAATATTTGAAGATGGGCCTTTCCATTCAATACATCCAAATGTGTTGGATGGATGTTGCATCTTCAAGCAAAATCACAACTTTGAAATTCCACTCAACACATTCCACATATGTTAAGTTGAAATTTTCACCTTTTCAAAAAGCACATGTGAAACTTCTCCATTCAATATACCCATATTTATTGAATGGAGGTTTCATTTCCAATCAAAAATCAAATTTTCAAAAAGCACATATAAAACCTCTCCATTAAGTATACCCGCATTTATTGAATGGAGGTTTCATTTCCAATCAAAATCAAAAATAAATTTTCAAAAAGCACATATGAACATCTCCATTCAATATACCCAAATTTATTGAATGTAGATTTCATTTCCAAATTAAATGACACTATTTTGAAATACCACTTAACATATTCCATATATGATTAGTTTGGAATTTCCTCTTTCAAAAAGCAATAATCATGCACGAAACTACATCTTTGAAAAATGAAACATAATTGATTTCTATCTTACATACCCAAATTTGTTAAAATGGAAATCTCTCTTTTCAAAATCAATAAAACCCAATTTTTTTTAAAAAACACATTTGGAAATTTATTTCTTGCATACCATATTTGCTAAAGTGAAGCCTCTATTTTCGAAAAACAAAATTCAAAATTTTTTTTGGAATTTCATTTAGATCTTTTCTAGTGAAATCTCACAAAAATTCAAAACACATTAGAACTTCATTCTAGCATACCACATTTGAAAAGTGAAGTCTCCATTTCAAAACAAAATCAAAACAAAATTC
The DNA here is from genome assembly GCA_021442155.1 of Cymbidium sinense. Lineage (NCBI taxonomy): Eukaryota > Viridiplantae > Streptophyta > Magnoliopsida > Asparagales > Orchidaceae > Cymbidium > Cymbidium sinense. Next base: position 16,119,587 of record CM038232.1, on the reverse strand, counting down.
ACATTTTTGGAACTTCATTTTAGCATACCACATTTGCTAAAAGTGAAGTCTCCAATTTTAAAACAAAATTTGAAACACTTTTTTAGAATTTCATTTAGCATACTCAAATTTGCTAAGTGAGATCTCCATTTCACAAAATTTTAAAACACATTTGGAACGTCATTTTTAGCATACCATATTTTCTAAAGTGAAATCTCCATTTTCAAAACAAAATTTTCGTACATTTGGAACTTCATTCTAGCATACCCCATTTGCTAAAGTGAAGTCTCCCTTTTCAAAACACAAAAATTTAAAACCTTTTTTGGAATTTCATTTAGCATACCCAAATTTGCTAAGTGAAATCTTCATTTCACAAAATTTGAAACACATTTGGAACTTCATTTTTAGCATACCATATTTGCTAAAGTGAAGTCTCCCTTTTCAAAACACCAAAATTTGAAACATATTTTTGGAATTTCATTTATCATACTCAAATTTGCTAAATGAAATCTCCATTTCACAAAATATCAAAACACATTGGAACTTCATTTTTAGCATACCATATTTGCTAAAGTGAAGTCTCCATTTTTGAAACACAAAAATTTGAAACACATTTTTGGAATTTCATTTAGCATACTCAAATTTGCTAAGTGAAATCTCCATTTCACAAAAATTTCAAAACACATTGGAACTTCATTTTAGCATACCATATTTGCTAAAGTAAAGTCTCCATTTTTAAAACACACAAATTTGAAACACATTTTTGGAATTTCATTTAGCATACTCAAATTTGTTAAGTGAAATGTCCATTTCACAAAATTTCAAAACACATTGGAACTTCATTTTTAGCATACCATATTTGCAAAAGTGAAGTCTCCATTTAAAAAAAAATAAAACTTTGAAACACAATTTTGGAATTTCATTTAGCATACTCAAATTTGCTAAGTGAAATATCCATCTCACAAAATTCAAAACACATTGGAACTTCCTTTTAGCATACCACATTTTCTAAAGTGAAGTCTCCATTTTCAAAACAAAATTCAAAATAAAAGAAGCACACTTGGATTTCCTTAGCATAGCCAAATTTGATAAATAATCTTATTTTTAAAATCAAAATCAAAAATAAAAGAAAACATTAGGATTTTCTTAGCATACTGAAATTTGCTAAGAATCCTATTTTAAAAAAATTTCAAAAATAAAACACACTTGGATTCTTCATTTAGCATTCCCAAATTTGCTAAATGTGGATTCCATTTTCAAATCACAAATGATTTGGAAAATAAAGCAAGTAAAAAGAAAAAAAAAGAAGAAATTATTTTCAAACACCTCACTTAGCATACCCAAATTTGTTGAGTAAGTAAATTCCAAAAATCTCAAATCAAAAATCAAAATTGCACCTTTACTTTAACATACTAAAATTTGTTAAATGAAGGGTCCTCAAAATCAAAAATCAAAATCAAACATGAACCTAATGAAAGGTTTTCTCCAAAAATATTTGAATCCATTTTCGACATACTCAAATTTGTTAAAAGTGAGTTCTACATTGAAAAATCCTGTTTCCAATCAATCTCAAAATCTCTTCTAAATCCATTTGAGCCCAACTTAACACTTTCAAGATGTTGAGTGTGGGTTCAAATTCTAAAATTCAAATTCAAAAATCAACAAAATAGAAATATGGTTCAAGTTTATTTTTAACATTTCAGACTTTCGTTCAACGTTAATTTCAGTTTCAGTTTTAGTTGATTGCAATGACAACATAAAAGTATGTTTTCACATTTGCTCATGGGATGGACTTGGCCCTGGATCAGGCCAGCCTTCGATGATCTAACTATGCCCACCTCATCCACTTTAGTTGAGGCTTCGAGGGGGTCAGGATTACATGTGAGGGCACTCCCCTCACGATAGTTAGTAGGTGCAAGGTGACCAGGCAGAAGCCAATCATCCAGGTCAACATGCCATCTTACTCAGATATCCTCTCACTAAAGAGGAAGGCTATGGTGGTTCCCACAGCAGCAGTATCAATGCCAGTATTAGTGCCAGCATTAGTGTGTTTGGTTGTTCCCCATGCTGCCCCAGTAAGGGCTAGCACCCACTCACTAGTACCCTCTAAGGGGAAGGCTCCCCTGATCTTAGGGATTGTCTCTCTTACTTTTGAGGTTGGGTCTAGCTCTTACTTTGTTCGCCCTACCAAGACCCAATGAACAAATAAGAACCACATGATAAAGCGGTACCACACTCGCATTACTAGGGAGTTAGAGGTAGCTACTTAGTATGTTGTAGAGGATCTGCCCATGATGGTTTCCCCACTGGCTATAGCAAACCCATTCCACCCTGTCTCTAGATCTAATAGAGAGTATGCTAGAAATATTTTTGCTTCACCTCCACCAATGGTTCAGTTCCAGGCACCTATTGGTCAGAGGAGGAGGTTATATGTCAACCTTTGTTCAGTATTATGCTGAGTAGGTGGAGCTATAGACGATTGGAGTCCGGGGCTCAATTTGATTTGAGATTAGTTATCCCCCATAGTGTGGGTAGGTAGCTATGGTGAAATTTGTATATGTTGAATTCTAAAGAAGTAAAATATATACTTCTATCTTCACTCCATGTGGGATAAAAATGAAGATGAAAGTATGCATCTTCTTCTTTTTATGCATTTTTGACACCACGTAGATCCACAAATATTCTTATTGAGGGTGATCGGGTATGACATTAAGGAGAAGTGTATTAACCTGAAAGATAGAATTCACCACCCTACAATGGACTTAATCACCTCAACAAGGACTCTTAAGGACAATGGATCTGCATGTGTACCAAAGATTCTTTTCTTATTTTACATGAAAAAGTAAAGTAGGGTTTATTTTAAACCAGGTTCATTAAGTTTGCCACAGGGGCAAACCCCCATAATTAATTACATCCAAAGGAATGAGATCCCTTAGGAGTACTCTCTATTAAGGTGAATGATCATTATCTCCAAAGATTTCAATAGGTAGGACTATCAATCGATTAGGTTATTTTGGAAGATCAAATGGGATTAATCAAATGGAGAGAGTTATTGTCGAAGCCAAATAAAGATAAGTTGAATTATTTCCTAAACCTAGCGAACATCTCAAACTATCCTACGATTGGATTTTACAATTTTGAAGTTGAATTATTCATTTGAATTGACTTTTTATTAGAAGTTTAGGGCTTATAATTCCATAATACAAGATTATAAAAATGCCTAAGAGGTGAATGCTCCTTATGAAGGGAGAAGCAATCTCAGAACCTAAATTTAGGGAGCTTTGGCGAGGGCTGAAATAGTGACCTAAATCTAAGGTGATGATGGGTATTTGGTTTTCCTCTATAAGAGAGGACAAACCACTTGATTGCTTGAACTTACAATCGCCTGGGAGTGGCCGCCAACTAACTCCTATGATTTTTAATTCATGTAGGCAAGTCATATGCTTTATGCAAGATAGCTAGGCTATTATTTATTTAGAAAGAGACTAAGTCCTTAAACTCACTCCCTAAAGATACTAGATCATGTAAGGGTATTCTTAAAATGACCTAAATCTAATGCAAATCATATTTTATTTTATTTTCATTTTTATACAATCATTTTGACTCAGGCTAATAGGATTCATATGCCTAATGCATGAGAAGTAAGGTTATTGGCCAAAATCAGCTAGAAGGGAGGAGGTGTATTTCCACCATGGCTCTCAAAGGTCAAGCCAAGTTACTCTAGCAAAGGTGGAAGCCCTCCAATCAAGAGTAAAAATAACATGCATGCATGCATGATGTTATAAAAGAAATACTCATCCGTAAGGGGTTGCTAATTCTTTTATCTTGATTTTAACCTAAGCTTTAGGTGAGGTTATGAGTTATTTATTTTTAATTTTGAATTGTTAGATTTGGTAGAAGATTTATTTTTTCCTAAGAGCTTAATCCACATTTAGGCCATACATAAAGCAAGGAAGAAACTAGGAAAAGCATGCCATCTTAATGCACAAGCTAAATAAACCATCAATTAATTTATAAATCTAACGCAAAAGAATAAGAGGCCATTTATGGTTGGGCATCACGCACAAACCCAAAAATAAATTAGGTAGCTGAGCTCTACCCTTATACAACCCAAATTATAAATGAATTAAGTGCAATTTAAGCAAGGAACTCATTGTTATGGGGTCTTCAAGCTTTATTTCTTCATTCTTCTTTATTCTTTCTTCGTATTTTTTTCTTTCTTCTTCTTTTCTTTTTTTGGATGATTGGAAGGTGGTTGTTCCAAAGGCTTCACATGGTACATAAAATGAAATCTTATGACCAATGCTCATCCTAATCCCCATAACAATCATTCCAAAATCCTAATTGCAAAAATTACATGAAAGGAAGAGTAAATCATACTAATACATATAAAATAGAGATTAGCTAAACAAACCACTCAAATCCCAAGCATGTATATTAGACTTATCACCCCACACATGGGTGGCTAGGTCCACCTAGCTTATTAGATTATGCATAGGGGTATAAACATTTGCACAACAAAAGCATTTATATTATTATTTATTACAACGCCCCTTAAGCACAATCCTCTACAGAAGATAATGATTAGACTAAATCATCCTACCATTCATTCTATGTATATTCACCCTAACATCTAGACTAAAACATATATCACAAAATAAAAGCAAACATCAAATCATGCACTGTCGTAACCTAAAGCTAGAAGTGGTGACTTAGCCTAATGTGTGTGCTTTAGAGGTTTGTGTGGTATGCTTAGTTATGACTTTAAGTTAGAATTTTCTAAGTGTGAAGGAATGTTCAACTTAGAAGAGGGTTTCATTTAAGTGGTTTAAGTGGTTTAATTATTTTGGGTTGATTTTTTTGTGCTTTGATTGGGTTCAAGTGAATCTTACAATTAATTATTAAGAGAAATGAGAAGAGAACTTCTCTTCCTTCCCTAACCTAAGTAATTTCTAAAGTTGATTCATATTTTAGTTTTGTTTAGTGAATGTTTTATTATGTTTTTTAATTAATCCTAAGTTTAGATAAACTCTAAACAAACCTATTAAAAAAGAAAAATATTTTAAGATTAAATAAAGTGAGTTAAGATCACAAAACACACATCACTTCTTTTCTTTCCCAACATGTATAACATTCATATGAATGAATCCTAAGCATATCTATACATACCAAATGGGAATGTTTTGTACACTTTATGATGCATGCTAAATAAGTTACTTAAGAAAATTTAAATGTTTATGATGTATGATTTTCATTAAGTATAAAAGGGGTTTATTATCCAATTTTCACATGCACATATGAATGTATGAAAGGCATAAGTGAGTATGACGCCATTGTTCACCAGGGGTGTAAGGTACAAGACCCATAGACTACTTGCCTTGTAACCCTGGGTTGTCCAGACTAATGTACTTTCTTAAATACAATCATATAAAATAAATAAATGGAAAAGAAAGAATGCAAAAGTTTGTGTTGGTTGATTTAGTTTTGTTTATATAATTTATATGTACAAGTGTAGGTATCCTTCTTAAGTAATAGCATAGGAATGAATAAGAGATGGAATTAGGCAAGTGTTAGGTTCTTTTCAAATGAACTATACACTTTACCAAATCTATTCAAAACTATACCAAAAGAGAGGAGAAGAAAACTACACTAAGCACATCCTTATATTTTACTCACATGCAAGCTTCTAAGTAAGATATAAGTAACACACTTTTAGTTTTGATAATTGATTCATATATTTTAAAAAAATGGATTTAATAGTGATATTAGCCACTCATATTCTTACTTTAGCCAAAACATGAATTTGACATAAAGGAAATATTTTCATTTTAAATTTGATATTTGAAAAGCATGAATGTATGAAATAAGATGACTCACACAATTAACATGTTAGGAAAGAACTAAAGTGATGAAAGCATGTAAACACATTCACCTTAATTAATTCCTAAAGACAATCTTATTAAATAGGAAAGCTTAAAGAAAATCAAAGTTTGTTTAATGTGATTTTTGTTTAATTTTGGATTTGATTTAATTTGGAAAATGTGAGGTGAGTTTTCTATTCCTAACCCATCCCCACATGTGTCTAATATTTTTGTTCAATTGTTAGTTGATTAGATTCTTTTTATATTTTGATTAGGTTAATGTATAAATTAAACATGTTAATTATCCCTTACCAACACCACCTTTGCATAGTTAATCAAATAATTATGAGCCAATGAGATGACATAAAATCATACAAGAAATTTAAATTAGTAGTGCACCTAGGAGAAAAAAGGCCTAATGCAATTTTGCTCATGATTAATGATTAATTTAGCTAAGGGATTTAACTTAAGTAATTTTGAAACACCCCTGAGACATATGAGTTGAATTTTGATTTCCCTAATTGTACTTAGGCTCTTAAACACCTAAGCATCTACCCAAGAAGAATTAATTGAGTTCTAGAAAATTTTAAAATTTTATAAAATTAATTAAGGGGATAATTAATGAATTAACATTTAATTAAGGTAATATTAAGGAATAAAGAGTGTTTAAGCTAGATCACATCTAACAGTCAAAATTTCTTTCACAAAGCTCCACACCACATTGAGTTTAAGCTCAAAAAATGACTAACCTCATCGGAGGTGATCACCGCTGAGGGAAGCAAAGCTTTGCTAAAGTTTGAGGGGTTGAGGTAACTTCTCCTATGGACCAACTCCTCCTCCAAGTGAGCTCGACTTTGGTCTAGGTGACTCCTCCTTTACATCAAGAACTTGAAAAAGAGCTTGGGCAAGCTTGATTGGGGTTCCTGAGGGAGTGCAAAGGGAATTGGCTTGATTTTAAGTGTGGAGTAATAAAATTTTGGTGGAGCTCCCTTGTTTTCACCTTATTAAATTCAAGAAATTAGAATTGGCAAATGCTTTAGAGAGCTTGGGATCACTGAAAAATGACTCCTTTGGCTTCCTAACACTCAATCGACTGAGGAATGTTGGAATGAGAGTGAATTAGGGGGAGTATATCTCCCCTTGGAAATCGATGACCAGAATGGGCTTGCCATTTTGATCCAATTGCCTAATTTAGATGGGTTGTTAGGCTATTTTCAATTGCACATGGTTCAATTTTGGTCAGAGAAGTAGTGGAGAAGCTTTCCATGTTCTCAAAATGAGTGGGAAGACTTGCCATGTGGCCATTTCCATGCACATGGTCAGTTTTATTGGGTTAGGTTGGGCTGGTCCAAGCCCATTGGGTTGGGTGTACCACCCTCCCTAGTGTTCACTTGATCCACTAGGAGAGTGCCAAGTGAGTAAGAAGAGAATTAGACCAAATTTCAAATGGAATTGGCCAAAATTTACCCTATGGCCTAGGGGTCAAATGTCCTAGGGGTCAAATGGTCATTTGGATGATTTTTGAATTTGGGTATGTTTGGTATGTTGAGAAAATAGGTTTGTCCAAGTTTCATTGGATTTGGAGTTCATTTAGTATTATTTGGCCCATGTTGACCCCTTTAGGTCAAAATGGGTCAACTTGGGTCAAGTTGACCAATTGGTCAAATTGAGTCAAACCAAGGGTTGGGTCAAGTTCATATGACCATTTGAAATGTTCTCGTGGCTTTGGTTTGATTCAATTTGGTTTAGGTTTGAATTTGGTACATATGACTTCATTTAGGTCAAATGGGTCAAGTTGACCAATTTGACCCATTTGACCTATTTGAGCTAGGTCATTGGTAGGTTTAGGTTTGGTTAGTCAAGTGGATTGGTATCTTTGTTTCCAATCAATTTTAGTTAAATTTGAATTTGGCTTAATATGACCCTTTAGGTCAAGTTGGGTTCAAGGTCAATTGGGCTAAGTTAGATCTAGTTGGCCAATTGAGGCTTTGGTCAAGTTCAACAAGTGATTTAGAATGAACTTGACCTATTGGTTTCAATCAATTTGGCTTAGATCAAGTTTTGACACATTTTGACTTTTTAGGTCAAGTTGGATCAACTCAACAAGTGGCCAATTAGTTAGTTAAATCAAATTGACTTCATCAAGTTCAAACATTGATTATGACTGAACTTAGATCATTGGATTCAATAAATTTGGCCTATGATAGATTTTGGCTATGTTAGGTGTCATTTTGGTTATGTGTTGACTTGGTCAACCCTTAGGTTTGACTTGGTTTGACTCAATTTGAGTGATTGATCATCTCATGATGATTGTTGATCATGATGAGAGGTATAGATGAGCTTACTTCAATCCAATTTAGTTAGGATTAGAATTTGTCTCATAAGGGTACTTTAGGTCACTTTGGGTCAAGTGAGCCTAAGTGGGTCAAATGGCTTGGTCAAAGCTTGATTTGAGTTTGATTGAACTCACATATGGACTTATGATTGAAATAAATCCATTTGCAAGTGGTTTGAAGTCAAATGGGTTTTGATTCATTTGACAATTTCAAGTTCAAAGGGTGAACATGAAATGGATTTTGGCTTGACTTTTGAATTGAGTTTTGGTTAAGTGAGTGAAGTTTGTATTTATATTTGGATTCATGATTGAAGGATTGATTGAATCATGATGGAAAATCAAGAGTTTGGCATGATTTGAAGTTGATTTGGCTAAGTTCAAAAATTTGACTTGAAAGGCTTAAGTTAGATTTTGGTTGAATTTGAATTTGACTTTTGGATTTAGTTTGGTTGATTTGAATTTATATTTCATTTATATAAGTGAATATAAATGAGGATATAAATGAGTCATGAGAAAATCTCATGAGTTTGAAGTGATTTGAAGATGATCTATGCTAAGTATTTAAGAGGGAAATTAAGGACTTAGGAATGATTTTGAATTAGGAATTTAAATTTTGGAATTTGATTTGATTGATTTGAATTTATATTTCATTTATATATGTGAATATAAATGAGAATATAAATAAGTTATGAGAAAATTTTATGAATTTGAATTGATTTAGATTTGATTTAGGCTAAGTCCTTAAGAGGGAATTAAAGGACTTAAGAAATATTTTGAACTTGGAATTTGAATTATGGATTTTGATTTGATTGATTTTAATTTATATTTCATTTATATATATGAATATAAATGAGAATATAAATGAGTTATGAGAAAATTTCATGAATTTTAATTAATTTGAAGATGATCTTGGCTAAGTCCATGAGGGGAAATAAAGGGTTAGGCAAGATTTGGAATTTTGAATTTTAACTTGGAATTCAATCATGTGTTTCAATCATAATCATATAGCATTGATTTGAGTTTGGAGAAAATCAATTAGGCTAGAATTGATTTAGGTTTCATGTTGATTTAATTTGGAGTTTAACTTGAAGGAAGGATGTAAGAAAAGTGGTTCAAGCTATAGAGTAAGAAAATTTTCCTAACACTCCTAAGGCTTGACCTATTCCTATGACTAACTCTTCTAAGTTTCTAGGGCTAGGTGAGTGTCCACCTAATCACTAAATGTGTCTTAAGACTAAGGATCTCTTAAATTCTAAGAGGAGTCCTATATCTAAGATGGAGGGGTTGAGAGTTCATCCTAAAAATGAGGTCAACAACGATCTTAGTCTAACCATTATCTTCTACAGGAGATTGTGCTTAAGGGGCATTATAATAAAATATAAATGCCTTTGTTGTACAGGTTCTTATACCCCTAAGCATAATCCAATATGTCGTGGACTTGGTTACCCATGTGTGGGGTGCTAAGTCCAATATACTTACTTGAGATTTGTATGATTTGTTTAGCTAATCTTTGTTTTGCAAGTGTTAGTTAGATTTACTTTTCCTCTTCATGTAATTTTTGTAATTATGATTTTGGAATGAATGTTATGGAGGATTAGGATGAACATTGGTTATAAGATTATATCTTATGTACCATGTGAAGCCTTTGGAGCAACCACCTTCCAACCATCCAAAAGAAGGAACTAAAAGAAGAAAGAAGAAAGAAGAATGAAGAAATGAAGAATGAAGACCCCGACAACATGAATTCTTGCTTGATTGTAAATAAATCATTTGTAATCCGGGTTGTATAAGGGTAGAGCTCGGCTACCCAATTTATTTTTTGAGTTTGTGCGGTGGTGCCTGACCACAAATGGCCTTTTATTATTTTGCGTTAGCTTTATAAAATGTTTGATGTTTTGTTTATCTTGTGCATTAAGATGACATGTTTTCCTAGTTTCTTCCTTGCTTTGATGTATAGCCTGGATGATAATTAGGCTCTTAGGAAAAAAATAAATATTCTACCAAATTAATCAACTCAAAATTAAAAATAAATAACTCATAACCTCACCTAAAGCTTAGGCTAAAAATCAAGATAAAAGAATTAGCAACCACTTAGCTGGATGAGCTTTTCTAACATAATGCATAAAAGCATATTATCTCACTCTTGATTGGAGGGCTTCCACCTTTGTCAGAGAACTTGGCTTGACCTTTGAGAGCCATGGTGGAAACACACCTCCCCTTCTCATTGATTTTGGCCCATAATCTTATTTCTCATGCATTAGGCATATGAGTCTTATAAGCTTGAGTCAACTGATTGTCCAAAAATAAAAGTAAATGGTGATATGTTTTGCATTAAATCTAGGTCATTTTTCATTCCCTTACATGATCTAGTCTCTTAGGGAGTGAGTTTAAGGACTTAGTCTCTTTCTAAAATAAATAACAACCTAGCTATCTTGCATAAAGCATATGACTTACCTACATGAATTTAAAATCGTAAGAGGAGTTAGTTGGCGGCCACCCCTAGGCAGTTATAAGTCCAAGCAGTCGGGTGATTTGTCCTCTCTTGTGGAGGCAAACCAAATACCCATTTCATAGATTATGGTCATGTGATTTTGTCCCTTGCCAAAGCTCCTAGGTTTAGGTTCTGAGGTTTGAAGAGAAAATCCAAAGGTTTGAATTAATTTGAGTTTGATTTGGTTAAGTAAAGAATTTGACTTGAAAGAGTTTAGGTTAGATTTTGATTAGATTTGGATTTGAGTTTTGAATTGGTTTTGGGTATTTAGATTTATATTTCATTTATATTTGTGAATATAAATGAGTTATGAGAAAATCTTTTGAGTTTAAAATGATTTAGATTTGATTTGAGCTAAGTCTATAAGATGAAATCAAAGTGACTTAGGAATGATTTTTTTTTATTTGAAATTGGTCATGGATGTCAATCACTTAAAATTGATTCATGATTTGAGAAAATCCATTGGAATTGATTTAAGGTTTGAGAAAATCAATTAAGTTGGAATTGATTTGATTTTGAGGTTGATTTAAATTTAAAGTTGGTTTGAATTTATAGTTGATTTGGATTTGAAGTTGGTTTGAATCTGGGTTGATTTAGATTTGAAGTTTGATTTGAATTTGAAGTTTGACTTAAAAGAAGGAAGTAAGGATTTGGTTTAAGCTATAGGGGTAAAGTTTTCCTAACACCCCTAAGACATGACCTATTCCTATGGCTAACTCTTCTAAGTTTCTAGGTTAGGTTAAGTGTTCACCTAATCACTAGAAGTATCTTAAGACTAAAGAACTCTTAATGTCTAAGAGTTGTCCTATGTCTAAATGGAGATGTTGGGAGCTCACTCCAAAAGTGAGGTCAACAGTGAACTTGGTCAAAATTTAAATGTAAAAGAAAAAGAAGCAAAAAAAAAAAAGAGAAAAGTATAAGTGAACGAGAAAAAGGACACCAAGGAAGAAGTAGAGCCGCATTTCACATTCCACCCATAGTTCATTCCACCATACAGACATATGGGTAGGATGACTCGACATCCACCAAGTAGAGGTAGAGGTAGAGGCAGATATAGAGGCAATATCAGAGGTGGAAGACCCCCTGGTTGGCAACCAGCCAATAGGGGTTATGTTCCAGTTCACAGGAGTACCCCTATTATGCATATAGACTTGGAATCTAGCTTGGAGGATGAGTCTCATATGATTAGCATACACCAACCCCTCTCAGCTAGTTTCATTGGAGGTGACACTTGAGGCAGATAGTGATGAAGATCAGGCCTCTAAGCAAAGCACGAATATATTTGAATCAGGTTTATGTAAGATTATTAGGTAGTAGTTGAGAACTTTATCTCTGACCTCACTTTCTTCTCAAAACATTGAAGGTTTAGTAGTTAAGGAGGCTCCTAAGTCTTCCATGAATGTCAAGCTGAAGAGATTCCTATTGGGATCATCATCCTCAAGTCCAGGAGCTGATGTAGAACTTGAGGATAATTCATATAGAGAATTAATAGAATTACCTTTTGATTGGTACTCGCTTTGTGTTCATAATCTTGCAAAGAAAGGTTTGATTCCTTACACATGGTCAAAGCACTGGTCGAGTATTTCAAAAAGCTGTGGAACAATAAAGGTAAGGATGCATAATCAAGATCAAGATTAGGATTCAGTATAATAAGTCCAGTCAATGATGATGATTACTGCTTAATTATCACCAATCATCTAGAATCTGATAGGTTCTTCTCAAACCACACTAACTTATAAGGATGTGTGTTTAGAAACTTTAGATGATCCTGATGATCTTCAAATCAAAGATGCACCTCCAGAATATGAAGAGGAGATCCATTCAACTATTGACAAGCTCAAAGAAATTAACCTCAAGATAGAAGAAAATCCACTCCCGATATACATCAGTTCTCTATTAAATGAAGAAGAAACCAATGACTTAGTTAGGCTATTGATTGAGTTTAAGGACTGCTTTGCATGGAGCTATAAAGAGATGCCTGAATTATCTCCTGATGTAGTAGTCCACAAACTAGCAATAGACCCTAACACTACCCTATCAAGCAAGATTTTAGATGCATGTGATTAGAAATCAAACAACAAGTCATTTCTAAAATCAAGAAATTGATCGATGCAAGTTTCATCAGGAAAGAAAAATACCCTACCTAATTAGCCAGTGTCATGCCAGTTAAGAAAAAGAATGGCCAAATTTGCATATGCGTCAATTTGAGACTTAAATAAGGCATGTCCTAAGGATGAATTTCATCTTCCTATACCAGAATTAATGTTCGAACCCACTTGGGAAGGCCCTTTATCATAGAAAAGGCCTATCAATGAGGATCTTATCAGCTTATTGATTGTAAAGGGAAACACCTGATTATTTCAATTAATGGGCTCTATTTGAAGAAATATTACCCATAAAATCATGTTTGAAAATAATTATCATCAAAAGAACAAAATTTCATTCCAATTCATCAAAATATTCTCTTCATTTGAAGTGTTATCTGCTTGTTTGCGAATCCACCACGACATGTTTAGGGTAGGTGTAAGAGAACCTAAGCAGCATCCTATCCCTCTTTCATAACATGAACACAAATTAAACATGATTCCCCTAGTGCTACTAGAATAGGTTTAAGAGATCCCAAGAGGCATCCTATTTTGACTAGCATAACTAAGTTAGGTGTAAAAGAACCCAAGCAACATCCTTTCTTGGTGGAATCCCAACTGCCATTCATGGCACCATTTCATCAATTCTCTGACATATTTTAGGATTGGTGTAAGAGTACCCGAGGCATCCTATTCCTTTTAACATAAACACAAATAAAAATAAACACATATCTTTTCTCTCGGGCTATTTTGATGTGGTAGCAATCCCCCTGTGGCACTCTCTCATTAGCTTCTCTAGGTTGGGCTAACATGCTACCTTGCTAGTATGTCACCCCAGTGGTCACTTATCTGGTGGATGTGAGTCCTCGTGCTTTCTTCCTAACTTGACCATTGCAAACCAATGAGTTCCTTGTTAGTTTTGTAGACCTCATTGCGCAGCCAGTAAGCTATCTCATGTTGACTTTGTTTAAGAGGATGTAAGACTACACACTTTCTTCTTGGACTAGCCATCATGATCTAACTAGGTCGAGTATATTTGAGGTTTATGGTAAGTCTCCCAATGACTCCTTTCCTCTTGACTACTTTTGAGCTAATTTAAGTATCCCAGTGGCATTCACTCAGTAGTTACCCTAGGTCGGATAGCACTTGTCGAGCCAAAGATAGACAATCCCAGCAATCAGTTCTATTGTAGGAGGATGTGAGTCTCTGATGCTTTCTTCCTAGGCTAATTATTGCAAGCTGATGGGCACTTTAGGTTCGATGATGTTCACTATGTTGTAGTGACTCACCCGATGGATACACCACTTTGGTAAATGTGAGTCCCTGTGTTTTCTCCTTGAGTTGGCCACTGAATACTTATAGATATTATCTTCTTTAGGGTTTTGGATAAAGCCCTTAGTGGCCCCTTTCCCCAGGCACTTTACTTGGATCATGTCCTTTGACCCATTTAGACACAAGCCAGGTTACTCTTGGATTGTGTCCCCTTTCCTAGTAGCCTCCCCTGTGGTTGGAGAATTTATTCAATGGATGTATAGATTCTCCCTTGGTTCAATAAATTTGAGATAGGTCTAGGCTGATATAAATTCCTTCTCATTATGATCCCTCAAAACCAATAGAGTTCAAGATAAACAAAGAAATTTATTTGTGGATTAGGAATTTAAGCCCCCAGCAGCCTCTTTCCAAAGCAAGCATCCTATCTTTAGGGCGGTGTCAGCAGAACTCTATATAGGAATTGCCTGACTATGCTTGAGCTGAGATAAGTCCCCAAGTTGGCACTCTCTTGTAATCTCCCTTAGTTCAGGTTCAATCTATTTTGTTACAAGCAAGTTTCCCCCACAGTCATTCCACTTTGGAAGATGTAAGTCTACTACGCATTCTTTCTAGCATGACTATTGGAAATCAATGGGCAGCCTTAGGTCAAGTTGACATGTTACCTCACTAATGTGTCTCCCTAGTGGTCTTTTATTCAAAAAAGATGTGAGTCCCCATGCTTTCTTCCTTGAATTAACCACTGTAAATTGAAAGGCACCCCTTTGGTTGGATAGTTCTCCCCTATGTCGAGAAGCTACTCCCTTTGGATTGGCAAATCTAAAATTAAGCCAAAGAAAACATGTTCCCTACTTAGTCCCATCACAAATTGATGGGATCCATAAAATAAAAAATTAAATTAACTTTGACTATTTTTGAGTTGATTTAAGTCCCCAAGAGGCATTCACTCAATAGTCAGTCCTAGGTCGGGTCCGATTTGTTGCACAAGAAACCAATCACCCTAGTGGTTTTTATATTGGAAGATGTGAGTTCTCGTTGTTTCTTCTTAACTTAACCATTGCAAACTGAAAGGTAACCCCTTTGGTTGGATAGTCTTAGTGTGTGATTGGTAAACTACCCCTTTGGATTGGTAAATCTAAATGTAGCTCAAGGCTGACAAGGCCCCTACTCAGTGCAGTCCATTGCAAACCGATGGGATCCATCAAGTATAATTAAAAAAATGAAATTAACTTTGACTATATTTGAGCTGATTTAAGTCTCCCAGTGGCATTCACTCAATAGTCAGCCTAAGGTTGGTTTCAATCCATTGCCTCACCAACTGATCACCCCAGCGACTGATCCCTACTTTGGAGGATGTAAGTCTCGCTTTTTTCTAGTACAAACGCGGCAACCCTCCCTCGGATAGTCCTACCATGTGGTTGGTAAGCTACTCCCTTTGGATTGGTAAATCTAAAGTAGGCCAAAACCAACACTGCCCTACTTAGTGCAGTCCATCACAAACCGATGGGATCCATCAAAATAACTAAAAATAAAATTAATTTTGACTATCTTTGAGTTGATTTAAGTCCCCCAGTAGTAGTCACTTAATAGTCAGCTTAAGGTTGGGTTCAATCCATTGCCCTGTAGAATCGATCTCTACTTTGGAAGATATATGTTTATTATGCTTTCTTCCTAATACAGTCGCTACACACCGAAAGGCAACCCCTCCGATCGGATAGCCTTACCATGTGGTTGGTAAGCTACTCTATTTAGATCGGTAAATCTAAATGTAGGCCAAGGCCAACATGGCCCCAACTTAATGTGGTCCATTGCAAACCGACAGTGTCCATCTCAAAATTCAAAAATTAAAATCTGAAATAAATTTAACCCTCCTCCCTTAGGAGTCCATCTAACAAACAAAACCAATCCAATCAACCTCCCTCAGTGGAGTTAAATCAAATAAATTAAATCAATTTATTTCTCCTCAGTGAGATGCAAATCTTTCTAGTTCTCCCAATGGAACCAATTCAATCCAACTTGAACTTGCTCCTGCAGTGGAGAGTTCACATTTTCATCTCCAGCGAATCCCGAATTCTAATCTGCCAGCAAATTTTAAAACCTCTTATCCCCAATGGATGACTTGAACTTGCTCCCCTAGTGGAGAGTCCACATTTTCATCCCTAGTGGAGCACCAAATCATAAATCAACAAATCAAATCAAATTTTCTCCCTAGTGAGACACAAATTAAATTAAATCTCTCATCCCCCAGTGGATGACTTGAACCTGCTTCCCTAGTAGATGGTTCACATACTCTATCCCTAGCGATTCCTCCTCTACTCTCTTATGTTGTTAACATGAGTAGAGTCACATTGCACTAAGCTTTTGATTCCTTCTGCATCTTGGGTTAGGGGTAGATCATTTCTGTTAATGCTTGTGATCATTCAGATGTTGTTGATCATCTCGGTCAACACCAATACGTGCGGTGTACCTTGTTAGTCACACCAAACCTATTGGATACCCTTTGTTGACCTCCTTTAGAGTGAGCTTTCAACTTCTTCATCCTAGGCATAAAGATTCCTTTAAACACTAAGAGTTCCTTAGTCTTAAGACACTTTCTATTGATTAGGTGAACACTTAACCTAATTCTAGAGACTTAGAAGAGTTGGCCAAATGAATAGGTTATGCCTTAGGGGTATTAGAAAACTTGCCTACCTTATAGCTTGAACTAAATCCTTACTTCCTTCTTTGAAGTCAAACTTTAAATTCAAATCAACTTCAAAATCAAACCAACTTTAAATTCAAACTATCTTCAAATTCAAATCAACTTCAAACTCAAATCAATTCCAACTCAATTGATTTTCTCAAATTCAAATCAAATCCAAAATCTTTCCTAAGCCATTTTGATTTCATCTTATGGACTTAGCTCAAATTAAATCCAAATCACTTCAAACTCAAAAGATTTTCTCATAACCCATTTATATTCTCATTTATATTCACAAATATAAATGAGATATAAATTCAAATCACCAAAACTAAATCCAAAACTCAATCCCAAAAAAAAATCTTTCTAAGCCATTTTGATTTCATCTCATGGACTTAGCTCAAATCAAATCCAAATCACTCCAAATTCAAAATATTTTTTTTCACAACCCATTTATATTCTCATTTATATTCACAACAATAAATGAAATATAAATTCAAAATTGAAGTCCAAATCTAACCTAAATCCAACTTATGCTCTTTCAAGTCAAATTCTTGAACTTAGCCAAATCATTCTCAAATCAATCCAAGCCTTTGGATTTTCTCTTCAAATAATCATTCGTTCAATCACAAACCAAATATAAACATAAACTTCAATCATCAAACCAAAATAAAACTACCCAAATCAAATCCATGTTCATCCATTGAACTTGAAATTGCCAAATGAATCAAAACCCGTTTGATTCCAAATCACTTGCAATTGGATTTATATTTCAATCATAAGTTCACATGTGAGTTCAACCAAACTTGAATTAAGCTTTGATCAAACCAATTGACCCACTTAAGCTCACTTGACCCAAAGTGACCTAAAAGACCTTTTTGAGCCAAATTCTAATCCAACCCAAATTGGATTGAACAAAGCCCATCAAAGCCTCACATTGTGAGCAACAATCATCCTAGAATGATCAATCACTCAAATTGGATAAAACCAAGTCAAACCTAGCCTTTGACCAAGTCAATACTTAGCCAAATGAAACCTAAACTAGCCAAAATCCATCATAAGATAAATTGATTGAAACCATTGATCTAAACTAGTTCATAATCAATGATTGAACATGATCAAGCCATCAATTGAGCCAAACTAGCAAATTGGCCACTTGACCCAAGTTAACCTAAAAAGTCAAAATAGGTCAAATTTTGATCTAAGAAAAATTGGTTACAATCAATGGGTCAAATTCATTCTAAATCACTTGTTGAACTTGACCAAAGCCTCAATTGGCCAACTAGACCCAACCTAACTCAATTGACCATGAACCCAACTTGACCTAAAAGGTCAAATCAACTTGAAATCAAACCAAACCAAAATTGATTGAAACCAAAGCTTGCAAAATATAAACCAATTGGGTCAAATGGGTCAAATTGGTCAACTTGACCCATTTGACCTAAATGAACCAAAACCAAATATAAACCAAATTGAAGCAAACTAATGACCCCCATAGAGTACAAACGATCATTTAAACTTGACATAACCCATGGTTTGACCCAATTTGACCAATTGGTCAACTTGACCCAAGTTGACCCATTTTGACCTAAATGGGTCAACTTGAGCCATTTCATATTAAATCAACTCCAAATTCCTTGAAATTTGCCCCAACTTATTTTTGAAACATCTCAAATCTGCCCAAATCAAAATTAAGGCCAAATGTTCATTTTACTCTTAGGTCAAAGGGTAACATATGGACAAATTCACTTGGAATTTTTCCAAGTCCTTCTCATGGCCACTTGGCATCTTCCTAGTGGGCCACTTGGCATCTTCCTAGTGGTCCACTTGGACACCAAGGGAGGTGGTGAACATGACCCAATGGGTTTAGGTTAGCCATGACCCAACCCAAGGCCAAACTAACCCCTCCAATGGGAATTAGCCACTTAGATCACCTTCTACACTCACCTAGCATATATGCACTTCCTCCCCTCCACTCCTTTGCTTAAACTGAACCACATGGAGTCCCTAATAGCCTAAAAAACCCAATTAATCTAAGAATTTGATCAAAAATGGAAAGTTGTCTCTCGATCATCCGATCCAAGTAGGGGGAGATATACTCCCCTTCATTCCAACTCAGAGTAGACACTCTGAATTCGATTGAGCCCTAAAAACCCTAAGCAAGCTTCTCCAAGCCTTAGCAAGCATTCCCAAGCTCATTCCAATTTCTCCTTCTCGGTTTTCTTCAAAGTTAAAATAGGGGAGGTGAGGTGAGGTGAAATTCCAAGTCACTGAATTCTCCACCAAATCCAAATTCACTTTGCAAGCACCATCAAGGAAGCAAATAGAGCTCACCCAAGGTGTTTCCCAAGTCTTCAAGCCTCGGAAGGGGGATCTCGATCAAAGCCGCAAGCCATTAGAGGGGAGCTTGGTCAAGCCACACATCCACTTCAAATCAAGGCTTGAAACTTTCAATAGAGCTTTGTATCCATTAGAAAAAGCTACTTCCTCTTTTAGAAGAGCCGATTATAGCATCTGGTGAGGTATGACTCACAACCAATCCTCCATTGAAAAATGCTTGGTCATTTGTGAAGAATTGTAATCCCATTAGATCCTAGCCATTGAATGTTCTTCCCTATACCTCTTGATGGTGTGGGATAAATCTTAGCCTAATCTGAGCTTAGGTGAGCTTAGATCAAGCCATGGAGGATGGGTGGCCTTCACCTCCCGTAGCTTAGCCAGGGATGAATCATGGGTTGTCCATCCTGCATGTTTTGGATGGTCGGCCCTGATTAAACTGAGTAGATCATCTGATTTAAGCCCTTTAGAACCATGGGATTAACCCTGGCCGTTAGAACCTTGATCGGACAGCCCAGGGGAAATGGCGTTGGGTTGTCGGCAAATGCGGTCAGCGATGTGACAACTTAAATAATCAATCTCATCACACCATGTAGAAAGCGAGCCACGTCAGTGGTCCACGTGGTGGCGACGGGATTAGTTAATTAATTAGGGTATTTTAATTATCCTTTAATCACAAAAACTTTATAATTTCATAACTACAACAACAATAACAACAACAACAAGCCTTCATCTCACTAAGTGGGGTCGGCTACATGAATCCTTCGTCTCCATTGTATCCAATTATTTGACAAATTCTCATTTAATTCAAGTATATTAAGGTCATTTTTATACATCTTAACAAATTATTTTTAGGTCAACTTCTACCTTTATTAACATAAGTCAAATCTAATGCATCTAATCTCCTAACAGGGTCATCAGACAGCCGACGTTTTATGTGGCCAAACCATCTAAGGAGACTCTCTCTAATATTATCTGCCACCGAAGCTACTCCAACTTTTTCCCGAACATACTCATTTCGCATTTTATCTTGAAGAGTAAAGCCACTCATCCACCTAAGCATCCTCATCTTAGAAACACTTTACTTAGTCTTATGCTTCTCTTTTGTTGGCCAACATTATGCACCATAAGTCATTGCAAGTCTTACCACCATCTTATAAAATTTTCCTTTAAGTTTATGGAACTTTTTATCACATAATGAGGCTGATGCATTCCTCCACTTCAACCATCCAACTTGAATTCTACTAATAACATCTCCATCTATTTCACCATCATTTTTTGAACAATAGAGCCTAAATATCAGATAGCTCACTCTTATTAATGACTTGTACACCTAATGTCACAACCGCCACTAGAACTTCTTAAAATTACACTCCATATTTTAGATCTACTTAAATGAAAACCTTTTTTACTCTAATGTTGACCTCCATATTCAAGTTTCTCTTGGACTCCTCTCTAGTCTTATCAACAAGAAGAATGTCATTGCAAAAAAGCATCAAGGTACATCTTCCTGTAAATGCCTAGTAAGAACATCCATAAGAAAAGATACAGATTAAAGGCATCCTTGATGTAATCCAACTTAAGAAAATATTTTCAATCCTCCTTGTGTTTGGACAGAAGTATGTCTAGTATACATATCCTTAATTACCTGAATATAACCAATATTAACTCCTTTTTGTTCTAGAACTCTCCATAGAACATCTCTTGAAACTTTATCATAAGCTTTCTCTAAATCAATAAATATCATATGTAGATCCTCCTTACTTTCTCTATAATTTTTCATCAAACCTCTTAACAAATGTATAACATCCATAGTAGATCTACCTAGCATGAAACAAAACTGATTGTGAGAAACTTTTGTATCACATTGTAAACTATGCTCAATTATTCTCTCTCATAATTTTAATGTATGACACATTAACTTAATTCCTCTATAATTTGAACACTCTTGTGCATCACCTCTATTCTTATATATAGGAACCAAAGGGGAATAATATGGATGTATAAAAATCTAAAAAATGTAAACTCAAATTCATTTTAAAGATAATCCAAAGGGGAATAATATAAAATTAAGTTTAATTGATTTTGAATAGTAGATTTCACTTAATTTGGGTTTTATTGGGAATGTAATTATGTTAATTACTCCTTAATTATTTCAGCAATTAATTCCAAACTTCTTAGGGTTGATTAGTGGGATGACCTCTGCCTCCTATGATTTTCTTAGAATTTATTGTTGGATTAATTAGGGGAATTGCTTTATTCACCCCTAATCACTCCCTTTAATTAACAAAGTGATTAATTAACCTATTAAATGGTGATGAATCCATTAATTAAGCTTGCTAATCACTTTAAAATAATGAATGGACTTAGAGAATGAGATTAGGATTCCTTTTCCAATCTCTTCTCCTTAAGTTCACTCCATTTCGAAAACATTTAATCAAGTTGTAATTAATGGCTTAATCACTTCATTAATAAACTCAGTTAATCCAAAATTCAAAATCAAATCATTCTAGAACTTAATCATCTTAATTCTTGGGTAGATTCTTGGGTGTTCAACTAAGCATAAATCATATATAATGGTTATGAAAGTACTTAATTAAACCCTTTAGCTTAATTAATCAATTCACACATTGGGAAAATGGGTTAGGACCAGTAAACTCTTTTAACAAATCATTTTCAAATCAAATCTAAAAAACAAAAATCTCTTTAAAGAATTTTGATTCACTTTAAATGATCTTATTTTATAGGATTGTCTTTAGGAATTAATTAGGTGAATGAAGTCATATGCTTACATCACTTTATTTATTTCAAGCATGATAAATGTTGTTTTCCATATGAAATGCATTCATATCTTTTAATCAATTAAATAAAATATTTTCTTTATGTCAAATTACATGTTTTGGCTAAAGTAAGAATATGAGTGGCTATTATCACTATTAAATCAAAATTTATTTTCAAAATCTATAAATCAAAGATTATAAATGAAGTGGTGCTACTTATAAGTACTTATAAGCTTGCATGTGATTATAGCATGAGATGTGTTTTATGTTATTTTCTTCTCTTCTCGTAACATAGATTTGAATAGATTTACAAAGTGTATAGTTCATTTGAAAAGAACATAACACTTGCTTTAATCTATTCTTAAGCACTTCTATGTTATGACTTAAGAAGGATCCCCACATTTACACATATAAATTATACAACCAAATCAAACAAACATAAAACCTTTTGCATGATTCTTCACCCATTTACTTCATTTTGTACATGCACATGTATTTAAGAAAAGTGGTATATTAGTCTGGACATCTCGGGGTTGCGAGGCTTTAAGTAGATTCAAGTAGGTCTTGTACCTTGCACCCCTAGTGTAAAAAATAATGGCGTCATACTCACTTATGTCTTTTATACATGTAAATGTGCATTTGATAAATGGATAAAAGAATCCCTCTCTTTTCTACATAATAAAAATATGCATTCATGGAAATATCCAAATTTTCTTAAGCAACATCTCTTTGCATTCATCATTAAGGTATGCTAAGATTTGCATTGCATGTATAGCTATACTTAGGTTTATTCATATGCATGGTATACATGCTGGAAATAAAAAAATTGTTGTGTGTTGTGTGTTATGTGATAGTAATTCATCTTAATTAGTCTTAAGATGCCTTTCTTATTGAATTGGTTTATTTAGAGAAAATCTAAACTTACGGTTAATTAAAAGACATAATAAAACATTCATTAAAGAAAAATCATTAATGAATCTACCTTAGAAGTTACTTAAGGTAGAGATGAAAGAGAAGTTCTTTTCTCTTTACAACTTTTTGTAACTAAATGTAGGTTCATTCAAACCAAATCAAATCATCAAATAAAATTAATAAATCAGCTAAATCATTTAAAAAGAAATCACCCTCTAAGTTGAACCCTTCACACTTAGAAAATTCCAACCTTAAAACCTAACTAAGACATACCACACAAACCTTAAATGGCACACACATTAGGCTAAGTCACCCTTTTCTAGCTCCATGTTAGGGCGGTGCATAATTTGATGCCTAATTTTATTTTGTGATGTAATATTTTTAGACTGGATGTTAGGGTGTATGTGTGTAGACTGGATGATAGGATGATCTTAGTCTAGTCATGTCTTTTGTAGGAGATTGTGCTTAAGGGGTGCTGCAATAAAAATATAAATACTTTTGCTGTGCAGGTTGCTTATACCCCTAAGCATGACCCAAATTAGAACAGGTGGGCTTGGTTACCCATATGTGGGGTGCTAAGTCTAAAATTATTCATATAATTGCTTGGATTGCATGGTATGTTTAGAGAATCTCTATTTATAGGTTTAGTTAGATTTATCTTTCCCATTTTAATGTGGTTTTTGCAATTAAGATTTGGAATGAATGTTATGGGAAATTAGGATGAATATTTGTCATAAGACCATGTCTTATGTACCATGTAAAGCCATGGAGCAAACCACATCCCAAGTCTAAATGAAGAAAGCAGAAAGAAAGAAAGAAAGAAGTGAAGAAAAGAAAGAAATGAAGAAATGAAGAATGAAGACCCCCATAACATGAATTCTTTCTAAATTATAATTATTCATTTGTAATCCGGGTTGTATAAGGGTAGAGCTCAGCTACCCACATTTCTTTTTTGGTTGTGCAGTGATACCCGACCACATCAGACTCTTATTCTTTTATGCTAACTTTATAAATTGTTTAATGTTTATTTAGCTTGTGCATTAAGATGACATGATTTTTCCTAGTTTCTTCAATTGTTTGATGAATGGCTTGGATGTGATTA
Source organism: Cymbidium sinense (assembly GCA_021442155.1). NCBI lineage: Eukaryota > Viridiplantae > Streptophyta > Magnoliopsida > Asparagales > Orchidaceae > Cymbidium > Cymbidium sinense. The sequence goes on along the minus strand of CM038232.1, from coordinate 16,095,757 downwards.
GACTCTTAAGGAAAAAAATAAATTTTCTATCCAATTAATCAACTCAAAATTAAAATTAACAATTCATAACCTCACCTAAAAAGCCTAGGACATAAATAAAAAAAAATAAAATATTTAGCAACCTCTTAGCTGGATGTTGTATGTCTCACATCACACATAAAAATCATATTGCTTCGCTCTTGCTAATGGAGGGCTTCTACCTTTGCTAGAAAAAAAGGCTTGACCTTTGAGAGCCATGGTGGAAACACACCTCCTTGTTGATTTTGGCCCATAATCAAATTTCTCATGCATTAGGCATATGAAATCTCATAGCCTGTGTCAAATAAAATGTCCAAAAATAAAAATAAAACTTAACAAAATTTGCATTAGATTAAGTTGTTTATTCATACCCTTCATGATCTAGTCTCTTAGAGAGTGTGTTTAAGGACTTTATCTACTTTCTAAAATAATAGCCTAGCTATATTGCAAAGCATAAGACTTGTCTACATGTATTTAAAATCATAGGAGGAGTTAGTTGGCGGCCACCCCCAGCCGATTGTAAGTCCAACAGTCGGATGGTTTATCCTCTCTTATGGAGGTAAACCATATACCCATTTTTTGCTTAGATTTAGGTCGTGCCTTGGCCCTCACCAAATCTCTCTAGATTTAGGATCTAAGGTTGATATTTTCCTTCACGAGCTACAAGAAGAAATCCTCACATCTTAGGCATTTCCATGATCTTGTGTTGTGAAATTGTAAGCCCTAGATTTCAAATAAAAATTCAACTCAAATAATTAACTCCCTTCAAATTTTAAAAATATAAAGCCCAACCATAGAATAGTTTGGGATGCTTGTTAAGTTTCTAGCATCATGAGCATCCCCTACTTATCTCCCTTTATTTTTGATAATAACTCCCTCCTTTTGACCAATCCCATTTGATCTTCTAAAAATAACTAATTTGTTGATAGTCCTATCTTTGAAATCTTTAGAACAATGAGCATTTACCTTAATCGAGAGTCTTCTTAAGGAGTTTCATTCCTTGAAATTTAATTAACTATGGGGCTTGCCTCCATAGGGAACTTAATGAACCCGGTTTAAAATAAACCCTACTTTACTTTTACATATAAAGTAGGGAAGAATCTTTGGTACATTCGAAGACCCATTATCCTTAGGAGACCTTATTCGGTGGTGACTTCTGTCTCTTAATATAGTACATCATTTCTCAATGTCGCACCCGATTACCCTAATAAGAACATATGCGATCTACATGGTGTCCAACAACAAACCAAATAATTTAATAAAATAAACATATTATAAACACTAATGCGGGTTTCAAGACCCGCTAATGCCCAATAGGGTGAGTGGGTGTGAAGACATTGTGGTGTCACAAGACCCCACTCATTATGCTTAATAGGGCATACCAAGTAAGCCAAAGCAGTTCTAATGCAGCCCCTATGCGGATGATGCAAATACTACTAAAATTTTATTGGATTTTGGATTAAATTCTAGACTTAAAAGAATCAAAATTCATCGAAAAGACCCAAAACATAATAATCTAAAGTCAAATTTAAATGTATTAAAAATTCTAATAAAATAAACATAAAGGTGAATATTAAATTAAACAAAGAGGAGATTATAATGAACTTAAAAAAGGACTTTACAAGTGAAGCTTGAAGCTAACTCTAAATAGAACTTAAAAAAGAAAAAGAAGGGACTTTATAAGTGAGGCTTGAAGCTAACACTAAACACATAAGAAACTTGCAATAAATTTGAAGTTTGGTTATGTATATTGATCTCTTGATGTGTAATTTAAAATAAAGTCAAATTGGGTTTGATCACTCTTATATGTAGACTGGATAACTCTCATCAGTGCAACTCACAAAATAACTTGTTGGCTTGTTGATAGTCATGAATGCTATATTCCAAGTCTCCTTGAATTTGTATTTCAATACAAAACTAAATCATAAGAAATTTGTTAAGTGTTATGTTTTATATATATATATATATATATATATATATATATATATATATATATATATGAATCAAATAAAATTTATAAAAGATCTATGAAGAAGTTAAGTAACATGTTGTCAAACATAGTTAAAGCTCCTTAATGAATGATTAAAAGATTCTATGGTGAAAATTTATATATCTCTACCTTCATCTATCCCCTCTTCTTTTAGAAAAGAAGATAAATAAAAATAGAAATATATAAATACACCTTATCAGAACACCACGCAGATCCGCATATGTTCTTATTAGGGTGATCGGGTACGATATTGAGGAAAGGTGTACTATCTCGAGAGATAGAAGTCACCACCCTATAATGGACCTAATCACCTCAATAAGGACTCCTAAGGACTATGGGTCTTCAAAATTTACTAGAGATTCTTCCCCTAGTTTACATGGAAAAGTAAAGCAGGGTTTATTTTAAATCGGGTTCGTTAAGTTCCCTATAGGGGCAAGCCCCCATAGTTAATTATATCCTAAGGAACAGTATTCCTTAGGAATACTCTCGATTAAGGAAATGATCATTGTCTCCAAAAATTTCAAAAGGTTGGACTATCAATCGATTAACTTATTTTTAGAAAAGTCAAGTGGGATCGATCAAGAGGAGGGAGTTCTTATCGAAGCCAAATGAAGATGAGTAGGGGATGCTTAGGATACTTGGAAGCCTAGTAAGCACCCCAAACTATCCTATGGTTGGGCTTCACATTTTTGAAATTTGAATTAATTTATTTGAGTTAGATTTTTATTAGAAATCTAGGGCTTACAATTCTGTGATACAAGATCATGAAAATGCCTAAGAGGTGAGGATTTATGCTTGTAGCCCACATAGGGAAGTAGCAACCTCTGAACCTAAACCTAGGGATCTTTGGAGAGGGCCAAAAGCACGACCTAAATCTAAGGAGAAAAATGTATATTTGGTTTACCTCCATAAGAAAGGATAAACCACCCGACTTTTGGACTTACAACCGCCTATGGGTGGTCGCCAACTAACTCCTCTTATGATTTTAAAATATGTAGGCAAGTCAAATGCTTTTGCAAGATAGCTAAGGTATTATTTATTTAGAAAGAGACTAAGTCCTTAAACATACTCCCTAGGAGACTAGATCATGTAGGGCATGAGTTAATGACTTAAATCTAATGCAATTTTGTTATATTTTATTTTTATTTTGGACAATCAATTTGACACAAGCTTTAGGATTCATATGCCTAATGCATGAGAAATTAGATTATGGACTAAAATCAGTAAGATAAGGAGGTGTGTTTCCACCATAGCTCTCAAAGGTCAAGCCAAGATCTCTGGCAAAAGTGGAAGCCCTCCTATAAAGAGTGAAATAATATGCTTTTTATGCATGATGTGAGAAAAGTAATACAACATCCAACTAAGGGATTGCTAATTATTTTATCTTGATTTATAGCCTAAGCTTTATATGAGGTTATGAGTTATTTTATTTTTAGTTTTTAGTTGATTAGTTGGATAAAATTTATTTTTCTAAGAGCCTAATCATCATTCAGGCCATATATTAAAGCAAGGAAAAAACTAGGAAGAGATGTCATCTTAATGCAAAAGCTAAATAAACATCAATCAATTTATAAAGATAATAAAAGGTCATTTATGGTCGAGCTCCACCGCACAAACCCAAAAACAAATTGGGTAGCCGAGCTCTACCTTTATGCAATCCAGATTACAAATGAATAAATTACAATTAAGAAGGAATTCATTGTTATGGGGGCCTTCATTCTTTATTTCTTCTTTCTTCTTTCTTCTTTTTTCTTTCTTCTTTCTTCTTTCTTCTTTCTTCTTTTGGTTGGTTGGAATGTGGTTGCTCCAAAGGCTTCACATGGTATATAAGCATGGACTTATGACCAATGCTCATCCTAATACCCCATAACAATCATCCTAAAATCTTAATTATAAAATTACATGAAAATGGGAAAAAGGAAATCTAACTAAAACTCAGAATAAAGATTATCCAAACAAACCATACAATCCCAAGCATGTATACCCCACACATGGGTAACCAAGTCTACCTGGCCTATTTTGATTATGCTTAGAGGTATAAGCACCTACACAACAAAAAATATTTATATTTTTATTACATGCCCTTAAGCGCAATCCCTTGCAGAATATAATGGTTAGACTAAGATCGCATTACCATTCAGTCCACACATACATTCTAACATAGATTAAAATAAAATATCACAAAATAAAATCAAACATCAAACCATGCACCACCCTATCTAAAGCTAGAAATGGTGACTTAGCCTAATGTGTGTGCTATTTAAGATTTGTGTGGTATGCTTAGCTAGGCTTTAAGGTTGAAGTTTTCTAAGTATAAAAATGTTTGACTTGGAGGGTTTGTTTCATATAAATGATTTAGTTACTTTGGTTGATTTTATTTTATATTTTGATTTGGTTTAAATGAATCTTATAGTTAATTACTAAGTTGTAAAGAGAAAAAATAGAATAGAACTTCTCTTTCTTCCCTACCTTAAGTATTTTCTAAAGAAGATTCATATTTAATTTTGTTTAGTGAATATTTTATTATGTGTTTTAATTAATCTAAGTTTAGATTTTCCCTAAACAAACCTATCTAAAAAGAAAGATATTTTAAGATTAAGTAAAGTGAAATACTATCACAAAACATACATCACTTCATTTCTTGCCCAACATGTATAACATGCATATGGATGAACCCTAAACATATCTATATATGCTAATGGAAATGTTTAGCACACCTTGATGATGAATGTTAAGATAATTTTCTTAAGAAATTTGGATGTTTTTATGATGCATGGTTTTTTTGTTAAGTAGAAAAGAGTGATTCTTTTATCCATTTTTCCTATGCACATTTACAAGTATAAAAGACATAAGTGAGTATGGTGTCATTGTTAGCACCAGGGGTGTAAAGTACTAGATTTAGTTAGGGCTACTTAAAGCCTCGCAACTCCAGGGTTGTCCAAACTAATATACCACTTTTCTTAAATACATGTGCATGTACAAAAAGAAATGCATGGAAAGAGAATCATGCAAAAGTTTATGTTTGTTTGAAGTTGGTTTGATTGTTTAGTTTATATGCATGATGTAAATTCCTTCTTAAGTCATGACATATGAGTGTATTGGAATGGATTTAAGCAAGTGTTATGTCCTTTTCAAATGGACTATACACTTTGCAAATCCTATACAATTCTATGTTAAGAAAGAGAGGGAGAATCACATAACAAATTTCATACCCACATGCAAGCTTATAAATACATATAAGTAGCATACCTTTGAGTTATGATATTTTATTTATAAGTTTTGAAAATAATTTTGGATTTAATAGTGATAATAGCCATTCATATTTTTTACTTTAGCCAAAACATGCAATTTGACATAAAGGAAATATTTTATTTTTAATTTGATTTTTAAAAAGTATGAAAGCATGATTTTCATATGACATACACAGTCAGCATGCTAAGAAAAAAATAAAGTGATGAAAGCATATAAATTCATTCACCCTAATTAATTCCTAATGATAATCCTATGAAATAGAATTATTTAAAGTAAAACAAATTTATTTTAAAGAGATTTTTAGTTTTGTTTGAGTTTGATTTGAATTTAAGAAATGTGAACAAGTTTGTTGGTCCTAACCCATTTCCCACATGTGTATGTTATTTTAGTTTAATTTTAGAACCATTAAATGATTTTTATATTTTATTTAGTTAAGGTGTTAATTAAGTGCATTAATTACCCCTTACCTATACCTCTTTAACATATCTAATCAAATAATTATGAGCCAATGTATGGCATAAAATCACATAAGGAATTTAAATCAGCAATGCACCTAGGAAAGAAAGGGCCTAATGCAATTGGCTCACAATTAGTGATTAATTAAGCTAAAGAGTTTAATTTAAGTACTTTCATAACCTTCCCCACATATGTGGGTTGGATTTTAATTTCCTTAAGCTACTTAGGTTATTGAACACCTAAGAACATACACAAGATAAATTGGTTAAGTTCTGGAATGTTTTAAAAAATTTTATCAAGTTAATTAAGTGATTATTGGATTAACCCTTAATTATGCTTAGATTAAGGAAGGAAATGGGTTTAGGGAATGGTTTAGGGAAAATTCCCCAAATCCATTCCATAAACCTCTTCTTCACTTAAGCAAAGCTTAATTAACGTAATAAATGGATTAAACCACTATTCATATATTTAATTAAGCTTAATTACATTAAGAGGGTGATTAAGGATTCATTATATGATTTTTCTAATTAACTCATCAATAATTTCCAAGAAAATTAGGGGAGGCAGAAGTCATCCCCCTAAATGCACATGAGAAATTTGGAATTAATCAATGGGTTAGTTATAGAGTAATTAACCTAATCATAATTCTAATAAAACCTAAAATAAAAAATATCACTGTTTAAAATCAACTAAATTTAATTTTAGATTATTCCTCTTTGAATTATCTTCACAATGCTTTTTATTTTATGTTTTTTCAATTTTTCTATATTTAGTTATGTTATTTTGAAGTTTTCATGATTATCCATTAATTAAATCCTTAATTATACTAATCCGTCGATTACAATGGAGGGCCGGGGGCACACTTTCTATGTGGCGTGATGGGATTGGTCACTTAAGTTATCATATCCCCATAGCGTCAACTGCGGTGCTACACGCTTTCTTTTCACCCGTCCGATCAAAGATCGGGTGATCAGGATTAAGCCCTCAGTCCTCAAGGGATTAATCTATGGATCTTACATTGCTTAATCAGGACCATCCATCCAAAATGCACGGATGGACGGTCCATGAGCCATCACTGAATTTTCCTGGGATAGGGGAACCGTCCACTCTCTAGGGCAAGATTCGAGCTCAATTGAGCTCGGATTGAACTCAAATTCAACCCACACCATCATCATGCAAGGGAGAAGACATCAAATGGCCAATTTTACTTGAGATGAAATTTTCTTTCATAAAAGACCACACACTTACTATTATAGGCTCGATTTTGATCCATACCTCGCCAGAGGCTATCATCGGCGCTCCCAACCATCGAGGTAGCTTTGTCTAGTAGAGATGAAGCTCTGTTGAAAGTTTTAAGTCTTGGAATTGAGTAGAACTTCCTATGGACCAAGCTCCTCTTCAATTGGATTTGGCCTTGTCTAGATCCCCTCTCCCATGCCTTAAGAACTTGGATTAAGCTTTAAGAAAGCTCATTGAGTCCTCTGAAGATGCTTGTAAGAGGAATTGGCTTGATATTAAGTATTTAAAGAGATGGAAAAAAGGTGGAGCTCCCCTATTTTCATCTTGAAGAAATCGAGAAGAGGAGAAATGTAAATGAGTTTAGGAAGCTTGAAGGAACCTTGGGGTGCTAGCTTTGAGTTCCCTAAGCTCAATCGAGTATGAGTGTGTTCAATTCAAGTGGAATTAGGGGGAGTATATCTCCCCCTTGAAAGATCGGACGACCACAATCTCTCCTCCCATTTTGATCAATTGATGAGATGGAATGGGTTTGTTAGGCTATTAGGGCTTGCACATGGTTCGGTTTGGCAGAGAGGTAGTGTAGGAGTGTCATATGCTTGAAATGGGTAGAGAAATGATTCCCATGTGCTCATGTCAAGTGAGATGGTCAGTTAGACCATTAGGTTGGGTTAGGCTGACCCAAACTCATTGTGTCATCTTTAGGGGTGTGCATAATTTGGTTTAAACCAAAAATCTGATTAAAACTAAACCAAAATTTTTTATTTGGATTAGTTTTTTAATTTTATTTTGGATTTTAGATTTAATTTTAGCTAAATTCAATTTTTGGATTATGGATTGGATTTAACAATTTGTAATCCAAAAAACTAAAAATTCACACTTATTATTTCAGTGACGGTCCCTGACCAGTCCATACGAGTCATTCCGTGGCCCACGTTATGCACAGCGACATAACATAGCCCTAACGAGTAGCGACCCTTATTCCGCTCAATGCCCGTGATTAGGAGTGGTTGCTATGCAATTGGGCAAACGATAAACCTAAAAGCGATTCCATATTTCGGTATTTCCATTCATGAATTATGATTCATCTGATCAGAGAGGTGAATCGAAGAAAGGGAGGTGAAAGGAAAAAGTCGCAAAGCGGCAAAGCCCCCAAAAGGCAAAAAGCAATTCCCCTTTGGAGTTTAGGGTATTTGGTAATCGGTATTCCCATAATCCCATTCCTTTCATCCTTTGAATTCTTTCTAGTTTCTGCTCTGCATCTCTATCGAGAGGAAGTGAGTTAGTACGTGATGTATCTACTTCTCTGAATCTCTACTTCTCTTTGACAGTTCGACAATTCGATATTCTATAATTCTGTTTAACTTTTGGTTGTAGACTTATAGTTATCGATGACTTTTGGTTGTAGACTTGTCATATACCTTTGGGGGGTGGGCACGGGCGCTAAGAATTTGGAGTGGCCCGAGTGGCTGCTGCTGTTGACGTTATGCCTTTGGGGCTGGGGTGCTGTTGTTGTTATGCCATTGGAGTTTGGGACCTTGGGTTGGTGTTGTTGATGTTATGCCCTTGGCTTTGGGGCTGGACTGCTGTTGTTGTTAAATGTGATGACTTATTGACTTTGGAGTGGCTGCTGCTGTTGATGTAATTTCTTGGCCTGGGGCTAGGCTATTGTTATTAAGCCTTATTTAGTTATTCTACAATTTATATTAAACTAAACATATTGTTATTTTACTCTGCTCATCAGTTGAAGAATCATTTGAACTTTAAGCTGGTATTAAACCTTTGGGCTGTTGTTAATGTTATGCCTTTGGGATTATTTTATCATTGCTTTCAATGCTTTGTTGTGCTTATCTTTTCTGATTCTTTTCGCTTTGTTATTGTTGCATAGCATGTAGCAATACATCATTCTTAACAAAAAAATAAAGTATTTTTTTTGCTACGATCCGGATTATAAATGGAACTTTGAAGACTTGAAGCTATCTTAAAGCAAGTTGAATGCTTTGTAAACCCGATCGCCGCTTGTCGTTGAAGCTTTTTTCGCTTTGTAATTCCATAGTATTCCACATTCCACAAGTTGTGCTATGCCAAATTATTTTTTTTTGTTTAGAAGGAAATTTGAAGCTCTTTCATGCTTTCTTATTCTCTTTGTCGCTTATATTAAACTAAACTTGATTGCTATTTTACTCTCCTCTCTATTATTTGCATCTTAAATTGTAACTTCCTCTCATCGGTTGAAGAATCATTTGAATTTTAAGTCGGTATTGTATATAGGAACCGTCAGTGCCGCCGCCGTCTATTTGTGAATTGTGACTATACAAGTGAGTATAATGGTTGCTAAAATTTCCTATATATGTGACTATACAGTGCTGCCATATATGTGACTATACAGTGCTGCATATAGGAATCACCAATCTATTGGCTTTGATGTTACATTTCAGTTACTACTGCTGGTAGCTTTATATGTGATTGTAACCCTCCAATCTGGAGTTTGGATGCTCACATATTTTGTTGCTCTTAGTAATTTTTTGATGGCTTCGATGTTACTATATCGGCAATGATGGCTTTGATGTTACATTTCAGTTACTACTGCTGGTAGCTTTATATGTGATTGTAACCCTCCAATCTAGAGTTTGGATGCTCACATATTTTGTTGCTCTTAGTAATTTTTGGAGCGAGCCTTTCTTTTCTTTTAATTTTACTTTCAATTTTTAGTCTCTCTTTTGTCTTATTACATGTTTCTAATCAATTTGGTTTTTTAAAGCTTTTTGGTAATGTAGGTATATTATTGCAGGTCTTAAACTCATGGTCTAAAGTTGGAGCATTACAAGTCAAAATATGTATTTTTTTCATCAAGCTTGATTCAGACATTCAAGGATGTAATTGCTTTAGGCTTTAGCATTCAGAGACTTAGAGTTCAAATTTTTTTTTATTATTGTACATTTGAACTTATAATCTGCTCAAATATCTCCCATTTGAAAATTTAAATTGACTTTGTAAGACTCCATAAATTATGTTTGTTAATATAATTCCATTTATCTATTCATAAGAAGGTTGATCGATGCTTTATACCTTCTGATTCGTTAGCTGTTGCAGTTGGTTTTTACTTTTAAAAGTTACTTTATCTTAAACCAGTCTTATAAATATTTAAGCATTTTAATTACTAGTAATTTGATAATCATAGCATTATTATTGCTCATTTAAATATTTAGATATTTTAAAATTTTAATTATATTACATATTTTTGGTTTTTTAAAATCCGAACCGAAAATTCAAAATTTTTTTCGGATTGGATTGGTTCGGATTATATTAAATCTTATACGGATCGAATTTTTGGATTTTGAATTTCAAACCGAACGGATTAGCAAATTAAAAAACCAATCCTTCCAATCCAACCGAATGCACACTCCTATGCACCATTCTCATTAGTGACCATTTGGTCCACTAAGAGGATGCCAAGTGTCCATGAAAAGGAATTGACCAAATTCAAAGTGATTTTGATTTTAGGTTTCCATGGCCTAGAGGTAAAATGATTATTTGGCTTGTATTTTAGTTTGAATATGTTCGGTATGATTGAAAAATGGGTTGGGCCAAGTTTCAATGAATTTATAATTGATTTGATATGATTTGGCTCATGTTGATCCATTTAGGTCAAAATGGGTCAACTTGGGTCAAGTTGACCAATTGGTCAAATTAGGTCAAACTAAGGGTTGGGTCAAGTTTGTATGACCATTTGAAATGTTTTGGAATCATTGGTTTAGTTCAATTTGATTTATATTTGGATTTAGTTCATTTGATTTCATTTAGGTCAAATGGGTCAAGTTGACCAATTTGACCCATTTGACTTATTTGAGTTAGGTCATGGGTTGGTTTAGGTTTAGTTGATCATTTGAAATGGATTGGTATCCTTATTTCCAATCAATTTTGGTTTAGTTTGATTTTGGCTCAATTTAACCTTTTAGGTCAAGTTGGGTTCATGGTCAATTAGGCTAGGTTGGATCTTGTTGGCCAATTAAGGCTTTGGTCAAGTTTAACATGTGATTTAGAATGAACATGACCCATTGGTTTGTTTTGACACAGTTTAACTTTTTAGGCAAGTTGGGTCAACTTGGGTCAAGTGACCAATTGGGCTAGGTTAGGCTCAAATGATGACTTGGTCAAGTTCAAACATTGATCATGAATGAATTTTGATCAATGGTATCAATCAATTTGGCCTGTGGTGGATTTTGGCTAGTTTAGGTTTCATTTTGGCTAAGTGTTGACTTGATCAACGGTTAGTTTGACTTTGATCTAATTTGAGTGATTGATCATCTCATGATGATTGTTGCTCACAATGTGAGGCTTAGTTGGGCTTAGTTCAATCCAATTTGGGTAGGATTAGAATTTGGCTCAAAAGGGATACTTTAGGTCACTTTGGGTCAAGTAAGCCTAAGTGGGTCAATTGACTTGATCAAGGCTTGAATCAAGTTTGATTGAACTCATTTATGAACTTATGATTGAAATATAAATCCATTTGCAAGTGGTTTGGAGTCAAATGGGCTTTGATTCATTTGACAATTTCAAGTTCAAAAGGGTCAACATGGGTTTGACTTGCGTTTGATTTTTGAATTTAGTTTTGATTTGATGATTGAAGTTTATGTTTATATTTGGATTCATGATTGATTATTGATTGAATCATGAAGAAAAATCAAGAGTTTGGCTTGATTTGAATTTGATTTGGCTAAGTTCAAGAATTTGACTTGAAAGACTTAGGTTGAATTTTGATTGAATTTGGATTTGACTTTTGGATTGATTCTTGATTTGATGATTAAAGTTTATGTTTATTTGGATTCATGATTGAAGGATTGATTGAATCATGAATAAAAATCAAGAGTTTGGCTTGATTTGAGTTTTATTTGGCTAAGTTCAAGATTTTGACTTGAAAGGCTTAGTTGAATTTTGATTGAATTTGGATTTGAGTTTTGGATATAGAATTGGATATTTGAATCTATGTTTGATTTATATTTGTAAATAAATGAGAATATAAATTGGTTATGAGAAAATTCTTGAATTTGAATTGATTTGGATTTGATTTAGGCTAAGTCCATAAGATAGAATTAAAGTGATTTAGTAAGAATTTTTAAACTTGGAATTTCAACAATAAGCTTCAATCACTTGGAATTGATTTGAGTTTGAGAAAATAAATTAAGTTAGAATTGATTTAAGGTTTGATGTTGGTTTGATTTGGAGTTTGACTTTGAAAGGAGGAAGTGAGGATTTGGTTCAAGCTATGGGGTAGCCAAATTTTCCTAACACCCCCTAAGGCATGACCTATTTCTATAGCTAACACTTATAAGTCTCTAGGGTTAGGTTGAGTGTCCACCTAATCACTAGAAGTGTCTTAATATTAAAGAACTCTTAAAGACTAAGGGAGGTCCTATGTCTAAGATAGAGGGGTTGAGAGCTCATCCTAAAAATAAGGTCAACAAAGGGTGTCCAATAGGTGTGGTGTGACTGACAAGGTACACCGCATGTATTGCTATTGATCAAAATGATCAACAACACCAAATGATCACAAGCACTAACAGAAATGATCTACTCTTAACCCAAGGTCTAGAAGGATTCTAGAGCTTAGTACAATGTGACTCTACTCATGTCAAAGACATAAGAGAGGGAAGGAGGAATCCACTAGGGATAGAGTATGCGAACCTTCCACTAGGGAAACAGGTTCAAATCATCCATAAAGGGATGAGAGGTTTGATTTGAGTTGAATCTCACTATGGAGAAATTGATTTGATTTGTTTGATTATTTAATTATGTTTATTTTGACTCCACTATGGATAGAAAGTGAACCCTCCACTAGGGGAGCAAGTTCAAGTCATCCACTAGGGAGAAGAGGTTGTGAAATCCATTGAGGGATTAGAATTTGAGATCCACTGAGGAACTAGAAAGATTTACATCTCACTAAGGAGAAGCAAATGATTTTGATTGATTGATTGTTGTTTGTTTATTTACTTTATTTTTTTTATTTTGACTCCACTGGGGGAGGAGAGTTGAGTTTGTTTCAAATTTTAATTTTGGATTTTGAGATGGACCTTGTTGGTTTATGATGGATCACACTAAGTAGGAGCCATGGAAGCCTAGACCTAACTCAGATTTACCAACCCAAAGGGGTAGTTTACCAAACACATAGTAAGACTAACCGACCAAAGGGAACACCTTTCGATGTGCAGCAATTATACTAGGAGGAAAGCATAGTAGACTTACATCCTCCAAAGTAGGGATCAGTTGCTAGGGTGATCCATTGGCAAGGCAACGAATTAGACCCAACCTAGGGCTGACTATTGAGTGAATGCCATTGGGGGACTTAAATCTACTCAAAGATAGTCAAAGATTAATTTCATTTTTTTAATTTGTTTTGGGTGGATCCCATCATTTTGTGATGGACTGCACTGAGTAGGGGCCATTGAGGACTTGGGCTAGCTTAGATTTACCAATCCAAAGGGAATAGTCTACCAACCACACAGTAGGACTATCCAACCATAAGGATTGCCATTTTGTTTATTATGGTCTAGTTAGAAGGAAAGCACGGGGACTCACATCTTCTAAAATAAGGAACCACTGGGGTGATCTATTGGCGAGGCAACAAATCAAACCCACCTAGGGCTGACCATTGAGTGAATGCTGCTGGGGGACTTAAATCAGCTCAAAGATAGTCAAGATCAATTTATTTTTTTAGTTTATTTTGATAGATTCTATTGGTTTATGATGGATCACACTGAGAAGGAGCTTATATCTAGACCTATCTCGAATCAACCAAAAGGGAGTAGCTTCCGGGGAGAACGACCAACCAAAGGAGTGCCTTTCGATTTATAATGATCAATTTAGGGGAATAAAGCTCGGGTCGTCCACTACAAAAGACCACTGGGGTGATTGGTTGCTTTGGGCAACAACAACTCAACCTGTGGCACTGGTTTTGATAGTCATACTAGAAAGAATGCATCATAGAATTACATCTTCCAAAGCAGAATGACTGTTGGAACAACCTGCCTATGGAAAAATAGATTGGACCCGACCTAAGAGAGACTACGGAGAGAGTGATGACCCATGAATTTATCTCAACTAGTCGAAATTCTATAGGGAGTTCTCACAGCCTTTAAAGATAGGATGTCTGCTTGGGAAAAGGGGCCCTTTGGGGGCTTGAATTCCTAATCCACAAGCAAATATTTTGTTTGTTTGATAGTTTGTTTATCATGAACTCTATTAGTTTGTGAGGGATCAAATTGAGAAAGAGCTTATATCAACTTAGACCTATCTCAAATTTACTAAACCCAAGGGAGAATCTGCGCATCCGCTGAACAAATTCTCCAACCACATGGGTGACTACCAGGAAAGGGGGACTGTCCCATTCAAATGTAACCTGGGTAGTGTCTAAATGGGGTCGCAAAGGACGTGATCCATAGAGTGCCCGCGGGGAAAGGTGCCCCTAAGGGCTTAATCTAAAACCCTAGAAGATGACATGGCTAATCATATATCAAATAGGTATTTAGTGGCCAACTCGAGGAGAAAGCATAGGGACTCACATCTGCCAAGAGTTGTGTATCAACCGGGATGAGTCGCTGTCAACATAGTGAACATCAACCAACCTAAGGTACCCATCAATTTGCAACAATCAGCCTAGGAAGAAAGCGCAGGGACTCACATCCTCTAGACAAGTTTGGGATAGTCTGACGTGTGCCATCCGACCTAGAAAGACTACTGAGTGAATGCCGCTAGAGGACTTATATCAACTCAAATGTAGTTAAGAGGAAAGGAGCCTCTAGGGGACTTATCCTAAATCTCAAATATACTCGACCTAGTTAGATCATGATGATTGGTTCAAGAAGAACGTGAAGGGACTCACATATTCTTAAGAAAAATTAACATGAGGTAGCTTACTGGCTGGGCAGTGAAGACTACCAAACTAAAAAAGTGCTCATTGGTTTGCAATGATCAAGTTAGAAAGAAAGCAAGGACTCACATCTTCCAAATAAGTGACCACTGGGGTGACATACTAGCGAAGTAGCATGTAGACTCGACTTAGAGCAGCTAATGAGTAAGTGCCATAGGGGGCTTGCTCCCACATCAAAATAGCTCGAGATAAAGGATGTGTGTTTGTGCTTAAAGGAATAGGATGCCTCTGGGGGACTCTTACACCTAGACCTAAAGGATACTCAACCTAGTTAGTGCATGATGGCTAGTTCAAGAAGAAAGTGTGAGGACTCACATCTTCTTAAATAAAATCAACATGAGGTAGTTTACTGGGTTGGCAGTGAAGACTACTAAACTAATAAGGTGCTCGTTGGTTTATAATGGTTAAATTAGGAAGAAAGCATGGGGACTCACATCCTCTAAAAAATGACCATTAGGGTGACATATTAGCGAGGTAGTATGTAGACCCGACCTAGAGCAGCTAATGAGTGAGTGCCACAAGGGGCTTGCTCCCACATCAAAATAGCCCGAGAAAAGATATGAGCTTATTTTTGTACTTTTGTTAAAGGGAATATGATGTCGCTGGGAGACTCTTACACCTATCCTAAACACACTGGGAAATATTATGTTTGTATCGTGAAAGAGGGATAGAATGCCTCTTGGGTTCTCTTACACCTATCTAAAATACGTGAGGCGAATTCACAAGACAAGCAAACAACGCTTCGAAAGAAGTTAAGATTTTGATGAAATGGAATTAGATTTTTATTCTTTTGTTGATAATTATTTTCAAACATGTTTTATGGGTAATACTTTTTCAAATAGAGCCCTTTAATTAGATGCATCGGGTGTTCCATTTACAATCAATGAGCTGATAGGATCCTCTCTGGTAGGCCTTCTCTATAACATAGGGGCCTTCCTAAGTGGGTTAAAACTTGCTTCCCATCTTTCGATGGGAAACAATTAGTCTCCTTAGGACTAACACAAGTTCTCCTACTTAGGAAGACCTAGGGTGGACCAGCTTGTTATGAGCATGAATCATTTTAGCCTTGTACAACTCGACATTCTAGCACACCCGTTGGTGACTCTCCTCCAAACCTTCGAGCTCTTATAACCACAACTTTGCATTCTACTCTATAGTGATCTTGCTACATAATGGTATCCTTAGTGATGGGAGTTGAACTTCTAAAGGTAGAACGGCTTTGGACCCATACACTAAGGAAAATAGGGTAGACTGAGTTGGAGTTCGGTATGTGGTGAGGTATGCCCATACAAGGCTTTAACCAACTGCTCATTCCACAATCGTTAATTATTGTCAAGTGTCTTCTTTAGTATTTGGATGAGAGTTTGGTTGAATGCTTTCGCTAAGCCATTTGATCTAGGGCAGTAGATGGTGGAGTATCTTCAATTTATACCATGTTTTTTGGCAAAGCTGTTGATCTTGGTGCTTTTGAATGCAGTACCATTATCGGATATAATTCATCGAGGCATCCCAAACTTATATATGATACCATTCCTGAAAAACTAAAACACATGCTAAGATGTGACCTCTCTTAGTGGGGTTGCCTTCCCCCACTTGGAAAAGTAGTCGGTGGAAGCTAGAATGAACCGATGACCTTGGAAGAAGGAGGATCGATCAGACCCACAATGTCAGTACCCCAACACTCAAATGGCCATGAGGCCAATGTTGCATGTAGAATGTTGGGTGGTTAATGTAGGACCACACCTTGTACCTGACACTGATGGCATCTCCTAGCTACATCCATGTAGTCTATAATCATCAAAGGCTAGTAATATCTTAGTCTCTTGATCTTCATCTTCATCTTCGAACCGGATTGATGCGCTCTATATAGACCTGAATGTACCTTGGTTATAATACCATGAGCTACATGTTTATCTAAATAATGTAATCATATTTGATCAAAGGATCGTCAATACAAGGTGCCATCAATAAGAGCATAGGAGAGAGCCCTCTATTTCACGTAATGGGCTTGTGACTTTTCTTGAGGTAGTTTGCCAGTGTTCAAATAGTCTATGAATGGTTGCCTCCAATCCATCTCCTTGTGCTTATAGGCAATGGAAACCTCCCCTTCAAGGAAAAGTCTCTCAATGAGTTCAGCATCAATAAGGGATAGGACCTGTCTATTTTGGACCCTTGTTGGAATGGTCTCATCTTTCGGACATGTCAATTCTTTGGCAAGTTTGGCCAAAGCATCTGCTACTGCATTCTCTATTCGAAAAACCTTGTAGATGGTATCTTCAGGGATTTGGGCCAATAACTTCATGGTATACTCATGGTAATGATGAAGCTTAGGTTTGAGAACCTTGTAGGACCCGCCGATCTGGTTGATAACCAATTGAGAATCCCTAAAGATGTTGATGCTCTTGACACAGAATGTAATGGCTAACTTCAGATCAACAATCAAAGACTCATACTCAGCTTTGTTGTTGGTGCAGAGATTGGAGAGAGAGTATGAGAATCTCATCACATCGTGGTCTGGAGTTAGGAGAACTATTCCTACCCCTGTCTTTTCTGGAAGAGTAGATCATGGTACTTCTCCTTTATGAAAAGAAGCTGCACCATCAAAATACATCTTCCATTGGTGGTTGTCAACCTCCCCTAAGTTCATGATTTGTTCATCAAGGAGATCACTAAGGGAATCAGGAAGTGTGTGTCGCTAGAAATCTAGTGCTTGTCTTTTTACCGCACGGAGGGGTACAAATGTGATATCAAACTGAGAGTATCATGGACCAACATCCCAAATGTCTGGATAGTGTTGTCCATGTCATCAAATACTATGGTGGATTGGTTCTGGAAATCAAATTCACCTTATGAGAAAGCATATATTACTGTAGCTTTTGAGATGCAAAGATCAAAGCTAGATAATATTTCTCAATAGGTGGGTAGTTTTCCTTAGTAGAAATTAGACGATGATAGTAGAGAGAACTCTTCTTCCCTTCATTGTCAGGCCAATAGAGCAAGAGAGTCATCCAATGCAGTAGTATAGAGGATGAGTGGCCTGTATGGGATAGGTTGCTAGAACTTGGCTTCACCAAATACTACTTGATATCTTTAAAGGCATGCTAGCACATGTCACCCCACTTGAACTTGGCATCCATTTTGACAAGTGCTGAGAATGGCTTGCATCTCCCCAATAGGATGGAAATAAAGCATCTTAGATATGCTAACCGTCCTTAGAAAGATCTGAGTTGAGTTAAACTTTTAGGAGGTGGCATTTCTAAGATAGCTTTGATCTTTTCAAGATCTATTTCTATTCTCTAATGTTAGATAACAAACCCAAGGAATTTTTGAAGTTGCTCTGAATGCACACTTCAGAGGATTCATCTTGAGGTTATACTGTCTTAACCATTCGAAAACTACTCTCAAGTCAAAAAGATGGTCTTCCTTTTCTCTGCTCTTGGCTATTAAATCATCAATGTAGCACTCAACCTGATGATGGATGAGTTCATTGAAGATCTGAGTCATGGCCCATTGGTATGTAACGCCAATATTTTTAAGGCTAAAAGGCATGACCCTATAATAATAGATTTTGATCGTGGTTCGAAAAGCAATGTTTCTTTCATCCTCGGGAGCCATCTTGATTTGGTTATAGTTAGATGACCCATCCATGAAGGAGAAAAGTGCATGAGATGAGGTGATGTCCACTATTAATTTTGGTATAGGAAGAGGAAACTCATCCTTAGGACATGCCTTATTTAAGTCCCTAAAATTGACACAAATGCAAATTTGGCCATTCTTCTTCTTAACAGACAACAACCGTGGGTATTTTTTCTTCCCGATGAAACCGCATCGCTTTCTTGACTTTAGAAATGACCTATTATTCGATTACTAATCGCATGAGTCTAGGAGATTGCTTGATAGGGTTAGCACTAGGATCTATTGCTAGTTTGTGGACTGCTATGTCATAGATAATCTAATCATTTTTCATAACTCCATGCAAAGCACTCCTTAAACTTAGTCAATAGTCTAACTAAGTCATTGGTTTCTTCTTCATTCAGCAATAAATTGATGTATGTGGGGCGTGGATTTTCTTTCGTCCTGAGGTTGATTTTTTAAGCTTGTCAATTGTTGAATGGATCTCCTCTTCAAATTATGGCAGTGCATCTTTGATTTGGAGATCATCTGGATCATCTAAAGTTTCTAAACCCACATCCTCATAAGAGTTGGTGTTGTATTAAAAGAACCTATCAGTTTCCAAATGGTTGGTGACAACTAAGTAGTAATCATCATCGACTGGACCCACTGTACCGAATCCTAGTCCTGATCTTGATTATGCATCCCTGCCTTTGTTGTTCCATAGCTTTGTGAAGTACTTTGACTGTGCTTAGACCATGTATAAGGAGCCAAACCCTTCTTTTCAAGATTAAGAACACAAGGAGAGTACTAGTCAAAAGGCAATTCCATTAATTCTTTATATGAATCATCCCCAAGTTCTACATCAACTCAAGACTTGAGGATGATGATACCAAAAAGAATCTCTTTGTCTTGACATCCCTGGAAGATTGAGGGGCTTCCTTAACTACTAAACCTTCAACTTTTTGAGATGGAAGTGAGGTTAGAGCTAAGGTTCCTAACTGCTGCCTAATAGTTTTACATATATTTGATTTGAATACTTTGCTTTGTATGGAGGCCTGATCTTCATCGCTATCCAGCTTAAGTGTCACCTCCAATGAAACCCGCTGAGAGGAGTTGGTTGGTATACTAATCACATTAGACTCATCCTTCGAGCTGGATTCCAAGCCTATGTGAATAGTAGGGGTACTCCTATGAACTGGAACATAACCCCTGTTAGATGATGACCAACCAGGGGTTTTCCACCTCTGGAACTGCCTCTGTTTCTACCTTTGCCTTTGCTTGTGAAGGTTGAGTCATCCTACCCACATGTCCATATGATGGAATGAATTGTGGGTGGAATGTGATATGCGGCTCTATTTCTTCTTCAATTTCTCTTTATTGTTCACTTGGATTCTCATTTTTCTTTTCTCTTTCTTTTAATTTTTCTTATTCTTCTTTTTCTTTTCTTTGAATTTGAATTTTGCCCAAGTTCATGAGAAAGGGTGTTTTGAGGAAGATAATAGGTTGCATCATCTCTCAACCTCTCTCTAAGAAAATGCTTTTCATCTCCTTTGGCACAATACTCAATCCCATCCATCCTTAACTTGATAATCGATGGAGGGAGGATGGAATCATCTGATGTATCCAAGGCCTCACCAAAGCAAAGTGAATGAAGTATTCAAATCAATGACATAACCTTGGCTTCAGTCTTCCAGTCACCTATCTCCAAAGGCAACACTATGGAACATAAATCCCTCTTGCCTTGTTCATTGAATCCTCTCAACATCATCTAATCTCCTCAAAGTGTGGAGATGTCAATCCTCAAGTAGGTAAAGGTCTTTAGACTCATAATGTTCACTGATGCACCTGGATCAATGAGAACTTTGGCAAGTCTGAATCTGCCCATGTCAATTGTAATGTAGAGGGATGGTTGTGCTCCATGTCCACTAGAAGTAGGTCTTCATTTATGAAAGTGATTATTTGAGTCTATCTGGAATAATCTGCCTCCTCTCCAATAGCAGTCAGCTGAGCTAAGAATATCTCAGGATCAAGGAGTGCCCTAATTAATGATTTCTTCATCTCTTTTGATAAGACAAGGGCATCGTATATGCTTAGCTTAGATGGCAACTTTTTTAGGTGAGAGAGGACATTGCAGTCCACCTTGAGCTGATCCTCCACAAGCATATCCAAGGGTGGAGCATCTATGGAGGGGCTTCTCGATCCTCTGAACCAATAACTTATTTTCCTCTATCTTGAGGTGCTGCCCTAGGAGGTAGAACCTTGCCACTATGGAGGTTGACTTCGGTGATCTCTTATGGTAGGATAATGGCACGTCAGGCTCACCTACAGCTTCTCCTATGGGACCCTCAAAATCGGATGATTTCAAGTCTATCTCAAGAGGCGAACCCGTAGTATTTAGAGTAGGAAAATCCAACTCTGAATCAAAAAGAGGAAGATCAAAATTATTATAGTTTTATTTAGACTTGAAGAGTTATCATTAGGAATAGATTTAGACAATCCATCAAAAGTGACACAAATATAATTCAAGCTAGCTTTATTCTTCAATTTCTTGGATTTGATAGGAGGTACATAGTAGAAATCTAAAGTAAGAGGGGTGAGGGATTTGATGCCCTCATCCGCCGATACAAGATGTCTACTAAGAAGAAGAGCTAGTCAAGTAGAGGTAGTCATGTAATAGCAATGGTGGACTAGAGGCTGGTGGTGGTTGCTCTACTTGGCTATCTCGAGCTAGCACAGGTTGTTACTACTGATGCTGCTGAGCTCCCCCTTTCCCTGAGTTGGCTTTAGCAACTTGTAAACCTTCCTTGATGTTGGAGGTTTGAGATAGCTCAAGCACTTGTAAGGAAAGTTTCTTGATTTTCAAGATAATTTTCTTAGAGGTATGGGATAAGGAGATATCCCAACCTTCTTTGGTTTTGGAAGGATCACAAGTATCCCTAAGGATAACCCTAATGGAACTAGATGGTTGTTCCACAAGGTATTCCTTTGGGATAACTATAGCACCAGTCTTGAAGTTATGTTCAAGCTAGTCCTTATATGTGAAGCAATCTTGTAAAACATGACCTAACATACGGTGGTAGGGGAAAAAGTTAGGATCATTGCTTTAGTCCACTTCCTTCGGTCTCCTAAGTTTGGGTAGTTGAAAATCAGGCTTCTTTAAGAGATTCTTAAAGATCTTCCTAATTACCTCCCTCTTAAATGAATAAGGCTTGTTAAATTTATCCAAAAGAGTAGGTGAACTATAGCTACCTGCTGGGTATGTGTACCTCCAGCCGATGATGTGGTCGGAGGGTGGTGTAGGCCATGGAGGCTGTAGGCGTAGTAGGGATACCTGTGGTGATGAGGAGTGGAAGTGATGGTGGAGCATGTCGCTCAAGCTTCCGCCCTCGCTTTCCCCCTATACTATCACCCCGCATCTTCTCAAAAGCTTTATGTGGCTTCTGCTTTGTTGATTGGTCTGAAAAAGGTGATTGTTTGGCTTCTCCTTGTAAGCTAGCCACCTTGTTAATTAATTTCTCAAATGTTTTGATGGTGAAACCTTTGAGCATGAAGACGACTAGGCCATGGTTGTTCTTAAGCAAAATCTCAATGGCATGCTGTTCAGATAGCTGTGGTTCATATTTCATACTCAAATTATGCCATCTAAGAATGTAATCAATGAGGGACTCACTGAGATTTTGTTGAGCCACAATGAGATCGTCTACAGTCACCCTTTACTGAGCTCCAACAAACCTCTTGATGAAGAGTTGCTCCAAATCAGCAAAAATCTTCACTAAATTATTGGGAAGTTCATTGTACCAATCAAAGGCTATGCCTACTAAGCTAATAACAAAGAAACAAGAGTAAAGTGTCACTGCCACCGGCGTGTAAACAAGCGTGTAATAGTACCTCTGCCCACTGCCATCGAAACTCTTGAAAGAAGGAGGCATGAAACCCTTAGGATATTGGATGACATCAAATTCCTCTGGTAGGGTCTACCCTTTAGAACTGATGATCCTCCTTGAGCTTGAGCCAATGCTTCTCTCACCTACTGCTCAACCATGCTCTTGATATCTTTTTCTTGTATGGAGGTACTATCCACTACCTTTATATATAGGTTGGTGCTACCTTGCTCTATGTGAGGTAAGTCTGGATCCATGATATGCACCAACTCTGGCTGACTAGTCTCAGCTATAGTAGGATGGACTGCCCGTGCTTATTTTTGAAGTGCTAAGACTACTGCTAACAAGTCCTCGAGCTGCTTCCCCATCATATCAATTTGATCATCTTTCTACTTTATTTGCTAAAAATGGAGTTGGGTTGAGTAGGTTGTGTCTTTCTACTCGGCCTCAACACCTTCTATAGCCTGCTGCTCATAGAAGAAAGAACCCGGGGTATCTACCATGTGCACCCCTATTGAATCTTCCAATACATCATCTTCATTGGGATCAAAGTTGGCTTTCTCCTCATTAGATCAGTCATATCCTAAGATCTCCTTCTTCTTCATGAGATAATTCTACAATATCATCTAGAGAATGATCTATCTGAACAAGCACAAAGGATCTATGCTAACCGGTGGTGGGATCACTATCATGTACTGTGAGGCACCAGACCTCCCCTCAAGAGTTAACCAGAGGGCTATACTCGGAAAAATATGATCACCACCGAATCTATATGGAGTGGCACTTTTAGGAGGATCTATCATCATAGGTGTGGCTGAACTATCACCCTCACCTTTAGCAACTGTAATCTCCATCATATGTTGTGGTGGTGGTGGTGGTGAAGGACAACTACTATGCTTCAAGATCGCCATTCCTTTTTCACCATAATTGGGGCAGAAGGTTGAGCAGGAGAGCTCAGTCTCACTATAGTAGGTGGTGTAGATAAGATGGGATCTCTCGGTCAGTTAGATCACCAACGGGTTCTCTTCTCCCCCGATGTGGCCTTCATGGCCTTGGCTAAAATAGTAGATGTTCAAACATGAACGAGAGACGGCAACGGGAGAAGAGTGTGGTGGAGGCACCACCGACTCTCTCGGGATAGGAGCTGCTCTCTTATAATGTCTACTCCCCATGAGTAAGATATTATCAGTATGGTTGGCATGGGTAGTGCATTGATTTGGAAAATCACAAGCGGAGGTCACGACATCGCCTATCCCGTTCTCACCTAGTAACATGAACCCATGGCCTCTCTAGCCCTCTCTGCCTAAGCTGGACCTCATTTTTAGGATGCTCCTAGACATAGAATTTCTCTTAGATTTTAAGGAATTAAGACACATCTAGTGATTAAGTGGACACTCAACCTAACCAGAGACTTAGAAGAGTTAGCCATAGGAATAGGGCATTTTAGAAGTGCCACACTATAGCTTGAACCACATTCCTCACTTTCCAAATCAAATCTTAAATTATTAGCATTGATTTAGTTACATGATTGAAATCCATGATTGCCAAGTTCAAAATCCTTCTTAAGTGCTTTAATCTCCTCTTAAGGACTTAGCCTAAATCATCTTCAAATCAATTCAAATTCATGAAATTTTCTCATAAATCTTTTATATTCCCATTTATATTCACATATATAAATGAAATATAAATTCAAATCAATCAAATCAAATTCCAAATTTCAAATCTTGCCTAAGTCCTTTGATTTCCCTTCATAGACTTAGCCTAAATCAAATCTAAATCAATTCAAATTCATGAAATTTTCTAATAACTCATTTATATTCTCATTTATATTCACATATATAAATCAAATATAAATTAAAATCAATCAAATCAAATTCCAAGTTAAAATTCCAAACTCCAAATCTTGCCTAAGTCTTTTGATTTCCCTTCATGGACTTAGCCTAAATCATCTTTAAATCAATTCAAATTCATGAAATTTTCTCATAACTCACTTATATTCTCATTTATATTCACATATATAAATGAAATATAAATTCAAATCAATCAAACTAAACCCAAAAGTCAAATCCAAATTCACAAATCTTTCCTAAGTCATTTGATTTTTCTTAAGGACTTAGCCTAGATCATGTTCAAATCACTTAAAACTCATGAAATTTTCTCATAACCCATTTATATTATCATTTATATTCACATATATAAATGAAATATAAATTCAAACAACTAAACCAACCCCAAAAATCAAACTCAAATTCAATCAAAATTCCACCTAAGTTTTTCAAGTCAAATTCTTGAACTTAGCGAAATCAACTTCAAATCAAGTTTTGATTTTTCTTCATGATTCAATCCTTCAATCATGAATCCAAATATAAATACAAAACTCACTCCAAAAAATTAAGCCAAAATCTATTTCATGTTCACCCTCTGAACTTGAAATTATCAAATGAATCAAAACCCATTTGACTTCAAACCTCTTGCAAATAGATTTATATTTCACTCATAAGTCCATATGTGAGTTCAATCAAACTCAAATAAAGTTTTGACCAAGACATTTGACCCACATAGGATTACTTGACCCAAAGTGACCTAAAGTACCCTTATGGGCCAAATTCTAATCCTAACCAAATTAGATTGAATCAAACTCACCTAAGCCTCTCATCATGATCAACAATCATCATGAGATGATCAATCACTCAAATTGGGTCAAACCAAGTCAACACTTAGCCAAAATGAAACCCAACATAGCCAAAATCCACAATAGGCCAAATTGATTGAATCCATTGATCTAAGTTCATTCATGACCAATGTTTGAATTTGACCAAGTCAACATTTTAACCTAACCTAGCCCAATTAGCCACTTGACCCAAGTTGACCCAAATTGACCTAAAAAATCAAAATATGTCAAAACTTGATCTAAGCCAAATTGATTGAAACCAATGGGTCAAGTTCATTCTAAATCACTTGTAGAACTTGACCAAAGCCTCAATTGGCCAACTATACCTAACCTAGCCCAATTGACCTTGAACCTCACTTGACTAAAAGGGTAATATTGAGCCAAATTCAATCTTAACCAAAATTGATTGAAACAAAGATACCAATCCATTTCATATGACCAAACAAACATGAACCAACCCTTGACCTAATAGGTCAAATGGTCAATTGGTCAACTTGACCCATTTGACCTAATGAACTCGTTGAACCAAAACCAAATATAAACCAAATTGAATCAAACCAAAGCAACCAAAACATTTCAAATAGTCATATAAACTTGACCCAACCCTTATTTTGACCCAATTTGATCAATTGGTCAACTTGACCTAAGTTGACCCATTTTGACCAAAATGGGTCAACATGAGCCAAATCACATCAAACCAACTCCAATTCAATGAAACTTGGCCAAACCTATTTTCTCATCATATCAAACATGCCCAAACTAAAATCAAGGTCAAATGACCATTTTATCCCTAGGCCATAGGATAAATTTTGGCCAATTTCACATGGAATTTGGTCAAATCCTCTTCATAACCACTTAGCACTCTTAGTGGATCAAGTGAATGCTAGGGAGTGTGGTGCACCCAACCCAATGGGTTTGGGTTAGCCCAACCTAGCCCAATGGCCAAATCGATGACATGCTTAGAAATGGAGCACATGGAAATCTCCTTACACTTAATTCAAGCACATGGCCACCTCACCTACTCCTTCTCTGGCCAAAATCGAACCACATGTAAATCAAAATAACCTAACTAACTCATTGTATGAGGTGTATTGATAAAAAATGGCAAGGCATTGCTCAACCGTGATTGCCAAAGGGGGAGATATACTCCCCTAATTCAACAAAATTTTGCTCTCAGGGTTGAAGCATAGAACTGAGCAAGCCTATTCTTCCCAAGCTTCTTAGAGAGTTTGAAACTTGATTTTCTCAATTTTCATCACTTGAAAATAGGGGAGCTCCACTGAAAATTGAATTTACTCCACACTCAACATCAACCCAATTCCTTCTTCAAGCTCCATCAGAGGACCAAGTCGAACTTGCCCAAGCTCTTTCCCAAGTTCCAAAGGTAAGAGAGAATCCAATTATATCAAAAGGAGCTCAAGGCAAGGAGGAGTTGGTCTCTAGAAGCAACCACCCAAACTCAAGAGCTCAAATTTTTAGCAAAGCTTTGTCTCAACCAGACAAAGCTTCTCTAAGGGAATCGAGTGTTGGTGATCACCTCCAATGAGGTATGCCATTTTTTTGAGCTTCAGTTCAATGTATGTTGGTCCTTTGTGAAGTGGATTTTAATCCTAGGTTGATCTAGCTATTAGATGTTCTTGTACTCATGCTTAGAAGGTGTGGGTTGATTTTCAATCCAATCCAAGCTCAATTGAGCTCAGATCATGGCTTCAAAGATGGATGGTCTCCATCTTACATAGAGAGTGGTAGGGATGAATCTCTGGCCATCCATCCGCACATTTTACATGGAAAACCGAGATTAAAACACGTAGCATCCCATGATTTACCCTGATCCGCTTTAATCAAGCGTCGATCCTTGATCTGACAAGAGGAGAGATCGCACCATCATGTGGCGCCATGATGATGGGTTAAAGAGCCAATCCGTCATGCCACATGAAAAGATGCCACATCATAATAATACGCAATAAGGGATTAATAATATAATAAGGAATTATTTAATTTCTAATTAATCACCAAATCAAGCCTAGAAAAATCATAAAATTATGAAATGAATTGGATTGGATAGATAATTAAATATAGAATATTTTAAAATTGATTTCAATAGATTTTGAATAGCATTTTTCTCTAAATTTAAGTTTTAATGGGAATATTAATTTGCTAATTACTCCACTAATTAATCCAAAACTTTTTGTGCTTAATTAGTGGGATGACTCCTACCTCTCCTAATTTTCTTGGGATTTATTAGTGGCTTAATTAGGAGAATTTCTAGTTCATTCCTTAATCACTCCCTTAATGTAATTAGGCTTAATTAAGGGCATAATTAGTGGTCTAACCCTTTGATTGAGTCAATTAAGTTTTGATTAAGTGAAAGTGAGATTTTGGGAATAATTTTGGGATGCCTTTCTTAAAATATTTCCTAAACCCCCCTTTTCTTCCTTAATCCTTCCTTAACTAAGGATTAATTCAATAATTACCCCTTAATTAATTTCATAAAATTCTAAAACTTTCCAAAACTCAATTAATCTATCTTGGGTAGATGCTTAGGAGTTCAAGAGCCCAAGTGCATTAAGGAAATCAAAACTCAACTCAGATGTGTGAGAGGTGTTATGAAATTACTTAAAGTTAAAAACCTTTTAGTTTAATTAATCATTAATCATGAGCCAAATGCATTAAGCCATTTTCTCAGTAGGTGCATTATTGATTTAAATTCCTTGTGTGGTTTTATGTCATCTCATTGGCTCATAATTATTTGATTAATTATGCTAAGGTGGTATAGCTAAGGGGTAATTAACATGCTTAATTCATACCTTAACCTAAGCATCACATAAAAAATCATCCAATCACTTAAAAATTAAACTAAAATAACTAACATATATGGGAATGGGTTAGAAATAGTAAACTCATCACACATTTCTTAAATTAAAAGAAACTCAAAACAAAATAAAACCTTCTTTAAAAATAATTTGATTTATTTTAAACTTTCTTATTTCATGAGATTGATCTTTAGAAATTAATTAGGGTGAGTATATTTACTTACTTTCATCACTTTAGTTCTTTCCTAACATGCTAAATGTGTATGTAATATGAATTTCATGCATTCATTCTTTTCAAAAATTAAAATGAAAGTGAAATATTTTCTTTATGTCAAATTGCATGTTTTGGCTAAAGTAAAAATATGAATGGCTATTATCACTATTAAATTCCAAATTATTTTCAATTTATGAATAAATTACCAAAATTGAAAGTTTTTAACTCATATTTTATTTATAAGTTTTCCTATGAATATAAAAATGTGTTTTATGATTACTTCCTTTCTTTCCTCTTAACATGGATTTGAATAAGATTTGCAAAGTGTATAGTTCTTTTAAAAGAACACAACACTTGCTCAAATATACTCTTATCCCCTTCCATTTTATAACCTAAGAAGGATCTTCATATTCACACATATAATTTGCATAAACAAATCAAATAATCAAGTATAACTTCTTGCATCCTTTCTTCTCCATTCATTTATTTTGTACATATGCTTATATTTAAGGAAAGTGGTATATTAGTATGGACAACCCTAGGATTGTGAGGCTTTAAGTAGCCCTAAGTAGGTCTTGTACCTTACACCCTTGGTGCTAACAATGGCATCATACTCACTTATGCATTTCATACATTCATGTGTGCATGTGAAAATTTAGATAAGAAACCCCTTTTCTACTTAATGAAAATCATGCATCATAAAGTATTCAAATTTTCTTAAGTAACTCACCTAGAATTCATCATAAAGTGTGCTAAACATTCCCATTTGGTGTGTATAAATATGCTTAGGATTCACCCATGTGCATGTTATACATGTTGGGAAAGAAATCAAGTGATGTGTTTTTTGTGATATTAATTTACTTTACTTAATCTTAAAATGCCTCTCTTTTGAATATGTTTGTTTAGAGTTTATCTAAACTTAGGATTAATTAAAACACATAATAAAACATCAATTAAATAAAACTAAAACATGAATCCACTTTAGAAATTACTTAGGTTAGGGAAGGAAAGAGAAGTTCTCTTCTCTTTCCCTCTCTTTACAACTTAGTAATTAATTATAGGATTCACTTGCCTAATCAAAACACAAAATAAAATCAACCCAAAATATCTAAACAACTTAAATGAAACTCTTCTAAGTTGAACATTCTTCACACTTAGAGAACTATAACTTAAAGCCATAGCTAAGCATACCACACAAACCTCTAAGGCACACACATTAGACTAAGTCACCACTTCTAGATTTAGGTTAGGGCGGTGCATGGTTTGATATTTTCTTTTGTTTTATGATGTAATGTTTTAGACTAGATGTTAGGGTTTATGTGCATAAAATGAATGGTAGGATGATTTAGTCTAACCATTGTCTTCTGCAGGGGATTGTGCTTAAAGGGCACTGTACAACAACAACAAGCCTTTATCCCACTAAGTGGGCTTGGCTACATGAATCATTCATCTCCATTGTGTCCTATTATGTGTCAAATTCTCATTTAATTCAAGTATACTAAGGTCATTTTTAATGGGCATTGTAATAAATAAAAATATAAATGCTTTTGCTATGCGTGTGCTTATCTAAGCATAATCCATAGGTGGACAATCACCTATGTGGGGTGTTAAGTCTAATATACATGCTTGGGATTGTATAGTTTGTTTAAGCTAATCTTGATTTTGCTAGTATTAGTTAAATTTTCATTTTCCCTTTTCATGTAATTATTGCAATTAAGATTTTGGAATGATTGTTATGGGGATTAGGATGAGCATTGGTTATAAGGCCATGCATTATGTATCATGTGAAGCCTTTAAAGCATCCACCTTCCAACCATCCAAAAGAAGGAACCAAAGAAGAAAGAAGAAAAGAAGAATGAAGAATGAAGCTTGAAGACCACCATAATAATGAATTCCTTGCTTAATTGTACTTAATTTATTTGTAATCTGGGTTGTATAAATGTAGACCTCCGCTACCCAATTTGTTTTTGGGTTTGTGCAGTGGTGCCCGACCATAAATGGCCTTTTATTCTTTTGTGTTATCTTTATAAATTGATTGATGATTTATTTAGTTTGTGCATTAAGATGGCATCCTTTTCTAGTTTCCTTCTTGCTTGATGTATGGTCTGGATGTGGCTTAGGATCTTAGGAAAAAATAAATCTCCTACCAAATTTAACAATTCAAAATTAAAATAAACAACTCATAACCTCATTTAAAGCCTAAGTTAAAATCAAGATAAAAAAATTAGCAACCCCTTAGTTGGATGAGTATTTCTTTTACAACATCATGCATAAAAATATCTTGTTTCACTCTTGATTGGAGAGCTTCCACCTTTTCTAGAGAAATTTGGCTTGACCATTGAGAGCCTTGGAGGAAACACACATCCTCCCTTCTCATTTTGGACAATAATCTTACTTCTCATGCATTAGGAATATGAATCCTATAAGCCTGAGTCAAATGATTGTCCAAAAATGAAAATAACATGTAATATGATTTGCATTAGATTTAGGTCATTTGAAGCATGCCCTTATATGATCTAATCTCTTTAGGGAGTGAGTTTAAAGACTTAGTCTCTTTCTAAATAAATAGCAACCTAGCTATCTTGCATAAAGCATATGACTAACCTACATGAATTTAAAATCATAGGAGGAGTTAGTTGGTGGCCACTCCCAAGCGATTGTAAGTCCAAACAGTCAGATGGTTTATCCTCTCTTGTGGAGGCAAACCAAATACCCATCATCACCTTAGATTTAGGTCATGATTTTATCCCTCGCCAAAGCTCCTAAGATTTAGGTTCTGAGATTGCTTCTCCCTTCTATGGGCCATAAGCGTAAATCCTCACCTCTTAGGCATTTCCATAATCTTGTATTATAGAATTATAAACCCTAAACTTTTAATAAAAAGTCAATTCAACTTCAAAAAAGTAAAGCCCAATAAGATAGTTTGAGATGCTCACTAGGTTTCCTAGCATCATGTGCAACTTCTAATTTTCTATATTTGGCTTCACAATAACTCTCTCCATTTGGTCAATCCTATTTCATCTTCCAAAATAAACTAATCGATTAATAGTCCTACCTATTAAAATCTTTGGAGATAATGATCATTTACCTTAATCGAGAGTATTCATAAGGGATCTTATTCCTTAGGATGTAATTAACTATGGGGCTTGCCCCTATAGGGAACTTAACAAACCTAGTTTAAAATAAACCCTACTTTGTTTTTCTATATAAAGTAGGGGAAGAATCTTTGGTACACATGCAAACCCATTGTCCTTAAAAGCCTTTGTTGAGGTGATTAGGTCCATTGTATGGTGGTGACTTTTATCTTTCAGGATAGTACACTTCTCCTCAATGTCATACCCTATCACCCTCAATAAGAATATCTGTGGATCTCAGAGATTGTCTCCCCAGCATACCTAAATTTACTAAGTGGGAATTCCAATTTTCAAAATCAACAATAATTCACAAGATAAAATAAACAAAGAAAAAGAAATAATTATTTTCAAGCACCTCATGTAGCATATCCAAATTTGCTAAGTGACTAATTTCCAAAATACCAAACCAAAAATAAAACCGATTGACCCTTACGTTAACATACCCAAATTTGTTAAAGGAAAGGGTCCTCAAATAAAAATCTAATTTCAAACATAAACTTATGGAAGCATCTTTCTAAAAAATATTTGAATCCATTTTTCAACATACCAAAATTTGTTGAAGTTGGATTCATATTCAAAAATTCTTCTTTCCAATTAAATCTCTAAATCTTCTTTAAATCCATTTGAACCCCACTTAACACTTCCAAGATATTGGATGTGGGTTCAAATTTTAAATTCAAATTCAGAAATCAACAAAATAGAAATCTAATCCAAGCTTGTTTCCAACATTGCAGATTCTCCATCAATCGCCATACAGTTTCTTCGCTTTTAGTTGATTATAAATGGAAAGTTCACAGAAGTTTGTGTTCACTTTTTCTTATGGCATGGACTTGGCCTTGGATCAGGACAATCTCCCCTGATCACACCCATCTCATCCATTTCGAGAGGTTTTGAGGGGGTGAGGATCACCTATGAGGGCACTCCCTCAACTATTGGTAGGATTGTGGTAGCCGAGCAAAAGCCAATCATTTATATCGATTCACCATTAGATTCTGACATCCCCTCATTAAAGAGGAAAGAAGTGGTAGTCCCATCAGTTCCAAGTAGTGCTGATAAGGACAAAGGCTCGCACTAGGTTTCGTGGCCTGCCAAGCACCCACTCATTGGCACCCTCTAAGGGTAAGGCTCCTCTGCCTTTGAGGTTGGGTCTAGTTCTTACTCCACTCACCCTACCAGGACTCAGAGGAGAAATAAAAATCAATGATTAAGTAGTATCATACGCATATTGCTAGGGAGATGGAGGCGATCAACTACGAAGAAGGTATCCACTCTGATCATCCTGCTGGTTATAGTGAACCTGTTTCATCCTTTCTCTGGGTCAGATAAAGAGGATGCTAGGAGGATTCATACTTCACCTCCACCAGTGGTTCCCCCAGCTTAGCTGAGCAGAGTATGCTAGCCTTACGCCTCGCCAAGTTGGCGGAGCTTATAAACGTTCTGAGTCCAGAGCTCAGTTCGATTTGAGATCTATCATTCCCCGCCATGTGGGGAAACACCTATGATAGGAGAGGGCCAGAGTGGCCCGTACTTTAGTACAAATCATTAACAGTGAGAGGCAGAGGTTTGGTCAGCAGTCAGCGGCCTCCACACTCATTATTTCCCTGATCGGTGCACTACATGTAGATCACATAGATAGCATTTTACTTATAGGGATGACCCATCATAGGAAGAGGGTCCCTGTCCTGAGAGAGTCGGTGGTGTCTCCACCACACCGCTCTACCCCAACCCCATAACTCCATCATCCATCACCTATTCACATTGCAGCATCTCCAGTTCCACTGAAGGCCATGAAGGCCAAATCCAAAGAGAAGTGTACCCCGTTGGTGATCTGGCTATGATCAAGGGATCCTATCCATCTACACCTCCCATGCGGTCAAGAAGCTCCGACGCCTCTCCAGTTGTGCGGAGTGAATGGCAACCCCGAAGCATGGTGGTCATCCCTTCACCAACACCACTAGTTCAGTAGGACATGGAGATGATGGCAGCTATTATAGAGGGAGAAGAAGATATCCCAGTTGCACTGATGATAGTAGAACCTCCTAGGGGTGTCACCCCTTTTAGAGTCATTGACAGTCAGGAGTGTGTCTCTTCTAGTGAGTATAGTCCTCATAGGATTGATTCTCCATTAGTAAAGGAGGTCTGGTGCCTCTTAGTACATGATCTATCACCAAAATCATTTATGCTGTGATTGATTTGTTCTCTTGAGGAGATAGTGGCACATTATCTTGTAGAAAAGAAGGAAATTTTGGGGTATGACTGGTCTGATGAGGAGAAGATCAGCTTTGATCCCAACTAAGATGATTTGTTGGGATACTCAGCCGGGGTTTGTATGGTAGATACCAAGGGATCCCTCCTCAGAGAGTAGCAGGCTATGGAAGGTGATGAGGTTGGCGAGGAGACCATCACCAACACCTCGAATATCGGTTAAAGCAAAGATGAACAAATAGAAAGGATGGTGAGGCAACTTGAGGAAACTTGTTAGTAGCATCTCTTAGAAATAAGCCCTAGCTTCATCCCTACATCGATATTAGAGTTAGTGCATGTCTTGGACCGACCTTACCTCTGTTGAGCAAGGTAGCTAGCATGTATAGGAAGGTAGTGGAAAGTACCTCCATACAAGAAAAATACATCAAATCTATGGTTAAACAGTAGGTGAAGGAACCGTTGGCTCAAGCCCGGGGAGGATCATCAGTTCCAAAGGGTGGACCCTACCTGGAGGAATTTGATGCAATCCAATATCCCAAGGGTTTCATTCCACCTTCCTTCAAAAGCTTTAATGGTAGTGGAAACACATATTGCACGATTAACATCTCGGTGGAACAACGATATTTTGCCTCTTCATCAGTAGCCTAGCAGGGATAGCTTTTGATTGGTATGCTGAACTTCCCAATAGTTCAGTAAAAACATTTGCTAAGGTTAAACAACTCTTTATCAAGAAGTTTGCAGGAGCTCAATAAAGGGTTACTATTGGTGATCTCATATAGCACAACAACACCTAGGTGAGTCTCTTATTGATTATATTCTTAGATGGCGTAACCTAAGTATGAAATGCGAGCTACAACTATTTGAGTAGCATGCCATTGAGATTCTTCTAAAGAATATCCATGGCTTGATCATCTTCATGCTTAAGGGCTTCACTATCAAAACATTTGAGAAACTAATCAACAAGGTGGCTAGTCTACAAGGAGAGGCCAAACAGTTTCCTTTTCAAGACCAGTTGCCCAAAGCAAAGCCGTAGAAGGTCTATGAGAAGAAGCTGGGAATAGTGATAATGGTAGATAAGGGGAAGGAACCAGCTAGAGATCAATCCAGAGACCACGACCTCAACAACCTTGGCTTCCACCTCCTTTACCACCATTGAGGCAGCCCTACCAGCCTCCGCCTCCATGACACTCCTCACCTACCTCCTTGACAACATGCACGCCACCAGGTTATGGTCCACCTACTTTTTTAGATAAGCTTAACAAACCTTATTCATTTAAGAGGGAGGTAATTAGGAAGATCTTTAAGAATCTCTTAAAGAAACCTGATTTTCAGCTAAGGAGACCGGAGGAAGTGGGCAAAAGCCATGATCCTAACTTTTCCACTACCACCATATGCTAGGTCATGTTTTGGAGGATTGCTTCACATTTAAGGATTGGCTTGAACATAGTTTCAAGATGGTGCTGTAGTTATCCCGAAGGAATACCTTGTGGAACAACCATCCAGTTCCATTAAGGTAATCCTTGGGGATACTTGTGATCCTTCTAAAACCAAAGAAGGTTGGGATATCTTTTTATTCAAAACCTCTAAAAAGATCATTTAAAAGATCAAGAAACTTTCCTTGCAGGTGCCTGAGTCAGCTCAAACCTCCAACATCAAGGAAGGTTTGCAAGTTGTCCTGACTTGAGGAAAGGGGAGCTTTAGCAAGTATGTGTCAGCCTGGGATAGCCCAGTAGCACAACAACCAATTGAGTCCAGTCTCCAATCTACCGTTGCAGCTACCACATCAGTGACTTCCTCTACTTCAGCTAGTTCTTCTTCTTCTACTAGTTGAACTCTTGTATCGGCGGATAAGGGAATCAAATCCCTTACCCCACTTACTTTACTTTATTTATACTTTGTACCTCCTATCAAATCCAAGAAATTGAAGAATAAAGCTAACTTGAATTACATCTGTGTCACTTTTGATGGGTTGTCAACTTCCATTCTTAATTATTACTCTTCAAGTCAAATAACTATAATAATTCTGATCTTCCTCTTTCTAATTCAGAGTTAGACTTTCCTACTCTAAATGCTACGGGCTCACCTCTTGAGATAGTCCACTTGGAATCATCCAATTCTGATGGTATGTGCAAATAGAACCTTATTATCCTACCATAAGAGATCATTGAAGTCAACCTCCTTGCCTATTTGAGGATCGACATCTAAGAAAGTTTCCATCTAAGCTAAGCATATACGATGCCCTTGTCTCATCCAAAGAGATGAGGGAATCACTAATCAAGGCTCTCCTTGATCCTGAGATATACTTAACTCAGCTGATCGCTATAGGTGAGGAGGCACATTACACAAAATAAGCCTAGGGGATCACTTTCATAGATGAAGACATTCTTCTGGGAGACTTGGAGCACAACCGTCCCCTCTACATCACAGTTGACATGGGCAAATTCATACTTTCTAGAGTTCTCGTTAATCTAGGTGCATTGGTGAACATTATGAGTCTAAAGATCCTTGCCTATTTAAGGATCGACATCTCCACACTCTGAGAAGATCGAATGATATTGAGAGTATTCAATGAACAAAGTGAGCGAGCTTTAGGTTCCATCATGTTATCTTTGGAGATAGGTGACTGAAAGATTGAAGCCAAGTTTATCATCATCGATTCAAATACTTCATTCACTACTTTGCTTGGTAGGCCTTGGATATATCAGAACAAGATATACCTAGCCAACACTTAGATCATTCACTTTCCTCCATCAGTGCATCAAGTTTAGGAAGGATGGGATTGAATACCGTGTCAATGGAGATGAAAAGCCATTTTCAATTTAAGTGGTTGAGATTTATGAGGATGTGACCTATTATCTTCTTCAAAACACCCCTTCTCATGAACTTGGACAAAACTCAAATTTGAAAGAAAAAGAAAATGAAGAAAAAAAAGGCAAAAGAAAAAGAAAAGAAAAATGGAAATCTAAGTGAACAAGAAAGGGGAAATTGAAGAAGAGATAGATCCTCATATCACATTTCACCCATAGTTCATTCCATCATATGGACATGTGGGTAGGATGACTCAACCTCCACTAGGTAGAGCGTAGATATAGTTCAGGTGGAAGACCCTGGTTGGCCATCATCGAGGTCATGTTCCAGTTCATAGGAGTACCCTACTATTCACATAGACTTGGAATCCAACTCAAAGGACGAGTCTAATATGATTAGTATACCAGCCAACCCCTCTTAGCGGGTTCCATTGGAGGTGACTTTTGACCCAGATAGCATGAAGACGGTCTCCAGACAAAGCAAAGTATTCAAATCAGGTTTATGTAAAACTATTAGGCAGCAGCTGGGAACCTTAGCTCTAACCTCACTTTCATCTCAAAAAGTTGAAGGTTTAGTAGTTAAGGAAGCTCCTAAGTCTTCCAGTGATATAAAGCTGAAGAGATTCTTTTTGGGATCATCATCCTCAAGTCCTCGAAGTTGATGTAGAACTTGAGGAGGATTCATTTAAAGAATTAATGGAATTACTTTGACTTTTACTCATCTTGTGTTCATAATCTTACAAAAGGTTTGGTTCCTCATACATGGTCCAGTGGGTACTTTGAAAAGCTATGGAACAATATAGGTAGGGAAGCATAATCCAGAGTAAGACTAGGATTTGGTACAGTGGGTCCAGTCGATGAAGATGATTACTTCATAGTTGTTACCAATCATTTGGAGTCTGATAAGTTCATTTCACACATCAACTCTTATGAGAATGTGTATTTATAAACCTTAGATGATCCAGATGATCTCCAAATCAAAGATGCACTACCAAAATTTGAAGAGGAGATCCATTCAACAATTGACAAGCTTAAAGAA
Source organism: Cymbidium sinense (assembly GCA_021442155.1). Lineage (NCBI taxonomy): Eukaryota > Viridiplantae > Streptophyta > Magnoliopsida > Asparagales > Orchidaceae > Cymbidium > Cymbidium sinense. The sequence continues at coordinate 16,058,499 of CM038232.1, read as the reverse complement.
ATCAACCTCAGGACAGAAGAAAATCCATGCCTGACATACATCAGTTCATTGATAAATGAAGAAGAAGCCAATGACTTAGTTAGGCTATTGATTAAGTTTAAAGACCACTTTGCATGGAGTTATGAAGAGATGTCTGGATTATCTGCTGACATAGTAGTCTATAAGTTAGAAATATATCCTAACGCTACCTATTAAGCAAGCTCTAGATGCATGCGATTAGAAATGAATAATAGGTCATTTTAGAAATTCATCAATGATGGTTTCATCAGGGAAGTAAAATATCCTACCTAGTTAGCCAGTGTCATCCTAGTTAAGAAGAAGAATGACCAAATTTGCATTTGTGTTGATTTTAGGGACTTAAATAAGGCATGTCCTAAGGATGAGTTTCCTCTTCCTATACTAGAATTAATGGTGGACATCGCCTCATCTCATGCGCTTCTCTTTCATGGATGGATCATGCTAATAAATCAAGATGTCTCGAAGATGAAAGAGACATTACTTTGAACCCATCAAAATCTTCATTTATAGGGTCATGCTTTTGGTCTTAAAAAGCGGTGCTACATACGCCATGACTTCGATCTTTAACGAACTCATCCATCATCAAGTTGAGTGCTTGATGATCTAGTAGTCAAGAGTAGAGAAAAGGAAGACCATCTCTTTGACTTGAGAGTATTTTTTGAACGGTAAAGATAATATAACCTCAAAATGAATCTCCTGAAGTGTGCATTCAGAGTAGCTTAAGAAAAATTCCTTGGGTTTGTTGTTTGACATCAAGGAATAGAAATAGATCTTGAAAATATTAAAGCTATCTTAGAAATGCCACCTCCTAATAGTTTAACTCAACTCAAATCCTTCCAAGGATGACTGGCGTATCTAAGATGCTTTATCTCTAACCTATCAAGGAGATGCAAGCCATTCTGACTTGAAGGATGTCAAGTTCAAGTGGGATGATAAGTGTGCATGCCTTTGAAGACATCAAGCGGTATTTGGTGAAGCAGTACCTATCCAGGCGGGCCACTCATTCTCTATATTTCTGCATTGGATGACTCTCTCGGTGCTTTGTTGGCCCAAGCCAATGATGAAGGGAAGGAGAATTCTCTCTACTACCTCAACCATCATCTTATTCCTGTTGAAGCGAACTATCCACCTATTGAGAAACATTACCTAGCTTTGATCTTTGCATCTCAAAAGCTATGACATTATATGCTTTATCATAAGGTGAACTTGATCTCCATAATCCCAATTAGTACCCGACATGGACCCTATCGGATGTTTGGCACGATGGTCCATGATCCTCTCACAGTTTGATATCACCTTCGTACCACTCCATGCAGTAAAAGGATAAGTACTAGTGGATTTCTTAGCAGCGCACCCACTTCCTACTGATTCTTAGCTTAATGACGATCTCCCTGATGAAGAAATCATGAACTTGGGGAAGGTTGACAACCACCAATGGGCAATGTATTTTGATGGTGTAGCTTCTTTTCATAAAGGGGAAGTACCACGATCTACTCTTCTAGAAAGGCGAGGGTATGAATAGTTCTCTTAACTACAGACCACGATATGATGAGATTCTCATACTATCTTTCCAACCCCTACACAATGAGTATGAGGCAGTGATCACAGTTAGCTATCATGTCAAGAGCATCAACATCTTTAGGGATTCTCAGTTGGTCATCAATCAGATTGTTAGGTCCTACAAGGTTCTCAAACCCAAGGTTCATCAATACTACGAGTATACCATGAAGTTGTTGCCCCAAATTCCCGAAGTCACCATCAACAAGGTTCCCTGAGTAGAGAATATAGTAGTAGATGCTTTGGCCAAACTTGCTAAAGAATTAGCATGTTTAGAAGATGAGTCCATATCAATAAGGGTCCAAATAGACAAGTCCTGTCCCTTATTGATGCTGAACTCATCAAGAGAATTTCTCTTGAAGGTTGCCAAAATGGGAGGCTGGATTGAGGCAACCATTCATAAAATATTGGAACACCGAGCTACCTCAAGAAAAGTCATAAGCCCATCAGTGAAAAGAGCCTCTCTCCTATGCTCATTGATGACACCATGAGATCCTTTGACCGGTTCTATTTAGATAAACATGAAGCCCATGGCATTATACAAGGTCTATCGAGCACATCAATCTATTTAAAGATGAAGAGATAAAGATCAAGAGACTAGGATACTAGCCGATGATTAGATTGCATGGATGTAGCTAGGAGATGCCATCGTGTCATGCATGTGTGGTCCTCCACCAACCACCCAACATTCTACCCCCTACATTGGCCTCATGGCCATTCAAGTGTTGGGGTACCAACATTGTGGGTCCGATCGATCCTCCCTCTTCCAACGGGCATTAGTTCATCTTAGCTGCCATCGACTACTTTTCCAAGTGTCCAGAGGCAATCCCACTCAGAGAGGTCACAGCTCAGCATGTGCTTTAGTTTTTCAGGAACCATATCGTATATAAGTTCAGGGTGCCTCAATAAATTATATCCTATAATGGTACTGCATTCAAAAGCACCAAGATCAACAGGTTCACCAAAAGACACGATATAGATTGGAGATACTCCACCATCTACTACCCTAGAGAAAATGGCTTAGCGAAAGCATTCAACAAAACTCTCAGCCATATATTGAAGAAGACACTTGACAACAACAAATGATAGTGGAATGAGTAGTTGGTTAAAGCCTTGTCGGCCTACCATACCACATATCGAACTCCAACTCAGTCTACCCCATTTTCCTTAGTGTATGGGTTTGAAGCTATTCTACTTTTAGAAGTCCAACTTTCATCACTAAGGATAGCATTGGGTAGCAAGATCACTACAGAGCAGAATGTAAAGTTGCGGTTAGAAGAGCTCAAAGGTTTGGAGGAGAGTGGCTGCATGCGAGAACCTCGAGGTACAAGGCCAAAATGATTCAAGCTCACAACAAGGTGGTCATCCTAGGTCTTTTGAGTGGGACTTGTGTTAGTCAAGAGACCAATTGTTGCCCATCAAAAGATGGGAGGCAAGTTTGAACCCACTTGGGAAGGCCTATGTCATAGAGAAGGTCTACCAAGGAGGACCTTATCACTCATTGATGTAAAGGAACAGGAATTAATGAGCTCTATTTAAATAAATATTACCCATGAAATAAATCATGTTTGAAAATAATTCTATCAATCAACAAAAATCTGATTCCATTTCATCAAATCTTCTCTTCTTTCGAAGCATTATTTGTTTGTCTTATGAATCCTCCATGATGTGCTTAGGGTAGGTGTAAGAGTCCCCCGGTGGCATCCTATCCCTCTTTCACAATACAAACACAATCGAACATAATCTCTATTAGAATAGGTGTAAGAGAACCCGAGAAGCATCCTATTTTGATTAGCACAACTAAGTTAGGTGTGAGAATCGGATCCTTTTTTTGGGGAATTCGGTTGCCATCATTGGCACTATCAAAAGCATGTTTAAGGTAGGTGTAAGAGTCCCAGAGGCCTCCTTTTTTCCTTTTAGCACAAAAATAAACAAATATCTTTGTCTTGGCTATTTTGATGTGGGAGAAAACCCCGTGCACTCACTCATTAGCTCTAGGTGGGATCTATGCTACTTTGCTAGTATGTCACTGTGGTCACTTGGAAGATTGACCATCCACCAACAGCACCTTGTTAGTATGGTGACTTCACCCAACCAGTAAGCTACCTCATGTTGATTTTTTTAAGAAGATGTGAGTCCCCGTGCTTTCTTCTTAAACTAATCATCATGATCTAACTAGGTCGCATATATTTGAGGTTTAGGATAAGTCCCCAAAGGCTCCTTTCCTCTTGACTACATTTGAGTTGATATAAGTCCCCTAATGGCATTCATTCAGTAGTCACCTTATGTCGGATGGCACCTATTAAGCCAAAGACAGACTATACCAGCAAGCAGCTCCATGATAAGAGGATGTGAGTCCCCTAACTTTCTTCCTATGTTGCAAACCAATGGGTACCTTAGGTTGGTTGATGTTCACTATGCTGATAGCGACTCAGCCAGTGGATACACAGCTCTTGGCAGATATGAGTCCCCGTGCTTTCTCCTTGAGTTGGCCACCAAATACCTATTTGATATGTGACTAGCCATGTCATCTTCTCGAGGGTTTTGGATTAAGCCCTTAGCATCCCTGCACTCTATTTGGATCACGTCCTTTGTGAGCCCATTTAGACACTACTGGTTACTTTTGGATTGGGCTTTTCCTCACCACACATGGTTGGAGAATTTGTTCGGATGATTCTCCCTTAGTTCAATAAATCAGATAGGTCTGATATAAACTTTTCGGTTTGATCCCCTAACAAACTATGATAAACAAACTAAACAAAATAAACAAAATTAATTCACTTGTGGATTAGGAATTTAAGCCCACAAAGGGCTCCCTTTTCCCAAGCAGGCATCCTATCTTTCGGGCCATCCTATCTTTGCAAGTGTCGAACTCCCAGGAATTGCGACTTCACGATTTGAGATAAGTCTCGGGTACTCTTAGTCACCCCTTAAAGTTCAATCTATTTTTCCATAAGCGTTACCACGGTAATTCACTTTGGAATGATGTAAGACTATGACGCATTTTTTCTAGCATGATTGTCACAAACTGAAGGGAAGCCTTAGGTCAAGTTTGATTTGTTGGCCAAAGCAATCAATCACCCTAGTGGTCTTTTATAGTGGAAGATGTGAGTCCCAAGCTTTCTTCCCTTCAATTGATCATTCTAAACCGAAAGGCACTCCTTTGGTCGGATAGTTCTCCCATTTGCCGGGAAGCTACTCTATTTAGTTCAGTAAATTTGAGATAGGTCTAGGCTGATATAAGCTCCTTCTTAGTATGATACATCAAAAACTAGCAGAATCCATCAACATAAATCTAAAAATGAAATTAAACTTGAATATCCTTGAGTTGATTTAAGTTCCCCAACGGTGTTCACTCAATAGTCAGCCCTAAGTTGGGTTCAATCTGTTGCCTTGCCAATAGATTACCCCAACAATTGGTCCCTACTTTGGAGGATGTAAGTCTGTATGCTTTCTTCTAGTACAATTGTATACCAAAAGGCATCCCTTTAGTTGGCTAGTCCTACTATGTGTTTAGCATACTACCCCTTTAGATCTGGTTAGGTCTGACCTCAGTGGCTCCTTCTGATCCATCCACCAAAAATGGATTCATATCAAAATCCAAATCTAAAAATTGAAATAAATTCAACCCTCTTCCCTAGTGAAAATTCTCCCCAGCGAGTCTCAAATCAAATCAAACCTACATCCCCTTGTGGATGACTCCCCCCTCTGGAAGGTTCACATACTCTATCAGTGGATTCCTCCTTCCCCATATCCTTGACATAGCCAAATGCATTGGTTAATTCCTTCTACACCTCGGGTTAGGAGTAGATTGTCTCTGCTAGTGCTTGTGATTGTTCGGTGTTGTTGATCATTTCGGATAACACTAATACATGCGGTGTTCCTCGTTTGTCACACCACACCTATTGGGTGCCCTTTATTGACCTCATTTTTAGGATGAGCTCTCAACTCCTCAATCTTATATATAGGACTCCTCTTAGACTTTAAGAGATCCTTAGTCTTAAGACACATCTAATGATTAGGTGGATTTTAACCTAGCCCTAGAAACTTAGGAGAGTTAGCCATATGAATAGGTCATGATTTAGGGGTGTTAGATAAATTTGCCTACCCTATAGCTTGAACCACTTTCCTTACTTCCTTCTTCAAGTCAAACTCCAAATTAAATCAACATGAAACCTAAATCAATTCTAGCCTAATTGATTTTCTCCAAACTCAAATCAGTGCCATATGATTGAAACACATGATTGAAACACATGATTGAAATCCATGATTGAATTCTAAGTTGAAATTCCAAATTTTAAATCTTGCCTAAGCCCTTTTATTTCCCCACATAGACTTAGCAAGATCATCTTCAAATCAATTCAAATTCATGAAATTTTCTCATAACTCATTTATATTCTATTGACCTCATTTTTAGAATGAGCTTTGAACCCCTCTATCTTAAACATAAGATTTCTCTTAGACTTTAAGAGTTCCTTAGTCTTAACACACATCTAGTGATTAGGTGGACACTCAACCTAGCCCTAAAGACTTAGAAGAGTTAGACATAGAAATAGGTCATGCCTTAGGGGTGTTAGGAAAATTTGCCTACCATTAGCTTGAACCATTCCTCACCTTCCTTCCTTCAAGTCAAACTCCAAATAAATTCTAATTGATTTTCTCCAAATTCAAATAAACTCCATTTGATTGAAATCCATGATTGAAACCCATGAATGAAATTCCTAAGTCCAAATCTTTCTAAAGTCCTTAATCTTCTCTTAAGGACTTAGCCAAAATCATGATCAAACCAAATCAAACTCATGAGATTTTCTCATAATTCATTTATATTCTCATATTCACATATATAAATGAAATATAAATTCAAACCAATCAAACTAAACTCAAAATTCAAAATCAATTCATAAATTTTTCCTTTTGTTTTCCTTCATGGACTTAAAATCAAATCTAAATCAATTCAAACTCATGATATTTTCATAACTATATTCACATATATAAATGAAATATAAATACAAATCAATCAAATTAAAATCAAAAATTAAATTCCAAATTTAAAATTCTTCTTAGGTCCTTAATTACCCTCTTAAGGACTTAACCTAAATCATGTTCAAATCAATTCAAATTCATGAGATTTCCTCATAATTCATTTATATTCACTTATATATATATATATATATATATATATATATATATATATATATATATATATAATATGAATTCAAACCAATCAAACTAAAACTCAAAATTAAAAATCAATTCATAAAATTTCCTAAGTCCTTTAAATTTTCATTAAAAGGACTTATCCAAAATCATCTTCAAATCAATTCAAATTCATGGGATTTCCTCATAACTCATTTATATTCTAATTTATATTCACATATATATATATATATATATATATATGAAATATAAATATAAATCAATCAAACTAAATTTAAAATTTAAATCCCTATTCCAAAATTTCATAAGTCCTTTAAATTCCTTATAATGGGCTTAGCCTAGATCATGATCAAATCACTTTAAATCCTAGAAATTTTCTCATGACCCATTTATATTCTCATTTATATTCACATATATAAATGAAATATAAATTCAAACAATCAAAACCAATTCCAAAAATCAAACTCAAATCCATTCAAAATCCAACCTAAGCCTTTCAAGTCAAAATCTTGAACTTAGCCAAATCAACTTCAAATCAAGCCAAACTCTTGATCTTCCTTCATGATTCAATCAACCCTACAATCATGAATCCAAACATAAATACAAACTTCAATCACTTAAAAATCCAATTCAAAATCAAACCCCAAATCCTTTCATGTTCTTCTTTGAATATAAAATTGTCAAATGAATCAAAACCCATTTGACTTTAAACCACTTGTAAATGGATTTATATTTCAATCATAAGTCCATATACAAGTTCAATCAAACTCAAATCAAGCTTTGACCAAGCCATTTGACCCACTTAGGCTCACTTGACCCAAAGTGACCTAAAGTACCTTATGAGCCAAATTCTAATCCTAACCAAATTGGATTGAATCAAACTCACCTATGCCTCTCATCATGATCAACAATCATCATGGATGATCAATCAATCAAATTGGGTCAAACCAAGTCAAACCAAGGGTTGACCAAGTCAACACTTAGCCAAAATGAAACCTAACATAGCCCATCCATAGGATAAATTGATTGAAACCATTGATCTAAGTTCACTCATGACCATGTTTGAACTTGACCAAGTCAACATTTGAGCCTAACTAGCCCAATTGGCCACTTGAAGTTGACCCAACTTGACCTAAAAGTCAAAATGTCAAAACTTGATCTAAGCCAAATTGATTGAAACAATGGGTCAAGTTCATTCCAAATCACTTGTTGACTTGACCAAAGCCTCAATTGGCCAACTAGACTAACCTGGCCCAATTGACCTTGAACCTAACTTGACCTAAAGGGGTCATGCTGAGCCAAATTCAAACTTAACCAAAATTGATTGGAAACAAAGATACCAATCCACTTCATATGACTAACAAACTAAACCTACCCATGACCTAGTCAAATAGGTCAAATGGGTCAAATTGGTCAACTTGACCCATTTGACCTAAATGAAGTCATATGAGCCAAATTCAAAACTAAACCAAATTGAATCAAACCAAAGCCACCTTCAAATGGTCATATGAACTTGACCAACCCTTGGTTTGACCAAATTGGTCAACTTGACCCAAGTTGACCATTTTGACCTAAATGGGTCAACATGAGCCAACCATACCAAATGAACTCCAAATCCAATGAAACTTGGCCAAACCTATTTTCTCAACATACCCAACATATCCAAATTCAAAATCAGCCAAATGACCATTTCAAGACCATAGAACAAATTTTGGTCAAATCCATGGGGAATTTGGTCAAGCCCTCTTCATATAAGTCAAGTAGACCCTATGGAGGGAGGTGCACCCAACCCAATGGGTTTGGGTCAGCCCAAATGGACCCAAGGCCAAACCAACCACATGGCAATTACGGAAACCTCCTCCACCCAAGCACATGGGAGGTTACCAATCCACTTAGCTCAAACCGACCATGTGCCAACTCCAATAAACAACCTCCATATTGGTCAATTGGATCAAAATGATAAAGAGAGCTTTCCATCCGATTGACAAGGGGAGATATACTCCCTAATTCATTTAATTCACACTCATTATCGATTGAGTGTTAGAGTTTGAGAGCCATCTATCCTAAGCTCTCTAGGATTGAGATCAACCATTCTCGCTTCAAGAAAATAAGGGAGCTCCAATTTAACTTCCTCCACACTCAATTTATAAATTCTTTGCACACTCACCAAATCAGTGCTCAATCTCCTCAAGTTCCAAAGGTAAGGAGAAGTCCAATTTGAACAAAGCTACAAATGAGCTAAGGAGGCATTGGTCCATAGAGCAAGTTACTCAACCTCAAGAGCTAATTCTTTCACCACACTTATCTCAACACTTACCCAAGGATGATCACACCTGAGGTATGGCATTTTTTTGATCATTAACTTAAGGTGTTGGTCCTTTATAAAAATAAATTAATGGCATGAAAATTCAACTATTGGATAGGATTGCCATTAGTTAGATGGTGTGCAAAGTTTTATCCCAATCCAAGCTCAATCTCGATCAAAGCCTACATGGATGTCCCCATGGATCACTATCGGATGGATCTTTTTTGGATGGACAGTGATTATGCACATTTTATTACATCCTTTAAAAAACAAACCTCTGATCCTTGATCAATTGGATCAAGTATGCCTCCACGCCACCGCGACGGACATTTAAGTGATGGCACAATGCACGCTGGAAAGTGCATAATGACCGCCACCGATGTCACTATGGATTAAGGGATTTAATTAGGTTTTAAATTAATCTAATCCTAAGCTTTAAAAATTCATATCTCCTAAATAAAAAAATCAAAAATATGAAATAAATCTAAAAAAGATAATTCAACTAATATTCTAAAATTGGTTTTAATGATTTTGAATTGTATCTTTCTAATTTTGAGTTTTAATAGAAATCTAATTGCTAATTACTCTTAATTAATCATGTTAATCCCAAACTTCTTGGTATATTTTAGTCTTACCCTCCCTAATTTTCTTGGGATTTATTGATGGCTTAATTGGGGAATTGAAATTATTTTTATTACCCTCTTATGTAATTAAGATAATTAAGTTTAATTAGTGTTTTTTCCCTTATTGAAGTTGATTAAGGTTTTGTCCAGTGAATAGAGGCTTTAGGGAATAATTTTGGGGTATTTCCCAAAAGCTATTCCCTAAACCCCTTTTTTCTTTCTTAATCCTCTCTTAAGGGTTAATTAATTATCCCTTAATTAATTTCTAAAAAATTCTAAAACCTGAACTTAATTAATCTACTTGAAAGATGCTTAGGTGTTCAAGAGCTAAGTTCAATTAAGGAAATCAAAACCCAATTCATATGTGTGAGGAGTGTTTTGAAATTGCTTAAGTTAAACCCTTTAGCTTAATTAACCATTAATCATGAGCCAAATTGCATTAGGACCTTTTCTTCCTAGGTGCATTGCAAATTTAATTTCCTGGTGAGTTTTTATGTCATCTCATTGGCTAATAATTATTTGGTTAACTATGTTAAGGTGGTGTAGGTAAGGGTTAATTTAATTCATACCTTAACATAATCAAAATGTAAAATGAATCTAATCATCTAAAAATTAAAAGAAATGTCAAACACATGTGAGAATGGGTTAGGAGCAGGAAACTAAACTCACATTTTCAAAATAAAATCAAATTCTAAGCCAAACAAAAATCATATTAAATAAACTTTGATTTACTTTTAGCTTTCTTATTTCATAAGATTGTCTTTAGGATTTAATTAAAGTGAATGTGTTTGCATGCTTTCATTTCTTTAGTTATTTTCCCAACATGCTAAATATGTTTGTCATTTGATTTCATGTATTCATACTTTTCAAAATTTAAATTTAAAATGAAAATGTTTACTTTATGTCAAATTTGCAAGTGTTGGCTAAAGTAAAAATATGAGTGGCTATTATCACTATTAAATTCAAATTATTTTCAAAATATATGAATCAATTATCAAACCTAAAAGTTTGTTACTTATATTTTAATTCTAAGTTGCATGTGAGTAAGATATAAGGATGTGCTTAGTATGTTTTTCCTTCTCTCTTCTTTAGTATAGTTTTGAATAGATTTGGTAAGATGTATGGTTTCATTTGAAAAGAACCTAACACTTGCCTAATTCCATATCCTATTCATTCCAATACTATTACTTAAGAAGGATACTTATGTTGCACATAAATTGCATAAACAAAATGAAACAACTAATACAAATTTTGCATTCTTTCTTTCCATTCATTTTGTTTGTTCACATGTTTTGTTTTTAAGGAAAGTGGTATATTAGTCTGACAACCAGGTTGTAAGGCTTTAAGTAGCCCTAAGTAGGTCTTGTACCTTACACCTGGGTTAACAATGATGATACCACTTATGCCTTTCTTACTTTCATATGTGTATGTGAAAATTGGATAAGAAATTCCTTTTCTACTTAATGAAAACCATGCATCATAAACTTTCAAATTTCCTTAAATGAATTACCTAGCATGCATTATAAAGTATGTTAAACATTCTCATTTGTGTGTATAAATATGCTTAGGACTCATTCATATGCATGTTATACATGTTGGGAAAGAAATTGAATGATGCATGTTTTGTGAATTTGGTTCATTTTATTTAATCTTAAAATGCCTTTTGAATGGGTTTGTTTAGAGTTCATCTAAACTTAGGATTAATTAAAACTTAATCAAAACATTCACTAAAAAACTAAAACATGAATCTATTTTAGAAATTACTTAGTTAGGAAGGAAAGAGAAGTTCTCTCTCTTCCCTCTCTTATAACTTAGTAATTAATTGTAGATTCACTGAACCTAATCAAAATATGAAATAAAATCAACCAAAATAATTAACACTTAAATGAAACCCTCCTCTAAGTTGAACATGCTTCACACTTAGAAAATTATAACTTAAAGCCATATTAGCATACCACACAAACCTCATACACATTAAAGTTAAGTCACCACTTCTCTAGGTGGGTGCATGGTTTGATGCTTGCTTTTTTTTTGTGATATATGTTTTAGACTAGATGTTAGGATGTATATGCATAGCATAAATGGTAGGATGATCTTAGTCCAACTATTATTTTTTGTAGAGGATTGTGCTTAAGGGGCGCTGTAATAAATAAAAATATAATTACTTTTGTTGTGCAAAATTTATACCCTAAGCATAATCCATAGTTAGGTGGACTTAATCACCATGTGTGGGTGATAAGTCCAATATACATGCTTGAATTTATGGTTTGTTTAGCTAACCTTTATTTTGTGTTAGTTAGATTACTTTTCTTTTTATGTAACTTTTGTAATTAGATTTTGAATGATTGTGGGATTAGATGAGCATTTGTCATAAGATCTTATTTTATGCACCATGTGAAGCATTTGGAGCATCCACCTTCCAACCATCCAAAAGAAGGAACCAAAGAGGAAAGAAGAAAAGAAGAATAAAGAAGAAAAGAAGAATCAAGAAATGAAGCTTGAAGACCCCATAATAATGAATCCTGCTTAATTGTATTCATTTGTAATATGGGTAGATAGAATTTGCTACCCAATTTGTTTTCATGGTATGCACAATTCTCTTATTCTTTTTGTGATTAGCTTTATAAATTGATTGATGATTTGTTTAGCTTGTGTATTAAGTGACATCTTTTTTTTCTAGTTTCTTCCTTACTTTATGTATGGCCTGGATGTGGATTAGTCTCTTAGAGAAAAATAAATCTTTTACCAAACTTAACAACTCAAGACATAAAGAATTCATAGCCTCACCTAAAACTTAGGTTAAAAATCAAGATAAAAGAACTAGCAACTCCTTAGTTGGATGAGTACTTCTTTTTATAACATCATGCACAAATGAATATTATTTCACTCTTGATTGGAGGGCTTCCACCTTGCTTGAGAAACTTTTTTGACCTTGAGAGCCATGGTGGAAACACACCTCCTCCCTTCACTCATATTTCTCATGCATTGACATATGAATCCTATTAGCAGTCAAAATAATTGTCCAAAAATATAAAAATAAAAAATAAAATCTGAATTGCATTAGATTTATGTCATTTGAAGTATACCCTTACATGATTTAGTCTCTTTAGGGAGTGATTTTAAAGACTTAATATCTTTCTAAATAAACAACAACCTAGCAATCTTGCATAAAGCATATGACTTGCCTACATGATTTTTCAGAGGAGTTAAGGGCCACCCCGGTTGTAAGTCCAAGCTGGTCTATCCTCTCTATGGAGGCAAACCAAATACCCATTTTTGTCTTAGATTTAGTGCTTTTGGCCCTTGCCAAAGCTCCCTAGATTTAGGAGGTCCCCTTTGGGCCATAAGCATAAATCCTCACCTCTTAGCCATTTCTTTAATCTTGTGTTATGGAATCATAAGTCCTAAATTTCTAGAAAAAAATTCAACCCAAACAAATTAAATAAATCTCCTACTTATCTTTCTTTTGGCTTCGATAATAACTCCCTCTATTTGATCAATCCCATTTGATCTTCAAAATTGAACTAATCGAGTGATAGTCCCTTCCTATTGAAATCTTTGAGGACAATAATCATTTACCTTAATCAAGAGTATTCCTGGGATCCATCAAGATGTAATTAACTATGGCTTGCCCTATAGGAACTTAACAAACTTGGTTTAAAATAAACCTTGCTTTTTTTCCATGTAAAGTGGGGAAGAATCTCTACATATGCACTCATTGTCCCAAGAGTCCTTATTGGTGATTAGGTCCATTGTAGGGTGGTGACTAGATTGTACACCTCTCCTCAATGTCATACCCAATCACCTTAATAAGAACATTCATGATCTATGTGGTGTCCCAACAAATATTCTCTTTTTCATTTATCCTTCTTTTTCGAAAGTGAGTGGGAATAAATGAAGGCAAGAAATGTATAAGAATATATATTTTTCATCACATATTCTCATTTATATTGACATATATAAATGAAATATAAATTCAAATCAATCAAATAAAAATCCAAAATTCAAATTCTAAGTTCAAAATATTTCCTAAGTCCTTTAAATCCCTCTTAAGGACTTAGCCTAAATCAAAACTAAATCAATTCAAATTCATGAAATTTTCTCATAACTTATTTATCTTCTCATTTATATTCACATATAAAAATGAAATATAAATTCAAATCAATCAAATCAAATTTCTAATTCCTTAATTTCCCTCTTAAAGACTTAGCTTAGATCATCTTCAAATCACTTCAAACTCATGAGATTTTCTCATGATCATTTTATATCTCATTTATATTCACTTATATAAATGAAATATAAATTCAAATCATCAAACTAAATCAAAAGTCAAATTCAAATTCAAAATCAACCTAAGCCTTTCAAGTCTTGAACTTAGCCAAATCAACATCAAATCAAACTCTTGATTTTCCTTCATGATTCAATCAATCCTTCAATCATGAATCCAAATATAAATACAAACTTCAATCACTTAACCAAAACTCAATTCAAAAGTCCCATTTCATGTTCACTTTGAACTTGAAATTGTCAAATGAATCAAAAACCCATTTGACTTCAAACCACATGTAAATGGATTTATTTTTCAATCATAAGTCCATATGTGAGTTCAATCAAACTCAAATCAAGCTTTCATCAATCCATTTGACCCACTTAGGCTCACTTGACCCAAAGTGACCTAAAGTACCCTTATGAGCCAAATTCTAATCCTAATCAAATTAGATTGAACTAAGCCCATCTATGTCTCTCATAATGATCGACAATTATCATGAGATGATCAATCACTTAAATTGGGTCAAACCAAGTCAAACCTAAGGGTTGACCAAGTCAACACTTCGCCAAAATGAAACCCAAACATAGCCAAAATCCACCATAGGCCAAATTGATTGAAACCACTGATCTAAGTTCATTCATGACTAATGTTTGAACATGACCAAGTCAACATTTTAACCTAACCTATTAATACTTGACCCAAGTTGACCCAAATTGACCTAAAAAAGTCAAAATATGTCAAAACTTGATCTAAGCCAAATTGATTGAAACCAATGGGTCAAGTTCATTCTAAATCACTTGTTGAACTTGACCAAAGCCTCAATTGGCCAACTATACCTAACCTAGCCCAATTGACCTTGAACCCAACTTGACCTAAAGGGTCATATTGAGCCAAATTCAAACTTAACCAAAATTGATTGAAAACAAAGATACCAATCCATTTCATATGACTAACCAAACCTAAACCTACCCATGACCTAGCTCAAATCGGTCAAATGGGTCAAACTGGTCAACTTGACCCATTTGAGCTAAATGAAGTCATTTGAACCAAATTCTAACCTAAACCAAATTGAATCAAACCAAAGAGAACAAAAATGGTCATATGAACTTGACCCAACCTTGGTTTGACCCAATTTGACCAATTGGCCAACTTGACCCAAGTTGACCCATTTTGACCTAAATGGGTCAACATGAGCCAAACCATGTTAAATGAACTCCAAATCCAATGAAACTTGGCCAAAACTATTTTCTTAACATACCAAACATACCCAAATTCAAAAATCAGCCAAATGACCATTTTACCCTAGGCCATAGGGTAAATTTTGGCCAATTCCACTTGGAATTTTTGTCAAATCCTCTTCATATTCACTTGGCACTCTCCTAATGGATCAAGTGAACACTGAGGAGGGTGTTACACCTAACCCAACAGATTTGGGTCAGCCCAACCTGACCCAATGGCCAAACTGATCATGTGCATGGAAATGGCCACATGGCAAACCTCTTCCTACTCATTTTGAGAACATGGCAAGCTTCTCCACTTCTTCTCTGACCAAAATTGAACCAAGTGCAATTGAAAATAGCCTAACAAACCATCTAAATCAAGGTAATTGGATCAAAATGTCAAGCCCATGCTCAGTCATCCGATTGCCAAAGGGGGAGATATACTCCCCCTAATTCACACTCATTCCAACATTCCTTAAGTCAATTGAGCATTAGGAAGCCAGAGGTGTCATTTTTTAGTTATCCAAAGCTCTCTCAAGCATTTGAATTTTCTCGCCAAGTGAAAATAGGGAGCTCCACCAAAGTTCATTTTACTCCACACCTAAAATCAATCTTCACTTTGCACTCCCTGGACCCTAATCGATCTTGCCCAAGCTCTCTTCAAGTTCTTAAGCAGGATGAGTCACTAGACCAAAGCCGAGCTCACTTGGAGGAGGAGTTGATCCATAGAGATTACTCAACCTCAACCCTCAAACTTTCAAAAGCTTCTCAACCGCACAAAGCTTCTCCAAGGGAATCGAGCGTCAATGATCACTTCCAGCAAGATTAGCCATTTTTTGAGCTTAAACTCAATGTGGTGTGGAGCTTTGTGAAAGAAATTATCATGACATAGGATTTTGACCGTTAGATGTGATCTAGGATGGATGATGAAGGTGTGGGCCAAATTATATTCCAATCCAAGCTCAATCAAGCTCGGATCATGGCCTAGAAGATGGATGGATCCCCTTTCCCTCAGGGAATTATAAGGACAAATCTCTAGTCGTCCATCCACACATTTTGGATGGTCGGGTGAGATTAAAGTGCACAATATACTTATATTTAATCCTCTGATCCATGAATTTAATCTCATCCATCTGATCCTCGATCAAATGGTTGAGGAGAAATACAAGACCGCCATGCGCATGATGTTTTAAATTACCAATCGTGGCAAATAAATGTAACATGCCGTACCGCATGTGTGTGGCAGTAGGATTAGTGATATAATTAGGATTTATTTAATTCTAATTAATCACCTAAACTTCTAAAATTCTCAACATAAAAAAATCGTAAAAAATATGAAAATAAATAAATTGCATTAGAAAGATAATTGAACATAGAATATTCTAAAATTGATTTTGAATATTTTTTCTCTAAATTTGGATTTTATTGGGAATGTTAATTTTTTTATTACTCTTTAATTAATTCACTGATTAATCTCAAACTTCTTGGGTGTAATTAGAGGGATGACTTCTGCCTCTCCTAATTTTCTTGGGATTTATTGGTGGCTTAATTATGGGAATTGCTAGTTTATTCCTTGATCACTCCCTTAATATAATTAAACTTAATTAAGGGTATAATTAGTGATTTAACCCTCATTTGAGTTAAGTTTTGATTAAGTAAATGTTAAGTTTAGAAAATAATTTTGGGATTTCCTTAATATATTCCTTAAACCCCTTTATTCTTTAATCATACCTTAATTAAGGTTAATTCACTAATTATCTTAATTAATTTATAAAATTCTAAATTTTAAAACTCAATTAATTCTTCTTGGGTAGATGCTTAGGTGTTCAAGAGACAATAAGGAAATCAAAATTCAACTCATATGTGTGAGGGGTGTTTTGAAATTACTTAAGTTAAACCCTTTAGCTTAATTAATCATTAATCATGAGCCAAATTGCATTAGGCCCTTTTTCTCCTAGGTGCATTGCTGATTTAAATTCCTTGTGTGATTTTATGTCACCTCATTGGTTCATAATTATTTTATTAACTATGCTAAGGTGGTGTAGGTAAGGGGTAATTAACATGTTTAATTCATACATTAACCTAATCAAAATATAAAATGAATCTAATCAACTAAAAATTGAACAAAAATATCAGACAGATGTGGGAATGGGTTAGGAATTAATTAAGGTGAATGTGTTTACATGCCTTCATCACTTTAGTTCTTTCCTAACATGATAAATGTGTGTTTCATCTAATTTCATATATTCATGCTTTTCAAAAAACAAATTTAAAATGAAAATATTTCGTTTATGTCAAATTGCATGCTTTGGCTAAAGTAAGAATATGAGTGGCTAATATCACTATTAAATCCAAATTATTTTTTAAAATATATGAATCAATTATCAAAATTGAAAGTGTGTTACTTATATTCTTATAAACTTGCATGTGAGTAAATATAAGGATGTGCTTAGTGTAGTTTTTCTTCTCCTCTCTTTTGGTATAGTTTTGAATAGGATTTGGCAAAGTGTATAGTTCATTTGAAAAGAACCTAACACTTACCTAATTCCATCTATTATTCATTCCTATGCTATTACTTAAGAAGGATACCTACACTTGTACATATAATATAAAAAAAACAAATCAACCAATAAACTTTTTTCATTCTTTCTTTTCCATTTATTTCTTTTGTACATATGCTTGTATTTAAGAAAAGTGGTATATTAGTATGGACAACCCTAGGATTACAAGGCTTTAAGTAGCCCTAAGTAGGTCTTGTACCTTACACCCCTGGTTACCAATGGCGTCCTACTCACTTATGCCTTTCATACATTCATATGTGCATGTGAAAATTAGAAAAGAAACCCCTTTGCTACTTAATGAAAATCATGCATCATAAACATTTAAATTTTCTTAAGTAATTTATTTAGCATGCATCATAAAGTGTGCAAAACATTCTCATTTGTTATGTATAGATATGCTTAGGATTCATTCATATGCATGTTATATATGTTGGGAAAGAAATGTAGTGATGTGTGTTTTGTGATATTAACTCACTTTATTTAATCTTAAAATACCTTTCTTTATGAATAGGTTTGTTTAGAGTTTACCTAAACTTAGGATTAATTAAAACACATAATAAAACATTCACTAAACAAAACTAAAATATGAATCCACTTTAGAAATTACTTAGGTTAGGGAAGGCAAGAGAAGTTCTCTTCTCTTTTCCTTTCTTCATAACTTAGTAATTAATTGTATGATTCACTTGAACCCAATCAAACACAAAATAAAATCAACCCAAAATAATTAAACCACTGAAATGAAACCCTCTTCTAAGTTGAACATTCTTCACACTTAGAAAATTCTAACTTAAAGCCATAGCTAAGCATACCACACAAACCTCTAAAGCACACACATTTCTAGCTTTAGGTTAGGGATGTGCATGGTTTGATGTTTGCTTTTATTTTGTGATATATGTTTTAGTCTAGATGTTAGGGTGAATGTGCATAGAATGAATGGTAGGACTATTTAGTCTAATCATTATCTTCTACAGGGGATTGTGCTTAAGGGGCGTTGTAATAAATAAAAATATAAATGCTTTCATTGTGCAGGTGCTTATACCCCTAAGCATAATCCAATATGCTAGGTGGACCTAGTCACCCATGTGTGGGGTGATAAGTCCAATATACATGCTTTGGATTTGTGTGGTTTATTTGACTAATCTCTATTTTACAAGTATTAGTTAGATTTACTCTTCCATTTCATGTAATTTTTATAATTAGGATTTTGGAATGATTGTTATAGAGATTAGGATGAGCATTGTCATAAGATTTCATCTTATGTACCATGTGAAGCCTTTGGAACAACCACCTTCCAACCATCCAAAAGAAGAAAAGAAGAATGAAGAAATAAAGCTTGAAGACCCATAATAATGAGTTCCTTGAAATTGTACTTAATTCATTTGTAATGGTTGTATAAGGGTAAAGCTCGACTACCCAATTTATTTTTGAGTTTGTCCGGTGGTGCCTGACACAAAATGGCCTCTTATTCTTTTGCGTTAGCTTTATAAATTGATTGATGATTTGTTTATATGGCATCATTTTATTAGTTTCTTCCTTACTTTATGTATAGCCTGGATGTGGATTAGGCTCTTAGGAAAAAATAAATCTTCTGCCAAATCTAACAATTCAAAATTAAAAATAAAGAACTCATAACCTCACCTAAAGCTTAGGCTAAAATCAAGATAAAAGAATTAGCAACCCCTTAGCTAGATGAGTATTTCTTTTATAACATCATGTACAAATGTATATTATTTTCACTCTTTATTAGAGGGCTTCCATCTTTGCCAAAAAAACTTGCATGACCTTTGAGAGCCATGGTGAAAATACACCTCCTCCCTTCTCATTGATTTTGGCCAATAACCTTACTTCTCATACATTAGGCATATGAATCCTATTAGCCTAAGTCAAAATGATTGTCCAAAAATAAAAAAAATGTAATATGATTTTCATTAAATTTAGGACATTTGAAGCATACCCTTACATGATTTAGTCTCTTTAGGGAGTGAGTTTAAGGACTTAGTCACTTTCTAAATAAATAATAGCCTAGCTATCTTGCATAAAGCATATGACTTGCCTGCGTGAATTTAAAATCATAGGAGAAGTTAGTTGGTAGCCACCCCCAAGCTATTATAAGTCCAAGCAATCGAGTGGTTTGTCCTCTCTTGTGGAGGCAAACCAAATACCCATTTTTTTCCTTAGATTTAGGTTATGCTTTTAGCCCTCGCCAAAGCTCCCTAAATTTAGGTTCTAAGGTTGCTTCTCCCCTTTGTGGGCCATAAGCATAAATCCTCACCTCTTAGACATTTCCATAATCTTGTGTTGTGGAATCATAAGC
This sequence comes from Cymbidium sinense, assembly GCA_021442155.1. Classification (NCBI taxonomy): domain Eukaryota; kingdom Viridiplantae; phylum Streptophyta; class Magnoliopsida; order Asparagales; family Orchidaceae; genus Cymbidium; species Cymbidium sinense. Next base: position 16,038,474 of record CM038232.1, on the reverse strand, counting down.
CCTAAATTTCTAATGAAAAATTCAACTCAAACAAATTAAATCAATTTAAAAAATATAAAGCCCAACCATATGATAGTTTGAGATGCTCGTTAAGTTTCCTAGCATCATGAACATCTCCTACTTATCTTACTTTGGCTTCGATAATAACTCTCTCTCTTTGATCAATCCCATTTGATCTTTTGAAATAAACTAATTGATTGATAGTCCTACCTATTGAAATATTTGGAGACAATGATCATTTACTGTAATCGAGAGTATTTCTAAGGAATCTCATTCATTAGGATGTAATTAACTATGGGGGCTTGCCCCTATAGGAAACTTAACAAACCTGGTTTAAAATAAACTCTATGTTACTTTTTCATGTAAAGTAGGGAAAGAATCTTTGGTACACATGCAGACCCATTGTCCTTAGGAGTCCTTATTGAGGTGATTATGTATATTGTAGGGTGGTGACTTCTATCTTTAGGGATAGTACACCTCTCCTCAATGTCGTACTCGATCACCCTCAATAAGAACATCTACGGATCTACATGGTGTGAAAAATGCATAAAAAGATGAAGATGTATATTTTTATCTTCATTTTATACCGCATAGAGTGAAGATGAAAGTTTATATTTTATTCTTTAGAAATTAAAATTTTCACCACAATCGCCCTGCCATTCATTCTACGCCCATTCACCCTAATATCCAGACTAGAATAATACATCACAAAGTAAAAGCAAACAATAAACCATGCACAGCCCTAACATAAAGCTAGAAATGGTGACTTAGTATAATGTGTGAGCTTTAAAAGGTTTGTGTGGTATGCTTAGCTATGGCTTTAAGGCTTAGATTTCCTAAGTATGAAAATGTTCAACTTAGAGGGTAGTTTTATTTTAGTTATTTAATTGATTTGGGTTAATTTTATTTGATGATTTTTGTTTGGTTTAAATGGACCTACTTAATTACTAAAGGTTGTAAAGAGGAGGAAAGAGAACTTTCCTTCCCTACCTAAGTATTTTCTAAAGCATATTCATGTTTGATTTTTCTTAATGAATACTTTATTATGTGTTTTAATTAATCTTAAGTTTAGATTTTTCTCAAACAAACTTATTCAAAAAGAAAGGCATTTTAATATTAAGTAAAGTGAATTAATATCACAAAACACACATCACTTCATTTCTTTCCCAACATGTATAACATGCATATGAATGAATCCTAAGCATATTTATACATACAAATGGAAATTTTAGCACACTTTATGATGAATGTTAAGAAATGTTACTTAAGAAAATTAGAATGCTTTATGATGCATGATTTTCATTAAGTAGAAAAGAGGGGTTTCTTTTATCCATTTTTCACATGCACATGTGTATGTATGAAAGGAATAAATGAGTACGACACTATTGTTAGCACCAGGGGTGTAAGGTACAAGACCTACTTAGGGCTACTTAAAGCCTCACAATCCCAGGGTTGTCTAGACTAATATACAACTTTCTTTAAATACAAACACATGTTCAAAAGAAATGAATGGAAAAGAAAGATGCAAAAAGTTTGTATTTGTTTATCTATTTTGTTTATGCAATTTATATGTACAAGTGCGGATGTTCTTGTTAGGTAATAGCATAGGAATGGATAGTAATGGGGTTAGGCAAGTGTTGTGTTCTTTTCAAATGAATTATACACTTTGCCAAATCCTATTCAAAACCATGCTAAAAGAAAAGAGAAGGAAAGCCACACCATTCACATCTTCATATTTATATCCACATGCAAGCTTATAAATAATTATAAGTAGCACACTTTCAATTTTAGGTGTTTGATTTATAGATTTTAAAAATAGTTTTGGATTTAGTTGTGATAATAGCCATTCATATTCTTTACTTTATCCAAAACATGCAATTTAACATAAAGAAAATATTTAATTTTTAATTTGATTTTTAAAAAATGCATGAATTTCATATGACATACACATTTAGCATGCTAGAAAGAAATAAAGTGATGAAAATAATATAAATTCATTCACCCTAATTAATTCCTAAAGATAATCCTATGAAATAAGAAAGTTCAAAGTGAATCTAAGTTTGTTTAATGTGATTTTTGTTTTGAATTTTCTTTATGTTTGATTTGGGAAATTTGAAAGAATGTTTACTCTAACCCATTTCCCCCACAAATGAGTTAATTTAGTTTGTTCTTAGGATCATTAGGTGATTTTTTATACTTTATTTAGTTTAAGGTGTGAATTAAGTGTGTTAATTACCTCTTACCTATACCACCTTAGCATATTTAACCAAATAATTATGAGCTAATGATATGACATAAAACCACATAAGGAATTTAAATCAGCAATGCACCTAAGAAGAAAAGGGCCTTCTGAATTTGGCACATGATTAATGATTAATTAAGCTAAGAGTTTTAAGTTAAGAAATTTCATAATCCTTCTCACACATGTGAGTTAGATTTTGATTTCCTTAATGTACTTAGGTTATTGAACACCTAAGCATCTACCCAAAGTGAATTAGTTAAGTTCTAGAAGGTTTTAGAATTTTATCAAATTAATTAGGTAAGTAATTAGTGGATTAACCCTTAATTAAATTTAGATTAATGAAGAAAGAGGAAATTTAAGGAATAGCTTAGGGAAAATATCCCAAAATTATTCCCTAAATCTCCTATTCATTTAAACAAACCTTAATTAACTCAATTAAGGATTTAAACCACTGATTACACACTTAATTAGACTTAATTACATTAGGAGAGTAATTAGGAATGAATCTAGTAATTACTCTAATTAAAGCATTAATAAATCTCAAGAAAATTAGGGGAGGCAAAAGTCATCCCACTAAATACACATAAGATGTTTGAGATTAATTAATGGAATAATATGAGTAATTAGCCTAATTACATTCTCAATAAAACAAAAATTTAGAAAATAACACTACTCAAAATCCATCAAAATCAATTTTATGATATTTTACATTCAGTTATCTTTCATATGCAATTTATTTCATATTTTTTTTATTTTTCTACACTTAGATATGAATATTTGAAGTTTTCATGCTTAATTAGATAATTAAATAGCCTAATTATGTGACTAATCACATTGGCACCATGTGGAGGCTGGCACGGTGTGCGCTTTCCACATTGCACAATGGGAATGGTCATTTAAGTTGTCACATCATAGCGCTACATCAGCGATGGTGCTACGTGCTTTCTCCTCATCCGTCCGATCAAGGATTGGATGGCTGAGGTTAGATCTATGGTTCTTAAGGGATGATCTATGGATCCTACATGTTTTAATCATAGCCATCCATCCAAAATGTGTAGATGGATGGCCCCTGATTCTTCTCTGATCTTCCCTACAGGAGTGGCCACTGACCATCTTCTAAGGGAATATCCGAGCTCGATTGAGCTCGGATTGAAACAAAATTCAACCCATACCATCACCATGCAAGGGAGATCACATCTAATGGCTAGATTTTCATGAAGTAGAAATTCTTTTCATAAAGGACCACACCACATCTAATCTAAGTTCAGTTTCATGGCTTACCTCATCGGAGGCTATCACCGACGCTCGATTCCCTTGGAGAAGCTTCGTCTAGTAGAGACGAAGCTTTGCTGATATTTTGAGGTATTGAAATTGAGTAGATCCTTCTATAAGCCAAGTCCACCTTCAACTCCTTGCTGCTTTGAGTGAAGTAGTACCTCCCTTGCCTTTGGAGCTTAGGAAAAGGTTTGGGTGAACTTGATTGAGTTCCCTGATGGAGCTTGCAAATTGAATTGGCTTGGTATTGAGTGTGGAGTGGGATTAAATTGAGAGCTATTTTTGGTTTGAAATCCAAAATGGAGAAGTTCAAATCACTTGAGAGAGCTTGGGGAGACTTGGAAATGGCTTCTCTGGCTTCCCTTTGCTCAATCGAAATGGAGACTGAGATAAATGAAATGGAATTAGATGGAGTATATCTCGCTCTTGAAGGATCAGATGGCTGCAAGCTCCTTTGTCATTTTGATCCAATACACCACCTTGAGTGGGTTTGTTAGGCTGTTAGAGGTGTCCTTGCATTCGGTTTGGCCTAAGGAGTGGAGTAGTGGAGCTCCCATGTGCTTAAATCAAGTGGAGGAGGGATTCCATGTGCTTAATTTCATGCAAGTGGTGATTTTAGTGGGTTGGGTTGGGCAAACCCATTAGGTTAGGTGCACATTCACTAGTGTCATTGGTCCACTAAGAGGGTGCCAAGTGGTCATAAAGAGGATTTGACCAAATTCCAAGTGAATTTGGCCAAAATTTACCCTATGTGCTAGGGATAAAATTGTCATTTGGCTTGAGTTTTAATTTGAATATGTTTGGTATGATTGGAAAATAGGTTAGACCAAGTTTCATTGAATTTGGAGCTGGTTTGATATGATTTGGCTCATGTTGACCCATTTAGGTTAAAATGGGTCAACTTGGGTCAAATTGACCAATTGATCAAATTAGGTCAAACCAAAGGTTGGGACAAGTTCATATGACCATTTGAAATGTTTTGTGGCTTTGGTTTGATTCAATTAGTTTATATTTAGTTTTTGTTCAATTGAATTCATTTAGGTCAAATGGGTTAAGTTGACCAAATTGACCCATTTGACCTATTTGGAGTCATGGGTTGGTTTATATTTGGTTGGTCATATGAAATGGATTGATATCTTTTTTCCAATTAATTTGGTTTATATTTGAGTTTGTCTCAATTTGACCTTTTAGGTCAAGTTGGGTTCATGGTCAATTGGGCTAAGTTATGTCTAGTTGGCCAATTGAGGCTTTGGTCAAGTTCAACAATCATTTTGGAATGAACTTGACCCATTGGTTTCAATCAATTTGATTAAGATCAAGTTTTGACATATTTTAACTTTTTTAGGTTAAGTTGGGTCAACTTGGGTCAAGTGGCCAATTGGGCTAGATTAGGCTCAAATGTTGACTTTGTCAAGTTTAAACATTGATCATGAATGAATTTTGATCAATGGTTTCAATCAAATGGCCTATGGTGGATTTTGGCTAGTTTAGGTTTTATTTTGGTTAAGTGTTGACTTGGTCAACCCATAAGTTTGACTTAGTTTGACTCAATTTAAGTGATTGATCATCTTATGATGATTTTTGTTCATAATGAGAGGCTTAGGTGGGCTTAGTTCAATCCAAATTGGTTAGGATTAGACCTTGGCTCAAAATGGGTACTTTAGGTCACTTTGGATCAAATGAGCCTAAGTAGGTCAAATGGCTTGGTCAAAGCTTGATTTGAGTTTGATTGAACTCACATATGGACTTATGATTGAAATATAAATCCATTTGCAAGTAGTTTGAAGTCAAATGAGTTTTGATTCATTTGATAATTTCAAGTTCAAAGGGTGAACATGAGTTTGACTTAAGTTTGATTTTTGAATTGATTTTTGGTTTGGTGATTGAAGTTTATGTTTACATTTGGATTCATGATTAAAGGATTGATTGAATCATGAAAAAAATCAAGATTTTGGCTTGATTTGAAATTGATTTTGCTAAGTTTATGATTTTGACTTGAAAGGCTTAGGTTGGATTTTGATTGAGTTTGATTTTTGGAGTTGGTTTTGGTTGTTTGAATTTATATTTCATTTATATATGTGAATATAAATGAAAATATAAATGGTTATGAGAAAATTCATGAATTTTAAGTGATTTAGAATTGATTTAGGCTAAGTCCATGAGAGAAAAAAGTAACTTAGGAAAGATTTTTGATTTGGATTTGAATTTTGAATTTGGTTTGATTGATTTGAATTTATATTTCAATTATATATATGAATATAAATAAGAATATAAATGGGTTTTGAGAAAATTTTTGGAATTTGAATTGATTTAGATTTGATTTGAGCTAAGTCCATGAGAGGAATCAAAGGACATAGGAAATATTTTGAACTTGGAATTTCAATCATAAGCTTCAATCATTTGGAATTGATCATGGATTTCAATCATTGGTTTGATGGGTTAGGAGTTTGATAGTTTGGAAGGAAGGAAGAGAGTTATGGAAGGGGGATTTTTTCACTGATTTACTCTTAGTCTCTGGGTTGGTCAGTCTACCTAATTACTAGATGTGTCTTAAGACTATGAAACTCTTAAAGTCTAAGAGAAGTCCTATGTCTAAGATGGAGGGGTTGAGAGCACATCCTAAAAATGAGGTCAACACATACCTAAATTTGCTAAGAATCCTCTTTTCAAAGTCATCAAAATAAAACACATTTGGATTTCTTTAGCATACTTAAATTTGCTAAGAATCCTCTTTTCAAAAATTATCAAAACAAAACACATTTGGATTTCTTTAGCATACATAAATTTTCTAAGAATCCTCTTTTCAAAAATCAAAACAAAACACATTTGGATTTCTTTAGCATACCTAAATTTGCTAAGAATCCTCTTTTCAAAATCATCAAAATAAAACACATTTGGATTTCTTTAGCATACCTAAATTTGCTAAGAATCCTCTTTTCAAAGTCATCAAAATAAAACACATTTGGATTTCTTTAGCATACCTAAATTTGCTAAGAATCCTCTTTTCAAAATTATCAAAACAAAACACATTTGGATTTCTTTGGCATACCTAAATTTGCTAAGAATCCTCTTTTCAAAAAAAAAAAAAAACATCAAAAACAAAACACATTTGGATCCTTTATTTAGCATACCCAAATTTTCTAAGTAAAGATCCTCTTTTCAATAATAACAAACCTTTAGATTTTTCATTTAACATACCCAAATTTGCTAAGTAAAGATTCCATTTTCAAATTCACACATAATTCACAAATAAGCAAACAAAAGAAGAAAAATATTTTCAAACACCTCACTTAGCATACCCAATTTTGCTAAGTGAGTAAATTCTAAAATCACAAATCAAAAGAAAATCAATTGATCCTTTACTTTCATATACTCAAATTTGTTAAATGAAGGGTCCCCAAATAATCAACAATCAAATTCAAATATGAACCAATGGAAGCATCAATCTCTTCAAAATATTTGAACCCATTTTCAACATACACAAATTTGTTGAAAATGGATTCCAAATTCAAAAATTTCTTCTCCAATTCTTAATTCAAAGTCTCTCTCTAAAATCAAAGAGCCCCACTTAAAATACCCAGATTGTTGAGTGTTGGTTCAAATTCTAAAAACAAATTAAAGCAAAAAATCTGATTTGGTTTGTTTTCCAAAATTGCAGAAGTTCAACCCAGTTTCAGTCAGTTTTAATTCAATTTAGTGCAGTTCTAATGGAAGCCCAGAAGTATATCTTCACTTTTCTTTTTGGGATGGATTTCGCATGGATCGGGCCAGCCTCCCATAGACTGACTTCGCCCACCTCATTCATTTTGGCTGAGGTTTCAAGGGGGCTAGGATCACTTATGAGGGGACCACCCTCACAACTGTCAGCAGAAGTGTGGTGACCTGGTAGAAGCCGGTCATCCAGGTTGAGATCTCGTCTGACTCATAGTTTCCCTCATTAAAGAGGAAGGCTATGGAAGTTCACACAACAGTTGCAGTTTTAGTGCCAGTTCACTTAGTGGTTCCCATTTTTTCCCTAGTATAGGCTAGCACCCACTCGTTGGCTCCTTTCAAGGGGAAGGCTACCCTATCTTCAGGGATAGTCTCCCCCACCTATGAGGTAGGGTATAGTTCTCACGTTGCCCTTCCTAGTAGGACTCTAGTGCCTCAAGATTAAGCATCTGCATAGGCAAGAGATAGAGTCATTGCTCAGCAATGGGGGAGTTACCTAGGATAGTGTCTCCTCTTATCACAGAGAACAAGTGTCACCCCCTATCTGGATCTGATGGAGAGGAAGATATTAGGAGGATCTTAGTTTCACCTCCACCTACAGTGCAGTTTAAGGCTCCTATCAGAGATAGGAGGAGGTCATATGTCAGCCTTAGATCAATTTTGCACTGAGTTGATAGAGCTTATGGATGATCAGAGTCCAGGGTTTAATTTTATTTACATTTTGTCATCCCTCACAGCATAAGGAAGCACATCTAGTAGGAGAGGGCTGAGAAATACAGTGCGTGTGCAAAGAGAGATGTAGGTACGCGCTATGCTTGCCACCATGTGGATTTTCTCGGTGTACTACCCCTACCACATAGCATTATACTACAACCCACAGAGAGAAGCTCTTGTGCAGAGAGAGTCGATGGTGCCTCTTCCACCTTTTGCCTCCCAACCATCTCAACAAGTTCCATCATCCACAGTTCAGAAAGCCATGAACATTGCATCCGGGAAAAGAGCCCCACATTCATTGACCAATAGATCCCATTCCATCTACATAGCCGATTGAGGTGAGGCCAAGCTCTCCTGCTCGACCTCCTATCCTAGTTGCAGTGAAGAGGGAATGGCGACCACATGTAGTTGTGCCATCACCACCACCCCCACAGCAGGTCTTGGAGATAGCAGTAGTAGAGGGGCAAAGAGATAGTACCATTTCCCCCATGATGATAGATCCTCCCAGGAATATCACTCCACCCAGATCTAGTCACAGTCAAGAGCATCTATCCTCTAGTGAGTGTAGTCCTCATAAGATCAGCTCCCCAGTAGCAAGGGAAGTTAGATGTCTCTCTATTCATGACACTGATCCTATCACCGGGCAATCATTTGTGCCAGCGTAAATGGATCATTCTCTCGATGATATTGTAGCCCAGTATCTAGTTGAGAATAAGGAAATTCTAGAATATGCCTGGTCTGACCTATAGGATGAGAAGGTTAGTTTTGATCTTAATGAAGATGATATGCTGGAGGATTCAGTAGGGGTACATATGGTAGACACCAGGGGTTCCCTTCTTCATGACCAGTAGAGTTTGGAAGGTGTTGTGGCCAAATAGGATGGCACAGCTCATTCAACCCAACACCTCCTTCAATAATTAATTCAAAAGGATGAACAAATAGATAGAATGGGAAAGAGGCATGAAGACTTCCTAGCGGAATTTTGGCACTTAACCAAGCCCGGTAGTGCATCCTACTAGAGTTGCTTTGAGTTGTTGCATGTCTTAGATGAAGCCAAGACTTCACCTCCAGTAGAGCAGGGCAGCACCAGCTTGTATAGGAAGGTAGTGGATAGTACCTCCGTATAAGAAAAGGACATTAAAATCATGGTTGAGTAGTAAGTGAGAGAAGCATTGGTGCAAGCCAGAGGAGGATCATCTGTTCCAAAGCGTAGACCTTACCTAGAGGAATTTAATGTCATCCAATATCCTAAGGGTTTTGTGTCACCTTTATTCAAGAGCTTTGATGGTAGCGGGAACCCACGACACCACATAATGCAGGGGTATTGTCAATCCGGTGGCGTGCGTTGTTATTCCATCATTTTGCTAGCATCTTAGTAGGCATAGCCTTTGATTGATAAGCTGAAATCCCCAACAGTTCAATGAAGACACTTGTTGAGTTGGAGCAACTCTTCATTAAGAGGTTTCTTTGGAGCTCGCAAAACTATAGGTGATCTGGCTCAACACCCCTAAGTCCCTCGTTGATTATATTCCCAGATGGCATAATTTGAGTATGAAATGTGAATTGTAACTATCTGAACAGCATGTCATTGAAATTATACTAAAGAATATTCTTACCTCGATCGCCTTCATGTTCAAAGGTTTTACCATCAAGACATTTGAGAAGCTAATCAATAAGGCAGCTAGCTTACAAGAAGAAGTTCCCTTTTTTGGATCAATCAATAAAGCCAAAGCCATAGAAAGCTTATGAGAAGAACCTGAGGCGTGCGGTGTTGACAGGAAAGCGAGATCTCATCATTGCTCCATCCTCTACCACCACCTAGGTCATCTTACAGGCCACCACAGCATCCTCCATGGCCTTCTCCCTCGATACTCATGTGATGGTGTATACCATACTTGGATAGTATTTAATTTTGGATAGTAATAAGAAGCTCTTAAAGAAATTGATTTTGGGTGGAGGATGTGATCTTAACTTTTTGCATGTTTTTTAGGATTACAGCAGGAATAGCTACAAGACGTATAGTTATCCTAAATGAATACCTAGTGGAACAACCATCCAGTTCTGTTAGGATAATTCTTAGGGATACTTACGATCCTCTCAAAACCAAAAAAGGTTAGATTATCTCCATATATCGAACCTCTAAAAAGATTGTGTCAAAAATAAAGAAACTTTCCTTGCAAGAAGCTCGAACCTCCAACATCATGGAAGGTTCACAAGTTTACCAAACTTGAGAAAAAAGAATCGACACCAGGATAGAAGTAGCGCAACCTTGGAGTCGACCTCCAGTCCATCATTGCATACTCTTCTACTTATTTCTCTTCTTCTAGTAGACATCTTTTATGAATGAGGACATCAAAACCCTCACCCCATTTACTTGATTTCTACTGTACCTCCTTCAAAATCTAAGAAATAAATAAGTTTGAATTACATATGTGTCACTTCGATGGGTTCTAATTCTACTTTTCTAAAACTCTCCAAGTCTAAATAATAATTATAACAACTCTGATCTTCCACTTTTTGATTTAGAGTTGGACTTTCCTTTGAATAATATGGTTTCACTGCTTAAGATAGACTTAGAATCATCTGATTCTGAGGGTCCCATAGAATAAGGCGTGATCGATGAGCGGTAGAATCTTCCACTTGCACTACCAAGAGATCACCGAAGTCAACCTCCGTAGTGATAAGGTTCTACCTTCTAGGGTAGCATCTCAAGATAAAGGGAAACAAATCATTGGTTCTGATGATCGAGAAGCCCCTCAACAAGATGCTCCACCTTTGGATATACTTATGGAGGATCAACCTAAAGTGTATTACAATGTCCTCTCTCACCTAAAAAAGTTGCCATCTAAGTTTAGCATATATGATTCCCATGTCATATCTAAAGTGATGAGGGAATCATTAATCAAAGCTCTTCTTGATCTAGAGATATGCTTAGCTCAGCTGACCACTGTTAGAGAGGAGGCACATTATTCCAGAGAAGCCCAAGATATCACTTTCACAGATGAAGACCTTTTTCTTGGGGATATGGAGTAGAACTGTCCCCTCTACATTAAATGGATATGGCATATTCAAACTTTCCAGGGTTCTTATTGACTCAGGTGCATTGGTGAATATTATGAGTATAAAGACCCTTGTCTACTTGAGGATTGACATCCCTACACTCTGAGGAGATCGGATGATGTTGAGAGGATTGTGGTGAAATTTTTTATTTTCTAAAGAATAAAATATTTACTTCCATCTTCACTCTATTCAGGATAAAATGAAGATCAAAATATGCATCTTCTTCTTTTTATGCAACTTTGACACCACGTAGATTCGTAGATATTTTTATCAAAAGGGTGATCGGGTACGACATTGAGGAGAGGTGTACTATCCCTAAAAATAGAAGCCACCACCCTACAATGGACCTAATCACCTCAACAAGGACTCCTAAGGATAATGGGTCTGCATGTGTACCAAAGATTCTTCCCCTACTTTATATGGAAATGTAAAGTAGGGTTTATTTTAAACCTGGTTCGTTAAGTTTCCTACTAAAACAAGCCCCAATAGTTAATTACATCCTAAGGATTGAAATCCCTTAGGAATACTCTCGATTAAGGTAAATGATCATTCTCTCTAAAGATTTCAATAAGTAGGACTATCAATCGATTAGTTTATTTTAGGAGATCAAATGGGATTGATCAAAGAGAGAGTTATTGTCAAAGCAATGGAGATAAATAGGAGATGCTCACGATACTAGGAAACCTAGCGAGCATCTCAAACTATCTTATGGTTGGGCATTAAATTTTTGAAATTGATTTAATTTATCTGAGTTGAATTTTTCATTAGAAATTTAGGGCTTATAATTCCACAACATAAGATTATGGAAATACTTAAGAGGTGAGGATTTATGCTTATGGCCCATGGAAGGGAGAAGCAACCTCGAACCTAAATCTATGGAGATTTGGCGAAGGCCAAAAGCACAACCTAAATCTAAGCTGAAAATGGGTATTTGGTTTTCCTCCATAAGAGAGGACAAACCACCTGACTGCTTGGACTTTCAACCACCTGGAGGTGGCCTAACTCCTATGATTTTAAATTCATGTAGGCAAGTCATATGCTCTATGCAAGATAGCTGGGCTATTATTTATTTAGAAAGAGATTAAGTCCTTAAAGAGACTAGATCATGTAAGGGTATGCTTCAAATGACTTAAATCTAATGCAAATCAGATTACATTTTATTTTTATTTTTGGACAATCATTTGACTCGGGCTTATAGGATTCATATGCCTAATGCATGAGAAGTAAGGTTATTGGCCAAAATCAGTAATAAGGGAGGAGGTGTATTTTCACCATAGCCCTCAAAGGTCAAGCCATATTTCTCTGGCAAAGGTGGAAGCCCTCCAATGAGGAGTGAAAATAATATGCATTTGTGCATGAAGTTATAAAAGAAATACTCATCCAGCTAAGGGGTTGCTAATTCTTTTATCTTGATTTTAGCCTAAGCTTTAGGTGAGGTTATGAGTTTTTTATTTTTAATCTTGAATTGTTAGATTTGGTAGAAGATTTGTTTTTTCCTAAGAGTCTAATCCACATCCAGGCAATACATAAATCAAGGAAGAAACTAGAAAAAGGATATCATCTTAATGCACAAGCTAAACAAATCATCAATCAATTTATAAAGCTAATGCAAAAGAATAAGAGGCAATTTGTGGTCAGGAACCACCATATAAACCTGAAAATAAATTGGATAGCCGAGCTCTACCCTTATACAACCCGAATAACAAATGAATTAAGTACAATTAAGCAAGGAATTCATTATTATGGGGTCTTCAACCTTCACTTCTTCATTCTTCTCTTTTTCTTTCTCCTTCTTTTCTTCTTTCTTCTTTGGTTCCTTCTTTTGGATGGTTGAAAGATGGTTGCTCCAAATGCTTCACATGATACATAAGATGAGATCTTATGATCAATGTTCATCCTAATCCCCTAAATAATCATTGCAAAATCCTAATTGCAAAAATTACATGAAAAGGAAAAGTAAATCTAGCTAACACCTACAAAACAAAGATTAGCTAAACAAACCACACAAATCCCAAGCATGAATATTGGACTTATCACCCCACACATGGGTGACTAAGTCCACCTGGCCTATTGGATTATGCTTAGGGGTATAAACACATGCACAACAAAAGTATTTATATTTTTATTTACCATAGCACCCCTTCAACACAATCCCTTGTAGAAAATAATGATTAGACTAAATCGACCTTTCATTCATTCTATGCAAATTCACCCTAACAACTAGACTAAAAAATATATCAAAAAATAAAAGCAAACATCAAATCATGCACCGCCCTAACCTAAAGCTAGAAGTGGTGACTTAGCCTAATGTGTGTGCTTTAGAGGTTTGTGTGGTATGCTTAGCTAGGGCTTTAGTTAGAATTTTCTAAATGTGAAGAATGTTCAACTTAGAGGAGGGTTTCATTTAAGAGATTTAATTATTTTGGGTTAATTTTATTATATGTTTTAATTGGGTTCAAGTGAATCCTAATTAATTACTAAGTTATGAAGAGAGGGAAAGAGAAGAGGACTTCTCTTTCCTTCCCTAACCTAAGTAATTTTTAAAGTGGATTCATATTTTAGTTTTGTTTAGTGAATGTTTTATTATATGTTTTAATTAATCCTAAGGTTAGATGAGCTCTAAATAAACCTATTCAAAAATAAAGCCATTTTAAGATTAAGTAAAGTGAATTAAATTCACAAAACATACATCACTTCATTCTTTCCCAACATATATAACATGCATATGAATGAGTCCTAAACATATATATACATATAAATGGGAATATCTAGCTCACTTTATGATGCATGCTAAGTAGTTTATTTAAGAAAATTTGAATGTTTATGATGCATGGTTTTCATTAAGTAGCAAAAGGGGTTTCTTATCCACTTTTCACATGCACATATGATTGTATGAAAGGCATAAGTGAGTCGACGCCATTGTTAACCAGGTGTGGTGAAAATTTTTTATAGGAGTCACCTTTCAAATCTATGGAGAGAAATGAAAGAGGATAGACTTATAGAAATTCATATTTTAAGGATGTCACACAAATCCATAGATGTACTTATTAGGGATTGATGTATCATCAAGGAATAGTGTACTATCTCGAAAGATAGAAGTCACTACCCTTTAATGGACCTAATCACCTCAATAAGAACTCTTAAGGATGATGGGTCTGCATATGTACCTGAGATTCTTCCCCTACTTTACATGGAAAAGTAAAGTCGATTTATTTTAAATCGGGTTTGTTAAGTTCCCTACAGGGTCAAGCCCTCATAGTTAATTTCTTCCTAAGGAATGGGGATTCCTTAGGAAAACTCTCGATTAAGGTAAATGATCATTATCTTTGAAGATTTCAATAGGAAGAACTATCAATCGATTGGTTTGTTTTTGAAGATCAAGTGGGATTAATCAAAGAGAGGGAGTTATTATCGAAGCTAAAATGGAAGATAAGTAGGAGATTCCCATGATACTAGGAAACCTAGCGAGCATCTCAAACTATCCTATAGTTGGGCTTTACATTTTTGAAATTAATTTAGTTTATTCTGATTTACTTTTTTCATTAAAAATCTAGGACTTATGATTCCTTAACACAAGATTAAGGAAATACCTAAGAGGTGACAAATTAAACTTAGGGCCCATAAAGGGGAGAAGTAACCTCAATACCTAAATCTAGGAAGCTTCGGCGAGGGCTGAAAGCACAACCTAAATCTAAGGTGAAAATGGGTAATTGGTTTTCCTCCACAAGAGAGGACAAACCACTTGGAAGTTTGGACTTATAACTGCCTGGGGGTGGCTACCAACTAACTCCTCCTATGATTTTAAATACATGTAGGTAAGTCTTTATGCTTATGCAAGATAGCTAGATTATTATTTATTTAGAAAGAGACTAAGTCCTTAAACTCACTCCTTAAATAGATTAGATCATGTAAAGGGGCATGTTTCAAATGACCTAAATCTAATGCAATTTAAATTTCATTTTATTTTCATTTTTGGACAATTATTTTGACTCAGGCTAATAGGATTCATATGACTAATGCATGAGAAAGAAGGTTATTGGCCAAAATTAGCGAGAAGGGAGGAGGTGAGTTTCCACCATGGCACTCAAAGGTCAAGCCAAGTTTCTCTAGCAAAGGTGGAAGCCCTCCAATCAAGAGTGAAATAAGATGCATTTGTGCATGATGTTATAAAAGAAATGCTCATCCAGAATTCTTTTATTTTGATTTTAAACCTAAGTTTTAGGTGAGGTTATGAGTTGTTTAATTTTTATTTTGAGTTGATAAGTTAGGTAAAAGTTTTATTTTTCTTAAAGAGCCTAATCCACATCCAGGCCATACATAAAGTAATGAATAAACTAGGAAAAGCATGCCACTTTATGCAAAAGTTAAACAAATTATTAAATAATTTATTAAGCTAATCGCAAAAAGAATAAAATGTCGTTGTGGTCGGGCACCATTACACAAACCCGAAAATATCAAATTGGGTAGCATACACCCTAACATCCAGTCTAAAACATATATCACAAAACAAAATAGAATAACAAACCATGCACCAACCTAACCTAAAGCTAGAAGTGGTGACTTAGGCTAATGTGTGTGCTTTGAAGTGTATTATTTATAGCTATATTTTAGGTTCAAATTTTCTAAGTGTGAAGAACATGTTCAACTTATAGAATGGTTTCATTTAAGTTGTTTAATTATTTTGGGTTGATTTTATTTCATGTTTTGATTTAGTTTAAGTGAATCCTACAATTAATTACTATGCTATGAAGAGAGGGGAAAAGAAGAGAACTTATCTTTTCTCCCCTAAGTGTAATTTCTAAAGTAGATTCACATTTTAGTTTTGTTTAGGTGAATGTTTTGATTAAATCTTTTAATTAATCCTAAGTTTAGATAAACTCTAAACAAACCTATTCAAAAAGAAAGGCATTTTAAGATTAAATAAAATGAATCAAAATTCACATAACACACATTACTTCATTTTTTTTCCAACATATATAACATGTATATGGGTGGACCCTAGGCATATCTATATATACAAATGAGAGTATTTAACACACTTTATGATGCATGCTAAGTAATCCATTTAAGAAAATTTAGAAGTTGAATATGCATGATTTTTCTTAAGTAGAAAAGGGTTTCCTTATCCAAATTTTCACATACACACATGAAATTAAGAAAGGCATAAGTGAGTACAGTGTCATTGTTAACCAAAGGTGTAAGGTACAAGAACTACATAGGGCTACTTAAAGCTTCAGAATCTCGGGGTTGCCCTGATTAATATACCACTTTCCTTAAATACAAACAGATGTAAAAGAAATGAAATAGAAAAGGAGAATACAAAAGTTGTATTAATGGATTCATTTTATTTATGCAATTTATGTATGCAAGTATAAGTAGCCCTTCTTAGGTGATAGCATAGATAAATAGGGTGTGTAATTAAGTAAGTTTTAGGTTTTCTTCAAATGAACCCTACATCTTACCAACTCCTATTCAAAACTATGAACATAAAAGAGAAAGGAAACCTACGTTAAGCATGCCTTTATAATCTATCACATGCAATCTCATAATTAAAATATAAGTAGCATAATTTCATATTTGGTATTTGATTTATATGTTTTAAAAAAATAATTTGGATTTAGTAGTAATAATATTCATTCATATTTCTACTTTAGCCAACACATGCAAATTTGACAAAAAGTAAACAATTTCATTTAAAATTGGAATTTGAAAAATATGAATGCATGAAATCACAATACATATAAGTTTAGCATGTTTGGGAAAGATTCAAAGTAATGAAAGCAAGTAAACAAGTTCACTTCGCTTAAATCCTAAAGACATTCTTATGGAATAAGAAAGTTTAAAATAAATCAAAGTGAATTCAAAGTAATTTTTGTTTAGTTTGGAGTTTGATTTAATTTTGAAAATGTGAGATGAGATTGATGTTCCTAACCCATTCCCACATATGTTTGATATTTTTATTTAATTTTTAGATAATTAAATTCATTTTTATATATTAAATAGGTTAAGGTATGAATTAAGTAACTTAATTAACCCTTACCTACACCACCTTAGAATAATTAACCAAATAATTATGAGCCACTGAGATGACATAAAAACTCACAAGAATTTAAATTTTCAATGCACCTAATAAAAAAGAGGCCTAATGCAATTTGGCTCACAATTAAGGTTAATTAAGCTAAGGGATTTAGCTTAAGTAATTTCAGAACACCCTTTCATATGAAATTGGGTTTGATTTTTAATTGAACTTGCTATTAAACACCTAAGCATCTACCCAAAGTAGATTAATTAAGTTTTGAAATTTTTTAGAATTTTTTTAGAAATTAATTAAGGGGATAATTAATGAATTAACCTTAATTAAGAGAGGATTAAGGAGGGAAAAAGAGGGTTTATGGAATAGCTTAGGGGAAATACCCCAAAATTATTCCATAAACCTCTTACTTACTAGATCTGACATTAATCAACCCTAACCATGGATTAAAATCACTAATTACATCTTAGTTATCCTTAATTACATAGGGAGGGTAATTAAGAAATCCACATGCAATTCTCCTAATTAAGCCTTCAATAAATCCCAAGAAAATTAAATGAGGTAGAAGTAATCCCCTAAAACATAACCAAGAAATTTGGGATTAATCAAAGGCTTAATTAAAAAGTAATTAGCAAAATAAAGTTTCCAACAAAACCCAAATTCAAAGAAAAATATAAATTGAACCCCATTGAAATTAATTTTAAAATATTTTAGGTTAAATTATCTTTCTATAAAATTTTATTTCATCATTTTCTGAATTTTCTAGAGGGAGTTATAAATTTTGAAAGATCCCTAGATTAATTAGGATTAATTAAAATAATTTAACTAATCCTCTTGCTCATGGCGCAACGTGTGTTGGCGGCGGTCAGTGTGCTTTACATGTCACACCATGAAGGATCACTTAAGTTATCAAATCCCCAAAGGCGGCTGGCGGCACACGTGGTTTGATCTCTATCGCTAGATCAAATATCGGACGGCCAGAGATCTCCCCATGGTTTTAAAATGGATAAGGGATTTCTAAACATAGGGAATTATCTCAGTCATCCATCCAAAATGCATGGATGGATGGGAGATCTGTTCTTCCCTTGATCAGTGAGACCATCCATGATCAAGGGGAAGATCCGAGCTCGATTGAGCTTGAAATTCAAACCAAACTCAACCCACGCCATCTAAAGCTAAAGAGCAGCACATCCAACGGTCAAAAATCTATGGGATTAAATACTTTCTTTGACAAAGCTCCACACCATATTGAGTTTAATGGTCAAAAAATCCCATACCTCATCGAAGGTGATCATCGACACTCGATTCCCTTGGAGTTGCTTCGTCTGGTTGAGATGAAGCCTTGCTGAAGTTTTGAGCACTTGAGGTTGATTAGATTGGTATATGGACCACCTCCTCCTTAGCTAGCTTGCGACCTTGATCCAATTCAACTCTTCCTTACTGTTGGAACTCCAAAGGAAGCTTGGGTGCACTCACTTAGCTCCTTGATGAAGTATGCAAGAGCAATTGGATGGAAAATGAGTGAAGAGGAAGTTAGCTCTTCAATAGACTTCCCCTATTTTCAAACTCTGAAAATTGAGAAATGGAGTTTTCAAATCCTCTCTAAGAAGCTTGAGAATAAGACTTGCTCTGAGTTCCTTAGCATCAATCGATAGAGGGGAAGTTAGAATTGAAATGAATTAGGTGAAGTATATCTCCCCCTTGAAGGATCGAATGACCATCCATGCACTTGTCATTTTGATCCAATTGATCATATTTGGGAGTTTGTTTTGGCTATTTTGAGTGTGCACATGGTCGGTTTGAGCCAATGAGTGGATTGCCAAGCTCCCATGTGCTTGAATTTCAGTGGGAGAGGGAGTTTGAATTTGGCATTTTAACCCATGGGGTCGGGTTTGGTCTAGGGACCAATTGGGCTGACCCAAACCCATTGGGAGGGGTGCACCACTCCTCATTAGGTCCCCTTGAGCTTTTAGAAAAGCCTCAAGTGGATATGAAGAGGGCATGACCAAATTACCCATGGATTAGGCTAAAATTTGTTCTATGGCCTAGAGGTATAATGGCCATTTTATTGATTTTTCACTTTGCATATGTTAGATATGTGGAGAAACTAGGTTTGGCCAAGTTTCATGTGATTTGGAATTCATTTGATAGGGTTTGGCTCATGTTGACCCATTTAGGTCAAAATGGGTCAACTTGGGTCAAGTTGACCAATTGGTCAAATTGGGTCAAACCAAGGGTTGGGTTAAGTTCATATGACCATTTGAAATGTTTTGGTGGCTTTGGTTTGATTCAAATTTGGTATAGTTTTGAATTTGGCTCATATGACTTCACTTAGGTCAAATGGGTCAAGTTGACCTATTTGACCCATTTGACCTATTTGGGCTAGGTCATGGGTAGGTTTAGGTTTGGTTAGTCATATGGAGTGGTTTTGCATCTTTTTTTCCAATCAATTTTGGTTATGTTCAAATTTGGCTCAACATGACCCCTTTAGGTCATGTTGGGTATAAGGTCAAATGGGCTAGGTTAGGTCTAGTTGGCCAATTGAGGCTTTGGCCAAGTTTAACAAGTGATTTGGAATAAACTTGACCCATTGGTTTCAATCAATTTGTCTTAGATCAAGTTTTGATACATTTTGACCCTTTAGGTCAAAATGGGTCAAAATGGGTCAACTTGGGTGAAGTAGCCAATTGGGCTAGGTTAGGCTCAAATGTTGGCTTGGTCAAGTTCAAACACAAGTCATGAGTGAACTTAGATCAATGGTTTCAATCAATTTGGCCTATGGTGGAATTTGGCTATGTTAGGTTTCATTTTTGGCTAAGTGTTGGGTTTGACTTGGTTTGACCCAATTTCATTGATTGATCATCCCATGATGATTATTGATCATGATGAGAGGGATATATGGGTTTGGTTCAATCCAATTTGGTTAGGATTAGAATTTGTCTCATAAGGGTACTTTAGGTCACTTTGGGTCAAGTGAGCCTAAGTGGGCCAAATGGCTTAGTCTAAGCTTGATTTGAAGTTGGTTGATCTTGTATATGGACTCATTATTGAAATATAAATCCATTTACAAGTGATTTGAAGTCAAATGAGTTTTAATCTATTTGATAATTTCATATTCAAAGGATGAATATGAAGGGGTTTTGGGTTTGATTTTTGAACTAGGGTTTGATTATTTGATTGAAGTTTGGATTTATATATGGGCTCATGATTTTAGGTTTGATTGAATCATGAGAGAAAATCAAGAGTTTGGCTTGATTTGAAATTGATTTGGCTAAGTTCAAGATTTTTGCTTGAAAGGCTTAGATTGGATTTTGAGTGGATTTGAGTTTGATTTTGAATTGTTGGTTGAATTTATATTTCATTTATGTGAATATAAATGAGAATATAAATGGATCATGAGAAAATTCCAAGGATTTGAAGTGGTTTAATCATGATTTGGGCTAAGTCCATTAAGAAGGATTTTAAAGGAACTTAGGAAATTTTGGAGTTTGGATTTTGATTTTTGAATTTGGTTACATTGATCTATATTTATATTTCATTTATATATATGAATATAAATGAGAATATAAATGAGTTATGAGAAAATCCCATGAATTTGAATTGATTTGATGATGATTTAGGCTAAGTTCATTAATGGAAAATTAAGGGACTTAGGAAATTTTAAATTGAGAATTTAATTTTAGGGTTTGATTTGATTTATTTATGTTTATATTTCATTTATATATGTGAATATAAATAATTTTTGAGAAAATATCATTAATTTGAATTAGTTTGATTAATGTTTTGGATTAATCCTTTAATATAAAATTAAAGGAGTTAGGAAAATTTCAAATTGGGAATTTAAATTTTGCATTTGATTTGATTGATTTATATTTATATTTCATTTATATATGTGAATATAAATGAGAATATAATGAGTTTTGAGAAAATATCATGGAATTTAATTGATTTAGACCGTGATTTGGGCTAAGTCCATTAATGGGAAATTAAGGGACTTAGAAAAATTTCATGAATTGAGTGGAATTTTGAGTTTAGTTTGGTTGGTTTGAATTTATACATCATTTATATATGTGAATATAAATAGAAATATAAATGAATTATGAGAAAATCTCAAAGATTTGAATGGTTTAGATTAAGATTTTGGTTAAGTCTTTAAGGGAGGCTTAAGGACTTAGGAAAATTTGAGCTTAGGAATTTTAATGGATTTTGATCATGGGTTTCAATCATAGATTTCAATCATGGATTTCAATCATATGGAGTTGATTTGAATTTAGAGAAAATTAAATAGAATTGATTTGGAGTTTGACTTGAAAGAAGGAAAGTGAAGAATGGTTCAAGCTAAGGGTAGGCAATTTTCCTAACACCCCTAAGGCATGATCTATTTCTGTGGTTAACTCTTCTAAGTCTCTAGGGATAGGATGAGTGTCCACCTAATCACTAGATGTGTCTTAAGACTAAGGAACTCTTAAAGTATAAGAGGAATCCTATGTCTAAGATGGAGGGGTTGAGAGATCATTCTAAAAATGAGATCAACACCAGGGGTGTAAGGTACAAGACCTACTTAGGGCTACTTAAAGCCTCGCAACCCCAGGATTGTCCAGACTAATATATCACTTTTCTTAAATACAAGCATATGTACAAAAAGAAATGAATGAAAAAGAAAGATTGCAAAAGTTTGTGTTGTTTGATTTATTTTTATGCAATTTATATGTACAAGTGTAGGTATCCTTCTTAAGTAATAGCATAGGAATGAATAGGAGATGGAATTAGACAAGTGTTAGGTTCTTTTCAAATAAACTATACACTTTACCAAATCCTATTCAAAACTATACCAAAGGAGAGGAGAAGGAAAACTACACTAAGCACATCCTTATATTTTTACTCACATGTGTGGTGTTTATTTTTGAGATGTGGGACACCACACAGATCTTAGGGATACTTATTGAAGTGATCAGCTAAGATATTAAGGAATGATGTACTTCACTCAAAATATAGAAATCACCACCCTATAATGGACCTAATCACCTAATAAGGACTCCTAAGGCATGATGGTCTTGAATATATGATTTTCCCCTACTTTACATGGAAAAGTAATGTAGGGTTTATTTTAAGTTGGGTTCATTAAGTTCCCTATGGAGGCAAGCCCCCATAGTTAATTACATCCTAAGAAACAGGATTCCTTAAGAACACTCTCGATTAAAATAGACAATCATGATCTCCAAAGATTTCAAGGTTAAGACTATCAAAGGACTGACTATTTTAGAAAATCAAATGGGATAGATTAAGGAGAAGACTTATTTTTGGAATCCAAAGGGAGAAAGTAAGAAATGCTCATGGTACTAGGAAGCTTAGTGAGCATTCCAATCTATCCTATAATTGGGCTTTATATTTTTGAAATTGAAGAGAGTTAATTATTTGAGTTGACATTTTATTAGATTGCTAAGGCTTATAATTCCACAACATAAGATTGTGAAAATGCCTAAGAGGTGAGGATTTATACTTGTAGCTCAACGAAAATAGTTACCTCGGATTCTAAGCTAGGGAGCTTTGGCGAGGGATGAAGCACAACCTAAATCTAAGGCAAAAATGGGTATATGGTTTACCTCCACAAGAGATAATAAACCACCCGACATGGACTTATTATTAACACACAGAGTGGCGCCTAACTCTTCCTACACTTTAAATCTATGTAGGCAAGTCTTATGCTTTTCAAGATAGCTAGGTTGTTGTTTATTTAGAAAGGAGACTAAGTCCTTAAACTCACTCCCTAAGAGACTAGAGCATGAGTGGTATAAAACCATGACTTAATCTAATGCAAATTTTATCAAATTTATTTGATTCTTTTGGACTCTTTATTTTGACACAGGCTATGGTATTTTGTGTGCCTAAATGCATGAGAACTTGATTATGGGCTAAATCAAGAGAGAAAGGGGTGTTCTTCCATCAAAGGCTCACATGTTAAGCCTTCCTTCTTTGGCAAAGATGGAAGCCTCCTCTTAACAAGAGTGGAAGAATATGACATACATGATGTTATACATTCATTCATCCAACTAAGGGGTTGCTAAAAATTTTATTATTTTGATTTAATTCCTAGGCTTTTATGTGAGGTTATGAGTTATTTTAAAATTTTAGTTATGAGTTGTTAATTGGGGTAGAAAAATTAATTTCATCCTAAGAGCCTACCGCATCCACACATTCAAGCATCAATCATAAAGACACTATGAAAAGCATGTTATTCTAATGCGCAATCTAAACACAACATCAAATGATTTTATATACTATCGTAAAAGAATAAAAGGCCACAATAGTCGGGTTCCGTACACCATGGAAAGAGAAAAAAATAGATGGGTAACCGAGCTCTACCTTTATACAACCCGGATCAAAAATAATATATGTTATGGGGGTCTTCTTTTTTTCATTTCTTCCTTCTCTTCCTTTTGATTTGATTTACTCCAAAGGCATCTGAGCACCCGTGGACTAAAGCCTTTGCTCATCCTAATCTCCCATAATACTAATCCTAATTCCTAATACAAAATTACATCAAAAATAGAAAAAGTAAATCTATCTACACCTGTAAAATAAATGTTATCTAAATACACCATACAACCCAAATAGTTATATGAATAATTTGGACTTAGCACCACACAAGGGTAACCAAGCCCACCTGTCTTAACATGAGTTATGCTTAAGGGCTAAGCAACCTGCACTGCAAATGCATTTATATTTTTATTACAGTGGCCCCTTAAGCACACCCCCCTGTAGAAAATATGATTAGGCAAATAACGGCCTAACATCTAGTTTATGAAACATACACCCTAACATCCAGTCTAAAATATTACATCACAAAATAAAACAACATCATACATACAACGTCCTAACTTAGCAATATAAGTGGTGACTTAGTATTCTAATGTGTGTGCTTAAGGCTTGTGTGGTAAGACTTTACTAAGCTACTTTAGTTTAAGTTTCAATTTGGAATTTGAATTTGTTTAAATTTTACTTTTGGGTGATTTCAATTTAATGATTTATTTTTTATTTCACTTTTATTTGGTTAAAATGAGAGTTTCAAGAATGAAGAGTAGAATGAATTCCATTTGTAGATGGAACTCGCCCTATTCTACATCCTAATTCCTAAAGAATCTAACTAAGGCCCTTAAGTATCTTAATTAGCCCATTTGAATTTGTGTAATTTATTTGATTTGATTTAGATCTTATAATTTGAGTTGGTTTAAGTATTTGATTGATTGATTTTGATTTAGATATTTTGGTTTAATTACATCTTGATAATTCAATATCCTTGATATCTAATGAAGTTTAAGGTTGTTTAAATTCATGTGTTTTAATTGATTAATTTCAGGTTAGATGTTTTGGTTTAATTAAATCTTGATAATTCAATATCCTTGATTTCTAATGCAGTTTAAGTTTGTTTAAATTCATGTGTTTTTGATTGATCAATTTCAAATTAGATGTTTTGGTTTAATTAGATCTTGATAATTCAATATCCTTTTAAATTAATATTTAATTCTTTTCTTTGATTATGGTTATGTGACTTGACTTTATGTTTATTTGACGTTATTATGGTTCATCCATTTGTAGTTTGACCAGATTAGATTAATTGAGATTTTATTTTAATTTTAATTGAGTTTATATCCTTATAATTAGGATTTTATCCTTTAATCTCATCCATTTATCATGTTTATCAAAGTTTGGTTTGCATTTTGATTTCATGCATTGGATAGTTAATTAGTTTTTCTTATTTAAGTTGGTTGAATAAGATTTGATTTGATTGCATATTAAATTGATAAGAGTCTTTCTTAATTTAATTTAATTTGATTTAATTTGATTTGATTAGCTTTATTAGTCTATGGGTTTTCTTAGGTTCAATATGATTATGTAATTAGTTTAATTAAGAAGTGTATTTATATTAATTATAAAGATTTGTTTAATTTTCAATTTGATTTCATATTTGTTTAGATCAATGATGTAATTAATGACTTAATAATTTAAGTTTAATTTAGATTTTGATTAGTATTTAATTGCATTTTGATTATGTTCAAATTTATGTTTAATTAAGCTTAAGTTTAATATGATTAATTTGATTAACTTAATTAGCTTATTTAAGAGGTCTGATAAATTATTAAATTAAGTAATGATTTGTTTATTTTTTTTTTTAAATTTGATTTCATATTTGTTTAGGTTAATGATGTGATTAATGACTTAATGATTTAAGTTTAAATTAAGAATTGATTAGTATTTAATTGCATTTATATTTGATTAAGTTTAAGTTTAATATGATTAATTTGATTAACTTTACTTAGCTTACTTAAGATGTGTGATCAAATTAATTAGTAGATAAATTACGTGTTTGATTTAAATTAAATTTAATCTGATTTATAAAGTTAATTTGGTTTATTAAGATGGTGGATTAATTTATTAAGTTTGCATTAATTAGGTATTTATTCAATTGTAATTAGTTTAATTAAGGAGTGTGTTTAAGTTAATTATTAAATTAAATAAAGATTTATTTAACTCTTAATGATGTAATTAATGACTTAATGATTTAGGTTTGATTTAAGTTTTGATTATTTAATTGTATTTTGATTATGCTTGATTAAGCTTGGGTTTAATATGATTACATTGATTACAATTCTTAATTTTGGTTAATTATTAAATTTAATTAAGGGTTTGATTTAAGCTTAATTTTAGAGTTAGTTTTAATGTAACTTATTTAAATTAATTTGATTAATTAAGATGATGGACTAATTATTAAGTTTTATTAATTAGATGTTTGACCATTAAGTTTGATTAAGGGTAATTAAATTTTTAAATCATTAGATTAATTAAGGTTTGTTTAATTAGAGATTAATGACTTAATTTCTCACATGTGAGTGATTTGATTTAGTTAAGTTTTACTTAAGTTTGATTTGATTAAAGGATTGTTATTACCATCATTATTATTAAGTGAATTAATTATTATTTCATTTCAATAAAGTTTGATTATTTATGATTAGAGTTTTATTTGATTTGATTCATTTATTATGTTTGTTTGATTTCATTAACATGTTGATTTAGTTATTAGGTTGAAATATTTAATGGTTAATTAATTATCTTACTCCAAATGGATGTGTTTTATTCATATGTTAATTAAGTTTACTTTAACTTTATTTGGTTTAATTCGATTAGTATAAAATGATTATGTTGTATTGGTTTATTAATCAATTTGATCTTTTAGTTTATTTAATGATTAATTAGTTTCAGTTTATTTATACTCATTAAGGGGTTTCATATGATTAAGATTTCATGCTTAGTGTAGGTTTAGTTATACTGGTTTCACCCATGTTAAAGTTTCCTAAATTTGTTTAATTTTAAGTTTGATTTAAGATTTAATCATTTAATTGAGTTTTATTATCTTAAATCATATTTAATTTAATTTCTTATAAGGATGATATTTTTCTGATTTGAGGTTTGATTAATGATTACTTAAGTGTTATTTCATTTATGATTTTGATTTGATATTTAAATTATTTTTAGATTATATTTTAATTAACTCCTTAATTGATTAAACTTTAATCTTAGTGTTTGCTTGGGGTTCATTAGGATTCAAAAAATCACATTATTTTCTTGAGAGTCCTAGATGTCAATTAAAGTGATTTAAGCTACTTTGAAGATTTGTAAATTTCTGAATTTTTATTTAATTTATTTTTATTAAAATGGATAATTTGAACTTCAAATTTTAATTTCTCCCAATCCAAATGTTCTTTTATCTTGAAATTTTTATTGTAGCTGTGTTTTAAATTTAATTTCAATCCCTGAAAATTTCAACTTAATAACATATATTTTTGGTAAATTAATAGAATTTTATTTTCACTAAAACTCAAATTAAGCTTAAAATCCTTAGTGGAATTTGAGGATTTTGGGTTTGTTGGATTTCTCTCACTGAATCCAATGAGCCCTTGTTTACAATTTTTATTACCTATTTTATTTTGTATGAATTTTTGAAGTTTAGGTGATTTAAATTAATTTTTAAATCATAAAAATTTGCGATACACTAACGCACCATTGGAAAAGGTCAATGCACGACCAGTTCACTCACTCGATTATGGATTGAATGGTCCAGATCAGATTACATGATCCAAAGGCCAGGATAGTGTGATCATCGTGCGATTTGCCCATCCGATGCACGGCATGATCGGATGGTCGGATTCGCGATTCAAAGGCGGATCGCGCGATCCACATGTGATTTGCGATCCGTGAATCACCATGAATTGCGGGATCGGACGGTGGCTGTATCCCACCAACGATGAATAATATTTTCAGGTTTTTTTAAAGGAAAAAATGAGATTTTAAGTAAAACTTGTCCAAATGGACCCATTTTTGCGTCAATTCACAACAACAGCATTTATACTAAATGTTTTATGAATCTCTTGTGTCCTGATGCCAAATTCTCATTTAATTCAAGTATACTAAGGTCATTTTGTTATACATCTTAACCAAGTCTTTAGATCTACCTCTACCTTGCTTAACAAAAAAAATTTTATTTTCTAATTGGGATGATTTAAAGTAAAAAATGCATGATTATCTAGAGTAAATTCATAAAATTGCAAGAAAATTAACACAAATGCAAGAAATCTAAGGCCGACTAAAGTTTGGCAAAATTTACCTCACCGGGGATGGTTTTTGGTGGCAGTGAAGATCCGAGTGAACTCCTAGGTATGTGAGGAAGCTTTGGAATGATCTTTAACCCTTGTCTCCCTTCAAAATGTCATCTTCTCTTGCTTACCATTACCTCACAGGAAAAGCAAATATTTATATTTTTGAGCTCAAAAATGGCTCAAAGAGGTTGGGGATGGGTTCCTTTTTTCTTTGGGGAGCTTTTGGGGGCTGAATGATGATGGGAAGAAGAGATCTAAAGCATCATTTCCCCCTCCTTTTATAATGGCCAAAAATTCATTCTTTTTTGAACTTTTTTGGCTCCAAATTGATTGTCATCTTGCTTGGGTGGTTGGGATGGATGATGTATTGATTGAGGACTTTGGATTTTTGCTCCAAAATCCTCTCTTACTGCCATATGATCAGCTCTATTTAATGCAAATATTGGGTAGGAGTTAAGTGCATGTGATGAGGGAGAATTAAATGAGGTTGGGTGGAATCCTATATTGGGGAGGATCCATGAGGGATTTAAATGGGTTGGGTTGATTTTGGGCTGATCCCAAATGGGTTTGGGTCAGGTTTGATCAGCCCCAATGGGTCATGGCTTAGTTTCAAGGGATTTGGCTCAATTTGGGTCATATGGGTCATATTAGGTCAAGTTGACCAATTTCACCAAAATTGGCTAAATTGGCTTGGGTTATGGGTTGATTCGTGTTCAATTGGCTAATTTAAGATGAATGTGTGGTATTTGGTTTTTAATTTTTAATTTGATTTAGGCCAAATTAACCCTTTAGGCCAATTTGGGCTAGGTTGGGTCAAGTTGACCAATTGGTCATATTAGGCTCAATTATGGCTTTGGTTAAGTTCAATAATCAATTTGGAATGAACTCAAGCCATTGTTTGCAATAAATTTGGGTTAGATCATGATTTGACCCAATTTGGTCCTTTACGCCAATTTGGGTCAACTTAGATCAAATGGCCAATTAGGCTTGGTTTGGCTCAATTGATAGTCAAGTCATATTTAAATATTTATTTTGGGTTGATTCAAATCATTGGTTTCAATCAATTTAGTGTATGATGAGTTTTGGTTAGTTTTGGTTCATTTGGCTAAGGGTTGACTTGGTCAAATGACTAACTTGGCTTGGTTTGACCCAATTGATTGCAATTGATCATTCTAGGGTGATCAACAATCATGGTGGAAGGTTTTGGTGAGCTTGGTTCAATCTAATTTGGGTTGGATTGGAAGTTGGCTCAAATGACTCCTTTAGGTCACTTTGGGTCAAGTGGACCTAAGTGGGTCAATTGGTTTGGTTTTGGTCAGATTCGAGTTTAGTTGAACTTTTATATGATCCCTAGATTGTAATATAAATTCAATGGCAATCAATTTGGAGTCTAAGGGATTTTGGCTCATTTGAAATTTTCAAGTCAAAAGGGTTAGGTTGGGTTTGACTTGGGTTGCCTTCGATTTGGTTTGATGATTGTAGCTTTTATTTATATTTGAATAAATGATCAAATGAATGATTGATTCGAGAGAAAATCCATTGATTTTGACTTGATTTGGATAGAATTTGGTTAAGTAGAGAATTGGCTTAAAGGTCTTAGATTAAGTTTGGATTTGATTTTTGATATAGTTTTGGTCATTTGAATTTGGATTTCATTTGCATTTGTGAATATAAATGAAAGAATAATTGATTTATAAAGAAATCAATTGAGTTTGATTTGATCTAAAGGGAGTTTTGGCTAATCTTATGAATGTGGTTCATATGGCTTAGGAAGGGTCTTAGGATTTGAATTTGATTTTGGGTTTCAATCATTTGGAGTAAAATTTGAAATTAGATTTGGAATTTGAATTTGAGATTTAGTTTGAGAATTGAATCTGGGTTTGATTTGAGAAAGTGTATCTAGATTGGGTTTAGGCTATAGGATAGGTAATTTCCTTAAGCCCTAAAGCATAGCCTAATCTTATGATTAACACTTCTAAGTTTCTAATCTTAGGTTATGTGTTCACCTAATCACTAGAAGCATTTTATGACAAAGGAGTTCTTAGTGTCTAGAAGAGTCCTAAGACTAAGGAGAGGAGGTTAAGAGCTCACTCCAAAAGTGAGGTCAACAACATGCAAACTTATAAGTAAGATATAAGTAACACACTTTTAGTTTTGATAATTGATTCATATATTTTGAAAATAATTTGAATTTAATAGTGATAATAGCCACTCATATTCTTACTTTAGCCAAAACATGCAATTAGACATAAAGTAAACATTTTCATTTTAAATTTGATTTTTGAAAAGCATGAATGTATGAAATCATATGACACACACATTTAGCATGTTAGGAAAGAACTAAAGTGATGAAAGCATGTAAACTCATTCACCTTAATTAATCCCTAAAGACAATCTTATGAAATAAGAAAGCTTAAAACAAATCAAAGTTTATTTAATGTGATTTTTATTTGATTTTTGAGTTTGATTCAGTTTGGAAAATGTGAGGTGAGTTTTCTATTCCTAACCCATTCCCACAGGTGTTTGATATTTTTATTCAATTTTTAGGTGATTAGATTCATTTTATATTTTGATTAGGTTAAAGTGTGAATTAAGCATGTTAATTACCCTTACCTACACCACCTTAGCATAGTTAATCAAATAATTATGATCCAATGAGATGACATAAAACCACACAAGAAATTTAAATCAATAATGCACTTAGAAGGAAAAAGGCCTAATGCAATTTGGCTCATGATTAATTATTAATTAAGCTAAGGGATTTCACTTAAGTAATTTCAAAACACCCCTCACATATATGAGTTGAATTTTGATTTCCTTAATTGTACTTAGGCTCTTGAACACCTAACCATCTACCCAAGAAGAATTAATTGAGTTCTGGAAAGTTTTTAGAATTTTATGAAATTAATCAAGGGGATAATTAGTGAATTAACCTTTAATTAAAGTAAGATTAAGGAAAAAAGGGGGGTTTGAGGAATATCTTAAGGAGAATATCCCAATATTATTCCCTAAACCACACATTGACTTAATCAAAACTTAATTGGCTTAATCAGAGGGTTAAATCACTAAGTATACCTTAATTAAGTAATTAAATTAAGGGAGTGATTAAGGAATGAACTAGTAAATCCTCTAATTAAGCCACCAATAAATCCCAGGAAAATTAGGGGAGGCAGAAGTCATCCCTCTAATTACACCTAAGAAGTTTGAGATTAATCAAAGGAATTAATTAGGAGCAATTATATTCCCAATAAAACTCAAATTTGAAAAGAACTATTCAAAATCAATCAAAATTAATTTTAGAAATTTTATGTTCAATTATCTTTCTAATGCAATATATTTCTTTTTTTTTTTTTTTATATGTTGAGATATGAATTTTAGAAGCTTAGGTGATTAATTAGGAATTAAATAAAGCCCTAATCTTATTGTCTATGAAGTTCCACGCGTCATGCCTTTGCACTTTACACATTGGGCTGAGGTTATTTAAAATGTTGCATTATAACACGCATGGCGCTTAGCGCGCTTTCTCTCAACCCATCAAGGATCGATTGATTAAAGCCATGGATTAGGATAAAATGAATATATCGTGCATTTTAATCTCGACCATCCATCCAAAATGCGCGGATGGATGGCCAGAGATCCGCCCCTATAAATGACTGTGGAAAATGGACACTATCCATCTTCAAGGAGATGATTTGAGCTCGATTGAGCTTGGATTGATCCCAAATTTTACCTACACCATCAACATGCATAGAAGATTACATCTGATGCAGGGCATCATCATCACCGTTGTCGACGTCATCATCATAAAGCTTAAATTCATGATTGACCTTTTGTTATAAGTTAAGTTATGTATTATTGGGCTTTTATATTTTGTATATGTCTTGAGCTTATATGTATTGGGCTATTCTTATGTCATGGCCCATGAGTCATTATAGTAGTGATATTTTGGGTAGATATGGAATGAGTGGTAGGTTTGATAATGGTGGTAGGTTTGGTAGTAGGTGGTGATAGGTGTAGTTATGATGGTGTTAGGTTTGAGTATTCTTAACTCTCTATTTCAATCATATAAATAGTGAGGCTCTTGTAATGCTTGGTACTTGGATTTGGAATAAAAGTCATCTTCTTAAATTTTTTTTACTATTCTTCTATGTGCTTTCCTCTTGAGTGATGGACTACTTGAGTGTGTGAGCTCACAACCCTTAGAGAAGGACTTCTAAGGAAGGAATGATCTCCACAATGACGGACTATTTGTAGAGGTTGACTTCAACTTATCCCCACTTCTCTGTTGGTTATTTTAAATCTGCTACAGGTTAGATCGTTCAGAACTTTTTAGTTATTTCTTTGCACTTATAATATTCAGATCTCTAGTATGATTAACATAACTTTAATTAAAATCTGTTCAACTTTACTAAATTCATAAAATTGTGAATGTGCTCAATAGTAGTGTGCATTTATCATTACTCTTTTGTGAGGATTTAAGAATTATCGGTGTAATAAACATCATATCATAAGAAGCACCCTTATCCTACATCATTTTTGGTATCATAGCAAGTATGTTTCTTTGGGACATCTTGTTTAGTATTGAGTTTTATTTTTGTATTAGAGTAATCTTGTAATTCATTATTAAAAAAAACATACAAACGTTTTATCTAATTAGGGCATTTACTTACTTTTTTAATCGTGTCTTTGATTTCATTACATTGCATATTTTTTAAAAAAAAGAATTAATTAAATATTTGCTTATATTATAATTTTTAAAAGAATATCATCATGTCAACTCATAGTGGTCTTAGATAACAAGATCAATCCTTAGATGAAAAACATGATTCTATAAATTTTACTAGAAAAAATAGAAAAGCTTACCCTTATGCACCAACAAACCTTTAATGAATTCCAAAAGATTTGAAGCCTTAGAACAAAAGTTGGTAGGCTTACAACACATTCACAAACTAACCCAATCCTAGAACACCAACTTAAAGAGAGAGAAGGTCATCCTGATCCTGCTCTCCTTTCCGCCTCATCCACATTCTCCTATTAGACCTACGCCCTAGGAACAACTTTAATGAATATCCCGAGTTTGATGAGGTACTTCCTCACCCACCTCATCAGGAACAATTGAGATGAAGGTTATGCTCATCCTCATTATGAAGAGCCATTATCTAATTTTGTTGCCCCATGTACACTTAGAGAACCTGATGATGGTTATAGGGTTAAAATTGATCCACCTACTTTTGATGGTCGACTTGATCCTAAAATTTTCTTAGATTGGTTAGTAGATATGGACCAATATTTTGATTAGATGCCCATGTCGGAAGAAAGACAAGTTTGTTTTGCCTGCATGAAACTAACTAGCCATGCTAAGACTTATTTGATTAATCTCATACAAAAATATCAATGATTAGGACAACCACCTATTGCTTCTTGGGATGAGATGAAAGAAATTTTAAAGCAAAAATATGTACCATTAAATTTTCATGATCAACTTATGGATGAAATGACTACGCTTAAATAAGGATCTTTAACTGTTATTGAGTATATGACATGGTTTGATGAATTGATGACCCATTGTGATGTTAGAGAGGATCACCGCACAATCTCTAGATTTAGATCTGGGTTACGAACTGATATTTGTAATGAAATGATAACCCGAGAAATTTATTCTCTTGAGGATGCATTTCGAGTGGCGACTCAAATTGAATAATATCTTAGATCACAATCTTATAAGCGATTCACAACTTCATCTACAAACAACTCTCGATCACGTGTTACCCCTCCTACTTTAACAGTTCCTAAAGGACTTAGTGAAATAAAAGAAAAAGCTTTAGTGGAACATCTGGTTCTAAGACTTCTAGCATTACTTATTTTACATGTGGTAAAATTGGTCATTATACAAGTACTTGTCCTCTTCGAAACTTACACTTAGATTATAAAAATAAGGATCAACAAAATGAAAATAATGATAATCAAATTGCAGTTGGCCCTTGTGAAGAAGCTAGTGATGCAGAAGAAGCATTAGATGAGTCTCATATAGATGTTATGCATTGTGTGTTAGCTACCCCATGAGCTAATATTGATTGGAGGTGCGCATCAATTTTTCACACTTATTTTAAGAGTGGTGAAAAGATATGTAAGTTAATCATTGATAGTGGCAGCTGCATGAATGTTATTGCTATCTCTGCTTTAGCTAGGATGAAGCTCACCAGAGACCCACCCACCTTATAAGGTTTGCGGGTAGATAAGACCTCTATCTCATATCTCAATTGTCTTGTACCCATTCAATTAGGAGAATATAGTGATAAAATTTGGTGTGATGTTCTTCTGATGGATGTTGCTCATATACTTTAAGGTAGACCTTGGCTTTTTGATATGGATGTCACAAATTATGGGCAATCTAATACATATGCTTTTAATTTTCAAGGTAAGAGAATTATCTTAAATCCATTAAGCTAAAGAGGTCACTCCACTTCAACCCCAAAATTCTTCTCCTCCCATAGAAAAGAAATCCTACATATTATTAATAAATGTCAATTTCAACAAGATATTAATGGGAATATCATTTTGCATTAGTTGTCCTAACCTCGAAAATCAACCTTGTGTTAAATCATTCTAATCACGTGAACTTTTATTGAATATCAAGATATTTGTCCGAAGAACTTCCTAGTGAGCTTCTCCCATTAAGAAATATCCAACATGCCATAGAGCTAATTCCTGGATCACTACTCCCAAATTTGCCACATTATCATATGAACCCAAATGAACATGCGAGCTAAAATGACAAGTTGATGATTTATTAAGAAAAGGATTTATCGTGAAAAGTTTATCTCCATGTAGGGTGCCTGCTCTTCTTACCCTAAAGAAAGATGGTACTTGGATGTGTGTAGATAGTCATGCTATAAATAAAATCACTATTAAGTATAGGTTCCCCATACCTAGACTTGATGACATGTTAGATATGATGGCTGGATCAATAGTTTTCTAAAATTGATCTTAGAAGTGGATATCATCAAATTCATGAGAGAAGGTGATGAATGGAAAATATCATTCAAGATAAAAGATGGTTTGTATGAATGGCTAGTAATGCCTTTGGATTGACTAATGCTCCAAGTACATTTATGGTGATGACTCATATCTTACCATATTCATTGGAAAAATTTTAGTTGTGTACTTGGATGATATTTTAATTTTTAGTCAAACTAAGATCGATCTTGAGAAACATTTACAACAAGTCTTTGAAAAGCTTCGTAAAGAAAGACTATATGTTCACTTAAAAAATGCTCATTTATGATGTCTTCAGTAATCTTCTTAGGATTCATTATTTCTTATGATGGCATCTCTGCTGATCCCGAAAAAATTAGGGTTATTCAAGAGTGGCCTACCCCAACCACAATTCATGATGTACGTAGTTTTCATGGGTTAGCCACATTTTATCAAAGTTTTATTCATGGATTTAGCACTATTATGGCCCTGATAATTCAATGTCTTAAAAAGGGAGACTTTGTTTGGACAAAGGCAGCTGCTGATGCCTTTTCTAAAATTAAAGAACTTTTAACAAGTCCATCGATATTGAAATTGCCAAATTTTGACAAAGTATTTGAGGTATCATGTGATGCTTCTGAAGTTGGTATTGAAGTGTTCTTAAATAAGAAGGTCATCAGATTGCTTTCTTTAGTGAAAAATTAAATGAAGCGCATCAACGATATTTCACATATGATCGTGAACTGTATGTTGTCATCCAAACTTTACATTATTGGCAACATTATCTTCTTTCACGAGAATTTATACTTTATTCTGATCAAGAAGCGCTTAAATATCTAAACACACAAAAGAAACTTAGTTCTCATCATGCAAAATAAGTTCAATTTCTTCAAGAATATACGTTTATTCTTAAACATAAATCTGATGCCGAGAACAAAGTTGCAGATGCCTTAAGTAGAATATGTACATTATTAAATATCATGAGTGTGAAGGCTACTGGATTCGAAATGGTTAAAGATGATTATCCTAATTGTAAAGATTTTCAACAAATTTTTTAAATATTTGAAATTTGATGTTTCAATTAATAGTCCAGATTATCAAATAATGGTATTATCTCTTTCGTACACAACTATGTATCCCAGATTCATCACTTCAAAATTTTCTTGTTGAGGAAATTCATTCAGGAGGTGTGTCTGGTCATTTTGGTCATGATAAGATAATAGCTATGATGGAGGATAGGTTCTTTTGGCCTAGTCTTAAGAAAGATGTTGCTCATATCATTGCCCAATGTCATACTTGCCAAGTATCAAAAAGTGGAAAACAAAATTATGGTCTATACACACCACTCCCAATTCCCCACAAACCATGGGAAGATCTTAGTATGGACTTCATCTTAGGATTACCTCACACTGTACAACATTTTGACTCTATCCTAGTAGTTGTTGACCAATTTTCTAAAATGGCACACTTCATTCCATGTTATAAGACATCAGATGCATCACATATAGCGACAATTTTCTTTCATGAGAGATAGTTCACATGGACTTCCTAAGACAATTGTGTCTGATGTGATGTAAGATTTATGAGCTATTTTGAAAACTTTATGGAAAATCTTGGCACAAAACTCTTATTTTCTACAAACTTACCACCTCAAATAAAATGGACAAAGGAAGTTGTTAATAGAAGCTTAGAAATTTACTTAGGTGTCTGATCGATCATACTACTAGTTGGGACCTAGTTCTTCTGCCGAGTTTGCTTATGTTTCAATTAATAGGTCAACCAGTATGAGTCCTTTTCATATTGTAACTGGTTATGATCCAAGAAAACCAATTGATCTTGTTGAATTGCCTGTAACATATAGGTCTAGTGCATTTGCATCTTCATTTGCATAAAGCATGCATGATTTACATCATGAAATTCAACAAAAACTTACTCTAAGTTATGATAAATATAAAGCTAATGTTGATGCACATAGATGATATTTAAAATTTAATGAGGGAGATTTGGTTCTCGTTAAAGTTAGACCTGAGAGATTTCTAACTAGAACTCTTAAGAAATTAACTCTCAAGAGATCTGGTCCTTATAAAGTTGTAAGGAAGATAAATGATAATGCTTATGAAATAGATCTTCTAATGAATGTTGGGATTTCTCCAATATTCAATGTATCAAATTTAACATTATATCATAGGCAAGCCACGAATAACACCATTCCCTCTGCAAAAAGTACTGACATGCAGGTTCATACTTCATCACCGACTCATATACCATCTCGTCGCTTAAGATCACATCGGATCAAATTTTAAAAGACCATTATCATCACATCGATGGAGGCACTCAAAGGTTCCTCATTCGTTGGAATGGTCTTTCTCCACTTGAAGATTCATGGCTTACATTTGATGAGTTAGATCAACTAGACTCACAATTATTACAAGAGTACTTGGATTTTCATTCTCCATAGGAGAATCCTTTAAAGCTGGGGAGTGCTAATGTAGGGCATCATCGTCACCGTCATCGATGTCATCAACATGAAGCTTAAATCCATGATTGGGCCTTTTGTTATAATTTAAGTTATGTATTATTGGGCTTTTATATTTTGTATATGTCTTGAGCTTATATGTATTGGGCTATTCTTATGTCATGGCCCATGAGTCATTGTAGTAGGTATGACATTTTGGGTAAGTATGGAATGAGTGGTAGGTTTGATAATGGTGGTAGGTTTAATAGTAGGTGGTGGTAGGTGTAGTTATGATGGTGTTAGGTTTGAGTATTCTTAACTCTCTCTTTCAATCCTATAAATAGGGAGGCTCTTGTAATGCTACTTGGATTTGGAATAAAGTTATCTTCTTAAATTTCTTTTATTATTCTTCTGTGTGCTTTCCTCTTAAGTGACGGACTACTTGAGTGTGTGAGCTCACAACTCTTAGAGAAGGACTTCTAAGGAAGGAATATGATCTCTACAATGATGGACTATTTGTAGAGGTTGACTTCAACTTATCTCCTCTTCATTGTTGGTTATTTTAAATCTCTTACAGGTTAGATCATTCATAACTTTTCAGTTATTTATTTGCACTTATAAGATTCAGATTTCTAGTGTAGTTAACATAACTTTAATCAAAATCTTTTCAACTTCACTAAATTCATAATATTATGAATGTTCTCAATAGTAGTGTGCATTTATCATTACTCTTTTGTGTGGATTTAAGAATTATCGATGTAATAAATATCATATCATAAAAAGCACCCTTGTCCTACATCAACATCCAACGGCTAGATTTTCATGGGGTGAAGATTTTCTTCACAAATGACCAAAACATAATGAAATTAAGCTCAGTTTAATGGCTAACCTCATAGAAGGTGATCACTCGATCCTTGGAGAAGCTTTGTCCGGTTGAGACAAAGCTTCTGAGTCTTGGAAATTGAATGGATTATTCTAAGGCCAACTCCCAGCTTGAGTTTTGACTTGGACACTCCTCCTCTACCTTTGAAGCTTTAGAAAGAGTATGGGTGCACTCGACTTGGTCCTCTGATGAATCTTGAAGAAGGAATTGAGTTGATGTTGAGTGTGGAGAAAGTTGGAAATTTAATCGAGCTCCCATATTTTCAAGTGATGAAAATCGAGAAATGTGAAATTCAATCTCCCTCTAGAAAGCTTAGGATCACTTGCAAATGGCTCCTCTAACTTCCTAATACTCAATCAATAATGGCTTTGTGTAGATTTAAATGAATTATGGGGAGTATATCTCTCCCTTTGGCAATCAGATGGTCGAGCATGAGCTTGCCATTTTGATCTAATTTCCTTAATTCAAAGGGTTTTTTAGTCTTTTAGAACTGTCCTTGAGTTCATTTTAGGCTAGGGAGTGGAATGGTGAACTCCCCATGTGCTTCCTTGAGTGTAAGGAAGATTCCCATGTGGCCATTTCAAAGCATGTGCTCAATTTGGCCATTGGGTTAGGTTTGGCTGACCCAAACCCATTGGGTTTGGTGCACCACCCTCCCTAATGTTCACTTGATCCACTGCGAGAGTATCAAGTAGGTATGAAGAGGATTTGAATAAATTCTATGTGGAATTGGCCAAAATTTACCCTATGGACTAGGGGTAAAATAGTTATTTGGCTGATTTTTGAATTTGGGTATGTTTGGTATGTTGAGAAAATAGGTTTGGCCAAGTTTCATTGGATTTGGAGTTCATTTGGTATGGTTTGGCTCATATTGACCCATTTAGGTCAAAATGGGTTAACTTGGGTCAAGTTGGACAATTGGTCAAATTAGGTCAAACCAAGGATTGGGTCAAGTTCATATGACCATTTGAAATGTTTTAATTACTTTGGTTTGATTCAATTTGGTTTAGGTTTCAATTTGGTTCATATGACTTCATTTAGGTCAAATGGTTAAGTTAACCAATTTGACCCATTTGACCTATTTGAGCTAGGTCACGAGTAGGTTTAGGTTTGGTTAGTCATATGAAGAAGATTGGTATCTTTGTTTCCAATAAATTTTGGTTAAGTTTGAATTTGGTTCAATATTCCACTTAATAGTTGTTCAAAGTCAATTGCTTCATGTCTAGTTGACCAATTGGGTTTGGTCAAGTTCAAATGAAGTATAAATCAATTTGTCTTAGATCAAGTTTTGACACATTTTAAATTTCTAGGTCACGTTGGCTCAACTTGGGTCAAGTGACCAATTGGGCTAGGTTGTGCTCAAATGTTGACTTGGTCAAGTTCAAATATTGGTCATTAATGAACTTAGATCATTGGTTTTAATCAATTTGTCCTATGATGCATTTTGGCTTTGTTGGGTTTCATTTTGGCTAAGTGTTGAATTGGTCAACCCTTAGGTTTGATTTGGTTTGACCCAATTTGAGTGATTGATCATCTCATGATGATTGTTGATCATCATGAGAGGTTTAGGTGAGTTTGATTCAATCCAATCTGGTTAGGATTAGAATTTACATAAGGACACTTTAGGTCACTTTAGGTCAAGTGAGCCTAAGTAGGTCAAATACTTGGTCAAAGCTTGATTTGAGTTTGATTAAACTTGTAAACAGACTTATGATTAAAATATAAATCCATTTACAAGTGGTTTGAAGTCAAATGGGTTTTGATTAATTTGACAAATTTCAAGTTCAAAGGGTGAACATGAAATGGATTTTGGCTTGATTTTTGAATTGAGTTTTGGTTAAGTGGTTGAAGTTTTTATTTATATTTGGATTAATGATTGAAGGATAGATTGAATCAAGAAGTAAAATCAAGAGTTTGTCTTGATTTGAAGTTAATTTGGCTAAGTTCAAGAATTTGACTTGAAAGGCTTAGGTCAGATTTTGATTGAATTTGAACTTGAATTTTGGAATTAGTTTTGGTTGTTTGAATTTGTTTTTCATTTATATTTGTCAATATAAACGAGAATATAAATGGGTTATGAGAAAATTTCATGACTTTGAATTGATTCAAACATGATTTAGGCTAAGTCCTTAAGAGGAAATTAAAGGATTTAGGAAATATTTGGAGTTTGGATTTGATTTTTTTTTTTTTAGTTTAGTTTGATTGATTTGAATTTATATTTCATTTATATATGTGAATATAAATGAGAATATGAATGAGTTATGAGAAAATCTCATGAGTTTGAATTGATTTGAAGATGATTTAGGCTAAGTCCTTAAGAGGGAATTAAGGACTTAAGAGGAATTTTGAATTAGGAATCTAAATTTTGGATTTGATTTGACTGATTTGAATTTATATTTTATTTATATATGTGAATATAAATGAGAATATAAATGAGTTATGAGAAAAATTCATGAATTTGAATTTATTTAGATTTGATTTTGGCTAAGTTCATGAAGGGAAATCAAAGGACTTAGGCATTATTTGGAATTTGGAATTTTAACTTGGAATTCAATCATTGATTTCAATCATGGATTTCAATCATGTGTTTCAATCATGTGGTATTGATTTGAGTTTGGAGAAAATCAATTAGGCTAGAATTGATTTAGGTTTGATGTTGATTTGATTTGGAGTTTGACTTGAAGGAAGGAAATAAGGAATGTGGTTCAAGCCATGGAAGCAAATTTTCCTAACACCAAGGCATGACCTACTCAAGGCTAACTCTTCTAATTCTCTAGGCTAGTCCACCCACCTAATTAGATGTGTCTTAAGACTAAGGATCTCTAAAGTCTAAGAAGATTCTTATGTCTAAGATGGAGGGGTTGAGAACTCATTATAAACATGAGGTCAACAAAGGGCGCCCAATAGATGTGTGACTGGCAAGGAACACCACACATATTGGTGTTGATCGCAATGATCAATAACACCGAACGATCACAAGCACTAACAAAAACTATCTACTCCTAACCTGTGGTGTAGAACAAATCCAAAACTTAATGCAATGTGGCTCTACTTATGTTAAGGACATAAGAGAGGGAATGAGGAATCCACTAGGGATAGAGTATGTGATCCTTCCACTAGGGAAGCAAGTTCAAGTCATCCACAAGGGGATGAGAGGTTTGACTTGATTTTAGTCTCACTAAAGAGAAATTGATTTGATTTGTTTAATTAGGTCCCGCTGGGGGAGAGGGTTGGATTTGTTTTAATTTTTATATTTGGATTTTTGGGATGGACCCTATTGGTTTGCGATGGACTGTACTGAGTAAGAGCCATGGGTCCATAGGTCCTTGTCCTTATAGGCAACATCAACCTCCAATCCAGGTCCTTGTCCTTATAGGCAACATCAACCTCCCCTAAGTTCATGATTTATTTATCAGGGAGATTATCACTAAGCAGAGAATCAGTAGGAAGTGGGTGTGCTGCTAAGAAATCCACTAGTGCTTGTCCTTTTATCGCATGAAGGGGTATGAATGTGATATCAAACTATGAGAGAATCATGGACCATCGTACCAAATGTCTGGATAGCATTGGTCGTGTCATGAGATATTGTAGTGGATTGGTTCTAGAGATCAAGTTCACCTTATGAGATAGCATGTAGTGTCGTAGCTTTTGAGAAGCAAAGATCATAGCTAGGCAATATTTCTCAATATGTGGGCAGTTTGCTTCAGTAGGAATAAGATGATGATTGAGGTAGTAGAGAGCATTCTCCTTCCCTTTATCATTGGCTTGGGCCAACAAAGCATCAAGAGAGTCATCCAATGTAGCAACGTAGATAATGAGTGGCGCACAGGTCGCTAGAACTGTGGCTTCACCAAATGCTAATGTCTTCAAAGGCATGCACTTATCATCCCACTTGAACTTGGCATCCTTTTTGACAAGTATTGAGAATGGCTTGCATCTCCCCGATAGGTTGGTGATAAAGCATCTTAGACATGCCAGCCATCCTTGGAAAAATCTAACTTGAGTTAAACTCTTAGGAGGTGGCATTTCTAAGATAGCGTTAATCTTTTTTGGATATATCTCTATTCCCAGTGTTAGACAACAAACCCAAGGAATTTTCTTAAAGCTACTCCAAATGCACACTTCAGGGGATTCATTTTGAG
Source organism: Cymbidium sinense (assembly GCA_021442155.1). Classification (NCBI taxonomy): domain Eukaryota; kingdom Viridiplantae; phylum Streptophyta; class Magnoliopsida; order Asparagales; family Orchidaceae; genus Cymbidium; species Cymbidium sinense. The sequence continues at coordinate 15,996,334 of CM038232.1, read as the reverse complement.
GTTATATTATTTTAACTATTTAAAAATTACTCTTAAGTCAAAGAGATGGTCTTCCTTTTCTCTTCTCTTGACTACTACTTCATCAACATAGACTCAATGATGTATGAGTTCATTGAAGATCTCATGGCCCGCTGGTAGATGCATTTTAAGGCAAAAAGCATGACTCTATAATAGAAGATTCTCGGGTTCAAAAGAAGTGTTTCTTTCATCTTCAGGAGACATCTTGATTTGGTTGTAGCAAGATGACCCATCCATGAAAGAGAAGACTGCATGAGATGAGGTGATGTCCACCATTAATTCTGGCATAGAAAGAGGAAACTCATCCTTAGGACATGCCTTATTTAAGTCCCTAAAATTGACACATATGCAAATTTGGCCATTCTTCTTTTAACTAGATACAATCAAGCAAGGTTGGATATTTTTCTTCCCTGAAACCAGATCGAGTTTTAACTTCATAAATGACTCATTGTTCGATTTTTTAATTGCATGCATCTAGAGCTTGCTAAAAAGATTAGATCTATCTAGCTGGAACTGATGAGATAACTGAAAGCATCTCTTCAAAACTCTATGGGCGCTTTAAACTCCATAGCTTAACTAAGTCATTAGTTTCTTCTTCATTCAGAAATGAACTAATGTACATCAGGCATGGATTTTCTTCTATCCTAAGGCTGATTTCCTTAAGCTTGTCAATTATTGAATGGATCTCCTCTTCAAATTCTGGCGGTGCCTCTTTGATTTGAAGATCATCTGAGATTTCTAAACACACATTCTCATAAGAGTTGGTGTTGTGTGAAAAGAACCTATTAAACTCCAAATAATTGGTAACAACTAAGCAGTAATCATCATCATTGACTGGACCCACTGTACCAAATCCTAGTCCCACTCTTGATTGTGCTTCCCTACCTGTATTATTTCATAGCTTTTCAAAGTACTCTGACCTATGCCTGGACCATGTGTGAGGAACTAAATCATTCTTCATAAGATTATGAACATAAGGTGAGTAAAAGTCAAATGGTAATTCCATTAATTTTTTAAATGTATCCTCCTCAAGTTCAACATCAACTTCGGGACTTGAGAATGATGATCCCAAAAAGAATCTCTTCAGCTCATATCACTGGAAGACTTGGGGACTTTCCTAACAACTAAACCTTCAACTTTTTGAGATGAAAGTGAGGTTAGAGCTAAGGTTCCTAGCTGGTGCCTAATAGTCCCACATAAACTTGATTTAAATACTTTGCTTTATCTGGAGGCCCGGTCATCATCACCGTCTAGATCAAAAGTCACCTCCAATGGAACCCGCTGTGAGGGATTGGCTGGTATACTAATCACATTAGACTCATCCTCTGAGCTAGATTCCAAGTTTATGTGAATAGTAGGGGTACTCCTATGAGTTGGAACATGACTTACGTTGGATGATGGCCAACCAAAGGGTCTTCCACCTCTAGAACTGCCTTTATTTTTAACTCTGCCTCTGCATGGTGGAGGTTGAGTCATCCTACCCACATGTCCATATGATAGAATGAACTCTGGGTGGAATGTGATATATGGATCTATTTCTTCTTCAATTCCCCTTTCTTGTTCACTTGGATTTTTATTTTTCTTTTCTTTTTCTTTTGCCTTTTCTTTTTCTTCATTTTCATTTTCTTTTGAATTTTAATCTTATCCAAGTTCACGAGAAAGGGTGTTTTGAGGAAGATAGTAAGTTGTATCCTCATAAATCTTAACCTCTCTAACTGAAAATAGTTTTTCGTCTCCATTAATATAATATTCAATCCCATCCTTTCTGAACTTGATGCACTGATGGAGGGACAATGGAATTATCTTATTCTGATGTATCCAAGGCCTACAGAGCAAAGTAGTGAATGAAGTATTTGAATCAATGATGTAAAACTTGGCTTCCCTTCCAAATACCTATCTCCAAAGATAACACTATGGAACCTAAAGTCGCCACCTTGTTCATTGAATTCTCTCAACATCATCGATCTCCGTGAGTGGAGATGTTGATCCTCAAATAGTAAGGGTCTTTAGACTCATAATTTTCACTGATGCACCTGGATCAACGAGAACTCAAGTATGAATCTACCCAAGTCTTTGATGAGGGGTTGTGCTCCAAGTCCCTCAAGAAGGTCTTCATCTGAAGGTGATCCCCAAGCTTTTTTGTGTAATATGTCTCCTCACCAATAAAATGGAGAGCTAAGCATATCTCGTGATCAAGGAGATCCTTAATTAGTTATTCCCTCATCTCTTTGGATAAGACAAGGGCATCGTATATGCTTAGCTTAGATGGCAACTTTCTTAGTTGAGAGAGTACATTGTAGACCACCTTGGGCTGATCCTCTATACCAATGACTTGTTTCTCTTTATCTTGAGGTGCAGCCCTAGGAGGTAGAACCTTGCCACTACAGAGGTTGACTTCGATGATCTCTTACAGTAGGGTAATGGAAGGTTCTACCTACAGCTTCTCCAATGGGACCCTCAGAATCGGATGATTCCAAGTCTATCTCAAGAGGTGAACCCATAGCATTCAGAGTAGGAAAGTCTATCTCTGAATCAGAAAGAGAGAGATCAAAATTATTATAGTTATTTTTACTTGAAAAGTTAAAATTAGGAATAGAAGAAGACAACCCATCAGAAGTAACGGAGTGAGGCCCTAAAACCGAATGATGTTGGCTAGCTTAACTTAAGAATGAAATAAGCTAAGTGCCAACGGAATGAACGATAGTCTTGGATTCATACCAAAGTACAAACCCACTATCGATACTTAAAGACAACGATCATTTATCAAAGATGGAGAGAGGAACCTTCCCCAGCGGAGTCGCTAGAAAAATCTGTGGTGAAATTTTTATTTTCTAAAAAATAAAATATTTACTTCCATCTTCACTCTATGCAGAATAAAATGAAGATTGAAATATACATCTTCTTCTTTTTGTGCAACTTTCACACCATGTAGATCCGTAGATGTTCTTATTGATGGTGATCAAGTACGACATTGAGAAGAGGTGTACTATCCCTAAAGATAGAAGTCACCACCCTACAATAGACCTAATCACATCAACAAAGACTCATAAGGACAATTGGTTGCATGTGTACCAAAGATTCTTCTCCTACTTTACATGGAAAAGTAAAGTAGGCTTTATTTTAAACTAGGTTCGTTAAGTTCCCTACAGGGGAAAGCCCACATAGTTAATTACATCCTAAGGAATGAGATCCCTTAAGAATACTCTCGATTAAGGTAAAGGATTGTTGCCTCCAAAGATTTCAATAAGTAGGACTATCAATCAATTAGTTTATTTTAGAAGATCAAATGGGATTGATCAAAGAGAGTTTTATAAAGCCAAATGAAGGAGATGCTCATGACTAGAAACCTAGAGCATCTCAAACTATCCTATGGTTGGGCTTTATATTTTGAAATTGATTTAATTTATTTGTTAAATTTTTCATTAAAAATTTAGGCTTATGATTCCACAACACAAGATTATGGAAATGCCTAAGAGGTGAGGATTTATGCTTATGGCCAAAGGGGAAGCAATCTGAACCTAAATCTAGGGAGCTTTATGAAAAAGCACAACCTAAATCTAAGGAAAAATGAGTTTTTTGTTTGCCTCCATAAGAGAGGAACCACCATTGCTGGACTTATAACCTGGGGTGTACCAACCCACTCCTAGTTTTAAATTCATGTAGGCAAGTCATATAGTTTATGCAAGATAGCTAGGATGTTATTTATTTAGAAAGAGACTAAGTCCTTAAACTCACTCCCCAAAGAGACTAAATCATGTAAGGGTATCCTTTAAATGACCTAAATCTAATGCAAATCATATTATATTTTATTTTTATTTTTGGACAATCATTTGACCTAGGCTTATAGAATTCATATGCCTAATGCATGAGAAGTAAGGTTATTGGCCAAAATCAATGAGAAGGGAGGAGGTGTATTTCCACCATGGCTCTTAAAGGTCAAGCCAAGTTTCTCTAGCAAAGGTGGAAGCCGTCTAATCAATAGTAAAAATAATATGCATTTGTGCATGAAGTTATAAAAGAAATACTCATCCAGCTAAGGGGTTGTTAATTCTTTTATCTTGATTTTAACTTAAGCTTTCGGTGAGGTTATGAGTTCTTTATTTGTAATTTTTAATTGTTAGATTTGATAGAAGATTTATTTTTTTCTAAGAGCCTAATTCACATTCAGGCCATACATAAAGCAAGGAAGAAACTAGAAAAAGGATGTCATCTTAATGCACAAGCTAAATAAATCATCAATCAATTTATAAAGCTGACGCAAAAGAATAAGAGGCCATTGTGGTCCACCACCAAACAAAAAATAAATTGGGTAGCCGAGCTCTAACGTTATACAACCCAGATTACAAAAAAATTAAGTACAATTAAGCAAGAAACTCATTATTATGGGGGTCTTCAAGCTTCACTTCTTCATTCTTCTCTTCTTCTTTCTCCTTCTTTTCTTCTTTCTTCTTTAGTTTCTTTTTTTGGATGGTTAGAAGGTGGTTGCTCCAAAGGCTTCACATGGTACATAAGATGAGATATTATGACTAATGTTCATCCCAATCCCCATAATAATTATTCCAAAATCTTAATTACAAAAATTACATGAAAAGTAAAAGTAAATCTAGCTAACACCTATAAAATAGAGATTAGCTAAACAAACCACACAAATCCCAAGCATGAATATTGGACTTATCACCTCACACATAGGTGACTAAGTCCAGCTAGCCTATTAGATTATGCTTAGGGGTATAAGCACCTGCACAGCAAAAGCATTTATATTTTTATTTATCACAGTGACCCTTAAGCACAATCTCCTATAGAAAATAATGATTAGACTAAATCATCCTATCATTCAATCTATGCACATTCACTCTAACATCCAGACTAAAATATATATCACAAAACAAAAGCAAACATCAAACCTTGCACCGCCCTAACCTAAAGCTAGAAGTGAGGACTTAGCCTAATGTGTGTGCTCTAGAAGTTTATATAGTATGCTTAGCTATGGCTTTAAGTTAGAATTTTCTAAGTGTGAAGAATATTTTACTTAGAGGATGGTTTCATTTAAGTGATTTAATTATTTTGGGTTGATTTTATTTTATGTTTTGATTGGGTTCAAGTGAATTCTATAATTAATTACTAACTTATGAAGAGAGCGAAAGAGAAGAGGACTTCTCTTTTCTTCCCTAACCTAAGTAATTTCTAAAGTGGATTCATGTTTTAATTTTTTTAGTTAATGTTTTATTTTGTGTTTTAATTAATCCTAAGTTTAGATGAACTCTAAACAAATCTATTCAAGAAGAAAGGCATTTTAAGATTAAGTAAAGTGAACTAAATTCACAAAACATAGATCACTTCATTTCTTTCCCAACATTGAATGAGTCCTAAACATATATACATACAAATGGGAATGTTTAGCACATTTTATGATGCATGATAAGTTGTTTATTAAAGAAAATTTGAATGTTTATGATACATGATTTTCATTAAGTAGCAAAGTAGTTTTTTATCCAATTTTCACATGCAAATATGAATGTATGAAAGGCATAAGTAATGATCATAACATGTTAACCAAGGTACAAGACCTACTTAGGGCTACATAAAGCCTCACAACCCCAGGGTTGTCTATGCTAATATACAACTTTCCTTAAATACAAGAATATGCACAAAAAGAGATGAACAGAAAAGAACGAATGCAAAAGTTTGTGTTGGTTGATTTATTTTTGTTTATGCAAATTATATGTACAAGTGTAGGTATCCTTCTTAATTAATAGCATAGTAATGAATAGGAGATGGAATTAGCAAGTGTTAGTCTCTTTTCAAATGAACTATACACTTTGCCAAATCCTATTCAAAACTATACCAAAGGAGAGGAGAAGGAAAACTACACTAAGCACATCCTTATATTTTACTCACATGCAAACTTATAAGTAAGATATAAGTAACACACTTTCAGTTTTGATAATTGATTCATATATTTTGAAAATAATTTGTATTTAGTAGTGATAATATCCACTCATATTCTTATTTTAGCCAAAACATGCAATTTGACATAAAGGAAATATTTTCATTTTAAATTTGATTTTTGAAAAGCATGAATGTATGAAATCATAAGACACACACATTTAGCATGTTAGGAAAGAACTAAAGTAATGAAAGCATGTAAACTCATTCACCTTAATTAATCTCTAAAGATAATCTTATGAAATAAGAAAGCTTAAAGCAAATCAAAGTTTATTTAATGTGATTTTTATTTTTGATTTTTGAGTTTGATTAAATTTAAAAAATGTGAGATGAGTTTTCTATTCCTAACACATTCCCACAGGTGTTTGATATTTTTGTTCAATTTTTAGGTGATTATATTCATTTTATATTTTGATCAGTTTAAGGTGTGAATTAAGCATGTTAATTATCTCTTACCTACACCACCTTAGCATAGTTAATCAAATAAATATGAGCCAATGAGATGACATAAAACCACACAAGGAATTTAAATCAGCAATGCACTTAGAAGGAAAAAGGCCTAATGCAATTCAGCTCATGATTAATGATTAATTAAGCTAAGGGGGTTTCACTTAAGTAATTTCGAAACATCCTTCACATAGATGAGTTGAATTTTAATTTTCTTAATTGTACTTGGGCTCTTGAATACCTAAGCATCTATACAAAAAGAATTAATTGAGTTCTAGAAAGTTTTTAGAATTTTATGAAATTAATCAAGGGGACAATTAGTGAGTTAACCTTTAATTAAAGTAAGATTAAGGAATAAAAGGTGGTTTAAGGAGTATCTTAAGGAGAATATCCCAAGATTATTCTCTAAATCTCATATTAACTTAATCAAAACTTAATTAGCTCAATCAGAGGTTTAAATCACTAATAATACCCTTAATTAAGTCTAATTAAATTAAGGGAGTGATTAACGAATAAACTAGCAATTCCCTAATTAAGCCACCAATAAATCCGATAAAAATTAGGGGAGGTAGAATTCATCCCTTACACCCAAAAAGTTTGAGATTAATCATGGATTAACTAAGGAGTAATTAGCAAATTAACATTCCCAATGAAACCCAAATTCAGAGAATAGAACTATTCAAAATCAATCAAAATTAATTTTAGAATATATTATGTTCAATTATCTTTCTAATGCAATTTATTTCATATTTTTCTAATTTTTCAATGTTGAGATATGAATTTTAGAAGCTTAGGTGATTAATTAGGAATTAAATAAATCCCTAATCCTATTATTAATCGCATGCGTTGACGCAGATGCTTTACCCGCCGAGCCCGATTAGTTATTTAAAATATCATTATCGTAGGTCGCATGGTCGACACTATACTCTCTCACCGATCAAGGATCGATGGATTAAATTCATGGATCAAAGGATTAAAAATAAATATATCGTGCATTTTAATCTCGTCCTTCCATCAAAAATGCATGGATAGATGGCCAAAGATCTATCTCTACAAATGATTGTGGAAAATGGACACCGTCCATCTTCAAGGAGATGATTTGAGCTTGATTGAGCTTGGATTGATCCCAAATTTTACCCACACCATCAACATGCATTGAAGATTACATCCAATAGCTATATTTTCATGGGGTGAAGAGTTTCTTCAAAGCCAACACACAATGAAATTAATGGTTTAATGGCTAACCTCATCGGTGTGATCACCAAAGGCTCTTGGGTTGGAAAAGTTTCTCTGGTTGAGACGAGCTTTTAGAGTTTAAGGCTTAGAAATTGAATGGATTCTTCTAGAGGCCAACTCCTCCTTAGCTTGAGCTCAGCTTTGGTCTAGAGCACTCTTCCTCTACCTTTGAAGCTTGAGAAAGAGTATGGGTGCACTCGACTTGGTCCTCTCATGAAGCTTGAAGAAACAATTCAGTTGATGTTGAGTGTGGAGAAAGTTGGAAATTCAATCTAGTTCCCCTATTTTTAAGTGATGAAAATCGAGAAATGGAATTTCAATCTCCCTTTAGGAAGCTTAGGATCACTTGCAAATGGCTCCTCTGACTTCATAATACTCAATCGACAATGGCTCTGTGTAGATTCAAATGAATTGGGGGGGAGTATTTCTCCCCCGTTGGCAATCAGACAATCGAGCATGGGCTTGTCATTTTGACCTAATTGCCTTGATTCAAAGGGTTTGTTGGGCTATTGGGACTGTCCTTGAGTTCGTTTTAGGCTAGAGAGTGGAATGGTGAACTCCCCATGTGCTTCAATTGAGTGTAAGGAAGATTCCCATTTGTCCATTTCAAAGCATGTGCTTAGTTTGGCCATTGGGATGGGTTTGGCTGACCTAAACCCATTGGGTTGGGTGCACCACACTCCCTAGTGTTCACTTGATCAACTAGGAGAGTATCAAGTAGGTATGAAGAGGATTTGACCAAATTCTAAGCAGAATTGGCCAAAATTTACCCTATGGCCTAGTTTGGGTATGTTTGGTATGTTGATAAAATAGGTTTGGCCAAGTTTCATTGGATTTGGAGTTCATTTGGTATGGTTTGGCTCATATTGACCCATTTTGGTCAAAATGGGTCAACTTAGGTCAAGTTGACCAATTGGTCAAATTGGGTCAAACCAAGGGTTGGGTCAAGTTCATATGACCATTTGAAATGTTTTGGTGGTTTTGGTTTGATTCAATTTGGTTTAGGTTTGAATTTGGTTCATATGACTTCATTTAGGTCAAATGGGTTAAGTTGACCAATTTGACCCATTTGACCTATTTGAGCTAGGTCACAGGTAGGTTTAGGTTTGGTTAGTCATATGAAGTGGATTGGTATCTGTGTTTCTAATCAATTTTGGTTAAGTTTGAATTTGGTTCAATATGACCCTTTAGGTCAAGTTGGGTTTAAGGTTAATTAGGCTAGGTTAGGTCTAGTTGGCCAATTAAGGCTTTGGTCAAGTTCAACAAGTGATTTAGAATGAACTTAACCCATTGGTTTCATTTAATTTCACTTAGATCAAGTTTTGGCACATTTTGACTTTTTAGGTCAAGTTGGGTCAACATGAGTCAAGTGCCCAATTGGGCTAGGTTGGGCTCAAATGTTGACTTGGTCAAGTTCAACCATTGGTCATGAATGAACTTAGATCATTGGTTTCAATCAATTTTGCCTATGGTACATCTTGGCTTTGTTGGGTTTCATTTTGGCTAAGTGTTGACTTGGTCAACCCTTAGGAGGTTTGACATAGTTTTACCTGATTTGAGTGATTGATCATCTCATGATGATTGTTGATCATGATGAGAGGCTTAGGTGAGTTTGAGTCAATCTAATTTGGTTAGGATTAAAATTTGGCTCATAAGGACACTTTAGGTCACTTTGGGTCAAGTGAGCCTAAGTAAGTCAAATGGCTTGGTCAAAGCTTGATTTGAGTTTGACTGAACTTGTACATGGACTTATGATTGAAATATAAATTCATTTGCAAGTGTTTTGAATTCAAATGGATTTTGATTCATTTGACAATTTCAAGTTCAAAGGGTGAAATTGAAATGGATTTTGGCTTGATTTTTTAATTGAGTTTTGGTTAATTGATTGAAGTTTGTATTTATGTTTGGATTCATGATTGAAGGATTTCTTGAATCATAAATGAAAAATCAAGAGTATGGCTTGATTTGAAGTTGATTTGTCTAGGTTCAAGAGTTTGACTTGAAAGGCTAGGTTGGATTTTGATTGAATTTGAACTTAAATTTTGGAATTGGTTTTGGTTGTTTGAATTTATATTTTATTTATATTTGTGAATATAAATGAGAATATAAATGGGTTATGAGAAAATTTCATGACTTTGAATTGATTTGAACATGATTTAGGCTAAGTCCTGAAGAGGAAATTAAAGGATTTATGAAATATTTTGAGTTTGGTTTTGATTTTTTTTAGTTTAGTTTGATTGATTTGAATTTATATTTCAATTATATATGTGAATATAAATGAGAATATAAATGAGTTATGAGAAAATCTCAGGAGTTTGAATTGATTTGAAGATGATTTAGGCTAAGTCCTTACGAGGGAATTAAGGACTTAAGAAGGATTTTGAATTAGGGATTTGAATTTTGGATTTAATTTGATTAATTTGAATTTATATTTCATTTATATATGTGAATATAAATGAGCTATAAAAAAATTTTATAAATTTGAATTAACTTAGATTTGATTTTGGCTAAGTCCATGAAGGGAAATCAAAGGACTTAGGCAAGATTTGAAATTTGGAATTTCAACTTGGAATTCAATCATAGATTTCAATCATAGATTTCAATCATGTGTTTCTATCATGTGGCATTGATTTGAGTATGGACAAAATCAATTAGGCTAGAATTAATTTAGGTTTGATGTTGATTTGATTTGGAGTTCGACTTGAAGGAAGGAAGTAAGGAATGTGGTTCAAGCTATAGGATAGGAAAATTTTCCTAACACCCCTAAGGCATGACCTACTCCTAAGGAAAACTCTTCTAAGTCTCTAGGGCTATGTTGAGTGTCCACCTAATCACTATATGTGTCTTAGGACTAAGGATATCTTAAATTTTGAGATGAGTCTTATGTCTAAGATGGAGGAGTTGAGAACTCATTCTAAAAATGAAGTCAACAAGGATTCAATGAAAAAGGTGAGAGGGCTTTAGGTTCCATAGTGTTACCTTTGGAAATAGGTGACTGGAAGGCTAAAGCCAAGTTCTATATCTTTGATTTTAATACTTCATTTACTGCTTTGCTCGGTAGGCCTTGGATACATCAGAATAAGATGATTCCATCCTCCCTTCATCAATGCATCATGTTCAGAAGGGATGAAATTGAATACTATATCAAAGGAGATGAAAAGCCATTTTCAATCAAAGAGGTTAAGATATATGAAGATGTGACCTACTATCTTCTTAAAACACATTTTCTTATGAACTTGGTAAAAATTCAAATGTGAAAGGAAAATAAAAAGAAGAAAAATAAAAAGAAAAAGAAAATTGAAAAATGAAAGTTCAACTGAACAAGAAAAGGACATCAAGGAAGAAGTAGAGCCGCATGTCACATTCCACCCACAGTTCATTCCATCATATGGACATATGGGTAGGATGACTCGACCTCTACCATACAGAGGTAGAGGCAGAAACAGAGGCAATTTCAAAGGTGGAAGACCCCCTAGTTAGCAGCCAGCCAACAAGGGTTATGTTCCAGTTCATAAGAGTACCCCTACTATTCACATAAAATTGGAATCCAGCTCGGAGAATGAGTCTAATGTGATTAGCATACCAGCCAACCCCTCTCAGTGGGTTTCATTAGTGGTGACACTCGAGCTGGATAGTGATGAAGACCAGGCCTCCAAGCAAAGCACGAATGTATTCGAATCAAGTTTATATGAAACTATCAGGTAGCAGTCATGAACCTCAGCTCTAACCACACATTCCTTTCAAAATGTTGAAGGTTTAGTAGTTAAAGAAGCCCCTGGTCTTCTAGAGATGTCAAGCCAAAGAGATTCCCATTGGGATCATCATCCTCAAGTCTAGAAACTGATGTAGGACTTGAGGATAATTCATATAAAGAATTAATAGAATTACATTTTGATTGGTACTCACCTTGAGTTCTTAATCTTGCAAAGAGGGGGTTGATTCATTATGCATAGTCTAAGCATAGGTCAGAGTACTTCAAGAAGCTGTGGAATAACAGAGGCAGGGATGCACAATCAAGATCAGGATTAGGATTCAGTGCAGTAGGTCCAGTCGATGACGATAATTGCTGCTTAGTTGTTACTAATCATCTAGAATCTGATAAGTTCTTCTCAAACCACACTAACTTTTTTGAGGAAATGTGTTTAGAAACTTCAAATTATTTAGATGATCTCCAAATAAAAGATGCACTGCTAGAATTTGAAGAGGAGATCCATTCAACAATTGATAAGCTTAAAGAAATTAACCTCGGGACGGAAGAAAATCTACGCCCGACATACATCAGTTCATTGTTGAATAAAGAATAAACTAATGACTTGGTTAGGCTATTGATTGAGTTTAAGGACCACTTTACATGGAGCTATGAAGAGATGCCCAGATTATCTCCTAACGTAGCAGTCCATAAACTAGTAATAGACCCTAATGCTAACCCTATCAAGCAAGCTCCTAGGCACATGTGATTAGAAATCAAACAACAGGTCATTTCTGAAGTCAAGAAACTGATCGATGTTGGTTTCATCAGGGAAGAAAAATACCCTACCTGGTTAGCCAGTGTTGTCCCGGTTAAGAAAAAGAATGGCAAAATTTATAGATGCGTCAATTTAAGGTCGAGTAAATTTTAGGTTTAGGATAAGTCCCCCAGAGGCTCCTTTCCTCTTAACTACTCTTGCGTTGATATAAGTCCCCTAGTGGCATTTACTTAGTAGTCATGCTAGGTCAGATAGCACTTGTCGAGTCAAAAATAGACTATCCTAACAATCAATTCCATTATAAGAAGATGTGAGTCTCTGATGTTTTATTCCAAGGCGATTGTTACAAACCGATGAGCATCTTATGTTGGTTGATGTTCACTGTGCTGATAGTGACTCACCCTGTGGATACACCACTCTTGGCAGATGTGAGTCCCCATGCTTTCTCATTGAGTTGGCCACCAATATCTATATAAATTATCTTCTCTAGGGTTTTGGATAAAGCCCTTAGCGGCCCCTCTCCCTGCGGGCAATCTACTTGGATCACGTCTTTTGTGACCCCATTTAGACACTACCCGGGTTACTTTTAGATTGGACAATTCCCCTTTCCTAGTAGCCACCCATGTGGTTGGAGAATTTGTTCAATGGATGTGCAGATTCTCCCTTAGTTCAGTAAATCTGAGATGGGTCTAGGCTAATATAAGCTCCTTCTCAGTATGATCCTTCGCAAACCAATAGGGTCCATGATAAACAAACTAACTAACTAACTAACTAATATTTGCTTATGGATTAGGAATTCAAGCCCCCAGTGCCCCTTTCCTAAGTAGGCATCCTATCTTTAGGGCAGTGTCAGCAGAACTCCCTATAGGAATTTCCTGGCTAAGCTTGAGTTGAGATAAGTCCCCGGGTCGGCACTCTCTCTATAGTCACCTTTAGGTCAGGTTCAATCCAATTTTCCACAAGCAGGTTACCCCAGCAGTCATTTTATTATGAAAGATATAAGTCTATTATGCATTCTTTCTAGCATGACTGTCGCAAATCAATGGGCAGCCCTAAGTCAGGTTGACATGTTACCTCGCTAATGTGTCGCCCCAGTGGTCTTTTATTCAGAAAAGATGTGAGTCCCCGTGTTTTCTTTTCTGAATTAACCATTTCAAACTGAAAGGCACCCCTTTAGTTGGATAGTTCTCCCCTCGGCTAGAAGCTACTCCCATTGGATTGGTAAATCTATGTTAGACCAATGCCTACATGGCCCCTACTCAATGTAGTCCATCACAAACCGATGGGATCCTTTAAAAATAATTTAAAATGAAATTAATCTTGACTATCTTTGAGCTGATTTAAGTCTTCCAATGATGTTCACTCAATAGTCAGCCCTAAGTCGAGTTTGATTTCTTGCACAAGCAATTGATCACCCCAGTGGTCCCTTATTTTGAAAGATGTGAGTCCCCATGCTTTCTTCTTAACTTGACCATTGCGAATTGAAAGGTAATTTGTTGGATAGTCCTACTATGTGGTTGGTAGATTATCCCTTTGGATTTATAAACATGTGTTTGATCAAGGCTAACATGGCCCCTACTCAGTGCAGTCCATCATAAACTGATGGGATCCATCAAAAATAACTAAAAATGAAATTAACTTTGACTACCTTTGAGCTGATTTAAATCCCCCAGCGGAATTCACTCAACAGTTAGCCTTAGGTCGAGTTCGATTTATTGTACAAGCAACCGATCACCCCAATGGTTCAATATTTTAGAAGATGTGAGTCCACATGCTTTCTTCTTAACAAGTCCATTACAAACTAAAAGGCAACCCCTTTGGTTGGATAGTCCTACTATGTGGTTGGTAGACTACCCCTTTGGATTGGTAAATCTGAGCTAGACCAAGGACAACATGGCTCCTACTCAATTCATTCCATCGCAAACCAATGGGATCCATCAAAAACAACTTTAAAAAAATTAATCTTGACTATCTTTGAGCTGATTTAAGTCCCCCAGCAGCATTCACTCAATAGTCAGCCCTAGATCGGGTTTGATTCATTGTACAAGCAACCGATCACCCCAGTGATTCCTTATTTTGGAAGATATGAGTCCCTTTATTTTCTTCTTAACTTGACCTTTGAAAACTAAAAGGCAACTCCCTTAGTTGGATAGTCCTACTATGTGGTTGGTACTACCCGATTGTAAATGTGGTCCAAGGCCAACATGGCTAGGTAGTCCATCACAAATCGATTGAATCCATCAAAAATAATTAAAAATAAAATAAATCTTAACTATCTTTTAGTTGGTTTAAGTCCCCTAGTGGCATTCACTCAATAGTCAGCCCTAGGTCAGGTTTGATTTGTTGCACAAGCAACATATCACCCCAATGGTTCTTTATTTTGAAAGATGTTAGTCCCCGCACTTTCTTCTTAAACTTGACCATTACAAATCGAAATGCAATCCCTTTAGTTGGATAGTCCTACTATGTGATTGGTAGACTACCTCTTTGGATTGGTAAATCTGAGCTAGCCCAAGGCCAACATGACCCCTACTCAGTGCAGTCCATCAAACCAATGGGATACATCAAAAACAACTAAATAAAATAAAATTAATCTTTGACTATCTTTGAATTGATCTAAGTCCCCAACGGCATTCACTCATAGTTCAGGTTGGTTGAGTTCCCATGGATCAACAATGATCCTTACTTTGGAGGATGTAAGCCTACTATGCTTTCTTCCTAGTATAGCAGCTACACACCGAAAGGCAACCCCTTTGGTTGGATAGTCCTACTGTGTGGTTGGTAAACTACCCTTTTAGATTGGTAAATTTGAGTTTGGCCTAGGCCAACATGGCCCCTACTCTGTACGATCCATCGCAAACCAACAGGATCCATCTCAATATCCAAAAATTTTAAAAATTTGAAATAAATTCAACCCACCTCCCTCGATGGAGTCAAACTAAACAAACAAAACAAATCTGATTAACCTCCCTCAGTGGACTCAAATCAAATCAAGCAATCAAACAATAAAAGTAAATTAAACAAATAAATCAAATCAATCAGCTTCTCCTTAGTGAGATGCAAGTCTTTCTAGTTCCCCCGGATCTCAAATTCTAATCCCTCGGCAGATTTCACAACCCCTCTTGTCCCCAGTGGATGACTTGAACTTGTTCTCCTAGTGGAGAGTTCACATTTTCATCCCCAGTGGAAAACAAATCCTAAATCAACAAATCAACTTATCCTCAATGAGACTCAAATCAAATCAAACCTCTCATCCCCTAGTGGATGACTTGAACCTCTTCCCCTAGTGGAAGGTTCACATACTCAATCCTTAATGGATTCCTCTTTCACTCTATTATGTTGTTGACATGAATAGAGTCACATTGCACTAACTTCTTGATTCCTTCTACACCTTGGGTTGGGAGTAGATCATTTTTGTTAGTGCTTATGATCGTTCGGTGTTGTTGATTGCCTCGGTCAACACCAATACATGTGGTATGCATTGTCAATCACACCACTCCTATTGGGTGCCCTTTGTTGACCTCACTTTTGGAGTGAGCTCTCAACTTCTCCATCTTAGACGTAAGACTCCTCTTAGACATTAAGAGTTCCTTGGTCTTAAGACACTTCAGTGATTAGGTGAACACTTAACCTAACCCTAGAGACTTAGAAGAGTTAGCCATAGGAATAGGTCATGTGTTAGGGGTGTTAGGAAAACTTACCTACCCTATAGCTTAAACCAAATCATTACTTCCTTCTTTTAAATTAAACTTCAAATTCAAATCAAACTTCAAATCCAAATCAACCTCAGATTCAAACCAACTTCAAATCCAAATCAACTACAGATTCAAATCAACTTCAAATTCAAATCAACCTCAAATTCAAATCAATTTCAAATCAAATCTCAAACCAATTCCAACTTAATTGATTTTCTCAAACCTTAAATCAATTCTAATGGAATTTCTCAAATCATTAATCAATTCCAAATGATTGACATCCATGATCAATTTCAAATCAAAAAAATAAAAAATCTTTCCTAAGTCACTTTGATTTCATCTTATGGACTTAGGTCAAATCAAATCCAAATCAATTCAAACTCAAAAGATTTTCTCATAACTCATTTATATTATCATTTATATTCACAAATATAAATGAAATATAAATCCAAATACCCAAAACTAATTCAAAACTCAAATCTAAATTTAATCAAAATCCAACATAAACTCTTTCAAGTCAAATTCTTGAACTTAACCAAATCAAACTCAAATCAATTCAAACCTTTGGATTTCTCTTCAAACAATCAATCCTTCAATCACAAACCAAATTCAATCATAAACTTCAATCATCAAATCAGAACTAAATTTAAAACTCAAACCCAAATCAAACCCATGTTCATCCTTTGAACTTGAAATTAACAAATGAATCAAAACTCATTTAACTCTAAATCACTTGCAATTAGATTTATATTTCAATTATAAGTCCACATGTGAGTTCAACCAAACTTGAATCAAGCCTTGTTCAAGTCAATTCACCTACTTAGGCTCACTTGACCCAAAGTGACCTAAAAGTACCTTTTTGAGCCAAATTCTAATCATACCTAAATTGGATTAAACTAAGCCCATCTAAGCCTCACATTATGAGCAACAATCATCATAAGATGATAAATCACTCAAATTGGGTCAAACCAAGTCAAACTTAGCCTTTGACCAAGTCAACACTTAACCCAAATGAAACCCAAACTAGCCAAAATCCATCATAGGACAAATTGATTGAAACCATTGATCAAAACCAATTCATGATCAATGATTGGACTTGACCAAGTCATCATTTGAGTCCAACCTAGCCCAATTGGCCACTTGGCCCAAGTTGACCCTAGTTGACCTAAAAAGTCAAAATATGTCAAATCTTGATCTAAGCCAAATTGATTATAACCAATAGGTCAAATTCATTCTAAATTACTTGTTGAACTTGACCAAAGCCTCAATTGCCCAACTAAACCTAACCTAGCCCAATTGACCATGAACCCAACTTGACCTAAAAAGTCAAATCAACTTGAAATCATACCAAACCAAAATTGATTGAAACCAAAACTTGTAAAATATTTCAAATGATTCAACCAAACTAAACCAACCCATGACTCTAAATGGGTCAAATTAGTCAACTTGACCCATTTAACCTCAGTGAACTCAAACTAAAACTAAATATAAACCAAATTGAACCAAACCAATGATATCAAGCCACTCCAAATGGTCATATGAACTTGACCTAACCCATGGTTTGACCCAATTTGACCAATTGGTCAACTTGACTCAAGTTGACCCATTTTGACCTAAATGGGTCAACATGAGCCAAATGATATCAAATCAACACCAAATTCATTAAAAATTATCACATATTTCAATCATATCAAATCTACCTAAATCAAAATCAAAGCCAAATGACCATTTTACCCTAGGTCAATGGGTAACCTATGATCAAATTCACTTGGAATTTGATCATATTCTAACTCAAGACCACTTAGCACCCTCCTAGTAGATGATTTGGACACCAAGGAGGGTGGTGCACATGACCCAATGAGTTTGGGTCAAACCCAACCAAGCCACACTCCACTCAAAATTCTCCACATGGATCACCTCCTCCACTCATTTTAACCCATGCACCTCCACTCCCACTCCTCGCCCAACCACATGGAGCACCTAACAACCTAACCAACCCATTCCATGAGATAAATTTGATCAAAATGAAGGAGGCTCATAGCCATCCAATTCAAGCAGAGAGAGATATACTCCCCCTCATTTCATTCCAATTCATCTCTATTGCATTCGATTGAGCTCAGAGGATCAAAGGCAAGCACCCGCAAGCTTCCCTAAGCATTCTAAAGCTCATTCAAACTTCCCATTCTCGGTTTTTCCTAAGCCAAAAAAGGGAAGGTGGGAGAAATTCCAACTTACTCAATACCCAACCAAAGTTCAATTCCTCTAGCAAGCACCATCAGGGAGGCAAGTCGAGCTCACCCAAGGTGTTTTCCAATCAACCAAGCCATGGGAAGGGGGAGTTAGACCAAAGCCACAAGCCATTGAAGGGAGCTTTAGTTAATTGAAAAATCCACTACATTGAACCTTCAAACCTTCAATAGGGCTTCATCTCCACTATACGAAGCTACCTCAATAATTGAAAGCACCAGTGATAGCCTCCGGTGAGGTATGAATCAAAACTGAGCTTAAGTTAGAAAATCTTTGGTCCTTTGTGAAGGGAAGTGTAATCCCAATAGAATTCCACCATTGGATCTTCTTCTCCTTTCTTCTAAATGGTGTGGGTTAAATCCTAGCCCAATTTGAGCTCAAGTAAGCTTGGATCAAGCCATGGAGGACGAACAGTCCCCGTCTCCCGCAGGCGAGGGCAAGGATGAATCATGGACTGTCCATCTCGCATGTTTTGGATGACAGTCTTGATTAAAACACATTAGATCCCATGATTTTATCCTTTGAAACCACAGGTTTAATTTTGACCATTCGATCTTTGATCGGACGATCAAGGAGAAAGCGCATAACCGCCGACGCGACATAGGATTTGACAACTTAAATAATGAATCCTATCACACCACATGGAAAGCGCATGCCACATCATTAGCCCACGTGGAGCTTACGGAATTAGTTATATAATTAGGGCTATTTAATTATCCCTTAATCACTAAAACTTCCTAAATTCATAATTAAATGTAAAAAAAATCAAAAAAAAATGCAAACTCAACTTCATTCTAAAGATAATTTAGAGGGAAATCCAATAAAATTACTTATAATTGATTTTGAATAGTAGATTTTCCCTAATTAAGGTTTAATTAAAAACTTAATAACCCTAATTACTCCCTAATTATTTAATTAACTAATTTCAAACTTCTCAAGAATGTTGAGTGGGATGTCGCGCTCTAATTTTCTTGGAATTTATTAATTAGTTAATTAGGAAAATCAATCAATGAATCCCTAATCACCTTCTTAATATAATTAAGAGTAATTTAGCATGTGAACAATGGTTTAATTATTTAATTAAGATAATTAAACATTATTTAAGTGAAGAGAAGATTTATGGAATGGGTTTGGGTTATTTTCCCTAAGTTATTCCCTAAACCCCCTTTCTTCCTTAATCCAAGCCTAATTAAAAATGAATCCACTAATGATCTACTTAATTATCTTAATCAAACTTTCAAAACCAATCTGAATTTAATTAATCCTTTGCTGGGTAGATCCTTAGGTATTCAAAAGCCTAAGGTTAATTCAAGGAAATCTTATCTAACTCACATGTGTGGGAAGGTTATGAAAGTAACCTTTTAGCTTAATTCAATAATTAGAGCCAATTTATTAGGCCCTTTCCTTCTTAGGTGCATTCTGATTTAAATTCAATGTGATTGCATATCGTTATATCATAATTGTTAGGTTAATTATGTTAAAGTGGTGTAAGTAAGGGGTAATTAATGGACTTAATTCACCATTAACCTAAACAAAATATAAAATCAACTTAATTGTTCTAAAAATTAAACTAAATCAATTCACACATGGGAAAATGGGTTAGGACCAGCACACCCCTTTTCATATTTCCTAAATTAAATTATACTCAGAACAAAAATAAAAATCCCTTTAAAGAAATTTTGATTCACTTTAAATGATCTTATTTCATAGGATTATCTTTAAGAATTAATTAAGGTGAATGAAATCATATGCTTGCATCACTTTATCTCTTTAAAAGTATGTTAAATATTATGTGCTATATGAAAATCATGCATTCATATCTCTAAAAAAATCAAAATAAATGAAATGTTTTCTTCTATATCAAATTACATGTTTTGGCTAAAGTAAGAATACGAGTGGCTATTATGACTATTAAATCAAAAAATTAATTTTCAAAACTTATAAATTAAAGACTATAAATGAAAGTATGCAACTTATAAGTATTTATAAGCTTGCATGTGAATATAACTTAAAATGTGTTTTTGGTGACTTCCTTTTCTTTTCTTAACATGGGTTTGTATAGGATTTACAAAGTGTATAGTTCATTTGAAAAGAACATAACACTTGCTTAAATTTATCCCTATGCACTCCCATGTCATGAATCAGAAAGGATCTTCATATTGCACATATAAATTATAAACCAAAATCAAACAAACAAACAAAAATCTTTCGCATGATTCTTCATCCATTCATTTGTATTTGTACATGCATATGTATTTAAGAAAAGTGGTATATTAGTCTAGACATCCCAGGATTACGAGGCTTTAAGTAACCCTAAGAAGGTTTCGTACCTTATACCCTTGGTGTAGAAAATAATAGCATCGTACTCACTTATGTCTTTCATACATGTAAATGTGCATTTGATTAATGGATAAGAGAATCCCTCTCTTTTCTACTTAACAAAATCATGCATTCATGAAATATCCAAATTTTTTTAAACATCTCTTTGCATTCATCATTAAGTTGTGCTAAGACTTTACATTTGTACGTATAGTTATGCTTAAGATATATTCATATGCATGATACACATGTTGGAAAGAAATAAATGGTTGTGTGTTTTGTGATAGTAATTCAACTTAATTAATCTTAAAATGTCTTTCTTACTTGAATATGTTTATTTAGAGAAAATTTAAACTTAAGATTAATTAAAACACATAATAAAATATTCACTAAAGAAAAATCACTAATGAATCTACCTTAGAAATTGCTTAAGGTAGGGATCAAAAATAAGTTCTCTTCTCTTTTTCTCTCTTTACAACACTTAATAATTAAATGTAAGTTCATTCAAACCAAATAAAATCATCAAATAAAATTAACAAATCAACTAAATCACTTAAATGAAATCACCCTCTAAGTTGAATCCTTCACACTTAGAAAAATCTAACCTTAAAGCTTAGCTAAGATACGCCACACAAGCCTTAAAATGCACACACATTAGGCTAAGTCACCATTTCTAGCTCTATGTTAGAGCGATGCATGGTTTGATGCCTAATTTTATTTAATGATGTAATGTTTAGTCTAGATGTTAGGGTGTATATGCGTATACTAGATGATAGGATGATCTTAGTCTAATCTTTATCTTCTGTAGGGGATTGTGCTTAAGGGATGCTGTAATAAAAATATAAATATTTTGTTATGCAAGTTGCTTATACCCCTAAGCATAATCCAAAAATAGGCCAAGTAGACTTGGTTACCCATGTGTGGGGTGTTAAGTTCAATTTATTCATATACATGTGTGATTTGTTTAGCTAATTTCTATTTTACAGGTTTCAGTTAGATTTACTTTTCCCATTTTCATGTAATTTTTATAACTAGGATTTGGAATGAATGTTATGGGGGATTAGGATGAACATTGATCATAAGATTATGTCTTATGCACCATGTGAAGCCTTTGGAGAAATCACATTCCAACCAAGCCAAAAGGAAGAAAAGAAAGAAGCAAAGCAAAATATGAAGAAAGAAGAAATGAAGCATGAAGAATGAAGACCCCCATAACATGAATTCCTTTTTTATTGTAATTAATTCATTTGTAATCGGGTTGTATAAGGGTAGAGCTCAGCTACCCAATTTCTTTTCGGGTTTGTGTGGTGGAGCCCAACCACAAAGGTCTTTTATTCTTTTGCACTAGCCTTATATATTATTTGATGTTTGTTTAGCTTGTGCATTAAGATGCATATTTTTCCTAGTTTCTTCCTTGCTTTGATGAATGGCCTCGATGTGATTAGGCTCTTATGGAAAAAATAAATTTTCTATCCAATTAATCAACTCAAAATTAAAAATTAATAATTCATAACCTCACCTAAAGCCTAGGTTATAAATCAAGATAAAAGATTTAGCAACCCACTAGATGTTATATATTTCACACCATGCTTAAAAAGCATCATGCTTCACTCTTGCTTATGGGTGCGCTTCCACCTTGCGTGGGAACTTGGCTTGACCTTTAAGAGCCATGGTGAAACACACCTCCTTCTTCGATTTTGGCCCATAACCAATTTCTCATGCATTAGGCATATGAATCCCATATATTTGTGTCAAATAAATTCAAAATGAAAATAAAACATAACAAAATTTGCATTAGATTTAAGTCATTAATCATGCCCTACATGATCTAGTCTCTTGGGAGTGTGTTTAAGAACTTAGTCTCTTTCTAAATAAACAATACTTAGCTATCTTACAAAAGCATAAGACTTGCCTACATGTATTTAAAATAAGAGGAGTTAGTGCCCACCCCGCTGCCAGGGTAAGTCCAATCACGGTGGTTTATCCTTGTCGACTCTAAGGCGGTTGTAAGTCCAATGTCGGGTGGTTTATCCTCTCTTATGAAGGTAAACCATATGCCCATTTCACCTTAGATTTGGTCGTGCGGCCTTGCCAAAGCTCCCTAGATTTAGGATCGAGGTTGTTGTTTCCTTTCTTGCTGAGCATAAATCCTCACCTCATTTCCATGATCTTGTATCATGGAATTATAAGTCCTAGATTTCTAATAAAACTTAACTCAATAAATAATCTCTTCAAATTCAAAATATAAAGCCCAACCATAGATAGTTTGGGATGCTTACTAGCTTCCCATCATAAGCATCCCTACTTATCTCCTTTAATAATAATCCTCCTCTTGATCAATCCCTTGATCTTCTAAAAATAAATCAATTGATTGATAGTCCTATCTTTGAAATCTTTGTGCATATTATCATTTACCTTAATCAAGAGTATTCTTAAGAATTTAATTCTTAAGATATAACTATGGAGCTTGCCTCCATAAGGAACTGTGATGAAAATTATATATTCCTGCCTTCATCCATCCCTTTTTGAAAGAGGATAAATAAAAATATAAATATAACATATTGTCGGAACACTACGTAGATCCGCAGATGTTCATATTATAGTGATCGGGTATGACATTGAGAAAAGATGTACTATCTCAAAAGATAGAAGTCACCACCCTATAATGGATCTAATCACCTAAATAAGGACTCTTGGACTATGGATCTTCATATGTATGAGATTCTTATCCACTATATGAAAAGTAAAAGCGAGTTTATTTTAAATCTTAGTTAAGTTCCACATGAGAAAGCCCTCATAGTTATTACATCCTAAGGAGTAAGATTTCTTAGGAATACTCTCGATTAAGATAAATGATTATTGTCTCCAAAGATTTCAAAGATAGAACTATCAATCAATTAGTTTATTTTTGGAATATCAAGTTGGATTGATCAATAGGAGGGAGTTATTATCGAATCCAAAAAGGGAATAAGTAGAGAAAGCTTATGAAACTGTGAAGCCTAGTAAGCATCCTAAACTATCCTATGGTTAGGCTTTATATTTTTAAAATTGAAGTGATTTATTTGTTTGAGTTGAATTTTCATTAGAAATCTAGGGTTTACAATTTCATGACACAAGATCATAGAAATACCTAAAAGGTGAAGATTTATGCTTCACAGGATAAAACCTCAGATCTAAATTTAGGGGCTTTGGCAGCCAAAACATGACCTAAATCTAAAGAAAAATGAATATTTGGTTTATCTCTAGAGATAATCACCCTTTGTTTGGTTTCAATAACTCTCCATGGTTTTATGTACAAGTCATATATTTTTGTAAGATAACTAAGTTGAAATTTATTTAGAAAGAAACTAAATCCTTAAACACACTCTTTAAGAGACTAGATCATGTAGGGCATGATATAATGACCTAAATCTAATGCAAATTTTATTACATTTTTATTTTCATTTTGGACTATTCATTTGACACAAGATTATAGGATTCATATGCCTAATGCATGAGAAATTGGATTATGGGCCAAAATTAATAAGAAAAGAGGTGTGTTTCCACCATGGCTCTCAAAGGTAAAGCCTAGCTCTCCACATGGGTGAAAGCCCTCCAAATCAAGAGTGAGACAATATGCTTTTTATGCATGATGTGAAAAAGAAAGTACAACATCCAGCTAAGGGAATGCTAATTCTTTTATCTTGATTTTTTAACTTAAGCTTTAGGTGAAGGTATGAGTTATTTAATTTTTAGTTTTGAGTTGCTTAATTAGATAAAAAATTTATTTTTCCATAAGATTCTAATCATCATCCAGGCCATGCATCAAAGCAAGGAAGAAACTGGGAAAACATGCCATCTTAATGCACAAGCTAAACAAACATCAAACCATTTATAAAACTAGTGTAAAAGAATAAGTGGCCAAGTGTGGTGGCTCCCACCACCTCAAAACAAATTGGGTCTATACAACCCATTACAAATGAATAAATTACAATCAAGAAGGAATTCATTGTTATGGGGGTCTTCATTCTTCATTATTCTTTTCTTCATTTTGGTTCTTCCTTCATTTGGTTATTTCTTCATTTCATTCTTCCTTCCTTTTAACTTGGTTGGAAGGTAGATGCTCCAAAGGCTTCACATGGTACATAAGACATAGTCTTATGACCATTATTTATCTTAATTCCCCATAATAATCATTCCAAATCCTAATTACAAAATTACATGAAAAGGAAAAGTAAATCTAACTAAACACCTACAAGATGAAATATAAATAAAATCTATTGGATTATGCTTTGGTATAAGCAACCCGAAAAGCATTTATATTTTTATTACAACGCCCTTAAGCATAATCTCCCATATAAGATAATGATTATCTAGATCATCTACCATTGATCCTACATACACCCTAGCATATAGATTAAAACATCACATCACAAAATAAAAGCAAATATCAAACTATGCACCGCCCTAACATAGGACTAGAATTGGTGACTTAGCCTAATGTGTGTGCATGTAAGGTTTGTGTGGTATGTCTTAGCTAAGCTTTAAGGTTAGAATTTTCTAATTATGAAATGTTCAACTTAGAGGTTGGTTTTGTTTAAGTGGTTTAGTTGGTTTGGTTAAGTTTTATTTCATGATTTGATTTGGTTTGAATGAGCCTACACTTAATTACTAAGTGTTGTAAGAGAGAAAAAGAGAAGAGAACTTCTCTTTCCTCTCTACCTTAAGTAATTTCTAAGGTAGATTCATTAATGACTTTATTTAGTGAATATTTTATTATGTGTTTTAATTAATCCTAAGTTTAGAATAACTCTAAATAAACCAATTCAAAGAGAAAGGTATTTTAAGATTAAGTGAATTACTATCACAAAACACACAACACTTTATTTCTTTCCCAACATGTGTAACATGCATATGGATGGACTCTAAGCATATCTATACATGCAAATGGAAATATTTAGCACATCTTAATGATGAATGCTAAGGGATGTTACTTAAGAAAATTTGAATGCTTCATGATGCATGATTTTATTAAGTATAAGAGAGTGATTCTTTTATCCATTTTTCATATGCACATTTATAAGTATAAAAGACATAAGTGATGCATGCCATTAGCACTAAGGGTGTAAGGTATAACATAGGGCTACTTAAAGCCTCCAAAGGTTGTCCGACAAATACCACTTTTTTAAATACATGTGCATGTACAAAAAGAAATGCATGGAAAAAGAATCATGCAAAAAGTTTATATTTGTTTGATTTTCATTTGATTGTTTGGTTTACATGTGTGATTGTGGAGTTCCTTCTTAAGTCATGACATAAGAATATATAGGAATGGATTTATGCAAGTGATATGTCCTTTTCAAATGGACTATACACTTGGAAAATCCTACAAACATATGTTAAGAAAGAGAAGGAAACCACATAACACATTTTATGTTACTCACATGCAAGTTTATAAGTACTTATAAACAGCACAATTTTTCATTTATAATGTTTGATTTCTAAGTTTTGAAAATAGTTTTAGATTTAATAGTGATAATAGCCATTCATATTCTTATTTTAGCCAAAACATGCAATTAGACATAAAAAAAGCATATCATTTTAACTTGATTTTTCAAAAGACATGAATGCATGATTTTCATATGGAATACACATTTAGCATGTTTAGGAAAGAAATGAAGTAGTGTAAGCATGTAACTTCATTCACTCTAATTAATTCCTAAATTCAAACCTATGGAATAAGATTATTTAAAGTGAATCAAAGCTGGTTTAAGGAAATTTAGATTTGCTTTTGAGTTTGATTTGAATTTTCAAAAATATGAGAAGGTTTGGGGGCTTCTCATGGAAAGATTGGTGGTTTAGAAGAAAAATCGAATCTCCTTCATGCTCGAAAGGCGGCCTGGTCCTAACCTATCTCCCACATATATATGTTATTTTAGTTTAATTTTTAGAACCCTTAGATGGATTTTTATGTTTTGATTAGGTTAAGGTGTTCATTAAGTTCATTAAGTACCCCTTACCTACACCACTTTAAAATATTTAACCAAATAATTATGAGCCAATGTGTGGCATAAAATCATAAGGAATTTAAATTAGTAATACACCTAAGCAAGAAAAGGGCCTAATGCATTTGGCTCACAATTAATGATTAATTAAGCTAAAGGGCTTAATTTAAGTACTTTTATAACCCTTCCAACACATGTAAGTTGGATTTGATTTTCTTAAGCTACTTAGGTTATTGAACACCTAAGTATCTACCCAAAAAGGATTGATTCAGTTCTGGAATGTTTTGAAAATTTTATTAAGTTAATTAAGTAGGTCATTAGTGGATTAGCCCTTAATTAAATTTAGATTAAGAAAGGAAAGGGGTTTAAGAAATGACTTGAGAAAAATACCCCAAACTCATTCCATAAACCTCTTATTCACTTAAATAAATTTTAAATAACTTAATCAAGAGATTAAACCACTATTCACATGCTTAATTAAGCTTAATTACATTAAGAGAGTGATTAAAGATTCATTAATTGATTTTCCTAATTAACTAAAAATAATAAATTCCAAGAAAATTAGGGGAGGCAGAGGTCATCCCACTAAATACATTTGAGAAACTTGAAATTAATTAATGAATTAACTAAGGAGTAATTAAGGTTATTAAATTTTTAATAAAACTCCTAATTAAGAAAATTCATTGCTTAAAATTAATTGAAAATCATTTTAATGAATTCCCCTCTGAATTATCTTCACAATGCATTTTATTTTGTATTTTCTAATATTTCTATAATTAGTTGTGTAATTTTGAAGTTTTTGTCATTAAGGATTAATTAAAATGCTAATTATATAAATAATCTTGTCAGCACCACGTGGACCGCTAATGCAGTGCACACTTTGCACGTGAAGTGATGAGATTTGCTATTTAAGTAGTCACATCCCATGTTGCATCAACTAGTGGTGTTATGCGCTTTCTCCTCGACAGTCTGATCAAAGATCGGACGATCAGGATTAAGCCCATGGTTCTTAAAGGATAAATCCATTGATCCTATGTAGATCAATCAAGACCATCCATCTAAAATTCATTGATGGATGGTCCATAATCCATCATTGAGCTGCTCAAAAACACATCCTCCCTCAGTGATAGCTCAATTGAGCTCAAACTTAATCCACACCATCATCATGCAAGGAGCAAGACATCCAACGGTAAATTTGTAATGGGGTGAAAGTTTCTTTCACAAAGGACTAAACACTTCCTATTTTAGGCTTAGTTTGAAGGCATACCACATCGAAGGCAATCACCAGCGCTCACAACCATCGAGCTAGCTTCGTCTAGTGGAGACGAAGCTCTGTGGAAGATTTAAGGGCTTGAGATTGAGTGGATCTTCCATGGACCAAAGTGGGCTTCAACTGCTTGTGGCATTGATCAAACTCCCTTGTCCCTGATGGAGGTGGGCGTTCTTTCTTTTGATGAGATTGAGAGAACGTGAGTATTGGGGGTGAGAGAAGAAGATATGTTGGATAACTAGCGCTCCCACCAAGGATTATCAAGGTTTGGCTACCAAGCTCTCAAACCACAAGAATAACTCAATAATTTGTAATTATCAAATGATATCCTTCATTCTAGTAAGGAGGGCTATTTGTAGCCATTACAAGCATCTTTCAAAAGAAAAGAATTCAAAACATGGAAGAAAAGGTGGGTGGCCACATTAATGTGAAGCATTAAATTGCCTCATTATTTTATGCCATCCACCCATTTCACATGCTATTATTTTATGTGGATTCAACCACCTCACATGTCATGCTTTGAATTTTTAAATGCAAAATTTCAAACATGGAGTTTCTAGAAGAAAATTAAAAATTACATAAACAAGAAAGATGAAATCATAAAATGGGCCTTAGCAGGCTAATGGGGTATGCCTTCTTCTTTCTTAAATTTTCTTGGGCTTTAGCTTGAGATCTTGTAAATAAATCTTGAGCTCTAATTTTTGGATCCTCATGATGTTCTACATCAACTCCCCTGGGATCAATTGAACTCTACTCTGTAGAGTTGAAATCTAAGAAGTCATCTACTAATTATGCGGCTAAAGTCTCCAAATCAGTACGGGTCAACCATGTGTCTTCAACTGGTGGCTTATTCTTCCAATGAACTAGAAAATGATGTTCAGAAGCTAGATTAATGGGTGCCTCCTTGGTGATAATATAGTCAACTTTAAAGGAAGAGGGCTTACGCAAGTACGGTGTATCTCCCCTAAAGAGTTGGGAATAAGTGGAGGTTTGTTAATTCCTTCATATGATAGAATATCTTCAATATTAATAACCTGGATGAATGAGCATATCGGTGCAAATCAAGGTGATAAGCATTAATTCTAATTTTTTAAGAATTTTAAATGGACCACAAGCTCATGCATGTAATTTCTTATATCTAGAGGTTTGATAATGCTCAGGCCGAATGCAAATCAATACATAATCACCTTCTTTATATTCTTTTGTTGAACGATTATGATTTGCCTTAGAAGCATAGTTTTCATTACTTATAGTAATTTGCTTTTTTATATCTTCATGTAGGCTTTGAAGATCTTTAGCAAATGAGAATGTTGCATCATAAAATACATGAGATGATAGGTTTGCTACATCCATTGTTCGTCGTGGGCTTTGACCATAGACTATCTTAAATGGTGATTTTTTTGTAGTTCTAGAAATAGTACCATTATAGGCAAATTCGGAGGCTGGTAAATGTAAATCCAATTTCTAAACTTTTACCTACCAAGCAACTAAGCAAATTTCTTAAGGTATGATTAACTACTTCAGTTTGTCCATCAGTTTGTGAGTAAAAGGAAAAAGAAAATTTTAATTTAGTACCTAATAATTTTCATAATATTTTCCAAAAATATGAGATAAACTTAACATCTCTGTCAGAAATAATGGTTAAAGGGAGACCATAGAGTGGCACTATTTTCTTAAAAAATAATTTGGCAATACAAGAAGCATCATTTGTTTTTGAACAAGGTAAGAAATGAGCCATTTTTTGAGAACCTAGCCACTATAACAAAAATACTATCATGTCTTCGAGCTATCATAGGTAATTCTAGAATAAAATCCATTGATAGGTCTTCCCGGGGCCTATAAGGAATAGGTAAGGTAGTGTATTGTACAAACCTTTATTTGATAGTTTTAGCCTATTTATAAATTAAACATTGAGCCATTATTTTTTGAACATCTTGTTTTAATGAAGGCCAATAAAATCTATTTTCTAATAAACATATGGTCGTATTCTTTCCAAAATGACCAGCTACACACCCAGCATGTAGCTCAATGATAAGGAATTCTCTAAGAGAAGATCGAATGCATAATTAATTTTCTTTATATAAATATCCATTTGTTATCAAGAATGTCCCTTGTAAAGTTATTGGTTTATCTAGGTATTCAAGATAAATTAGGTGAAAGATAAGGCACACAGTATAATCATCTTTAATTCTATCAAATATTGGGATTCTTAATTTTAAAGAGGAAATCATTAGGTTTATCCTGGATAAACCATCAGCAGGTTTATTCTCAATTTCAAGCTTATGCTTTAGAACAAAAGAGTAGTCTTGTAAAAATTCAACCCATTTTGCATGCCTATGACTTAATTTTTGTTGAGTATTAATGAATTTTAAGGCATGATGATCTTAAGTATAAATTCTCTATGTAAGAGATAGTGTCAATGCCTTAAGGATTGAATTACGATAAAACTCTATCATAAGTGGAATATCATTGTTTGGCTTCATTTAACTTTTTTTACTAAAGAATGTTTAGATGATTCTCTTGACTTAAAATTCACCTATCCCAATTCATGAAGCATCACATGTCACTTCAAAGGCTTTAGAAAAATCAAAAGCCTAATTGGTGCAAAAGTGATAAGAACTTTAATTTGCTCTAAGGCCTTTTGTGCATTAGGAGTCCAATAAAATTTATCTAATTTTAGTATATCAATTATTGGAGCAATAATGGTACTAAAATTTTGGATAAATCTCTGATAAAATTGGCTAAACCATGGAAGCTTCTAACTTCAGTAAAACTTTTAGGTGATGGTCAATCTAAGATTTCTTTCACTTTAGAAGGATCAGTTTAAGTCCAGTAGTGGATATAATAAAGCCTAAAAAAATTACCTCAACTTGTAAAAAGAAACACTTTTTTTAAATTAATCTATAATTTCTCTTGTCTAAGTATTTCAAAGACTTTTTGTAGGTGTTGTAGATGCTCATTATTACTTGGACTAAAATCAATATCATCAAAATACACCACCAAAATTTACCTATATATTATTTAAGACCTTCTTTAATCTCATAAATGTGCTAGAGCATTTGAAAGTCCAAAGGGCATGACAAGCCATTCATAAAGTCCATCAGGGGTCTTAAAAGTTGTCTTCCACTCATCTCCTGATCTAATTCGAATTTGATGATATCCACCTTTTAGATCAATCTTTGAAAAAAAAAATTTGCTCCTGAGATTAAATCTAACATATCATCTGATCGGGAAAAAGGAAACCTATATTTGGCAGTAATTTTATTTATTGCTGACTATCAACACACATTCACCATGTTCCAATTTTCTTTGGAGTTAATAATGATAGGACTGCACAAGAGCTAAGACTTTCTTGAATAAAACATTTTTTTAATAATTTCTCAACTTGTCTTTTAATCGCAACATGCTCAGTAGGGTTCATCCTATAATGTGGAAGATTAGGAAGTTGAGAATCGGGTAAGAACTTAGTAGCATGTTGAATGTCTCTTAAAGGAGGTAGCTCATCAGGAAGCTCATCGAGTGCAATATCTTTAAAATTAGAAAGAAGAGAAGAGACCACAATAGGTATGTGAGTCTCATTAGAGTCTGGTATGACTTCTTTTACATGTAATATGTGAAGAAGAAATCGATCAAAAATTCTTTTTGTAAAGCTCCATAACCTATTATTTCTATCTTTGGGGTCAAATAAAGAATAGTAGATGTTTTAAAGTAAGAATCAGAAATGCTAGTATTAAGCCTAATAGTAGAATTTTCTATGATAATTAATTGAAGTTTGGTATTTTTCTTCAATAGAGGCTTAGGTTGTAAGTCAGAAGTTGCTTTATCTAGTGTTATGGAGGGTATTTTTTTACAAGACTTATTGGTAGGAGTTTAATAGTCTTATTATTATGTTTAAAAATATAAGTATTTTCCCTACCATAGTAAATAACATTCATATCATATAGCCAAGGTCATCCTAAGAGAATATGAGCAATGTCCATAGGGAGAACATCACACCAAATTTGATCCTCATAGCTTCATATTTTAATTGGAACTAAACATCGATTGGTGATGGGAAGAGATGTATGATTTACCCAACTAACATGAAATGGTTCAGGGTGAGGTTCAGATTTTAGGTTGGCTCGAGTTAAGGTGTGTGTTGAAATGACATTCATAGCACTTCCTCCATCTATAACTAACCTACATCTCTTTTCATTACACAAAATATACATGCTAAAAATATTTTTTCTCCTTCAAGCTTCTGCCTCATTTTTAATTACAGTAAGACAACTCATCACGTTAACCTAAGGGTCATCATTGATTCAATTCTTCATCGATAATGGGGTGTCATCATAAACTTCTTCTAGATTATCATCTATTGGTTTTCAACTTCTTCTAAAAATAAGATTTGAGTTTTACATTGATTTTGCATATGACCCTTTTATGACATTTAAAACATATTACTTCTAATGTTCTTAGAGCTCCCTTCAATTGAAGTTTTAGGAAAAAGGGTTGGGTCATTTGGATGGGTGGGTTTAACAGTAGATCTATATGATGAAATGGAAGGTACTTGACTTTTAGCTTTAGAGATGAAAATAGATTTCTTTTATTGTTCAACCAATAATGCATAATGAAATGCTTCCTCTAAAGATTGTGGGTCAAATACAACTTCATTTCTAATGTCATCTAAGTCCAATAACAAATTTATTAGCTAATTGCCAATCATTATCAGCACAATCAATTCTAGAAACTAGATCTTCAAAAATATTCAAGTATTTAGTTACAAGATGATTACCTTACCTCAAAGTTAATAATTGACTATGTAGCTTCTTATCAGTACTTTGTTCTTAACATTTCTTTCATTTCTATCCAAGTGAAGTTTGCCCTTCCATATCTTTGATCTTTAACTAAAGTATTTGTCCAATAAATTTTAGCATGCCCTATTAATTTCATTTTAGCAAAAGTAACCCTTTATCATCCATTTTATACCAATCAAAGAAGTCATCCATTTGAACTAACCAATCGAGAAATTTATTTGGGTCATGTATACCATCATAAGTTGGGGCTTCTACTTTAACTCTTCAAGATGGATCATTAGAGTCTTCTATAGTCTTAAAATAATTTTTTCTCCCCTTCCCACCATTGCAATTGATGGTCTTCTAAGTGGTTAGTTTTCTATGGTTTGGATATGAATCTTCTTCATCTATCCCTATGCATGTGTATTGGAGGAGGAGTTTGCAATCTATTATTTTGTAGATGAGCTATAAGAGTTTGCATTTGTTGTTTAAGTTCTTGCATTTGATTCTTACTTTCTTCTAATATTTATTGAGTTTTTAATTCATTGTCATGGATCCTAAGATCTAAGGCATCAACTAATCTAGTCAAATTTTCAACTTGATCTTGAGAGATAGATTTTGGTGCCATGAGATTTTTTTTAAAAAGAAAAAAAATATATGAAAAGGAATCAATGAAAAAAATAAAATAAAATAAATAAGTATAATATAATTGTGCAATCAAAGTGAAAGGTTAGGCTAAGAGAACTTTCAGGTGAGGAGGGGCATACAAGACCACTTAAATCCCAAGCTCTCCTTAGACAGTTTAGGTCTTTTTGACAAAGTTCTATTTAGCTTCCAAAATCACTAGGTTTAACACACTTATATTATTATGCATGCATATTTTTTTTTAATGCAATGAAAAAAATGCTCAAATTTATCAAGCCTCTTTTTTTCTTAAGAAAGCAAGTTATCATAAGTTAATCAAAGAAACTTCTAAAATTAATCATAAATAATAACTAAGATAATAAAGTAGTTGCACTAATGGCTAGGTTGTTTTAGGTGAAACTACCTCAAGGTTAATCTCTTTTTTCTTTTTTTTTGGAGAAGTTCACATATATAATGGAGCTTATTAATTGAAATTTTATGATATCACCATAAACTTGCAAGAAATATATATCTTTTCAAGCTACTAATGCATATTTAAACTATCATGTAAAAATCAATTAACCTCACAAGTTTGAAGACAAATTCGCCACTTGAGATGCTCCCTTTGTTGAAGTAACTTTTGACCAAATTCGCTCCTTCAGCCAGCTCGATACCAAATTTGATGGAGGTGGGCATTCTTTCTTTTGATGAGATTGAGGAGAGTATTGGGTGAGGGAAGAAGATATGTTGGATAACTAGCTCCCACCAAGGATTGCCAAGGTTTGGCCACCAAGCTCTCAAACCACAAGAATAACTCAATAATTTGTAATTGCCAAAGATCTCCTTCATTCTAATAAGGGGCTATTTATCTTTCAAAAAGAATTCAAAATGGAAGGTGGGTGGCCACATTAATGTGAAGCATTACCTCATTATTTTATGTCATCCATTTCACATATTATTATTTTATGGATTCAACCACCTCACATGTCATGCTTTGAATTTTTAAATGCAAAATTTCAAACATGGAGTTTCTAGAAGAAAATTAAAAATTACATAAATAAAAAGATGAAATCATAAAATGGGCCTTAGTGCTAATGGGCTAAGTCTTCTTCTTTCTTGAATTTTCTTGGGCTTTGTTTAGCTTGAGATCTTAAATGGACCTTGAAGGCACTAATTTTTGAATCCCATGATTCTACATCACTCCTTTAAGAACTTGGATGAAGACTTGGGTGAGCTCGATCGGGTTCCAAGGTTTGAAGGGGAATTGAGTGAAATTGAGTATTGAGTGAGATGGAATTTGCCTTGAGCTCCCTTATTTTTGGCTTAAGGAAAACCAAAAATGGAGAAATCAAATGAGCCTTGGGAACCTTGGAAAAGCTTGAGGATGCTTGTTGTGAGTTCCTTAGCTTCAATCGAGTGTGAGTTAGTGAAAATGAAATGAAATTAGGGGGAGTATATCTCACCCTAAGAGGATCGAAGGCCGAGCATAGCTTTTCCATTTTGATCAAATTGATCCTATGGGTTGAGTTGGTTAAGCCATTTTGGACACCATGTGATTTTGTTTGGCCAGAGGGAGGCAGTGGAGAAGTTCCCATGTGCTCAAAAGAGTGGAGGAGGGATTCACATGTGCTCATTTTCAAGTGGGTGGTCAGTTTGGCCATTAAGTTGGGTTGGGCTGACCCAAACCTATTAGGTCATGTGCACCATGCTCACTAGTGTCCACATGGTCCACTAAGAGGGTGACAAGTGGCCATGAAAAGGATATGACCAAATTTCAAGTGGAATTTACCATAGGTTGCCCTTGACCTAAGGGTAAAATGATCATTTGGCTTTGATTTCACTTTAGAAATTTTAGGATAGTTTGAAATAAGGTTGGTCCAAATTTCAAGAAATTTGGAGTTGATTTGATGTCATTTGGCTCATGTTGACCCATTTAGGTCAAAATGGGTCAACTTCAAATTGACCAATTGGTCAAATTGGGTCAAACCAAGGGTTGGGTCAAGTTCATATGACCATTTTAAAATGTGTTGGCATCAGTTTGGTTCAATTTGATTTATATTTGGATTTGGTTTTTTGATTTCATTTAGGTCAAATGGGTCAAGTTGACCAATTTGACCCATTTGATCTAATTGGGTTAGTCTTAGGTTGGTTTAGGTTTCATTGATCATTTAAAATCTTTAAGTAGCTTTGGTTTCAATCAATTTTGGTTTGATTTGATTTTGGCTCAATTTGACTTTTTATGTCAAGTTGGGTTCATGGTCAATTGGGTCAGGTTGGGTCTAGTTGGCCAATTGAGGCTTTGGTCAAGTTCAACAAGTGATTTTGAATGAACTTGACCCATTGGTTTCAATCAATTTGGCTTAGATCAAGATTTGACCCATTTTGACTTTTTAGGTCAAGTTGGGTCAACTTGGGTCAAGTGGTTGATTGAACTAGGTTAGGCTCAAATGATGACTTGGTTAAGTTCAAACATTGATCATGAATTGACTTTGATCAATGGTTTCAATCAATTTAACCTATGATGGATTTTGGCTAGTTTAGGTTTCATTTTGGCTAAGTGTTGACTTGGTCAACCCTTTGGTTTGACTTGGTTTAACCTAATTTGAATGATTGATCATCTCATGATGATTGTTACTCACAATGTGAGGCTTAGTTGGGCTTAGTTCAATCCAATTTGGTAGGATTAGAATTTAGCTCAAAAGGGATACTTTAGATCACTTTGGGTCAAGTGAGCCTAAGTGGGTCAATTGATTTGATCAAGGCTTGCATCAAGTTGGATTGAACTCACATATGGACTTATGATTGAAATATAAATCTATCTGCAAGTGACTTGGAGTCAAATGGGTTTTGATTCATTTGATAATTTCAAGTTCAAAATGGTGAACATGAGTATGATTTGGGTTTGATTTTTGAATTTAGTTTTGATTTCATGATTGAAGTTTGTGTTCATATTTGGATTCATGATTGAAGATTGATTGAATCATGAAGAAAAATCAAGGGTTTGGCTTGATTTGAGTTTTATTTGGCTAAGTTCAAGAATTTGACTTGAAAGGCTTAGGTTGAATTTTGGTTGAATTTGGATTTGATTTTTGAATTGATTTTTGGACATTTGATGTATATTTCATTTATATTTGTGAATATAAATGAGAATATAAATGGGTTATGAGAAAATTTCTTGAATTTGATTTGATTTGGATTTTATTTGGGCTAAGTCCATAAGGTGAAATCAAAAGGGCTTAGGAAAGATTTTTTTTTTTAGGATTTGGGATTCAATCATGGGTTTCAATCATTTAGAATTGACTCATAATTTGAGAAAGTCCATCAAAATTGATTTAAGGTTTGAGAAAATCAATTAAGTTTGGTATTGATTTGAGTTTGAAGTTGATTTGGTATTGATGTGATGTTTGAAGTTGATTTGGAGTTGATTTGATGTTTGAAGTTTGAATTGAATTGATTTGGAGTTTGAGAAAATCCAATTAAGTTGGAATTGTTTTGAGATTTGATTTAGGATTGATTTGAATTTGGAATTTGAATTAGATTGATTTGGAGTTTGACTTGAATGAAGGAAGTGAGGATGGGTTCAAGCTATGGGGTAGGCAAATTTTTCTAACACCCCTAAGGCATGACTTATTTCTATGGCTAACTTTTCTAAGTCTCTATGGTTAGGTCAAGTGTTCACCAAATCATTAGAAGTGTCATAAGACTAAGGAAACTCTTAGTATCTAAGAGGAGTCCTATGTCTAAGATGGAGGGGTTAAGAGCTCATCCTAAAAATGAGGTCAACATGAACTTAACAAACCCAGTTTAAAATAAACTCTGCTTTACTTTTGCATGTAAAGTAGGGGAAGAATCTCTCGTACATCTGAAGACTCATCATCCTTAAGAGTCCTTATTAATGTGATTAGGTCCATTATAGGATGGTGACTTCTGTCTCTCGAGATAGTACATCATTCCTTAATGTTATACTCAATCAGCCTAATAAGAATATCTGTGGATCTATGTGGTGTCTAACAAAGAAGAAGTTTTATTTTTTTCTTCATTTAATTTAATTCATTTTTTAGATGAAGTTGAGAATAAAATAAAATTTCACCATATTCACGAGAAAAGGCATTTTGATTTTGAGGAAGATAGTAGGTCGCATCTTCATATATCTTGACTTCTCTAACTAAAAATGACTTTTCATCTCCTTTGACACAGTATTTGATTCCATCCCTTCAGAACTAGATGCACTGATGAAGGGAGGATGGAATCATCTTGTTCTGATATATCTAAGGCCTACCGAGCAAAGCAGTGAATGATGTATTTGAATCAATTATATAAAACTTGGCTTTAGTCTTCCAGTCACCTATTTCCAAAGGTAACACTATGGAACCTAAAGCCCTCTCGTGTATCAATCCTCAACATTATCCAATTTTAATGTGAGATGTCAATCCTCAAATAGAAAGGGTCTTGACTCATAATATTCACCACACTGATCAACCAAAATCTAGAAAGTCAATCATCCATATCCATAGTGATGGAGGGACTTGTGCTCCATGTCCCCTAGAAGAAGGTCTTCATCGATGAATGTGACTCCTTGGGCTTCTTTTGAATAATGTGTCTCCTCTCCAACAACGGTCAGCTGAGCTATGCATATCTCTAGATCAAGAAGAGCCTTGATTAATGATTCCTTCATCTCTTTGGATAAGACAAGGGCATCATATATGTTTAACTTAACTGGCAACTTTCTTAGGTGAGTGAGGACATTGTAATCAACTCTGGACTGATCCTCCACAAGCATATCCATGGGTAGAGCATCCTGTGAAGAGGATTCTTGCTCATTTGTACCAATGACTTATTTTTTCTTATCTTGAGGTGCTGCTCTAGGAGGTAGAACCTTGCTACTACGGAGGTTAACTTTGGTGATCTCTTATGGTGGGTTAGTGGAAAATTCTACCTGCTCGTCAGGCTTACCTACAACTTCACTTATAGGACCCTCGGAATCAGATGATTCCAAATCTATCTCAAGAGTTGAACCCATATTATTCAGAGAAGGAAAGTCTATCTCTGAATTAGAAAGAGGAAGATTAGAGTTGTTATAATTATTATTAATACTTGAAGAGTTTTCTAAAAGAGTAGAGTTATACAACCCATTAGAAGTGACATAGATGTAATTCAAACTAGCATTATTCCTCGATTTCTTGGATTTATAAGAAGATACATTGTAGAAATCTAGTAATGTAAGTGGGGTGAGGGATTTGATGCCCTCATCAGCCGATACAAGATGTCTAATATAAGAAGAGCTAGCTGAAGTAGATGTGTCCAAGTATCAATAGTGGAATGGAGGTCGTCCGATGGTTGCTTTACTTGGCTATCCTGCAAGTAGCATGGGCCGAAGCTCCCACTTTCCAAGTTATCTTTGAAACTGAACCTTCCTTGATGTTGAGGTTGAGCCTGTGCACAAGAAGGAAAGTTTTGATTTTGAAATAATCTTTTTAGAGGTTCAGTATAAAGAGATATTTCAACCTTCTTTTATTATGAAAGGATCACATGTATCCCCAAGGATTACCGTAACAAAACTGGATGGTTGTTCCACTAGATATTCCTTTGGGATAATTATGGCACCTAACTTGTAGTATACCTGCTTTGAATGTAAAGCAATCCTTCAAAATATGGCCTAGCATGCGGGTAGGGGCAAAGTTAGGATCATTGCACTTCTCTTCCTAGCTTAGTCAAAATAAGATTTAAGAGGTTCTTAAATATTTCACTATCTCCTCTTAAAAGAATAAGGTTTATTTAGTTTATCCAAGAGAGTAGGTAGAATACACCGGGGCTAGTATGTGTACATCGTGAATATGGTAGAGGAGGAGGCGGCAAAGGTCATGGAAGCTGTTGTGGTATAGGATGACCTAGGTGGTGGTAAAGGAGGTGGAAGCGATGGCTATGGAGCTAAAGGTCTCTCATGCTGATCTCTAGCTTGTTGCTTCCCTTTGTCCAATACTGCTACGGCCCCTAGCTTCTTTTCATAATCTTTCTATGACTTTAGCTTTGATAACTAATCTTGAAAATGCAACTATTTGGCCTCTCTTTGTAGACTAGTCGCCTTGTTGATTAGCTTCTCAAATGTCTTGATGGTAAATTATTTGAGCAAGAAGGCGATCGGGCCATGAATATTCTTTAGTAGAATTTTAATGGCATGTTGTTCACATAGTTGTGGTTCACATTTCATACTCAAATTACGGCATCTGAGAATATAATCAATGAGGGACTCACCAGGGTGTTGTTGTGCTACAACGAGATCACCCACATTTATCCTTTACTGAGCTCCAGTAAACCCCTTAATAAAGAGTTGCTCCAACTCAGCAAAAGTCTTCACTAAACTGTTAGGGAGTTCAGCGTACCAATTAAAGGCAATGCCTACTAAACTGCTAACAAAAAGATGAAATAATAGTGCATCGCCACTAGATTACAACAAAGTCGCTATGGCGTGGGTTCCCTACTGCCATCAAAACTCTTGAAAGAAGGTGGCACAAAACCCTTAGGATATTGGATAGCATCAAAATCCTCTAGGTAGGTCTACCCTTTGGAACTGATGAATCACATCGGGCTTACGCCAATGCTTCTCTCACTTATTGTTCAACCATAAGTTAAATATCATTTTCTTGATGGAGGTATTGTCCACTACCTTCTTATATTTTTGCCCACCTACTGAGGTGAACTCTTGGCTTGATCCAAATCATGCAACAACTCAGTTGATCGATCTCTACAATAGTAGGATGTGCTTTTGGGGTTTGGTTCTTAAGTGCTAAAATTATTTCTAGTAAATCTTCAAGCCTCTTTCCCATTTTATCAATTTGTTCATCCTTCTGTTTAAGTTGTTGAAGGAGGTGTTGGGTCGAGTTTGTTATGTCATCCTGTTCGACCGCAACACCTTCCAAACTATGTTGATCTCGAAGGAGGGAACCCCTAATGTCAACCATATGCACCTCTATTGAGTCTTCCAATATATCATCTTTATTGGAATCAAAGTTAACCTTTCCTTCCTATAGGTCAGACCAATCGTACCCTAGGATTTCGAATCATACCAGTAGAGTCGCCAGAAAAATCTATGATGTTTATTTTATTTCTCAAACTCTTTGGGGGAATTTGAAAAATAAAATTATTTGGTATGTTGTGGGACACTACGTAGATCCACAGATGTTCTTATTAGGGTGATCTGATACGAGATTAATGAATGATGTACTATCTCGAGAGATAAAAGTCACCATCCTATAATGGACCTAATCACCTAATAAGGACTCCTAAGGATAATGGGTCTTCGAATGTACCAGAGATTATTTTCCTACTTTATATAGAAAAGTAAAGTATGATTTATTTTAAATCGATTTCATTAAGTTCTGAATGGAGGCAAGCCCCCATAGTTAATTACATCTTAAGGAATGAGATTCCTTAAGATTACTCTTGATTAAAGTAAATGATCATTGTCTCCAAAGATTTCAAAGATAGGACTATCAACAAATTGATTATTTTTAGAAGATCAAATGGGATTGATCAAAAGGAGAGAGTTATTATCGAAACCAAAGGAAGATAAGTAGGGGATGGTCGTGATGCTAGGAAACCTAGCGAACATCCCAAACAATCTTATGGTTGGGCTTTATATTTTTGAAATTTGAAGGGAGTTAATTATTTGAGTTAATTTTTTATTAAAAATCTAAGGCTTGCAATTCTACAACATAAGATCATGAAAATGACTAAGAGGTGGGGATTTATGCTTATAGCCTGCGAAGGCAAACAGCGACCTCGGATCCTAAATCTAGGGAGCTTTGGCGTGAGCCAATGCACAACCTAAATCTAAGGTGAAAATTGGGTATATAGTTTACCTCCACAAGAGAGGATAAATCATTCGATTGTTGGACTTACAACCGCCTAGTGAGGGCTGCAAAATAACTCCTCTTATGATTTTAAATACATGTAGGCAAGTCTTATGCTTTATAAGATAACTAGGATGTTATTTATTTATAAAGAAGACTATGCCCTTAAATACACTCCCTAAGAGACTAGATCATGAAGGGTATGAATAAATGACTTAATCTAATACAAATTTTGTTAAGTTTTATTTTTATTTTTGGACATTTTATTTGACACGGGCTATGAGATTTCATATGCCTAATGCATGAGAAATTTGATTATAAGCCAAAATCAGCAAGAAGGAGGTGTGTTTCCACCATGGATCTCAAAGGTCAAGTCATTTTCTTTGGCAAAAGTGGAAGCCCTTCGTTAGCAAGAGTGAAGCAATATGATTTTTATGCATGATGTGAGACATACAACATCCAGCTAAGAGGTTGCTAAATCTTTTATTATTTTGATTTATGTCCTAGGCTTTTTTAAGTGAGGTTATAAATTGTTAATTTGAATTTTGAGTTAATTAATTGATAGAAAATTTATTTTTCTCTAAGAGCCTAATAGCATCCAAGCCATTCACTAAATAATTAAAGAAACTAGGAAAAATCATGTCATCTTAATGCACAAGCTAAATAAACATCAAATAATTTTATAAAGCTAGAGCAAAAGAATAAGTGACCGATGTGGTAGGACAATACCGTACAACCCGAAAAGAAATGTGAATAGCCGAGCTCTACCCTTATACAACCCGGATTACAAATGAATAATTATAATTTAGAAAGAAGTCATATTATGGGGCCTTCATTCTTCATTTCTTCATTTCTTTTTTTTTCTGCACTTCTTCCTTTCTTTCTTTATTCTTTCTTCATTTGGACTTGGGATGTGGTTTGCTCCAAGGCTTCACATGGTACATAAGACATAGTCTTACGACCAATGTTCATCATAATTCCCCCATAACATTGATTCCAAATCTTAATTGTACAAATTACATTTAAATGGAAAAGATAAATCTAACTAAACCTGCAAAATATAGATTAGCTAAACATATCACACACTCAAGCAATTATATGAATAATTTTGGACTTAACACCCCACACATGGGTAACCAAGCCCACCTATTCTAATTTGGATCATGCTTAGGGGTATAAACAACCTACACAGCAAAAGTATTTATATTTTTATTACAGTGCCCCTTAAGCACAATCCCTTATAGAAGACATGATTAGACTAAGATTGTCCTATCATCCAGTCTATGCACAAGCACCCTAATATCCAGTCTAAAAATATTACATCACAAAATAAAATCAGGCATCAAACCATGCACCGCCCTAACATAGAGCTAGAAATGGTGACTTAGCCTAATGTGTATGTCATTTAAGGTTTGTGTGGTATGCCTTAGCTAGGCTTTAAGGTTGGAATTTTCTAAGTGTGAAGGGTTCAACTTAAAGGGTGGTTTCTTTTTAAGTGATTTAGTTGATTTGTTAATTTTATTTGATGATTTGATTTAATTTGAATGAACCTACATTTAGTTACTAAAAGTTGTAAAGAGAACAAAAAAGAAGAGAACTTCTCTTTTATTCCTACCTTAAGTAACTTTTAAGGTAGATTTATTAATGATTTTTCTTTAGTGAATATTTTATTACGTGTTTTAATTAACCCTAGGTTTAGATTTGCTCTAAATAAACCTATTCAATAAGAAAGGCGTCTTTGGACTAATTAAAGTGAATTATTATCACACAACACACAATAATTTATTTCTTTCCAACATGTATACCTATGCATCCTAAGCATAGCATACATGTAATGCAAAGCTAGCAATACGTAACTGAACCATGCAAAGAGATGTTGCTTAAAAAAATTTGAATATTTCCATAAATGCATATTTTTATTATGTAGAAAAGAGAGAGATTCTTTTATCCATTTATCAAATGCACATTTACATGTATAAAAGATATAAGTTAGTACAACACCATTATTTTCTACACCATGGGTGTAAGGTACATGACCTACTTGGAGCTACTTAAAGCCTCGCAACCTCGAAATGTCCAGGCTAATATATCCACTTTTCTTAAATACATGTGCATGTACAAAAAGAAGCAAATGGTGAAGAATCATGCAAAAGATTTTATTTTGTTTGATTTTGTTGTATAATTTGCATGTGTAAATATGGGGATCCTTCTTAAGTCATAACATGAGTATATTTAAGCAAGCAAGTGTTATGTTCTTTTCAAATGAACTATACACTTTGCAAATCATATTCAAATTCATGTTAAGAGAAGAGAAGAAAATAACATAAAACACATCTTATGCTATAATCACATGCAAGCTTATAAGTACTTATAAGTAGCACCACTTCATTTATAATCTTTGATTTATAGATTTTGAAAATAATTTTGATTTAATAGTGATAATAGCCACTCATATTCTTACTTTATAAAAACATGCAATTTGACATAAAGGAAATATTTTATTTAATTGATTTTTCAAAAGAGATGAATGCATGGTTTCATATGGCAAACTACATTTAGCATGCTTGGAAAGAAATAAA
Organism: Cymbidium sinense; assembly: GCA_021442155.1. Classification (NCBI taxonomy): domain Eukaryota; kingdom Viridiplantae; phylum Streptophyta; class Magnoliopsida; order Asparagales; family Orchidaceae; genus Cymbidium; species Cymbidium sinense. Next base: position 15,952,878 of record CM038232.1, on the reverse strand, counting down.
GTGGTGTAAGTATATGACGTCATTCACCCTAATTAATTCTAAAGATAATCCTATAAAATAAGATCATTTAAAGTGAATCAAAATTCTTTAAAGAGATTTTTGTTTTTTATTTTTTTTAGATTTGATTTGAAAATATTTTGTGAGAAAGAGTTTGCTAGTCCTAACCCATTTCCCCATGTGTAAATTGGTTTAGTTTAATTTTAGAATAATTAAGTTGATCTTATATTTTATTTAGGTTAAGGTGTGAATTAAATCCATTAATTACCCTTTACCTACACCACTTTAACATACCTAACCAAACAATTATGAGCCAACATATGGTATGCAACTACATGGAATTTAAATCAGCAATGCATCTAAGAAATAAAATGGCCTAATGCAATTGACTCACAATTATTGATTAATTAAGCTAAAGGGTTTAATTAAGTACTTTCATAACCATCCCACACATGTAGATTGGATATGATTTTCTTTGAAGCCTCTTAGGTTATTGAACACCTAAGAATCTACCCAAGAATTAAGATCATTAAGTTTAAGAATGATTTGATTTTGAATTTTGGATTAATTGAATTTATTAATGAAGTGATTAAGCCATTAATTACAACTTGATTGAATGTTTTCCAAATGGAGTGAACTTAGGGAGAAGAGATTGGAAAAGGAATCCTAATCTAATTCCAAGTCCATTCACTATTTCAAAGTGATTAGCAAACTTAATTAATGGATTCATCACTCTTTAATAGGTTAATTAATCAATTAATTAAGAGAGTGATTAGTGGTGAATCAAGCAATTCTCCTAATTAATCCAATAATAAATTCCAAGAAAATCATGAGAGGTAGAACTCATCCCACTAATCAACCCTAGGAAGTTGGAAATTAATTGCTGAAATAATTAAGGAGTAATTAATATAATTATATTCTTAATAAAACTCAAATTGAGTGAAATATACTGTTCAAAATCAATTAAACTTAATTTTATATTATTCCCCTTTGAATTATCTTTAAAATGAACTTGAGTTTGCATTTTTTAGATTTTTCTACATTTAGTTATGAATTTATGAAGTTTCTATGATTAAAGGATAATTAATACCTAATTAATTAACTAATCCGCCGCCATGGACCGACGTATGGCTTTCCATGTGGATGGGATTGGTTATTTAAGTTCTCACATCGCGCACTGCATCAGCCGGCGGTGCAATGCGCTTTCCCCTGGGTCGCCTAATCAAGGATTGGACGCCGTGGTTAATCCCATGGTTATAAAGGGTTTAAAATCAGAGATCTAATCGGTTTAAACAGGGCCATCCATCCAAAACATGTGGGATGGACTGCTCTTGATTCATCTCTGCCTAAGCTACGAGAGACGGAGGTCATCCATCCCCCACAACTTGATCCGAGCTCACCTAAGCTTGGATTAGGCTGAGATTTATCCCACACCATCAAGAGGTATAGGTAAGAACATCCAACGGCTAAGATCTAATGGGATTATAATTTCCTTCACAAAGGACCAAGCATTTTTCAATGGAGGATCAGTTTTGAGTCATACCGAGGCTATCACCTGCTTCCAATGAGGAGGTAGCTTTTGTCTAGTGGAGATGAAGCTCATGAAAGTTTTAAGCCTTGATTTGAAGTGGATGTGTGGGTTGACCAAGCTCCCCTACAATAGCTTATGGCTTTGATCAAGATCCTCCTCCTGTGGCTTGAAGACTTGGGAAACACTGGGTGAGCTTGACTTGCTTCTTGATGGTGCTTGCAAAGTGAATTTGGATTTGGTGGAGAATTCAATGACTTGGAATTTCACTTCACCTCCCCTATTTTGGCTTTGATAAAATCGAGAAGGAGAATTGGAATGAGCTTGGGAATGCTTGCCAAAGCTTGGAGAAGTTTGCTTAGGGTTTTTAGGGCTCAATCGAATTCAAAGTGTCTACTTTGAGTTGGAATTAGGGGGAGTATATCTCCCCCTGCTTGGATCGGATGGCTAAGAGCCAACTTTCCATTTTTGATCAATTTCTTGGATTGATTGGGTTGTTTAGCCTATTAGGGACTCCATGTGGTTCGATTTTGACAGAGGAGTGGAGGGGAGGAAGTGCATATGTGCTAGGTGAGTGTAGGAGGTGATCCAAGTGGCTAATTCCCATTGAAGGGGTCAGTTTGGCCTTGGGTTGGGTCATGGATAACCCAAACCCATTGGGTCATGTTCACCACCTCCCTTGGTGTCCAAGTGGACCACTAGGAAGATGTCAAGTGGCCATGAGAAGGAATTGACCAAATTCTAAGTGAATTTGGCCATAGGTTACCCTTTGACCCAAGGGTAAAATGATCATTTGGCCTTGATTTTAATTTGGGAATATTTGAGATCTTTCAAAAATAGGTTGGGCCAAATTTTAAGGAATTTGGAGTTGATTTGATATGATTTGGCTCAAGTTGACCCATTTAGGTCAAAATGGGTCAACTTTGGTTAAGTTGACCAATTTGTCAAATTGGGTCAAACCATGGGTTAGGTCAAGTTCAAATGATCATTTATAACCTATGGGTGTCATTGGTTTGGTTTAATTTAGTTTATATTTGGTTTTGATTCATTTAGGTCAAATGGGTCAAGTTGACTTTTTGACCATTAATTGATTAGTCGGGTTGGTTTAGGCTTGGTTGATCATTTGAAATATTTTGTAAGCTTTGGTTTCAATCAATTTTGGTTTGGTTTGATTTGATTCAAATTTGACCTTTTAGTCAAGTTGGGTTCATGGTCAATTAGGCTAGGTTGGGTCTAATTGAGGATTTGGTCAAGTTCAACTAGTGATTTAGAATAAATTTGACCCATTAGTTACAATCAATTTGGCTTAGATCAAGATTTGACCCATTTTTACTTTTTAGGTCAACTTGGGTCAACTTCAAGTCAATTGGGCTAGGTTTGGCTCAATTGATGGCTTGATCATGTTCAATCATTGATTATGATTTAGATCAATGGTTTCAATTAATTTGGCATATGGTGGATTTTTTGCTAGTTTAGTTTCATTTGGGCTAAGTGTTGACTTGGTCAAAGGCTAGGTTTGACTTGACCAATTTGAGTGATTGATCATCCTAGGATGATTGTTGCATACAATGAGGCTTAGATGGGCTTAGTTCAATCCAATTTGGGTTAGATTAGAATTTGGCTCAAAAGGTATTTCAGGTCACTTGGGTCAAGTGAGCCTAAGTGGGTCAATTGGCTTGATCAAGGCTTAATTAAAGTTTGGTTGAACTCACATATGGACTTATGATTGAAATATAAATCCAATTGCAAGTGATTTGGAGTCAAATGGGTTTTGATTTATTTGACAATTTCAAGTTCAAAGGATGAACATGAGTTTGATTTGGGTTAGTTTGATTTTGGTTTGATGATTGAAGTTTATGTTTATATTTGGTTTGTGATTAAAGGAATGATTATTTGAAGAGAAAATCTAAAGGCTTGGATTGACTTGAGAATGATTTGGCTAAGTTCAAGAATTTGACTTGAAAGAGCATAAGTTGGATTTAGGTTAGATTTGGACTTGAGTTTTGAATTTAGTTTAGTTATTTGAATTTATATTTCATTTATATTTGTGAATATAAATGAGAACATAAATGGGTTATGAAAAAAAAAATCTTTTGAATTTGGAGTGATTTGGATTTGATTTGAGCTAAGTCCATGAGATAGAATCAAAATGGCTTTTTTTTTTTTTTGGATTGAGTTTTGGATTTAGTTTTGGTGATTTGAATTTATATCTCATTTATATTTGTGAATATAAATGAGAATATAAATGGGTTATGAGATTTGAGTTTGAAGTGATTTGGATTTGATTTGAGCTAAGTCTATAAGATGAAATCAAAATGGCTTAGGAAAGATTTTGGATTTGATTTGAATTTGAGAAAATCAATTGAGTTGGAATTGATTTGAGTTTGGAGTTGATTTGAATTTGAAGTTGGTTTGAATTTGAAGTTGGTTTGAATTTAAAGTTGGTTTGAGTTTGAAGTTGATTTGAATTTGAAGTTTGACTTGAAAGAAGGAAGCAAGAATTTGGTTCAAACTATAGGGCAGGCAAGTTTTTCTAATACCCCTAAGGCATAACCTATTCCTATGGCCAAATTTTCTAAGTCTCTAGGGTTAGGTTAAGTGTTCACCTAATCACTAGAAGTGTCTTAAGACTAAGAAACTTCTAATGTTTAGAGGAATCCTTATGCCTAGGATGAAGAAGTTGAAAGCTCACTCCAAAAGTGAGGCCAACATTGTCCAAATATAGGAATTAGGATAAAACAAAGTCTGACAAAATTTTGACAGCATTTTGGCATACTGGAGTAACATCTAACAGTTTTTGGCTTACTCAGTATGTCATATTGAGTGTAGTGAGTGGTGTCTTGCGACACCACAACCGTCTTCACACCCACTACACCTTATTGGGCATTAGAGGGTTCTTGAATATGCAAAAAGAAACACAAGCATATATATGTACCATTCCCCACATTTACATTCATATGCATCCATAAATTGCTTCTTGCAATCTCATTTCCTATTTCGGGTGAGAGGAAGAGAGGAAGAGAGTGGTTGTGATGCTTGAGTGTTGATTAATGGATCTTTCATTTGAGCAAGTAAATATCTCTTTGTGTGTGAGAGGTTTATCACCATGAATTTGCATCTCTTCTCTTCATTACGATGTTTCTCCGGCATTTCCTTATGACAATTTGCCGCCACCGACGAGCTCACTGACGGCGAGACCTCCCTATTGATCTCTCCATCTTCTTCCTCGTGTTTATCTTCGTCGGCAGTGATTTCCTCTAGTAAAGCCACCATCTTATTCTAGCGATGAACACCCCTCGAAAGGGCTTCGGGAATGGCCGAGAGCCTTATCTGGCAGAAGCATCGGGATTCATCGGAATCGAAGGTGGTTGAAGAGGAAAAGCAGGAAGGGAAGCTAGATTGACACCTCGCTTTCCTACACCCTAAAGCGATCGTGGGTATGGCCGGTAATGGAAGGCGGAAGGAAAGCTCTTAGTTTCTTGAATGAGAAGTCGGAGGAGATTGGGAAATGAGGTTCGATGAGGTAGAGGGTGCAAAAGTATGATTGGAGAAGGTCGCGGTGGTGCTTCAGCGATAATCTGGAGAATTCTCGACGTTTGACCGCATCTGTCAAACGAATTAGAAGTAACACACCGGCCATCGCTTATAGTGACTCTGAAAGAAAGAGACTGGTCGTTGAGGTAGCTGTTGCTTTTCCAGTTCTGACCCAAGTTTCGACTCATTGGCTGTCAGCCAATTTTAAAGCCTTTGATAGAGACGGCTACCACATTGATGGTGCCGGCAATGTTGGTGATGAGAATAAGGTTAAAGTAGAAGTGACCATTGATGGTGAAATGGATCCCTCCCTTCTTAACACAGAGCACCCTTCTATACTGAACATGTACTATTCCAGCTTTATACTGAGCAATATGCAAAAAAACTAGCTAAGAGAGATCAAGGTGCTCCAATGGAGGATTACACCAACCTCCATTATTGTTTGGAAGAGCAAAGTTTGGCAGGCATAAGTTAGTCACATTGACCATGATAGAACCAGGAAGACACCATTGTCTTTGATTAGCATACATAATCTCATAGCAAGATCCATGGCTCTGTCCATTGTTAAACAAGGCAGTGCAGAGCTACAACATTAGTCCCATAACCCTGACTGTATAGATTTCCATAGCCACAATCTCCTCCCATGGTTCCAGAGGCATCTCCACCTCTATAGAAGGTAGCATGTGCATTTATCCATCCCTCTCCTCCTCCATGAACAGCTCTAAGGAGTGAAAGAACAACGACAAGGATGAAGGAAAGAGACCAATTTCTCTTCATAATGTCTCTGTTCACTTTTAAAGAACGCAAATGGGATGCGATGAGGGGGAGGGGGGGGGGGAAATCGGAGTTGCAGTGTGCCTTTGAGAGCCAGGAGGGACAGCTTTAGAGTGGACAAGGTTGAGCGAGCGCTGAGGCGATTAGCGAGCTTGAAGAGGATCGAGCCATAACATATGAGATCAAATCAGCTCAAATGTCCGATGTATAGAGGGAGAAACTTAAATCAAACCCATTGCAATTTTCTTTTTCTTTTTCTTTTTTTTGAACGATTTAATTAATTTTAATAATAAATTTTATGATGATATCATCATATAGTTGATATATATATATATATATATTGATTTAAGATTATTAAGATGTTCTGAACACAATGATACAGTTCATTTCACGATCGGAGATTATTTGGTTCAAGTCGGCATCGAATCGAGCCAATTTCACTTCAAAATGCATCGCCACTTTCACTACCAATATTCATGCGACTTGTCTCAGTGTGAAAATAGTCTAACTTGATAGATTTCAATATTTTGAAATTAACAGCATAATCAATTTCACGAACGGAGGTCGTTTAAGCATCATCGGAGCCTTTTGACTCTATTATGTGTGTCGGCACATTAACAGCTCGATCGATTGATCGGTTGATCATTAGATTGTACAATATTTATATTTTGACCAATTTTGATGTTCTGAACACCATGGTTAAGTTCGTTCATCGATCGAAGGTCATTTTGACTACTTTCGGTGACATCCGTATTGAGCTCGGTTTATGCATCAAGATCCAAGCTCCAATTCAATTGTGGGCTTGACTCAACTTAGGGCACATATGCAGAGGTTAACATATACTTAAGAAAATTTGCAAAATTTACATAGCTTGCTGTGTGCTCTCGATAAGATATTGTTAATGGATCAAGAGGGATTTTAAGAAGTACAACAAGTTCGCACCTAAACCATGACATGTAGCGGTGAAGGGCTTGCTATCTATCTCCATCGATCATCGACAATGTGATCCCTCCTACCTTCCCAAATAAATATACACATGGTACAACCAAATCAGTATCAACTTTCCCTCGACCATCAACTCTTTTGAAGCTGGGATCCATCGGCGCAACATCAATGCATGGTAAGTGTCCAAACTAACGAAGAACTCTATCAGGAAGGTATCACTCCACCCTATTCCAGCTGATAATGGGAATACGTGGTAGCCATATAGCCTCCTCACCAACAAGATAAATATCAGATAAGCGAGTTCTGATCAAAATATCATACAGCTCACAAATAATGCATGTATGAGAAGCTATTACTTAGTATTGAGTTAAAATTTAGAAAAATAGACTTTACAATTTAAGATGAGTACATGGCTCGGTAGTAGTCCGTCAAGCTCATCCTGATATAACCTGACATTACCAATGAGCATCTGGCGCACATACCGTTCATTCCACTTGATTAAACTAGGTTTCATGTAGAAATTAGTTATTTATCAAATCAGTATATTAAACTAATTTAAAACCACTTTAGTTTTCTTATCTGAAACCAATGCTCGGCCCATCAAGATCCTAAGGGTATGGGATATGTAATGTTGGTCTCCCAACATGAAGTTGCTCCCAAGACCGGATCCAGGCGTGACAACCATTTATGTTGGCCTCTTTTAGTTAACTCATACATTTCTATATGGGTATCTAGCTTCTTTGAGAAGGTGTTAAATGTAGATCTTAATAAAGGGAGAATCTGCCAAGTGCACCTCGAACGTGAAAAACTACCCAAAAGAGCGACGGTACATATGCTGCGTACATGCAATAAACTCTTGAACTATAAGATCCATATAGGACTTCCTGAAAAATGTCCACTGCAACCACCTTAGTGGCATCACGTGTCAAATGGCCGTAACCCATCATGAAAGATGAATGGGCCAATTTTGGGTGCGATCGGATCGTGACATGATTGCATCTGATGGGGTGTTGATCGATAACTTCGTAATCAGATAACTTCCAGCTTCCCTCTCCCAGTATAATAGATCCAGTCAGGTCCATCAACCGCCAAAATGCATCATGCTTGACATCACGTAATGTAACGGTCATCTCCCAGGTATTTAGTAAAGTGTTGATGCGAGGATACCATATTAGCAGTTAACAGTGATGGTCGAATGTAAGCGCTCCGGTATGTATGTAATATCCCATTTAGTGAATTCCTAATTAAGTTTTTTTTAGTTAATTAACTTTGTTAGCACTTAGCATCCACTTTCCTTCGCGCCGGATTAGCCTCGGCGCGTGTTCGGGATCGATCGAAGGTAATTCATTTCCTTCCTTAAGCCGATTCATTTCGCCCGCTGCGAGATCGACGGCTCCTGACCCTTCCTCCTCCGCATCGCCCGACGGTCGATCGTGGCTTCTTCGCCCGTCGACCCCGGTCGCCTTTCGGTGGAAGCCGATTTCCGCCGTTGGAACGCCGCGCCAAAGTCCGTGCTCAAACCCGTAATCGCCGGTTTTGTAAATCCCGGCGACGGGTTGGAAAATCCGTAGCCGGCTGGGGAAATTCGTGAACCGATCGGCATTCTGGTCGACGTCGGAAACTTAGGAAGGTGGTTCTTAATTTCTTTCCCATCCTTTTCTTTTTTTGCCTTCCTGGCGTTGAAATGCGTGATTGAGGAGTTAAACCGCTTTGGTGCTAGGTGAGTGGTGGAATTGAGGGGAATTTAGATTGGCAGTGTTTGCTAATTTTAGTTTATTGATTAGCAGATAATTAATAGTGACGTTAGGAGATTTCTTTGGAGATTACTTTGGAGTCGTACTCCGGTGTTTCCAAAGCTTATGAGGAGACATCAGTTTCAGGTAAGATTGCAAGATTTCAGGTTAAGTTATGAGTTTTCATGTAAGTGCTTAGAAGAGTTATTTTATTATAGGTTGTGTACTGAGGAGATCGAGGTGCACATCACGACAACTTAGACACGAGGTGAGACATTATAATGTAAATTCGGTTCTATGCTATGTATATGCCTTTCTCTTTAGCCATTATAAATTGTATGAATGACATGATTTACGTCATATTGAAATGTGTGTCATTGAATGTAAATACAAATGTTTAGTATTTGACCTTGCATAGATTGCATAGATTAATGATTACATGATTACAAAAGTTAGTTTGTAGCATATGATTTCATTGAGCATATAGAAATGTTTTACATGTTAAATGCATAATGTGATAAGCAATGTCGGGAAAAAATTGTGATAGGAAGGCTACGGGGATCTGCGAGATAGGCAAAGTTCGGCGAGATGAGCCTTGATTAGGGGATCTTAGTATTCCCGACTCTGGCATTTTGAGGTTGGTGTCGTTAGTGTCCAATGTCGGTGTGGTTAGAAAGTATGGTCGCCCGCTACCTACAGCTTGTTTTAGGCCGACGGGCCGGGTGACGACCCTTATGAATGAAAGTCAAAACCTAAGCAATTATGAATGACATTTCTAGAAAATGAAAATGATTTGATATAGAATTGAAACTGAAATGAAAATCACTGTTCCTTGACATTGATTGATCTGATTATGAACTTAGATATTATTCGATTGTTGTTACATTTTACTACGCGATATTGTTCATTCTGATGTACATTCGCGGTATAGTTTACCTACAGTTTTACCAGCTTGCAAATTTACATATACATGCACGCTTTTCTCTCATGCTCTTGAGCTTGTTTTAGCACTCTTGTCTCACTAAGCTTTTAGCTTATGATGCTTCTGGTTGAAATTTTTAGGAAAAGGCAGGGGTAGAAGCTGTCATTTTGTTGAATTGTATAGTTTTGGGAAGCCTTAAAGGATTTTTGGGTACGTACAAATTAAATGTCTTTAGCTGCTCTGTATTTATTTAAAGATTTCATGCTTCCAGTATTTGTAATATGAATTAAGTTAAGTAGTATATGAATAAAATAGTTTGTGATGATTTGATTAGATACACCTTTCCGCTCGTTCACGGTAGCAAGCGATGTCGGTGGAATCTGTCCAATTAGTCATCCTATTCTTTCCACTTGGTGACCCAGCGTAAGCATAAGGGGTCATCCGGGTGTGACGAAAAGTGGTATCGAGCAATAAGGTTGATAACAAGCAAAAGATTGATAGTATGGAAGCATGATTTGGATTTAGGGATAAGTGTTAAATTGATCAATCTGAGCTATAGGCGATTAATGTTGGGTTAGGAATTTATATGTTCTTAATTTCATGCATGTATGATATTGAATAAATCGGTATCATATAAATACTTTTTTTAATTTCAGATTAATTTGCCTGAAGAAATGCCAGAAAGGTTAGAGTGTCCTCAGACTAAATCACAGACCACTGCTGAAGATAATTCAAGAGTGAAATACAACCTGAAGCAAGTGGTGAAGGTAGATCGATGAATTGCGAGGGTAGTTCGGTTAATTTCCAGGTTGTTGATAAGCTACTATGGAAAAATCTGGCGAGATCTGAGTATGGTTCAGAAGTGGACCAACATTTGAGGATCTTTCAAACATTCAAACCACCAGCATTCAAGGGAGCCAGTGATCCTATAGTGGCAGATGATTGGCTGCTTAAGATTGGAAAAATTTTGGATGGAATGATTTGCCCGAAAATAAGAGAGTATTAATTTACTTTTTTGTTAGAAGGGGAGGCGAGAAAGGTGGGCGGGCTCAGGGAAAGATTTGACGACACCCATTACTCGGATCAAATGGGATGAATTTGTCAAAGTATTCAAAGAATGGTTCATTCCTCCATCCCGACGGCTTTACAAGATAAATTTTTCAATTTAACTCGAGGCTCAAAACGATAATGCAATATGAGGGCAATTCACTTCTCTTTCTCGATCGCTCCACATTATATGATCGGAAGAAAAATGCCATAGATTCTGAGGCCTCGAGATCAATTAAGATTGGCATTAGCATCCTTTGATATCAGTGAATTCTCAGTATTAGTTGAAAGGGCTAGAAGAATTGAGAATGAGTTGAATTTTTCCAAACAGCATGGGATTCAGGTAAACGCAAAGCTTTGAAAGAAGGCCGATTTCTCGTCGGCAGAAAGTTAAGTTTGATGTGAGGAAACAAATTCGGTTAGAGAAACCTATTTGTGACAAGTGTGGGAAAAGACATTTTGGTCAATGTATGGATCGGAGATGAGATGTGAATTGGACATTGAGTGCACTAAATGAGAAGAAGAAGGATGTAAAGCCATACAATTATCGAGGGGACAGGTCAACAAAGAAAATTTTTGGAAGCCGGAAGCCAGTAACACACACAATTTTGGGAAGACCTTCAATTCAAGAAAAGGAGAAACTTGAGCGTAAACCAACCCTCCCAAAAGCAAGAGTTTTCTATCACTCCTCAAGCGAAGGAATCAAATGAAGTGGTGTCGGTATGCTTAAAATTTGAGATCATTTGGGTTGATTATTTGATTCCGCATTCGTTCATTTCGATTCCTTTTTAGCGGTTTATCGGTTGATGCTATTTATTTCATACACGTATTGAATGTGGTCTTCGGCGATAGTTTGAATACAAATAGGAAATGTGTTGTTGACATTAACATTCAAGATAAACACTTTCCTACAGAACTAATTATCTTACCAATCAGACATTTTGACGTTATATTAGGTATGGATTGGTTGATCAAATATTTTGCAACAATTGAATGTTGGAAGAGGAGAGTGACATTTGGCATGCCTGGTGAAAAATCATTTTCTCTTGTGATAAGAACGCGTTTCTTCTTTGATTAGTGCGGTGAAGTTGAGTAAATATTTAAGAAGCGGTGAAATATTTCTAAATTAGATGTGTTAAATAAGGAGGTGTTTGAACCGAAAACATTCCCGTTGTTTAAATTTTCGATGTGTTTCGAGGAATTACCGGTTGCCACCAACTCGAAGTAGAGTTTGGGATTGATGTACAAGTACGACTTATACATAAATCTCCTACGGGATGGCTCACAAGAATTGCGAGGAATTGAAGTGTCCATTGAACGAGACAAAGGATTTATTCAGCCCAGCAACTCACCATGGAGTGCACCAGTATTATTTGTTAAGAAAAAGGATGGGTCTATGCGATTATGTGTTGTGTTGACGAGTTAAATAAAGTAACAATCAAGAACAAGTATCCACTAGAGGATTGATGATTTATTTGATCGTTGGAGAGAACCGTATTTTCCAATTGATTTGAGATCGGATATCATCGAGTTAGAGTTAAAGATCGATATTTTTAAAAGCGGCTTTTGGAACCAGGTATGGACACTATGAATTTCTTGTTATGCCATTTGGTTTAACTAATGCTTCGATCTTTATGGATTTAATGAACCGTGTTTTCAAGCCCTTGGTGGACCAGTTTGTTATCATCTTTATTGATGATATTCTGATTTATTCTAAAACTGATGAAGAGCATGCAAATCATTTGAGGATTGTTTTAGAATTCTTAAGACAAAATCAACTATATGCCAAATTGTCAAAATGTGAATTCTGGATGCATAGTGTCGCATTTCTAGGTCACATTATCAGTGGTGAAGGAGTTTCTGTTGATCCTCAAAAAGTAAAAGCAATTTTAGAATGGTCCGCACCAAAGAATGTTACAGAAGTTCAGTTTTCTGGGCTTAGCAGGTTATTACAGAAGTTTGTCAAGAGATTTTCCCATATTGCAATGCCTATCAATTTATTGAGAAAGGATGTCAAATTCCAATGGACGTGAATCGCGAGTTTTCAAGAATTGAAAAAAACATTTGACCTTGCTTTTATTCCATCGAGGCGAGGATTCCAAATATTTAGTGATGCCTCTTTAAAAGGTTTGGGGTGTGTCTTAATGCAGGACGGAAGAGTAATTGCTTATGCTTGAGACAATTAAAACCTAAAGAAATTATCCGTGCATGATTTAGAATTAGCAGCTGTGGTTTTTGCTCTTAAAATTTGGAGACATTACTTGTATGGAGTGAAATGCGAAATTTTTACTGACCATCAGAGTCTTAAGTATATCTTTACACAAAAAGAACTGAATCTAAGACAAAGAAGGTGGCTTGAGTTTATTAAGGATTATGATTTAGACATTCAGTATTGTCCTGGCAAAGCTAATGTGGTAGCTGATGCATTAAGTCGCAAGTCCATGGGAAATGCCAGTTGGGTTATTACTCAAAAGTCAGAGTTAATCAGAGATTTCGAGGCTCTACAGCTGGAAGTTCAAAATTGATGATCGGTCATTTATCTCAATTAGGTCAATCGACTTTATTTGAGAATCAAAGCTGCACTGGATCGTGGATATCGAAATTCCGGAACAAATCCGTTGGTGAGCAAGATTTTCTTGTAGATCAGAGGGTATTATTGAATTCTGATTATGGATACGGTGATGGTTACATGAAATTTTCTGAGGAAGCTCATCGTGGATATACTATTCATCCAGTAGTTCAAAATGTATAAAGATTTAAAAGCAATATTTTGGTGGTCAGGTATGAAGAAAGATATAGCTGAATATGTCTCTAAATATCAAGCTTGTCGGTTGTTAAAGGCGAGCATCAAAGACGGTGGATTATTACGGTCATTACTATAGTGGAAATGGGAAGAAATTGCAATGGATTTTGTTATGGGATTTCTAGATCTAGACAAGGTCGTGATAGTATCCTGGTTGTTGTGGATAGATTGACCAAGTCATTCATTTCTTACCGAAACAGGATTGATTGATAAATTGTCCGATTATATGTTAAGAAATTGTAAGGCATGGTGTACCAAAGTGATCGTCTCAGCAGAGATGGTAGATTTACTTCAGTTATGGAAAGGAATTGAGAGAGGCTTGGGCAGTTACAGTACGACTTTTCATCCTGATGGACAATCAGAAAGAACAATTCAAGTCCTAGAAGATTTGTTGAGGTTATGTGTTTAGATTTTGGAGGTAGCTGGGAAGATCATATTCCTATGATCGAGTTTGCTTACAATAATAGCTACCAATCTAGTATTCAAATGGCTCCGTATGAAGCATTGTATGGTCGAAAGTGCAGAACTCCATTAAGTTGGGTCGAAGTGGGAGAAAGACAGCTCTTAGGTCCAGAGTTGGTTGATCAAGCTACAGAGAAAATCAGATTAATCAGAGATAGATTGAAAATCGGGGCCGCCAGAAATATTACGATTTAAAAGCAGTAGAATTTCAAGTTGGAGAATTTGTATTTTTGAAAGTCAAACCTATGAAAGGAATTAGTAGATTTGGTCACGGAGGTAAATTGAGCCTAGATACATAGGACCTTTGAAATCAGGATCGGAATATGGCTTACAAGCACTTACCCATTGAGTGAACATTCACAACGTGTTTCACATTTCAATGTTGAGAAAATGGATCACATCGAGCGAAGATTCCATATACCAAGTTTGAAATACAACCAGATCGACTTATGCATTGGCGAGAAAAGATTTTAGAATTTGATGTCAAGAGATTAGAATAGACAAATCTATGTTAAAATTAAATGGAAGCACAGACCAATTAAAGAAGCTACTTGGGAGGATGAGCAAGAGATGAGGCGTAAATTTCCCTTCTGTTTGAATGATTAAGAAATTTGAGGACGAAATTTTGTTAAGAGGAAATTGTAATATCCCATTTAATTAATTCTAATTAAGTTTTTTTAAGTTAATTAACCTTTCTTGTAGCACTAGGCATCCACTTTCATGCATCGGATTTAGCCACTCGGGCGTGTTGGTGGGATCGATCGGTAATTCTTCCTTCCTTAAGCCGCACTTCATTTCCCGCGCGAGATCGACGCCTCCGTGACCGGCATCGGATTTCCTCCTCCCTTCCCCACCGACGACGTCCGATCCGTGGCGGCAAGCGCCGTTCGACGACTTCCCCCGTCTCGCCGCTCGGTGGAAGCCGATTTTCCGCCGTTCGCGTGGAACGCGCCGCCGCCAAAGTAAGTCCGTGCTCAAAACCCGCTCGGTTTGTAAATCCGTGGACGGGTTGGAAAGTCCAAAGCCCCGGTTTGGGAAATTCGGCCGTCGGCCCTAGAGAATTCATTCTGGCCGATCGGAAACTTAGGAAGTGTCGTTCTTAATTTCTTTCCACTTTTTTCTTTCCTTCTGGCGTTGAAATGCGTGATTGAGGAGTTCTAAACCGCTTTGGCTGCTAGGTGAGTGGTAGAATTATTGAGGGGGATTTAGATTGGCAGTGTTTGCTAATTTTAGTTTATTGATTAGCAGATAATTAATAGTGACGTTAGGAGATTTCTTTGGAGATTACTTTGGAGTAAATGTTTCCAAAGCTTATGAGAGACATCAGTTTGGTAAGATTGAATTTGTTAAGTTACTTATGAGTTTTCACATTATTAGAAGTGCTTAGAAGAGTTATTTTATTATAGGTTGTGTACTCGAGGAGGATCGAGGTGCACATCGACACAGACGAGGTGAGACATTATTCTTAATGTAAATTGGTTTCTATGCCATGTATGCCATTTGTTTCTCGCTTATTTCAGATAAATTGTATGAATGACATAGATTTCTGTCATATTGAATGTATTGTCATATTGAATGTAAATACAAATGTTTAGTATTTGACCTTGCATAGATTGCATAGATTAATGATTACAATGATTACAAGACAGTTAGTTTGTAGCATATGATTTCATTGAGCATATAGAAATGTTTTACACATGTTAAATGCAGTAATGTGATAAAGAAATGTCAGGAAAATTGTGATAGGAAGGCTATCTGACGAGATCTGCTTGAATAGGCAAAAGTTCGAGATGAGCCTTGATTAGGGATCTTAGTATTCCCACTCGGCATTTTGAGGTTGGTGTCGTTAACTCCAATGTCGGTGTTAGGTAGTGAGTATGGTACGCCCACTTACTGACTTGTTTTAAAGACGGTAGGGTGACACTTATGAATGAAAGTCAAAACCTAAGCAATTATGAATGACATTTCTAGAAAATGAAAATGATTTGATATAGAATTGAAACTGAAATGAAAATCACTGTTCCTTGACATTGATTGATACAGTATGAACTTACAGCATATTATTCAGTGCATTGTTACATTTCTACAGCACTTACGGCATATTGTTGATTCTGATACATTCTTTTATAGTTCTGCAGTTTTACCAAATTTACAAATTTACATATACATGCACGTTTGCCTCTACTGTCTTGTACTGAGCTTGTTTTAGCACTCTTGTCTCACTAAGCTTTTAGCTTATGATGCTACGGTTGAAATTTTCAGGAAAAGACGAGCTGGGTAGAAGCTAGTCTGTTTTGTTGAATTGTATAGTTTTGGGAAGCCTTAAAGGATTTTTGGGTACGTACAAATTAAATGTCTTTAGCAGCTCTGTATTTATTTAAAGATTTCATGCTTCCAGTATTTGTGATATGAATTAAGTTAAGTAGTATATGAACTGAAAATAGTTTTGTGATGATTTGATTAGATACACCTTTCAGCTCGTTCGCTAGCCGGAAGCGTGTCGGTGGAATCTGTGTCCAATCGTCAATCTATCCTATTCGTCCACTTCAGTGACCAGCATAAGCATAAGGGGGTCATCTGGGGTGTGACACAGTACAACCCCAATGCACGGATGGTAGATGTGAACCACAGGCTAATGGGCCACTCCCTTAGCATAAGAAGATACGAAAGCTTCCAAAATAGTGTCATGCAACAGAAAAAAAATAATGTCAATTCATATAAGTAGTGAAAATATTTTGACATAAGGCATCAACAATTAAATTCATACCGAATTCGAATGTGCGACCCTATGTTTACCACGCAAAGAAGCTATATTGGGATGGCCCTCTGAAAGTTTTGGATCTGGTGTATCATAGGCCACCACCTCCTCTCTTGGGCGTCTGGTAGACTGAAGGCTCCTTGGCCATCTTACTTGTAGCAGAAGAACAAATTAAAATGAATAATATTAGAGTCGAATATATATATATATATATATATATATATATATATATATATTGCGATAAAGTATCAAAGTATTAAAAATATTCCTAAACCCTATATACATGAAATAGTGCTACACTATTCATACTACCCTATATACATTGGTATGCCTCTACTTTAATATTATTTATGCCTGTTATATATCAATTGAATATATTTATGTCATTTGTACTACCAGTCATATACATTTTCTTACACATAAATTCAACATCTATAATACACATTCTTCTCACTATTTTTTTAGAAGTTTTCCCTTAGATGCCTTAAGTAATGCCGATGCGCAACCCAAGAGAATATGTCTCGATAACCATGTACTAACCCTGTATATTTATCTAAAATAATACACAAATCACTCCTTGTTGAAATAATATGCAACAATTGATGCATGCATATAATTAACCAAAACCAGACTTCATTATTTTCAAATTCAACTACAGCGAATGCAAGTGAAAATAATCCATTATTCATCAATACCAATAGCTGTGAGTAACATACAATGATACTTTCCAAGTATGAATGTCCATGCTCAAAACTGGATGACAGAATTCCCAACCTGATATTGATGGTCCAAACGCCCAAAATAAAACTTGTTTGTATTTGATGATAGAATCCTATAAAGTCTGCCTAAACAGAGCATAACGACTCCATGAATAGGCCAGGAGAGCGGTACGAGTCCTCCCAACTCTCAAATATTGCTCTGATACTCTTACATCGTGCATCCCATGCCTTCATATAAGATACTTTAATATTAAACTTTGATTCCATCATTCTAATAATCTCTCTCGCTTTCAAATTTATCTTAGATCACACAACTGTATTATGAAATAACTAATGAACTTAGATGTACATTGACGATGCCTAGAATCACTGATAGTGCTGATGCGTGTATGTGATGCACCTAACATTGATATCCTCCAAGCACCTCTCAATCACTTCCTCCTGCTATAGTGCATGCATCATTGACATGATCTATTAGGATTATTATGTTGCGCACATATAACTGCAAAATTCTTTTGATTTGAAGTAATAGTGAGAAACTTAACATTATTTATTATTAACCAACCACTGACTGCAAAATGAAGCTCCTTCTTATTTGAGAAACGCATACGTTCACATAATTCAACTAGAACCTCAATATCATCTGAAAAAAAAAATGATATTAGATGGACCATCAAACATTATGTCTGCATCCCAATCTTTTGTGGGTTCATGTATGGACATAGTCATTGTTATAGATCATATCATCATCATTTGCATAACCTCAAAATGAATGATTCCTAATAATTGTAGTAGCATTATTGTCACATAAACTGGTATTACTAGGGAAAGAATCCTCTTCAGCATCACTATCCTCAGATGCATTAATTGATTCGCTATTTAATGTTTCATACTCGTCATCGCACCTAGATTTTGGGTTGGTATCATGCAACTTCGAGCATTTGAGTTATGTGTAATGAAATTCAACATCAATAAAACCAAACTCTAGATAAATTAAACCATAAAATCAACAAACTAACAGTGTCTTTAAAGTAACTACTAACCTTTGTTCTGATTCCCAACTTTGTTGCAGTACAGCTACTATTGGCAAAGTGAAATCATGTGTGTAATCGATGGAATATTATTATGCTACATGTGTATATCAATAAATTTGAATTACTACGAGGTGGCTTCACTTCCACATAAAGAATCAATATTTGGAAGCTTAATCTAGTACAACAATACAGACTTCATCGTCAGAAATCATAGATGATATAAATCTCACGCCAACAAGAAAACAACACATTAGCTCCACTGTAAAATTATATACATCATAGCGTAGAGATCTAAACACTTTCTGTTTTAAATATTCTAAGTTTGCGTGACTCAGACTCGCATAGACGATTTCTTCCACCGACATAACTTAGAATAAACTGATCATCAATGATCAGTTGCCCGTCATAGAAAAGGATCAACGAAATGATCTCTTGGCTCATCCTAAAGTATGCTTAACAACCAACTTACAATATTGTATGCTTAGCTCATTAAAAATTTAATCTAATGAATTTTCCTAAACAAAATGAAACATAAAAAAAAAAACTAAAGACCTTTTTGACAAAAAAATTATACTCTATCAATTCGATCGTAATTCCACTTATTCTATGCTCACACATTCCTATATAAATGAAAGAGTGTTATACTATCCATCCTTCTGAGATTTCAAGCAAACTAAGCACAGTTAGTTGAAAGTCTTAAGGAAATTCACAAATCATATTTTTGCATAACCTTTCAAATAAAAAACCAAAAGTTAATTCAATGTGAGAAACCTGTGTTTAGCCAGGACCAAAGGACCGATCAGCGTGTGGTGGGAGGCGACATGGAGCCAGAATGTGGTGGAGCGGATCGACCTGCTGCGGGATGTCGCGATCACGGGGTCTCCGGTTTTGTTTTGTCGAGGAGAAAGAAGAAGAGTCGACGAGGTTTCTTCGATTGGAGATACTTACAAAATTGGATGAGTCGCTCGATTATGGACCAACTTTACGAAAGCTCGATTTGATCTCGACGGGCTTCCACCTCGGTGATAAGTGGTGACAGCATTAAATGGAGATTGTACCTAAATTAAATTTTTTTTAAAGATACTTAAAAAGTTAATTTATATTAATTTAATACTTATTTTTGCAAAAAAAAAAAAAACTTCTTTCTTCTTTCTTCTTTCAAGCGTGTGATTGTCTACTCCGATAATAACCTATTACTGAAAGAGTAGATTAGAAGGGCCAAGGGAAGCGAAGGTCACTGTCACAGCATCTCACTAGTCCTCGTTTGGTATGCCTCTTCTTGACCGTCGTTGGAACCAGCAACTCTGCCACGGCTGCCGGTAAGTGTAACCCTAGTTATAAGGAAGGTATAAGAAGAGGTGGAGGACGTGGACATGATGGATCCAAGTCTAGAGCTTCAGGAATCCGGTTGGGAGGAGCTGAGGAAGGAGGCGAGGAAGATCGAGGGGGATCTCGATATGAAACTCTCTTCGTATGCCAAACTCGCGGCCAGATTCACGCAATCTTCAGGTATTTCCCTCTGCTTCCCGTTTACCAGATCTAACCTCGAAGTTACTGGTGAAATTGGTTTAAGAGTGAATTTGATGGCTAGATTTGGGATCGAAAGACCTCTTCTTCCATAGCTTCCTGTTTTTCATCCGCCGCGGCTTCACATTGTACGTTTAATGTAGCGGCTTCGTTTGGGAGGGCTTTTTTAGTGCGTTTTGATTTTGAGAGCGTGAATTTTTAATTTTGATATTAAAATCCACCATTTTACAATAATTTTGTTTAGCTCTTTAAGAAAATAATAAATTTTAAAATAATTTTAAATATCTTAAGGAATCAAATTAAAATGAAGCAAGACGTTCTTACGTGCTTTGAATAAAATCCACCATTCCACACAAAATAAGTTTGGAGCCGGAAAATAATCCCCAAAATGGGGGTTTACATACATACCACACAATTCTTATGCATTTATATATCTAATAAACTTATTACATATATATATATATATATATATATAACATCTCAATCTTTAATATCACATCAAAATATCAATTTATTCACTTTTAAAAAATTGAAATGCATCTTTTAAGATAGGTGTTAGATACGTAAATATCTAACTTTAGGTGTTAGATATGTAAATATATAGGAATTGTGTGGTATGTCTAATAACTCAAAAATCAACTTTATTCTTACAATTTTGTCATTTTATGATCACGTTTTCTTATTTGGTTTGTCTCTTGTAGCAACCTTTATAAAACTGTTTGGTGGTCAATATGTATGATCTGAGTTAATCCGAGAAAACTATTTGTGTTTCAGTTGGTTTGCTTCATTATAGTTTAAAGCTCCAACTAAGCAAAAGAGACCTATTTTACAACAGATTTGTGAAGGGAATTAATTGTTAAATAATGTAATTTTATTTCTCTCCCACCAACTTTACTTCAGCCCAAGCAAGAATTTTTTTGGTTCATGTAAATGTTTCATTTTGCATCTATTTTTCTCTAAATCATATAGCCCCAAGCAATAATTGGTTAGATGTTTAAGAATTGATTTTGATTAATTAAGGATGTTAAGATAAATTTTACATTTTTATTTATTTGATTAGAACATTGCATTGATTTTTAAACTTGTTTCTTAATGCCCTAGAGTTTTGTTTCTTTTTAAACAAGTAAAATTGAAAGAAACTATTATATCTATGATTTAATAACTCTGTTGTGACACCACTTTAAAATGATCATGATACCAGACATTCATTCACTAGACTAGATGACTCATTTTTGTTATGCTTGAGATCTCCAGTATTTGTGCCTCACTTTCGTTGCAAGAGATGGAAAGATGTACTTGCAACCTTCATCTTGTGGCAACTTTCACGTTTCAACCACTTTGCAAAAACCTTTTGTAGCATGGTTGCCTTCTTACACTTTGGTAAGAAACATTGCATACACAAACCATCCAATATTAGGGATAAAACCCTGCACCAATAGCTGCTTCTCCATGGGCTGTGAAAAACTCCTTTGGTTGCCTGCAACAACCTACCTTTTTGGTTACGTTCTTAATGATAAACCAAAGAGCCCTTCGATAGTAAACATGAAAACAAAGAGGGAAAAGGGGAAAATCGAGAAAGGAATGTGAAAACAAAATGTTATTCACTTTAGGAAAAGCAAGTATATCTCATACAAGAAAGAAGATGGGTTGTATTCATCAATGCACACCCAGGATAAAATTATAAACAAAAATTATAGAAGGCTTTCAAAAACTCAAAAAATATAGTTGAATAATAGAACTAATATAATAATCTCCACCTTAGTTCTTTATTCCACAGATAAATATAAAAAATAAAAAAGAACGTCAAGACTTCTCTCACCTCGTTCTCAACAAATATAAGCAATGTTGATTTTGTTCACAGTTCTACTATCAATGCAAGTTTGACACAAACCATTTTTTTTAGGTACAATTAAAGTAGATACATTAAATGGACTAGTACTCTTGCGCACTAGTCTTTTGAACGTGTTTATTGGCCACATCCTTCAGATAGGTCGGTTGGAGAGCACCAATCTTGGAATAAGATTTATCATATGCTAGATATCCCTCAGGGGGTTGCTCAGCTGGCGGCTATTAGTTATCAATAGTAGCTGCACTGCATCTAGTATTGGCTCTTCTTTCTCACTCTTCTCTAGCACCACTAGTGCTAATTCCACGAATGTTTCTTTCATGGTCTATAGAAAAATGGTTTGAGATAGTAACACTAGTTTTACTTAATCATTAATCACCTTGGTCTCCGACCAAGATAGCAAAAGGTCCTTTCCATCTTTAGTGAATTTGTAGGTATTCTTGGAATCATCATGAATTTTTTTTATCATATTGCCAAGGTTGGTCTAAGTGAGTGTGATAAATATTCGTAGGCATGTCACATCATATTTACTCCCATAAGTTATCTCTAATAGAGAATTCTACTAAACACTATTGTTAACAAAAATCTCTTTCTTCGTCTTCAATTAGTTCAAGAAATATAGCTTAGAGTGCTTTTGTGTCGAAAGATTTAATTTTCCACCATATGGTTAGAGATGCCGTTCTCACAACTGTACATCTACCCCTTTATAATACATCAAAGTGTGGAAGATGTTGTACTTAAGCCATTGTTGCTCTTTTTTGGATTTCGGTTTATAAGATCTGTCGAATCACAAGTATCTCTGATTTATTTGCTGACAGTAGGTACTCATCCTCATGTCTATCATCCTTTAATTCCTCATTATTCTTCTCTTCAACTGGACGTTGTTTAGTGAAGGAGATCACTCTTTTATTTGGACAGTTGGAGGCTATATGCACATATTTATGGCACTAGAAATGCTTTCTTGTGGGAGGAGTGTTAGGGGTCTGTCATTTCAACCTTCTTCCCATTTGAGGTTTGACTTATCCTCCCGTTTGGTTGATTTTACATATCTAGAAGGTGTATTGCTACTTGATTTCATGGCAGATCTTTGCTGAAAGGTAGTGGTGGTTCTGATATTCTTATTATTGGTGCTCCACCTTCAAGACTAAAGTCTATCAATCTATCAAGGACCAATAAGGTTGTAATTGTATCACATTATTGATGTATGATCTTAAACCAATAAGGTAGTGGACTACAATATTCTCTTTTGGCGCCAACAACTCACACTTCAGCATTAGTTGCTTAAATTTGTCATATAATCCTTCACTGATTTATCTTTTTGCTGCAGATTATGAAGTTTATGGAAAACACCTATCTGTAATGATATATCTGTTGCAACTCTCTTTTCTTCTTAGTCCATGACCTTTGCTCTCATGCTAGAGCATGCGCTTCATATTCTCCTATCATAGAAAATTCTTCTTCTTGAGTTTGATAGTCACTAATTTGACTCTCTTGTCTTGGGTAATATCTTTGTGCCCAAAGATACGCTCCATCATTTGAAGTCAGTCAGTAAATTCATCTAGATCTATACATCCTTCAAAATTTGGCCAACTAATTTTCACCTTAAGATGATAATCTCTTCTCCTATACTAGATGCCAAATCGTTGTGGCATTGGTTCTTTGTCACTGATAATTTTTTGGTGAAAAGGGTTCCCTTCATCCTTTCTTTTAGGTTGGCCACCATTGTGGTTCTAGGTGACTTCACCATTTTGTTTACTTTCAATTCAGCCAACATACGTTGTAGTTGCAAGACTTTTTGCTGCATTTCTTTAATAGTGAGCTTTCAACTCCTCTTTCAAGATTTCTACTTTGTGGCACAACGGGCTTTCTTCAATAGTTTTTATGGTAAGTGAGAAAAAAGAGGAGGTTTTAGGTTTGGTCGAGGCTATAGGTGGGGGTGTTTGGGCTGAATTTAGTTTGGTTGGATGTTGTAGGGGGAAGTTTAGGTCTGTTGGGCTGGTTAAATATTTGGAGAGAGGGTTTTGGATGCAATTTGGTTAGGCAAATCAGATAAGGTAAAGAAAGGTGTGCCCAAGATGGATCTTGGGTTAACTCAGCTTTGATACTAAAGGACATCGTTCATGAATAAAATAAGAATGTAAGAAGGTGAATATAAGAGCTAGGATTGAGAAGAACCTAAAAATAAAGGAAGAATCTCGTGGCCAGTATTTGTAGAAGACTCGGAAAACTAGATTTGTTGGCTAGATAGTGACTTAATGAACCGGGCAACACGGTGCTATGGTTGGATGGGCTTGGACCATAACAAGCCGGTAGAACTATTGTTGTGAGGCCTTTAGAATAATAAATCTACATTAGGAATAGGCAATTGGTGGATGATTAGTGCAAGCAACTTGCTGGACAGTAAACTCTAAATTAGTTGGATGAATTCTTGAGTTGGTATTCAACTCTACCACTCAATCTCTATCAAGTTACAGGTACACCACTTAATGAAGAGTAGGATATAGCTCACACGAAGGGAAGAAATAACAAGCACCACTTTCTAATCTGAAGACAACAATAAAACTTGAACCCTAATGACTTAAGAACCTATTTATATCAAGCTAACTAAACTTAAACCTGAGATAATTGAATCTTTTCAAAATAGTTCCTAGACTAGCTCGATTCAGGGAACTTCGGTTTTCAATTTGGAACTTATTCTATAGGAGGGGAGGGAGTGGCGATGGGTTGTTTGGTTCTTGTATATAGTGGCGGACATAGTTTTTTTTTTTTTTTTTTAGGGATGCTTGATGAAGGAATCTAGAGGTGCCTAGGGCCCTCCAATAGCATGATAGGTACATTTTGCTTCGATATAGTTGATGTAGATACAAAAGTGAGAAACTCTTCTTCATGCAAGGAAAATTGAGAACATGAGAGAAATTTATTATCATTCCTTAATGGTCGTGTTCACTTGATGGGGAAGACAAGAAGTTTGGGTTGAGAGTAATAGAGGGAAAGAGAATATGATTATCAGCCATTATATGACTAGGAGAGGGATTTCAATCAAACTTATATTCTAAATATTTATTTTCATTGTTGAGTAGAACTTTTATATCCCACCCCTATTTATAGAGTGGGTTTTAAAGCAATAAGGAAACAACTAAAGAAATAAAGTTATTAGTAGGTATTCTCCAAATAATGGAAGTTTTCATGTGAGGAATTCTCTTGAATTAGAATGTTTTCATTTCTTATATGACAATACTAAAATAAAATTCAGTATTAGATTAGAGTTAGATTTGATGACAATTTAGATTGTGTTGTTGATTTTCTTATAATGATGGTGGACTGCATCACCTTAGGTATAGTTCATCTAGATGTGAATGCAATTAGGAACATATGCAAACATGCTAGTACAATGTAAAAGTGCCCATTGGTTATTAAACTAAAACTTTAATTATTTTAGTAATATTTGCTTAAGCTTCATATTAAAAGATGTAAGATAGTTCATGGTTTCCTAGTTTTATGTGAAATATAAGAAAGCCTCAAATTAGAGGTATAAATAATGTGATTTCATTGACCTAATTTCTTTGAATGCCATAGATGATGTTAATGAATGGTTAGTAGGAAAGATTGTATGATGTGCTAGATGAAGTAAATGAATTAGTGTTTTGTGAAGAGTTGACCTAGAATGCCTTTGCAAGAGTAGGTGGTGTTTATGAAATATATTCCAATATTTGAGAAACTATATAAAAATAAATCTTCATTTAGGCATAGAATACTTGTGAATGTGCATGACAATGATGAGTGTGATGAAGAAGATTGTAATGCAAGAGATATTAACGATGAAGAGGATGAGGCTATTTTATTTTATGATGAACATGATAATCTATGGTTGAGTAATTTGATGTTTGATTTTGATTATTTGTTTTAATAAAATGATTATTCATGTTTTATGCCTATGTTTTCCTTTGAAAGCATTTATGATTATATTTCTTTATGGAAGTTTAAGCTTCATTTTCTTTTTTATTGTTGCCCTATTATTATGTCTTACAACAACTATGGTAGTTTTCTTTATCAATTTATTTGCTTGCTTTGTGATGAGAGCCTTTGGTTAATCTTCATATATTTAAAATGTAGCATAAATCCTCCCAAAGTTACGAGGGGGGTTTAGGCAAGGTACTAAATGGTAT
This sequence comes from Cymbidium sinense, assembly GCA_021442155.1. Lineage (NCBI taxonomy): Eukaryota > Viridiplantae > Streptophyta > Magnoliopsida > Asparagales > Orchidaceae > Cymbidium > Cymbidium sinense. The sequence continues at coordinate 15,927,083 of CM038232.1, read as the reverse complement.
ACTATATTTGCAAAATGATTAGTATAATAGCCCCTATAAAGGCTGAGTAAAGCAAAATCTATATAGACTGAAGCAAGCACTACACAACTAATAAAGCACCGTCCTAGTGTAAATATTAAAAGCTGTTATAAACTAGAAATCAAAATGAATAGGGTGGGGTTGTGTTGGTGCAACAAGCAAAATGATTTCTCTTTAGCTCCTGTATGTTAAAATTTAAACAATCTTATATTCTACTTATGTGACACTTTTTAGTAAATTTCACTCATATATTATGGAATTATTAATAAAATATTCATGATTTTTTAATGATTTACATTACTCTATATTTGACCATATTGTACTATTCATTATTGACAAATATGAGCTAGAAGTGATGCAAAATGATTTGTGCATAATTGATTTAGCATTTCATGCAGTTCTCAACATGTTAAATGGAGGAGGATTCCTAAAACCGATGCCAAATAGGTAAGGAGAAAGCTAATGTTGTCGATGATGATGCATACAATTATCCCATGAATATAGTATTTATAAATTATTCTCGTTTCCTTGCTCATCTTTCTCTCTTCATTTATTTCTCTTTAAGTCTTTCCTGCCGGTTAATTTGATAATCTGATCTTTGATCAAATTTGGTAAAATCCTAATTGTTTCTCATATTTGATAAATCTAACCAAATTCAAGATTAAATCTCATAATTAGAAGCCAAATTCAATCTATTTGGTGGGATATTGGGGTTAAAACAAGTTCGTCCATACATTCTTGCCAACAAACGAATCCTTGATCCATATTTCGTAGTGTATCTTCCAGTCCTTAAATTGTTTTGGTTTGGTGTAACTTTTTGACTTTTGGTGATGCATTTTTAACTTCACATGCCACTCGTATGACCAAAACATTCTGGTTTTAGAGGACCATTTCTTATGTGCACTTGAATTTAGCCGTCAGAATTCATGTAAGATTTCTTTAAATTTGTAAGCATATGGTTCTCATTTTTTTTACAGATTATTGTCATATTTGAAGCCATTTGGATGTGCTTATCACTTTTTTTAAATTAAAATGATAGCTTGGTCTAATTTGGGCGGTGCTATGAAGTTGCTATCTTGGATTTTGTTTGTAGAGGACCAAAGTATATCTTCCAGTTTTTTAATTGCATTTTTCCAGGTATTGCGGAGAGTGGATCCCCTAGTATTGGACCAAACAGATCATGGAAGTCTATGGAAATGGAAATAGAGTCTTTGCTGGAGAAGCTACTAGACATTAATGATTCCATGAGTCGGTGTGCCGCATCTGCAGCATCAACTACGTCTGTTACACAAAAGTTAGCAAGGCACAGGGATATACTACATGAGTATTCACAGGTACTTTTAGTTAATTTACTTCATGCTAGCAGCAATTAGGAGCATTATCTAGGCCAATGTGTGTTTGCTTGTTTTGGTGAATTTATTGCTCTATGATGAAAGTTCAAGGAGTATGACACACAAGGAATCCATCTGATGGATGAAAATGAGGATATATTTGGTATCACTAATAGTAATATTATGAAATTTGTAATCTTGAAATTTAAAGTTTATGGGATTTAAAAAATACTGTAGATTGGTTAAAGGATTTAAAAACAAGTTATGGTCAACAATAAGTAGCCAAAAAAAAGCGATGAATACTTTTTGTGAAGAATGAAGGCTCTTGTGAGATTTATCTATTTTTTAGATCAATTTGTTCCCTTTGTATATGTTGCATGAAAGTGAGAATCCACATTCTCCACATCTCATGATAGAGCATCTCTCCATAAGTCTTTAGCATGGATAGATAATCCCCGACTATTCTAGGATCCAATTATTTTATTTTTTGTTGTTTGGATGTGCTAAACCAAATTACTTACATCCCCAGATTGTTGTTTTCTATATTATTTCATTTTCCCTCTTTTGAATCTAAGCCCAAATACCTTACCATAGCCGCATCCTAATAAAAAATGGAGAACCTCTTGGGGACAATCCACCAAGGAAGAATAATCAATGAGGAATTCATGTACTCTCTATGGAAGAAATGTTGTGAGAAATCATATAGTTACAACGTAAGCTCATTGAATTTGAGAAAAGACAGCATGAGGAGGTCATCTATATCTACAATGGTGACCCTCCTAAAAGAAAAGATGAAGATAACCATTTTCACGAATAAATTTCTAATGATGAAGAACCAATGTTGCAATGGTTTGGCATTGAGTGTAGGAGAAGAAACAACGATATTGGGGTGAAATTGGCTTATTGGATTTTGAAGGATATATAGATCCAAATTAATTTATTGAGTGGCTCCAAATAGTGGAGTATATCTTCGAATATGAAGACCTTTCCTAAGATATGAGAGTCAAACTAGTGATCATCAAACTTAAGAATAGTGCTTATTTGTAGCGGGAAAACTTGAAACACATACGCTAGTGTGAGGGCAAGAGCAAGATAATGTTGAAAAGAGAGTTGTAGCGTAAATATGTCATGACACTACATATATGATGCTTTCTTAAAGCTTCATAATCTATAACAAAGAGATATGTGCCGGATCCGAAAATTCGTCACTGACCTCTTTTGGAAAAAAAGAAAAAGAGTTAGTTTTGGTGTGGTGAAAATTTCGGAAGCGGATGAATAGTAGATAAGACACTACTGAGATTTCGTTCATTTGGTGAGAACTTTTATATCTGTTCTAGGTTTCTATAGCAATAGTTAATTACCTCTCAATCGAGAGCACTTTCGATTAACATGAATCGTTAAATAATGAGTATATAATGCAGTGAGTGGAGTTTAAAACTTATGAAATTTATTATTTTAATTTAAAACTTTTGTGGAACGATGGCACGTCCCGATCTGGTTCCCATCGGTCATGATCACGTCGGCTGGTTAGAGGAGGTAGTCGGCCAACCCACCAAGGATCCTTGTAGAACACATGGGTTACGTCGTCCGTGTCGTGTCGCAGGGTGAAGTTTGTCTCAGGGACAAATATAAATCGGCCTTAAACATATAGCTTTTGCCCCAAATACATTCTACATTTCACCAAAAGAAGCTATCGAACATCTGGGTTCTTTGTGTGGTAATTCATGGTGTCTATCAGTGAAACACGCCAGGTCAATCGCCATTTATGTGGAAATGCAGAACATGAGACAGACGCTTTAGGAATATTTGAGTGTGAAGTTAGTTATCGATTTGACGTTAATCTTTGTGAGAAAGTTTTTTAATTTACCCAGACAAACATGGAGGGTGGATTAATATTTTTTAGTTTTAATTTAAATAATTCATTTATTTTTTAAATTTATATTTTGTTATTTTATTTAAATTTTGATCATTTTATGATTGATTTAGAGTTAAATATATGATCATTTATCATCAAATTTTAATTATAAGCATTTTCTCGATTAGATAATATCAATTGATCTTTTCACTCACTGATTTTCTATAGGATCGATCTAAATTAATAGTCTCAAAAGTTTAATCCTTCAAAATCTTGTCCATATCGTAGAGGATCGGGTTTGACTTTTCTTCGAGGTTTGATTTTTAGAAGTATTTAGTTAATTCATATCTTGTATTAGACAATTAAACTACCGGATATTATTAGTTTGAATTCTTATAATATCAAATTTTTAGGTTTTGTTAACTTCCATTCAAGACCGATATATATAGAATTGTTCTTTTTTGTATTTGACTTGCATTTGGATTACATATTTTCAGATATTTGATTGACACTTCAACATATATCATGCTTTTAAAATTGTATGGGCATATGAATGCCTAAGTTGAAATTAATTTGACGCGATGAAATGCAAGCATGTATTTGGATAGGGGATTTTAGGTTAACCCAAGACCAAGGATTATGTATAGCATCTGTCTTTTATATTTGATATGGTGATTACTTCAACATACATACAAGATCTTTAAAATTTGTATGGGCATATAAATGTCAGTTGAAATATAGATGTCAATTTCAGTTAGTTCTTGATATGACTTTTAGGTTTTGTTAACGGACGGTCAAACCCAAAGATAGCGATTCTTTTATATTTGTATATTGCATTTGGGTAGATATTTGATTGAATTTGATCTATCAATATCACATTCTTTTTTAAAGATTATTGCTAGACGTATGAATATAAGTTGAAGTAGTTGAATTTGATATATGATGTAATGCAAGTATGAAGTTTTGATAAAGGATTTTTTAGGTTTTGTTAGAACTCAAACCCGATATGTGTAGATATGAGATAGATTGATATTCATCAGGGTATACGTAACATTATTTAAGCTCAACACTTACTTATGTGACAAATCGAGTAATAGGGATTCAATACTTTGGCTTTTGATCAAGTAAAATATTGTTGATGTAAGATAAAGATTATCATTTATCTAAGTGTATGTTATGAATCGCATATAGGCCAAATACCCTTTTTTTTATATGCCAAATCAGCAAGCAATAGGGGCTGAAATAGAATACTTTAAGAGTCCTTTTGATCAATTGTAAGGTAATGGACCTAAAATACTTGGCATTTAATTGAATATAATAAGCATATTGTTTGAGCCAAAATCTCATTTTACGCAACAAAGAAATGGTAGAAATAAATCACTTTGAGCTCATTTAATCAATCAAATAATATCCAAAATAGATATAGGCATTTGATTGGAAATATAGTAGCATGTTGTTTGGACCAAAATCTCCTTTACAAACTAGCAAGGATATGAGTTGAAATAAATCACTTTGATTTTAATCAATTGTAAAGTAATGATCTAAAATAGATATACATTTGATTGGAAATATATGGTAAGCGTGTTGTTTGGGCCAAGAATCCCCATTTATCAACAAATCGCCAGGATATGGTGAAATAAATCACTTTGAGCCCATTTAATCAATTGTAAAGTAATGGATCCAGAATAGATATAGGCATTTGATTGGAAATATAGTAGCATGTTGTTTGAAAGAATCCCTTATCATGCAAATGAGGATATGAAATAAATCACTTTGAGGCTATTTAATCAATTGTAAAGTAATGGATCCAAAATAGATATATATTGTTTTGAAAATCCTCTCCTTATGTAACAAATCGAAAGGATATGAGTGAAATAAATCATTTAAAAAAAAACCCATTTAATCAATGATCCATAGCTGTTTATCATGGGGAGGAGAACAAAGATATGAGTAGAAATATATGTCATTTAAGAGACAGTGGATTAATTAAAATCCTCCTTCACGCACTCATATAAAGACAATCTTCATTAAATTTTATTAAGAAGATATGGAAAGAGTTTTTTTTTTCTTCAAATCCATTTTTTTTTTATGTCATTAATGAAGTGATAAAGATGTATAGGCATCGCATACATGCGTATGCGTGTGATATGACAAATAACATAAATTTGGATATTTCCTGCAGTCTGCATAAAGCACGTGTCAATGGCGTAATAAATGATAAGGGGAGAAGGTGGGGAAGCTATAAATAAGATTCACCTCATGAATCCTTACTTTCTTACTTTCCTCTTCTCCCTTATACTTCTGAGTTTGAGTTCTTTCAATCTTACAAGAGTCAATTTGTCACTTAACTTGTAAGTTCTTTCTAGCTGACATTTTTTATTTGATGTTTTTCATAGTAGATGTCATATCTCACAGTTTCATTTCATGTGTCTCCCATGTTTTCATCATGTCTCGTGAATATGTGTAGATCATTATAAAATAGACAAGTAAAATAAAAGAGATGACTAAGCTCATGTTTAAGCATATCCCAAGTATATCTCATAATGTCGTATGTAAAATTTTAGGATAAAATTTAAAAACATAATAATGGTACATAATGGGATACACGTGATGTAGCAAGTCAACACATAAGCATATTTGACATAAAGAAGATTAATCAATTCATGTCATATTTCACAAAATAGATAAACATGATATGAAAATTAAAAGCGTAAGCGTTATATATGACATATTTCATCCCTTTTCTTTCTTTATCCCTTTTTTTCTTTAAATTTCTATTCGGCGTTATCCCTATCAGGTCGCTTGAGACTAGGCCTTCCACCACGAGAAAGTACATGGTGGTGAGACACCCCGGATTTATTTGTCCGACGCCAAAAAGGCGTGCATGGGTTCGCGACAAGATTTTCTTGGCGTTGAACAACGTGAGCAATCTTTATATCATAACAGTTTTCGCGTTGGAACGCGTGAATAATTTATAGGATTTCCTGCGTTGGAACAACGCGTGAGCAGTCTTATCACGGTTTCCGCACGTTGGAACAATGTGAGCGGGCTTATCGTATATTTCCTCGCGTTGGAACAACGTGAATAGCTTATTAAAAGTTTTTCCGCCGTTGGATGTGAGCGAATGCTTATAGCGTAAGATAAATTTTAATTCACGTATATGAAATTAAAGTATAATTGATACCCGTAGCATCATTTTCATCCTCATTTCACTTGAATTTTGCATTTGATATATCGATAGCAGTATAACATAAAACTTTTAATTACATGTAAGAACTTTCTAAATCTAAAATTTCATATTTCGATTCATATATTTCTGTTAATAAGATATCAGTGATGAAATATACAAGTATGCAAGTAGGGACTAAGCTCAAAGCCAATCATTCCCTTTTCTCCTTCATTAGCAAGAATAATGTAAGGAAGTAACATGCTAAGCTCATATATATATAAACCTGAAATTTCGTTGAACTAAAACAATAAACAAGTAAAATATTCAAGCAAACAATCCTCATAGAGACAATCATATTAACTTTGATATCATATAGTTTTAGATTTTGCAAAACATGGGATTTGTAAGTGTTATAGCTTCTTTGAGATTTTCAGCTCCTAGCTTTACTAGGAAAGATCGCCAGTAGAACCTCTCCTTTGTAGGAAAGGCAAAACGAGGAGAAACAGGATAACAAACAAAACAGCAAGCTTAACTGACTTATATGCAGGAAGCTCTAAGTCTGGATTGTTAGATGTTGTAAAAAAAAATACAATCATCTGATAAAGTGCAATTCCAAATGAGCTAAAGGAACATTGACCAAAGAGCCAAGATATCCAAATATATGCCAAGGTATTCCAAAGCATGCAGCCTATCCCTGGGTTGATGCGTCCAACAAAGAAGAGGACGGACGAGAGGAAAGGAGGAACCGAAGCAAGGAGAATGAGCTCCTCGGCTCAACCTTAATTTCAGCAAATTGAAAGCTTGTAACATAAATCAAACATCTTAATTTCATACTTTTGCAAATCCAGAAAAGAAATCCGACGAAAACGGAAAGAAACCCCTTCACATATATTCATAGGACACAAATGGAAACAAAAAGGGATATGCGTTTATGTCATCAACAAGTAGAGTCATTTTCACATCTCCGTCCAACGCAATGTCAGCGTGCAAACCAGAAGTTGGGAAGAAAATAGCTATAGCGATACAACAAGTATAACTACATCCTTTCTCAAAAGACCAGCTTTTGGATGGGCAACAAAGAGATCTTCAAAGCATACAACCAAAGCAATAGATCTCAAAGAATCCAAAATCCAAAATTTGAAATCATGAAATCATTATATACTCATCACTTCCTTTAGGTAAAACCTAGATAACCCGCAAAGCAAGAAAGGAAGAGTGAATGAAACAACTGGAACTTCCTGAGGAAAGGAAGAGGAAGAGTTTGGTTGGTTGAAGCTTGATCCACACACTCAGCTCATGGGGCTCACTGAAGAATGGGCGGAGTCGCCGCGAGCGAGGAGGAAGAGGAGGAACCGCGTGTGGAGAGCTTCAGAGAAAGCGAGAAGCGAAGAGCTCGTGAGAGAGGAGGATCGTCGTCAAAATAGAACGAGAGAGCGATCATGAAGGGAATACGAGAGCTTCATGAGAGGAAAGGAGAAAGGGAAGAGTCGAATGAAGAGAATGTCGTGAATGAGGTCAACGTGCTAGCGCCCGGTTTCAGTATTAAGCCGATCGACCCCGATTGGTTTACTACGGCGTCAATATGGATTAGCGGGTTATTTTCATTGGTCGGCGAGGGTTAGATAAGGCTTAGGAGAATTACTTAGACTAATTACGTCGGCTTAATAATTATGATGATTAGCCTAATAATACGAATCATAATAATAAACCCGATATGAGTGTCAATTTGGTATTTTATTGTAACGACGCGACGCGATCGATTTTGTGATCGGAGGTTGTTCGGACAACGTCGGCGACGGTCGAAGTGAAATTAGGTTTAAATTGTGCGACATCGCGCTCAAATTGATCGACGTTCGCGCATACTTTGTCGAATTGACCGCGGAAGGCGTCGTTTGATAGGTTTCGACGTTTTGGCGACAACGTCGCGATCAATTTCGCGAGGTCGTTGGATCGTCGCTTCCGACTTCGATATCGTAATTTCATTAAAATTGATTTTAATTATTTGATCGATCATTAATTGATTGATATTTGCTATTTAATTAATTTTGATGCTTTTTTCGACACGTAATTAAATTTTCGATTTGAAGTGAATTTAATTGATTTCGATTGCGATTAGGGGGTTTTAACCTCTACTTCATTTATTTAATTTCAAGTGGCATATAGTTGTAGGTCAACAATATGTCAATGGAGTTATGCTAAACTGAGTTGGTTGAATTAAAGGAGAACACTAATGTTTGCTACTTGGGAGGTTTAAAATCATCCATCAGTAATGTGATATAATTGCAGCTTTATTAGTCCTTATGAATGTATAGATTTTAGCCTTTAAGGTGGAGATGTAACACAACAACAACAAGACTACTCCTCCCTTTAAGCAAGGATCTATCATGGGCTCAATTAGTTGGAGCATTTTTTTTGGAGATGTAAGATCAACCTTGTGAAAGGAGAGTGATTGAAAAGACTAGCTCTCCTAATATTATTTCCACCATGAAGTGTTTCATGCCATAGATATGGACATTTTGCTTCTAGTTGCCCAAACTAGAGAGTGTTTTTCTTCATAGAACAAAGTTGAGTTGAAGAGGTTGACATTTGAGGATTTAGGAGATGACATACTTGAGTATGAGTGCCAATTGCCAGTGGATGAGGTGGGTCCTACAAATAAAGCATGAAAGGGAGCAATCGTGTTGCATGGGATGCTTGTTATAATGTCTTTCTGTCACTTGTTTGAGCAGAATTATAACTAATAATCCTGAATGCACTTTTCTCATACTTTTTGTTATTAATGCAGAGTACAAGCTCTTCCCTTATTTATAAGTTGTCAACTATAAAAGCTTGCTTTCTGGCATCTGTTAAATTTAGTTGTCTACAACTCATTAAAACTAAATGAGGACCCATTGTTGTTTTATTTCCATTCGAATTACTGGTTTTGGTTATTATGCACTTGTTCGTGTTACCTGCAACAGCTTTTTTCATAATCATTTTGAATGTTCTTCATTCACTTACACTGAAGTCATGATTTTATTTCGTAGTTATTTTTTCTTAAATACTTGTATTTTTTCAAGTAAGAATTGATGAACTTCCGTTGTTCACATTTTCATCCAAAATTGCTATCTAGTCTTTAGCTAAATTGTATAGCCCTTCTTATGAGATGTAGTGGGGAATCCTTTATTCTTGACAACAATCAATGAATCAAAAAAATGAGGTTGTAAGTTAGAGGTACACTGCACCAATCCCTCAATATCAAGTGAGAGAAGGGGAGAGGGGGTCCCTTGGCAACAACCAACAGGGGTAGAGGATGAGTTTGGGTCAATCCTATTGGGAAGCTGCCCAAATCATCATAAAGTTCATATTATTCATATTCATTCATTTTACCGACTTGTCATCATGTATGTAGAGAGGCCAAGTCTGTGCAATATCTAAAGCAACCTTGCTAGCAAAAAATAAGAGTCCACTCAAAAACTTAAATAATATAAGAAATGGCAAGAAAATACATAAGGAACATATTGAGTTGTAGGCCGTCACTTCGGAGCATTTTCCAATCCACTCATGTTATAAGGGGAAACAAACTTCTAAATTTTCTTTGTAAGGGTGCAAGTACAGTACATATCATCATATTTTATATGTTTTGTATGCTGTAATTAACATGTATAACCATAAGTTAAGAAACCAAATGCAATATATGTTTGAAGTTATCAAACTTTGCAACTTAGGGTTTGTTTGGTCGGTTGTATTAGTAGTGTACTATATTTCATTTCTTTGCATTTTCAATGTTTGATATAAAACAAAAGAAATACAAAGTTTTGAGGGTTTTGCAATACCCCATTGCCTAGCTTCCCTTGCATTTGGAAATCACTCGATTTGGGAGATTATCAAATCCCGTCATGTGCTCGCATGTAATAAATCCCTTGTTGTTGTGTTCTCTTATGATTCACGCTCGTTACGACCCACATCCGCTCGCTATTTGTTATCAATTGTTATTGCCCGCCCACATCAACTACATGCGCCCTCTCTTGTCTGCATTTTAATGCATTTAAAATAAATAATAACAAACACAAAAAATATTTCAATATATTTCATTTACATTCAACTGAATAGTTTAATGTTTAGAATGCACATATTTTAACTATCTTATATTTTTAAAATATATGTATTTTGAAAACATCCAACCAACAACCCCTTAATTTATTCCAACTTAGTAGAGTTTTTCATGTGAGTAGTATCTGCTATGCCACATTTTTCTTTGTCCTCTTTGTTGTTTTTGTTGACTTATCTCTTTTTGAAGGATTCTAAAATATTTTTGAAGTTATTTTTATTTGAAGCATGAGTCATAGAGTTAAGGATCAGATTAGTCCCCTAACTATTTATAGAAGACCAAAATCATCTCAGACTAATTAAAATGACCAATTTAGTCCATTGACTACTTGAAAAGAGATTAATTTAGTCATACCATCCAGACTAACGGTTTGGTGTGTTAACATTAGGGTATTTTTGAAATTTTATTTTTTTCTAGATTTATGAAGTATCTCATATTTTTTTATTAATTTTTCTTTTTTATGCGTTACATATATAATCATATTCAATGAGATTGGATTAATATTATGCAGAGTTTTAAGCAAATAAATTTTTTGGCATAAGTTTTATATATTTTTAATTATATTAAATGTCTTTGTAATATTAACTTATTTTATAATTCCGATATTACCAACCTTTTCCGTTACATGTCTACTCATTTCCATCCAAATTCAAACGATAGGACCAAATTGGTCCATTTTTAGATATTCAAGGACAAAATTGGTCATTTTATTTAGTCTGAGACTATTTTGTCCTCTATAAAGTAGGGGACCAATTTGAATCTTAATGCCAAACAATATGCATTTAGATATTATCATGACTTTTCTTTTTGAATTCATTTTTACCGACTTTTGCTTCAATCCATCAAGCTACAAATGCCACGCTATAGTTTGCTCTCTTTAAGCAAATAAACTTTTTTAAGTGCTTGAAGTAATTCCAAGAATCATTTTATATGCTCTTTGTCGTTATATGAATAATGGAAGAAAAGAATTATCCAATATCTTAGCTACCTATTTGTTTACATGGACTTTCTCCATTCCGTTGCTTGTGCTTTCTACTAGAATACACATTTTTTGTTCGTAACATATTATGTTTAGTTGCTAGCGGATATACTGTGCAAACAAAGTTGATCTCAAGAGAGCTACTCTTAAAAAAGCTTTAGTTTGCATTGTTTGGAGGTTTGATATTAATCTTACAGATTAGAACATTATATTCTATAATTGACGTGGGCTATACGTGGCTAGTTTTCAAATTAGTTCCATGTGATCTCTCCTTATTTTTATTTAAAGTTCAATGCTATTTCTTTGTTATGGCGAATAAATGTATTTCAACTACATTTTATAATATATTGCTCATTACCCATTCACCATATCATTTCAGAGATTGATAATATGATAGTATGATGCCCACAACCACAGTCCAGAAAAACATTTTTTTTAAGTACCATAGCTGACTGGATTTGAATGTTACCTTTGTTTTTTAGGAGTTTCGACGAACCAAGTTAAACTTGAATTCCTTGTGGGAGCATGCGGAGCTACTTAACTCTGTCAGAGATGACATTACTGAATCGAAGGTGATGCAAACTTCTTGGTCCAGTTTTGCCACATCTTAATATTAAATTCTATATCTACTTAACTTTTTTTTTTTTTTAAGGCATCAGGAAGTATGTCACCAAGGGTGCATCTTTTACGGGAAAGAGCATTAATTCATGGAAATATAAACCATGTAAGAGTTGGTTATAAGCTTTTTTTTATGTGATTACACTTATGATGAAGCTATACAATTAAATTAACTCATGTCAAATGCTTGACTGAGATTTATGTGTACTGCAGAGGTATGTGGCAAAAGCCAAGATTTTAATTAATTAAAGGACTTTTGTTAAGCCTGTGGTATTGTACACCCTACAATTGAAGATTCTTTAGGCATTTACCTTCTCAATGTACCGTTACCAAAAAGTAATAATCCATCATAAATAAATATTTGACATCCAGCTGTTTAATTTTCAAAGTTTCACCTTAGCAGTTTGAAAATTGTTGCATGACACAAAGTATAAAGAATAATTACTTATATTTAATGGCACCTTACTAAATTAATTGCAATGAACTCTTTAGCTTCTTTATAGCAGTCAGGTTCATTGTATGCGAAGTTGGTACATGACACAATTTGAAAAATTCACAAGCCAAGGCATGCTAAATGCTACAATCATATGATTAGAGCACTTAGCTCCAATGTATGATATAGTTGATTGATCTTTTTATTTTTTGTAGTATTAAATTTTTATTACATCTGAGCATCTTTGAATTTCCTGAATGGGTTCCCCATCAATTTCTTTTTATGCATTTTTCCATCATTGTTATCACATCTTTTATGTCAATTATTTGGATTAGCTTTATGAAACTTTGTTCTTGTAGCCCCTTCATTCTCGTTGTGTGATACATGAGGTGTTTATTGTAACTGTCGAATTCCGATCTATCTGTAGAGTAACATCAGACTTTACTTTCGAGACTTGTTTGGAGAAGGAGGGTTGAGAAAGAGATGGGCTAGTTAGTAGCATTGACACGTGCTTTATGGAACGGGAGGTGTTTCATTTGGATGATGTAGTCTCTCATGTAGATTTACTTGGCCTTGAATATGGGACGAGTTTGCTGACTTAGTCCTTGTTTATGATGCCTTGGGCGAGTTAGTAGCAAGTTTACCTGTTGAGTTCGTGTGCCTGGCATGCTAAACAAGTTCACTAAGCACATCATGGTGAGCTTATTGAACGAGGTGGTGAGTTCCCTACTAGAGGTTGCTCTCCATTTGATGTGTCCCTTTAGCTATCAAGTTTGTGGCGACTTAATGTGGGATGAGCTCGATGTCAGGCTGGCTCGATCAGTTAGTTTAGAATAGCTCTTTGTGGAGGCTGCTTGGTATGAGGGATACACTTAGTTTCTCAATTTTCTTGTCCCTTGTAATGGCGAATGCAAAAAAATGAGTGAATTAGTAGTAACAAATTATTTTTGCTATAGGAATTAAAATTATTTGTGCATTTACTGTTTTTGCGAGAATTTTTAGAAAAATGTGTTACATCACATTTGCTTTAATCACTAATGTGCCAACTGGAAGGCCCCTTGCCTATAAATTGGGAGGTCGGTGAGTCAAGGTGTCATTAATCTCTCTTTTTTTGCCTTTGCAGAGTGAGTTGGTGTGATGGCTTCCTGTGGTATGATTGACACTATTGACAATTGAAGTTTTTAGTAGGTTGCTTTTGAAAAAGCGCAAGGTCGTTGTGGAAGCTGGGAGACAGAAATCAAGTCTCCCCTTAGATGTAATGAGTGCTGCGTCTGCCAAGATAACTCTTGTGGTGGGTGATGTGCCTATAGAAATTTCTCATGTGGTAGCCTACATTTCAGTTGAGAATCTTGAGATGAGTGTGCCTTAATAGGATAAGGAGGTTATGCTAGTGAGTGGCAAGTAAAGAGGGTTGCGATCTGCATGCAATTGTCACTATCACCCTAAGTTGGTGGAGGATTACCTCGCTGAGGTATTGTCATGTTGCATTTCTATTTTTTTAGTAAACACATTATCATTTATCTTTTAATTATAGGAAGGACTATCGAGTGGCTTTGGTTCTCCATTGGCGAGTAATCAGCTTCCAAGTGTTGCAAAATGTGAGTTAGTTTATGATAAGTTTCTTTTTTAGCAGACTGGTGAGCTTTTGTCTGAGTGAGCCTGTTTCACCTCATAATGTGTGAGTTCTTAGGTCGAACACATAGTAAATAGGAAGCATTGTTAATCTTGTAGTGGATCCCTAGTTTTAGATGACTATCTTAGTGAGTCTTCTCATCATGGTGACAATATTTGCTTTGAATAAAATTGGCACTATGGATGCTTGATTGTATTTCGTTGGAGCGAGTACGATTGAGGAGAGTGGGGTGACATTGTGTTCTCCTTAAATTTCTCATGATGAGGGGATTGTCTACAAAAAAAAGGGAAGCTTTTGCAAGAGTGGACCAGATGTGAACATCCTCTTCTTCTGTTTAAGTTATGCATTCTCCTTGCGAGCAAGTGTTGGGCCTAATTCAAGTTCCATCACTTCATGTGATGGAGGTGGGCGACAAAGAGCCTAGTGGAAGTCCCTAGCAGTTGGAGGCTGAGGTTGCCATCTTGCAAGCTAAGTTGGCAAACTTGTGATCTAAGTTTGACTCATTAAAGCAAAACATGAGTGGAGTAGTTGCCTCTAATTTTGTGTTGTTATGTGATGAGTTAAGAAAGTTGCGAGTAGAGGTGGTGGTTGCTCATCACTGCAATGAGTTGACGGGTCTTTTCAATTTATTGTAGGTGGCGAGTTCGTCTTGTACTACATGATAAGGAGAGAATATATAACTTATGATGTACTTTGACAATTCTTTAAAGGGCAATATTATGATGATTTGTAAAAAATGTATAGTGACGAGTGCGTTGGAATAAATGCTCGATGGCAATAAAATTTTGTATTTGCTGAGTTGGCTTCTATTTTTATGCGCTTTAGCATATTTTTTACACCTGTGTTGAGTTAGTGCAATTTATACTTGTGGTGAGTACGTTCTGTGAGATTTTGTCATGGATTTCAGTGTTGGATTTTGGTGGGATTTTGTAATAATGATGGGAGATTTTACCATTAATGTTTGATTTGATGTCGCCTTAGAAACCAATAATTTTATCTTTTATAAATATCTCTTCATGGTGGTTGAGGGCCACTTTGTGATATTGTACAAGTTTGCTTTGTTTTATTTCATTTCTTTCTAGTGAATGCATTCATGGTAGTAATGAGGTGTGCTCTCCCATTTCTAGACTCCGAGAACAAGTCCTCAAGTGCGACCACTTGTTGGTAGACATGGCTTCTATGGGGTATTGTTCTAGCAACACGAATTTTCTTATCGGAGTTGTTCACGAGGATAAGCGTCTTAATATGGTGTATGACGAGTTGTGTGTGCCATACAATCATTTCAAGCTTGGCTTTCAATTCTTGATATGCCCATCATTAGTGAACATTCATAATTTTTACAGATTGGTGCCAGCTCAGCTATTGTCAAATTTGATCACAAGTATAATAACTTTTACTTCTTATTTGAGGGGGGGGAGCATATCCCTTGGAGCTTGATGTTGTTTCATCACTTATTTGCTGCTAAAGCCTACAAGGATGGACTGTTCAATTTTCTGTAGTGTAAATGCAGATCATTGCAGTGGTTTATAAGTTTAAGAATCAGATATATTGGTTCCTTTTTGTGAAGAGCACAATATGATGATTAGTGTTGACCAAGCCCATTCTTTTTGAATAAAGAAAGATATTTATGCCAAAGTTGAGTGCAGCAGAGGCTGAACCCCTTCCAAAAGCTCTGAGGAAGAAGATTTGCTATCGACCTCATTTCAAGTTTGGTTTTATTTAAGATTATTGTTGATACTAAGATTATTAATGTTATAAGTGTCTATGCTCCTCAAGTAGGTTTGGAGGTAGTTAAGAAAATTTTGGAATGAATTAGAGGGATTAATATAAAAGATACCTCTAAAAAAAAAAGTTATTGGAGGAGATTTAAATGGACATGTTGGTAGAGTGGTAGAAGATTTTAAAAGTAAAAGCATGGTGGTTATGGATTTGGGTGTAATGAAGAAGGTAAGATTATATTAAATTTTGCTTTTAACATGATTTGTAGTTACTCTTTATTTAAGAAAGAGATGAACATATTATTACTTATAAAATGGATCTAGTAAAACACAGATTGATTATTTTGATAAGAAAAATAGATCGTTTAGATTGTAAAGATTGTAAGGTCATTCCAGTGAAAATCTAAGTCTGCATCGATTGTTAGTTTTAGATTTTAAGATGAAAGGTTGTAAGAGAAAAAATAAATTAAATTATTGTCAGAATTAGATGGGGACACTTAAAATAAAAATATTTTAAGAGCTACAAGAGATTAGAATTTGGGATGTTCATGAAGAAGTAATATTATGTGGGAAAAAAATAGCAGTGAAATTAAGCAAGTTGTTAAAGATGTCTTGGAGAATCAAAGAAAAATTATTTTAATAAGAATAGTTATTGTGGTGAAAGTGTCGAAAAGATAAAAATAAAAATATTATTATAAAATTTGGTTTAAATGTAAAACTGAGAATTGAGAAAATATAAAGTGGCGTAGAGATTTTAAAAGATATGATGAAAAATTTAGTGATTTATACAATAGATTAGATACCAAGGTGAAAGATGTATGTATAACTTAGCCAAAAAGAGATGAGAAGTAAAGACATAGTTAGTGAGGTGTATTAAGGATGAAAATAATAAAATATTTTTTTTAGAAAGGATATTGAAAATAGGTGGATGAGGTATTTTGATAAACTTTTCAATGAAGGATCTGAAAATCGATTGATTTTAGCAACCTTAATACCCTAAACAAAATAGAATTTCATTTTATCGTCAGATTAGTAAATTTGAAGTTAGTGAAGCTTTAAAGAAAAAATGAAATGTGGAAAAAGAGGGTGGATAATATTCCAATAGAAGTGTGGAAATGTGGAGAAAGAGTTTGTTGGTTCCTATATTTAAGAATAAAGGTGATGCACAAGAGTGTGCAAATTATAGAGGAATTAAGTTAATGTGCCATACATTAAAATCATGGGAGGGAAATATTGAGCATAGGTTACGATGTGATACTGAAGTTTCTCACTGTCAGTTTGGTTTCATGCCGGGTAGATCTATTATGGATGTTATACATTTGTTAAGGGGTTTGATGGAGAAGCATAGAAAGTAAGGAGGATCTACATATAATATTTTTTGATTTAGAAAGCTTATGATAAAGTTTCAAGAGATGTTCTTTGGAGAGTTCTAGAATAGAAATGAGTTAATATTGGTTATATTCAAGTCATTAAGGATATATATACTAGAGTTGTTACTTGTGTCCAAACACAAGGAGGATTGACAAAATATTTTCCTATTTCAGTTGGATTACATCAAGGATCAGCTTTAAGCCCTTATCTTTTACTTTAGTTATGAATGTTCTTACTAGGCATTTACAAAGATGTACCTTGGTGTATGCTTTTTTGTGATGACATTCTTCTTGTTGATAAGACTAGAGGGAGTCCAACAAAACTTGAATTATGGAGGTCAACTCAGAGTCTAAAGGTTTTCATTTAAGTAGATCTAAAATTGAATATATGGAGTGTAATTTTAGTTGTAGAAGTTAGTGGTAGTGTTGTGACATTAGGTGAATAAGTCATTAATAAGAGTGAGTGTTTTAGATATTTAGGCTATTGTTCAAAATGATGGTGAAATAGATGGAGATGTTATTAGTAGAATTCAAGTTGGATGGTTGAAGTGGAGCAATGCATCATTATGTGATAGAAAAGTTACACTTAAACTTAGGAAAAATTTTATAAGATGGTGGTAAAGACCGCACTAACTTATAGTGCAAATGTTGGCCAATAAAAGAGAAGCATAAGGCTAAGTTAAGTGTTACGAGAGATGAGGGCTTAGGTGGATAAGTGGCTTTACTCTTAGAGATAGAATACAAAATGAGTATATTCGAAAAAAGTTGGAGTAGCTCCGGTGGTAGATAAGATTAGGAGAGTCACCTTAGATGGTTTGGCCATAAAGCGTTGGTCGTCCGATGACCTGATTAGGAGAGTAGATGCATTAGATTTGCCTTATGTTAAGAAAGGTAGAGGTGGACCTAAAAGACTTGGTTAGATGTATAAAAATGATCTTAGTATCTTGATTTAAATGAGAATTTGACACATAATAGGACACAATGGAGACAAAGGATTCATGTAGCCGACCCCACCTAGTGGGATTAAGGCTTGTTGTTGTTGTAGATCTTATAACTTAGAAAGGCACCGCTAAATCTCTCTTCTGCTTAATGCATCTCGCCAGATTATAAGTTAGAGCATTCTTTCCTCTTAACTTTGAGGGATCTTTAGATTGCTTGGAAGATAGAAAACATGTTTTCAAATTCTGTATTTGGTTGATATTTTTTAAGAAAAAAAACTGTTAATTTGTTGGTTTCCATCATTTCATTCAATGTAATTAATTAAAAATTCATATTTATTTTAAACTTTCAAGGCGCCATAAAATCCATCAACACAATAATTTTATATATCTGCAAGCAACAGAATTACCCTTAATCATGACTCCTATTTTTTACTTCCATTATGGTAGCAGCTTATGTCTGTGGCAACTAAGCTCTTGTGTTTTAGATGGATGAAGTGATAAACCAGGCTCAAGCTACAAGATCAGCTCTCGGCACACAGCGAGCCTTCTTTGGACAAGTTCAGGGCAAAGTAAAGCAATTGGGTGATAATTTTCCGAAGATCCGCGGCCTATTAGGTATTCCACTATTTTTTTTCTTCATTCAATTCCATGTTACTATTAAGAAAAAATATTGAGTTAAATTAGAATGATCATTAATTTTATTTTGAGTTGCATTTAATATATTTCCATTGATTAGTAATACATTAAACTTATTTCTAAAGTAAAACGAATAATTATAACTGTAAAACTCATCTTCATTAAACTTGAGTAAGGATATATTTACCCAAACTATCTCTCTTAATTAATGTCTAATTTTGCTTAATATATTTTTATAATTTTGTAATGAAGGTGCAATCAGAAGGAAACGCTCGAAGGACACACTCATCCTTTCAGCAGTCATTGCTGCCTGCACTCTTTTTCTAATTATCTACTGGCTTTCAAAATAATAGAAAAGATTTCGAGTCTTTACCTGCTACAAATTAAAGGTTGGGAGCAGATTATTTAGTAATTTTGTCTTGTATTTTTTCACTCATCCCAAACCTAATTTCCTTTATAGGAAATAAAATAAAATTGCTGGAAATAGGTATTTCCTTATTCCATTTTCCATTTCTTCATGAGTTATATATATATATATATATATTAATTTAGGCTTGCCAGTAGTCTATCAAATCTGCCATTAATGTAACTTCATAGGGATCTCAAGGGTTTTGGTTATGCAAAGATTTCTGGAGAGAGCTTTGCTCTCAATGAAGTTGATTGTTTTTGTAACAGTTTTATACCTAATGTAGGTGTAGGCATGTGCACATTAAATATTAAATACATTTCAAAGTAGTAGTAATGTGAAAGAATGCATAGAAGCAGCAAAATGGTATTTTTTTTTTTTTTTAAATGGTAATTTATTGATGACTTTAATTTTTATTTTGGTTTTAATATGCTAAAGATTTGCTACCAAATTAGTATAATTTAAGCTGATTTAGGCAACATAATCTGTTATATTTATCAAGAAATATTAATTTTGGTATAAGATTATTTTTTGTTAATTTTTATTCTTGGCAACATAGTTATATAAAAGATGTATTTTAACTTATTATGTATTTATTTGTTAGAAATGTTTGATATTTCATGTCAACTTTAGCAAAAATTGTAAATTGTTTTTTATTGAAGTATTTTTATTTTAACATGAGCTCTAATGATAATTAAATTTAAAATTAATAGAATTAACGATTATAGCCTGTTTTAAATTTAAGTTTTTTTTAATTAAAGAGTATTATATTAACTCTTTTAAAATTCTTCTGAATATTCAGAAATTGTCAATTTAAATATTTTTCTTAAATTGCTTTCAGCATTAAAATCTATTTCTCTTGTAATAAATGACTATCTGAAGCACAGCTCTTCTATTTTTATTCAAATCAGTGCCCACAGGAAATTAAGGGTGTTGATAAGGTACTGGACAGAGAGGTTCCAGCTGCCTCCACTTATTTAAAGGTGGGCCCATTTATGAACCTCGTCTCATTTGATTATTACTTTTAGAAAAGAAATTTGTCTTCTCAGTTGAATGTATCATAGTGGTAATTTTATAATCATGGCTTCATTTATGATTGATTTATCATATCAATGGAGTTTGACCTAATCATAATCCTGGTAATATTTTACCCCACAACTTATAGTCAATGTGTATTGTTGTGATCATAAAGATTTAGAAAGATTGAATAAGTGTTGGATTTTACTTAATTTGATCAACTAGCGTTTTTGATTCAAAAGTTATTTTAAAGTATTTCAAGTATTGTCTTTTCTTTTGAAAAGCTAAAAGCAAGTTTTCGGTGAGATGGGTAAAACGCTTTTCAAAAGCTATTCAAAACGAGTATCAAAATCGAAATTCCAGGTTTTTAAAAATGCACTAAAAAAGCCCTCCCAAACGAAGCCTTAGTGATCGAAGATGCTCATCACAGTATGAGACATAATATTATACTCACTCATAAAATTTGTCCGCGAACAATTTATGCCATCGAATCAAATGATCAGAAGTCTTAAATTTCAAATGATTGAAGAAACTTTATTAGACATAGGATTGTGTCTTCCTCGAGATGTGGTCATCAGCTTTGCTATCTGTCGAGAGAATTTTTTCCCTTGGGCTCATATTTTAATGAGTAACATACTAGAACTTTTTTATTGCAACAATGTATACTTGTGTTGGCTTAAAAAGCTTAAAAAACTAAACTTTGTTTGCACTTTTTTGGGAGTTTTAAGAGAGCTTTAATAGATTTCAATGGTGGCTTGATTTCATTTTTCAAAGATTTTTCCTCCTTGATGACTAAATTTTTATTTAATTAGTGTGGTCGAGATTGCTTATGGCATGATAATGTGTTATGTACATTCATATATAAAGGCCAAAAATATTCTCAATTAAGAGCATTAACTTACACTCTAAGTTGTAAATTATTATTACCAAAGTTTTTTTGGAATTAATAATCAAATGTTTAGAATCTCCTAAGTTTGATGTTTATATCAACATATCAATCTAATATGCTAGAGTCTAAAGGACTTAAAGCTATGACTTAAGGGTGGTTGGCAGTGATAGCTAATGAAAACATCATGTTCTCACACATATAAAATCAATATGTTAGTCAAAAAGCATAAACAATAAAGTATTTTAGCTTCAATTAATTTTTTTTTCTTAGGAAAACATTTTGAATTAGGCTAAAAAAAATCTATCTTAGAAATTCTTTCAAGAATATTGAATTTCTTTGGTAACACTCAATTGTTATAAAATCCTCTCCGATTAATCTTAAACATCAATATTTAATGATATTGAAGACATTTTGAATTATATGGACATTGCATAAGATTAATTGATTTAAACATTCAAATATGACAACTTCTAACATTAAACATAATAATTTAATGTGTCTTCAATTCATCTACTTGGGAAACAAAATCACCACTATAAATAACATTAACCAAGCCTCTCATATGGCTTCTAATATCGATGTCACACATCCTATTGAGATATTTGATGACTTTACTTTTATCTGACTAATTGCATTATTGTATATGCATTTTTGTACACCCTTTCTCCTCATATAGTAAATATTTCTCTCAATTTATAATATAGTAAAACATAAGTCACAAGATTGAATGACTTAAAGGTTCTTTGGTAACACTCAAATGCATAACTCAAGTCTAATTATTTCCTCTGCATTCTTTTAGCTAAACTTAAATGAAAATAGTGATAAAGCATAAATAGTGATGAAGTGCAAAGTTTCATAAGTAGCTTCACCTAATGTAGTTGTAGTGTTTTATATTCTTTTAAAATAAACATTTGAAAATAGGAATGCCTTTAAGGTTTTATCTTGCAAAAGATTCACTCGAAGAGATAGAGATGATAAAATATTTTAAGTATTGTTAAAGATTGATGACTTTATATTGAAACCGCTTTTAATTTATAGAGTTTTAATATGAAGAAAATAATATAATCATCAAAACTTATATAAATATTTGAATATGTTATGAACCTATGTTAATCATATTTAGAAAATATTAATATTTAGATAATTTGTAAATTTCTCTTATTTTGGCTAAGGAGTAATTTTCCATGATTAATATATGGGTGGTTAGCCTAGCTTACCAAAATGACACAATAGTCCCAATTATCATAGAGGCAATGCCGAAGCGATGATGATACATTTACTAAGATTTTAGGTTGTGTAAATGTTCAAAAAAAATTATTTTAGGTTTTATTATATTCAAAAGTGTTTATTTGGTGTATTAAGAGTTTAGCGGGCCTATTAATGATTTGATAAGCCAAACATTGATTACATGGGCTAAAGTATACTTACTATCTTAAGTGTATTGTTAGTGGATTACTTACATGAGTATGGGCTTGATATAATTTTATTGAATTTCTCATGAATTTTATAAGGAAAACATTAATAATGTTCTTGAATGGGTTTCCAATAGGGCCATAAAGATAAAATTTGAGCATTCATCCACCTAACTACCCATAATACTAAAAAGTTGAAAAAGTATCATATGTCTTCATAAATCACTTCAATCATATGCTGATTTGAATCGAAGAACTTAAAGTTAGACCTTACATAGTGAATATAATACGCCTAACCCTCATTTAATTTATATTTAAAAAATTCTTTTGAAGCACTCAAGCAATCTATAATGGAACAATCACATCGACTTAATTACCACACTCATAAATGTTATATTTTGTGTAGCAAAATGTATAGAAGGGTAAAGACATCATCAAGCTATTAATTGAGATTTCTAGAAGAGTGCAACAACATGATTTTTAAAGGAAACGTTCGAGCGAGCTCTCGTTATGCGTGAAATCATACATGAAAAGAATACAAATATCATATAATCCTTGGGGGATGGCAATGAATTAAATTTATTTTAAATACATATCCTCCATAAAACCATACTATTCATTTAAGGTATGATTTGATATTTATATTTAAAATATTAGTGAATTATTTTAATTGTCAACCTTATAATTATTTCTCTTTGATTTTTAGTTTTACATATAAAATTTTTGGTGTTTTATGCTATCCTTTTATTTATTTATTTATGTTTGTGATCTTTGTACAAAATTACTTTATATAAAATTCTCTCTCTATTATCATGAATTTTATAACTAACAACAAATGTAAAAATAAATATTGATTTAAATTTATCTTTAAAATTAAGGTAGATGGAATAGCATCAATGAGATAGATTAAAATAATTGAATTATAATCACATTAATCTTTAATCATTTTAAGCTAGCTTTTATATTTATCAAGTGAAATAATATTAAATTAAATACATTCATATGTGAGAGATGATAATATTATATTCAATTTAGTTTGAGATGGGCCAAAATAAAAAGTCAAAATTTTAACTTTTGAATAGATAGAAATTTTAAATTAATTTAAAAAAAAGTAAAAAAAGAATTGCATGATTTTAATTCAAATAAATCTTAATTATTAGAATTTTTTCAATTACGAATTAATCAAAAAAAAAAAAATTTAATGTTTTTTATAAATATAATAATATCACAGTGCAATAGTTTATTAATAATAAAGTTATCGAAGTAAATGGACCAAAAAGAACTTTAAAATAAAGAAAAAACAACGAAGACAATGTCTTCCCTTTGTTCTTCCGTCTGCACCTTGCATCCCGGTCATTCCTCTTTCCTCTCTTCCCAGAGAACTGTCTCCGCTTGATCTCAGCCTAGGGTTTTGATCACAGCTCTGAGATCCCAATTCCGTCTTCGCTTCTGTATCTTCTCTTTCTCTTCTTGTGTCTTGCTTCAGATCTATCTGGAGTGCCGGGGGATCTAGTGCTGTGGCAGATTGAAGAACCGGCGTCGGATCGATCCGCCGTGCGGTTGTGGGTTGGAAGCAATGACGTCGACGATGCGCGGTCTCTCCGTGTTTATCAGCGACATCCGCAACTGCCAGAATAAGGAGTTGGAGCGCTTACGAGTCGACAAGGAGCTCGGTCACATTCGAACCCGCTTCAAAAATGAGAAGGTCACCTTTTCCTGCCCATTGTATCAAAACTTTCTCTGGTAGAAAACAACAATTACTTTCTGAAATCTTAATCATGTATTTTTGATTTGGATAATCAGTAGAATTTGTTAGGTTCGTGATTTACCTGCCATGTTTGTACTAAGGATAGACTAGGGAACAGTTGTTTTTGAGTTTAGAAGGTAATATGCCAGTGGTGATGTGTCGGGAGCTGAATATTCTAGAGTTTTCTACAACACTATTTGAAGTAGATTGAAGCATCAACCGGAACTGAACTTCATTCTAGGGAAATGTCCTTTCAAAATCAGTCGCTATGTTGTTTCCATTTGAGATGATGCTCAGTGCCACTTGCTTGATATAAAATTGCGCAATGAAGTACGTGCTTTGAGGGCATGCCTCAGAGCGAGGCATATGATAAGCACTTTAAGGCTATACTAATATGAGGCCTACACCTCAAATAGTTGAGGCGTTTCTTAATGCCCTTTTAAAGAGGCATGCATCTATTTTTAGTTCTTGAGATGTTGAGTTTTAATTTTCTTATTTATAGCCTAAATGTCCCAAGTGATTTTTTATTTTAAATAAAAGCCTTTTTTTTATTCTACTAAAGTACTAGACATTATAAATTAATCCCTAGATCATAAAAAAAGGTGAAATTGGGTTCCCACTATTGAGATTTGCAGAGAAACTATAGTCAAATGCCATTGTCAAGATTTGTGGAGAAATCAAAGCTGAATATCTCCCTTGGGGAGAAACTTGCGCCGACATTTCTATGATGCAAAAAACATGAAGCTACTATTGTCGTGTCGATGTTTCTATAACCCATAACCCTTAATGCATTCCTTTTTTGTCTCCTTTTTTCTTCTCCTTTTTCTACCTTAGTTCATTTCCATTGTTCTTTTCTTCCTCATTTTATCTGTTATTTTTTTTCTTTTTATTTTCCCTTTTTTATTCTCCATTGTGGGTGCTTTTTTCCTAATTATTGGTTATTTGAAAATGGCGAAAACCTTTTTAAAGAATTCAATAGGAAATGTGGGGTACCATATAAAAGATATAGTATGAAAACACTGAAGTAGAGTGTCCAATGCAAGTTTTGGGGTATGGTAAGATATAATTATTTTAAATGCAATTGTTGTGTGAAAGAAGTTAAATGTGGTGTTATAGGGATGGAAGATCTTTTTGGTTATCATAAAAATGTTGTATCATGTATCAAAGTACCTGAAGAAGTAAAAGAATAAATTTGTGCATAAATGAATAAAATAACTATGTCAAAATATTTACCCCCAAAGATAGATTGATGATTGAAAAGAGTGAGCGATTTAGATATCTATGCTCTATTGTTCAAAATGATGGTGAAATAGGTGGAGATGTTATTAGTAGAATTCAAGTTGGTTGGTTGAAGTGGAGGAATGCATTTGGTCTGTTGTGTGATAGTACCGCTTAGACTTAGGGAAAATTTTATAAGATGGCGATAAAACCTACAATGACTTATGGTGCAGATGTTGGTCAATAAAAGATAAGCATAAAACTAAGTTAAGTGTTGCAGAGATGAGGATGCTCAGGTAGATGAGTGGCTTTACTCTTAGAGATAAAATGCGAAATGAGTATGTTCGGGAAAAAGTTGGAGTAGCTCTAGTGACGTATAAGATTAGAGAGAGTCGCCTTAGATAGTTTGGCCACATAAAGCGTCGGCCATCTGATGACACAGTTAGGAGAGTAGATGTATTGGATTTGCCTTATAAAGGCAGAGATAGACCTAAAAATACTTGATTAAGATGTATACAAAAATGACCTTAGTTTATTAGAATTAAATGAGAATTTGACACATAATAGGACACAATGGAGAAGAAGGATTCATGTGGCCGACCCCACATAGTGGGATAAAGGCTTGTTGTTGTTGTATAGATTGATGATTGAAATGATAATATGATTTTTTTATGGCAGCAGTAAAGATTCTACTTCTTCAATGCACAAATATCCAATAGAGGTGTTAGGGAATTTCTAGATCAATAGATGATGAATGTGGAGAACAAAAATAGTGACTGTATATGGGCAACCCTTAAGTGACTCCACAAAATGCCATTGGGGATTGTATCATGTTTGTATGAATGTTGGAAGGTTCTTTGATGATAAAGAGATTATTTTTAATATGAAAATTTTTCTACACCATTTTAATGTCATTATATAGGTTCATATGGTTGAGACCATAAGCTCAATTTCATGTATGAAGTTAGAACTTGTATATGAAAGGAGGAATTAAATAATGCTAAAACAGATCATTGAAGTGATTAAGAATATATATTGGTCATAATAATGTTGGATGGTTGGTCTAGTACAAAAAATAGAAACTTTATCAACATTTATATTAACAACCTCCATGGAACTATATTTTATAGTCTATTAAAGTGCTAGACAAGATTAAAAATATATAGTATGCTGTTAAAGTACTTGATGGGGTTATTGAGTAAATTAAAGAGCATATTATTATTCAAGTTATCACAAGACATGAATTTAATTGATGAATAAGTGAATGCATCTTTTGAACTTTGTGTGCTATGAAGTTCTATTTTTAGGCTATGTTCCCTTCAAAATGAAAAGCATCCCGTGGACATATTATATTGATTTAATATTTGATAAACTTTTGGACTCACCATAACATATGAATTGTTTTGACTGATAAGCCATTTTATTTATAATCATAATTGAGTTTTGGCCTTGATGAGAAAATTCTCTAAAAAAGAATTATTAGACACCTATCCACTAGATTTGCCATGACACACTTAACTTTCCAAAGTATCTTAGAAGCAAGCAAACTTTAGAGTATGTATCCATTTTTTGCATTAGTTAAGTTGTGCATGGGCAAAGAAATCAGAAGGGAAAGGAATATGGAAGATTGTTTTGAATGAGAGTATTTGGTTAAGTATAAGTTATGTTATCAGTACACTACAATTCCTTTGGTTTATGTCTTGAGAATAATTGATGCCGTGAAAAAGTCAATGATGAGCTTCATTTATAATATCATGGATGAGAACAATGAGTTGATATCATAAAACTTAAATTGATATGATAGAAGCTACGCAGAAATTTTGGAGTTCATATGTGAAAAATAGAAACTTCAACATATCACTAAATTTAGGGTCTGTTTGGGGTAGCTATAGTTTTTTGAAAAGCTGGTTGTAAAGTTGCTATGGAGAAAATAATTTTTTGAAAAGTTGTGTGTTATAAATATTTTTTTTTTGAAAAATTCAAACAACAGTTTTCTGACAGCCACCACACTCTAATAGCTCTGATTCTCAAAACTAGCTTTTCATCACAAAACTTTTTGAAAAGTAGCCAAAAGTAGCAAACACACATTCATGGCCGAAAAAGAGCAAAAAAAAATCATCCTTAATCTTGATCATTGATATCAATATGATGTAAGTCCACCATTCTAGTGATTAAATCCTGTTGAATGTTTGCTGATTCAATAGAGATGAGTAAGCTTGATCTAAAACTTATAACTTTCAAAAATAAGGAATGATTTATTGTATTACAAGTTAAAGATACTATAGCCAAATAAATTTTAGTTTCTATAAGCACAAGCTTTTGATCTTATTGATTATTTTAAATTTCTATCTCTCTCTCTCTCTCTCTCTCTCTCTCTATATATATATATATATATATATATATATATATATATATATATATATATATATGTATTAAATAAGCACAAGCTTTTGATCTTTATTGGTTAAGTTTTTAAAAATTTTATATTATATTCATGATATATGTGTGTGTGTGTGTGTATTAAATTACTCAAGTGTTGGATTAAATTTGGAGATGGTACACTTGAATTATAAATATTTACAATGAAAATGTTGATCTTACTTGCTTATTGGTTTTGTGTGAGTGAAATTTGAATACTTATGATCATACTAAGAGGAAAAGAAATCAATTTTCTTCTTTAATAAACTTATTGATTTTCATAGTGTATACGGAGAGATTTAAAAATACACATTTGAGAAATAAATGTTTTGAGTATGATGAAGATCCGTTATTAATGATGTGCCATCAGATGACAAATGATTTATGGAGTATTAGAATGAAGTTTCACCATCATAATTATATGCAGAGGATATAAATGTTGACTTTTTTGATGAAATCAGGATCAACAAATGTTGATGAAAAAGTAATTGAAATTGTTCTTGTGAAATTCTATGTAATATAAATTATAAAAGGTCAATATAGCTATTATGTTAAATAGTATTTTTATTGGATTTCATTTAATAGGTAGAGAAAGGTGATTTAGAGTGAAGACAATGAAGGAGATTGAGAAGATGTTGACACAAGTGCAGATGAGGGAGGGAAAAAGCAATAAACTATGTTGGCGATTCCAAAGAATAACTTCCTACATGAGGGGGCATGGGAGAGACTTTTAAATTTGGAGTCATAATTCATAGCAAGTTTATTTAAGGACACATTTACTAATTTATTTTAAACTTTTTCTTATGCTTACTTATTTACCTTAGATATCTTGTTTATTATTGGGTGTTTGTATAATATTTTATGATGCTATATCATCATTTAAAACTATTTCTCTTAAATGCCTCAAAACTCCTTAGGTCCTATGCATAAAAATTCCTTGAGGCTTACGCTTCATTACACAAAAAGTAATCACCTCAATTCTCAATTAGATGATTTTAAACGTCGACTGATCATAGAACATTGGTGCTCCTATTGTTCCATCTTTGTTGTCAAATTGATTCAAACATGACTCATCAATTTGTATAGTGTATAGTTTTCAAATGAAGTTGTTGATCCTTCATAATAGAAAAAAAATTGATAGCATTTATGGATGATATTGGTCCTCGTTGGGCTATTGATTCTAAGGTACAATGCTATGGATAATGACATTTTGCATAAGGGATATGATGTGCTTTACATAAAAAAGTAAAGTCAAATTATTAATTAAACTATGTTAAAAATTTAGCTATAGATCTACATACTTAGTTGATTATAGTCTAGAAATATAATTGAATTACAAGTAAAAAAAAAGGAGTACAAGCATTATGAATTCTAAAAATATTGAAATTGAGAATGCTAGAGAAAAGCTCAAAAGATGTACTTGACAAGGATCTCCTCCATAATTGTAGGAGTTTCTATAATTTTTTTCCTTTTAGCATTGTGATCCAAAAATGAAAAAAAGATTATATTGAACCAAGGAATCTTTTTCAATTTTTTTATTTTTGTTAAGAAGCATCTAACATTCCTTTTATTTTAAGTAGTACTAATGTTAGAGATGAAAAAAGCATTCTAGAGTAGTTGAAAGTCTTTTTTGAGGCAATTCTTAAGTTATCAACATGGAAGGTAACACCAGTAATAACTTTCAAATATTTGAAAAAATGCGGCAATAGAAGAAGATATGGAAATCATCTTTCATTTTTTTTGCTCATACTGCTAGGAATTTTTTTATATTGGTAATCAATTTAGTGTCGTAGTTTTAGGGGGAATAATATAATTTCAAATTGAAGATATACAGTGCTAATGAACACCTTTATGTATTAAGAACATATAGAAATATTTGATCAAATATAAATCATTAATTGTTAGAAGTCAAATAGGAATGTCATGGTTGTTATTAAGGGTTATGTGGTTGATAAGAGAGTGTAAAAAAGCTCTTGAAATATAAGTGGAAAGAAGTAATTCCCATCCAAAGAATATGTTAAACAAACTTAGATATATAATGAGAAGAAATAGAATTATTGTTATTTCTAGGAAAGAGAAAGAGTTCATTGAATAAAGAGGTAGGAAGAAGTCATTCCATCATTCTTTTTTTTAATTAATGTTTTACCATTATGCACTTTCTAGGAAATAGTATGGAGGAAGGGATGAAGAACTTTACTTACTCTTCTAATAATTTGGAAGCTTAGGAAGTATGGTTGGTTTAGAACTTAAAAGGGGTTTGCTTATTGAAATATCTATCTTTAATGATAGTTCCAACAAATGATTCTTTGTTAGTCAGAGGAGAATTTCAAACTCTTTTACTATATGGAGAGATGTTCTTTACATGTTAATATTTAATTCCAAAAACATTTTTGTTCTTTGGTCTACAAACAATCTTATACAAAAGTCAACAATTACCTCTCCAATACTAATTTAGATTAATTTGTGCAACACGTGTTCCTCCACACAAGTTAAGCTACAAGTGGAATTTAACACATACCAATCCTTACAAGGAAATTCATAATTTGTACTCATTTTAGAATGGTGTGAAATGACATTTAACAATCTCATTAAGTCCCGTGATATGGTCCGTAATTGGTTCTAGAGCAAACTAATTTATAGGGCTTACATTAATCTTTTTAAAATAGAAAATCATAAATAAATATTTTTGTTTGCACGAGTAATTTTCATAGCATTAATGTTAAGTCATGTGAGACTTTGGGTTTAGTCTCTTATTAGATCGTTGAAAAATATATTTTGTGTAGAAATGTTAAGGAGTTGGCCTTCAATCATGGGCTTAAGTTTTTGTTTGGGTTAAAAACTATTTGATCACTTGTATATCTTGCCCAACTTGATTCCTTTTAATTCATCCTCTGTAACGAGTTGTATCAAAGTTGATAGTTTAGTGATATCGAGTGGTTTATGTATTTATTTTTTGGGTTTTCATGGTTGGCTAGTTTCTACCGTGACTTTTATCATGATTGTGCAAGGTTCAAGGGCTAGTGACTCCCATGATACCCTAATTTAGTTGAGTGGATTGTTGGTACATGATAGTTGATGGTGTTGACAAATTTAAATTTGGGGAGAATGATAGTTGATGTAAGGAGCTCTCACATGATAAGGGGATTATTTAGGCACGTGAGATTTTAGGTTTAATCCTATATGAACTTAATGAAAATAGTTTGGTAAGGAAATACCAAGTAGTTTCCTCTCACCCATGATGTTGAAGTTTTGAACGGGAAATGGATTTACTTATTGGTGTAGTCTAACTTTGATTCTCAATAACGAACAGCTAACTTTTTGAACTAATGCTTAAAGATGAAGAAGGTAGTTTCACTTATTGGAAGAGACATGATAATAAAAAGGAGAAATGGATGTTTAACTTTATGAGTGAATGAGGAGTGCTGAATACATTCAAAACATTTTTTTCAAGACACTGGTAAACCTTAAGAAATAATAAACAGGTGGATTTTGCAATTTCAGTTTTAAATTTGAAGTATATCTAGTCATTATGCGCCAACTACATGCTCTTTGTGTGTAAGGATTTGGCAGTTGTTATTTAAGCTTCATATGGACAGTCAGTAACACTGAATGGTTAAAAGGCAACTGTTGGCCTCTGTTAAATCCTTCGTTTGTTTGAATTTTATTCTTAATCTTTTTTCACAAATTTTTTTGGGCCAAGAGTATTTGCAGACACAACAGAATTTGTTAAACTGGCTAGAAAAATGCAGAACATGTTTGTTCAAGTGTAGCATTTACTGATGAGAATTTTACCAAAGAGCAGGGCTTGACTCCTTACGAGAAGAAGAAGTATGTGTGGAAAATGCTTTATATCTACATGCTTGGTTATGATGTGGATTTTGGTCACATGGAGGCAGTTTCTTTGATATCTGCACCCAAGTATCCAGAGAAACAGGTACTTGCTTGCTTATGCTGCTTATATTTCGATGCTAATTATGGAACTTGTATTTATTTTTTATCATTATAGCAGTCCCTGTTGTCTTTTGGTTGATAAATTTTCTCATCATTACCTTAACTGTCAGTCTTGTCCTCAATATTTGATAAATCTTTCTTGTGTTCATTGTTGTTAAGAAATAGGTCAAAAAGAAATCTTAACTGGATTCCAAATAACACTACAACTTTTATTACTTTAACTATTATTAGTTTATCACTATCACTATTTTTATGATTAAGGATTTTTTGGTAGAGTTTTCTCCTATTTTGCGTTGCAAGTAAATTTAAAAAAAAAGCTTTTGGTTTATGTGGACTTGTTTTGGAAAGTCTCATCTCTCACATGCAATCTATTTACCATCCGCTATTAATTTATTTCTTTACCCATTAAGATCAACTAATGGATTGATTATGCTGCTTAGAGCTATATTAGGATGTATATGAAATTAATTACTCTAATTAGTGTATCACTAGCATTTGGTTCTGCATTAATTTTATCAAAGTGAAATCATTTAGTTACTTGAATTGTACTTATTAATTTTTCATTAAAATCATACTGAACTTAATAGCTTACTGTTTGGTTGAGATGCGTATGTGTAAATTATCCATTTAAATATTCAGTTGGATGAATATAAAATAAATATTTGTATTACTTTATTTTAAAAATAAATATTATCAAATAAAATATAGATAAATTATAAATAAAATTTTTTCTTACTAAAAAATAAATAAAATCAAATACAAATAAAATTTATTTCAAATATTTATTATTAGTAATTAATTACAAATTTTCTAAAATATTAAAATAAAATCAAATCAAATAAAATTTATTTCTAATATTTAATTATTAGTAATTAATTTATAAATTTTCTAAGATATTAATTATTTGAATATTATTATTTTATATTAACATAATGACCCAAATTTAATATATATATATATAATTTTATTACTATATTAAATATTAATTAATTAATATTTTAAAATAAATTATTCATCAAGATTTAATATTTATTTATTAAATAATTTTTCTTTAATAAATAATTTATACTTTAATTATTTTTATTAAATAAAGAACACATTAAATTTAATAATTATTTATTTTTTTTTATTTATCATGAATTATTTATCATCAATTTAAATGGATTAAAAATAAATTAAAAAATATAAAAAATTTTTCCGTTATTCTAAAAGAAAAAAAAAATTAAAAAAAGAAAATAAAATTTCCCCAGCCTTTTCTCTCAAAGAAAAAAAAATTTCAGCGTGAATTTTCTCATGTATACACTCCTTCAGCGGTGTAAATACAGTTGTTTGAGTATATTTATAAAATAAACTAAAATGGAATACTCAAATTTTACAGTTAGATTACCGCTATGAAAAAAAAAAAAAGCGTTTAGATTACTTCTCTTCTATTTTACTAACCAGCTAATCTTTTTTTGTTCAACTTTGATTTATCATTTAGTTATTCCTAATTTACTTGAGCTTTGTAGCTTATTAATTTTTCATTTTTTAAATATCATGCTGCTTGAACTTAATCAAGCTTGCTTAGATGTATTTGAGATGCGTTTGATGTTGCTAAAATTATCCATTTATACAACTTCAGCATGCTAATTTTTATTTTAGCAAGATTATGTATTTACTTTTTTTTTAATAAACTGCAAAGCAAGAGACCAAATAGATATGAAAATGTCTTTCAAGAAGCTACGAATTTTCTCATACCTTTACTAATATGTGCCTTATCAGTGTCTCGAAGGTGGAAACAAGATTTATTTATGAAAATAAATTCATCATCATATAAGCAATAATATCTCTAACCTTGAATAAAAGAACGAGCTTATGGTTGTACTTATGTCAAGCTTCTTATTTTGCTCATGCTAGTTCAAGCACCAAATAAAATGGCTATAATTGAGTCATAACCAAGGAGGGTTGAGCTGTGGTTGTAATAATGATCAATTACCTCTAATATTTTAAGGAAGAAAAG
Organism: Cymbidium sinense; assembly: GCA_021442155.1. NCBI lineage: Eukaryota > Viridiplantae > Streptophyta > Magnoliopsida > Asparagales > Orchidaceae > Cymbidium > Cymbidium sinense. Next base: position 15,893,235 of record CM038232.1, on the reverse strand, counting down.
ACATGTTAACGGAAAATGATTGTAACACAACTTTTTTTTCTGTAAAATAAAATGAGCTGATGGAATTGTCACTTTTCACAGTGCTTAAACAAAGAACACATTAACAGGGGGAAATATTTAATTTTCTCTGTTAGATTATATATGGACTGTGACATACTTCAGACTTTAATGGATGGACAAACTAGGTCATCATTTGTGAAATGAATCAGAATATATTAAATGTTCTGCTTTCTTTATGTTATTCTTGGTTGAATATTAATCCAAAGCCGCAATTGGCATTTCAAAGGTGATATACAGATTGTGGAGTTTTCTTCTGTCAGCCATTAATCTGACTTTTTTACTTCATGCTATAGGTGGGATACATTGTGACATCTTGTTTACTCAATGAAAACCATGACTTCCTCAGAATGGTCGTAAATACAGTTCGTAATGATATAGTTGGCCGCAATGAAACCTTCCAATGCTTGGCACTTACCATGGTATGTAATTGCCTTTTAATGTTTCTCTTCTTATCTTATACTAACCTTTTGAAGGAACCTTTCATATTATGTCTTCCTTGTAGCTTCCCTAGTAATATTGTTTTTTTTTTTTAACTATGTTTGTTGTTGATTTGACTCGGCTTTGTTTGTGATGTTGGGAGCAATGGTTATTTTCTTGATTCACTTATGGAGTTGAAGTAAGTTTTTGAGTTGTGATTTCCATTATGCGAACAATATGAACATCATAAGTAGTGATGCATGCGTATATTATTTTGGATGCTCTTTGTACGTCTACTTAAATGCCCCAGATTAAAAATTTGTTGTACTAATTCCTCAAAAGGTCGCCATGTGCATATGCACAATTATTTCAATTAGACACGCACGCTTGCATTCAATCATGCTTATATACTAGTTAATAATATATGGTGAATTGTGTTGCGACATGAGAATTAATTTGGCATGCTTGAACTATTTCATGAATCTTTTAAAACTAAATTGAACATTTAGGAAGAAAAGGCTGAGGGCTATGACGTACTCATACTGTTGAACTTACTGCCACCTGCAATTGTAGTCATTTACCTTTATCATGGTTAGGTTTATGGACAGGTTGTAAGATTGAGCTCAACAAGGCAGCTCACCACTATGCTCTTGGCTTGCTTTACATAACAGGTTTATTTTGAAAGATGTAACAGTAAATCATTCTCTTTTTGCTTTTCTTAGAGATGATATGACACATTTTGTAAATGCATGTGACCCACATGCATACTTTTTATATTTTGATATTTACATTTAGTGCAATATGCAATTTTCAAAGAAAGGTGGTAAGATTGAGTAGAATCGTGAGTGGGATTTGGTCTATGGAGGATATGATGCCAAACAGAATTGAATTGACCTAAGCTGTTGTTGTGCCTTAAGATATATAAATCAGAGATGAAAATTAAGGAGGGTGGATCAATAGTAAAAGAATTGAACATGGGATGCGCTGGTGAGGAGTGCCCCTCTGTTGAGTGAATGCCAGGGAAATGTCTGCTGCTTTCAATGAGATCAGATTAATTAAGACATACTTCTGTCACTAAGCGCCAACTGCAGCTTTTGAAATGGAATATATATGGATAATTTCATGTTGGAGTGGTAACAATTCATGAATACTTTAGCTGTTAAAGTAAATTGTAAATGATCACTTTTTGAATGTTATCAAATTATTTAAATAATAAACCGCTGGGGGATGAGTGTTATTTCCTTTTGTTTTCAAAGGTGAGCTTAGGACTTTGCCCCACACACCACCCCAACCCAAAAAACTAAGAAAAATTGTCAGAGTAATATAGAAGCATTTCTGTGAACATAAATAAACATCCTGACTTATGTCGGAGCATTTTGCATGGCGTTTTTCTTTCGTTTTTCTTTCAAAGTGTTCTCATACTTCTCCAATGAACTTGAAATGCAAACAAGCCATAACAAAGCTAGGTACTGAGCGTTTTATGAATTCTAATGTCAGATTCACTTGTTGATGTTACTTACTGGGACACTGAAGTTTTTTTTCTTTTGTTCTTCTCACTAGAAAAGTATTTATTTTTAAAATTTTTTTCTTCTAGACTTTTGTCGCATATGTACCTTGCAATTGATTCACCAAAAAGAACCAATTGATATGACACTGATTCAATATTTATCTAATATGTTGTTGCATGCTTTCTTCGTTCGAATGTGATGTATTTACATGATGTGTTTTGGAAGTGCCAACTACTTGGCAGGTGATATTGAGTCGTTCATTTTGTATCTTGATGTGATGATTATTTGGCTTGTATGCATTTCCTGGCTACTTTGAAACATTGAATTGTTCTAATAGTTTTTTGGGTCAATCTTGAACTTGTCAATCAGATCACTGATACTTTGCCTTGTAAACCTGGTTAATGTTTGGTGGCAGAGATAAGTGAACATGTCGTGGGACATTAAAATCTACCTTTTTCTTTTCTAACCATCAACTACTATGATAGATTGGTATAGACATTGTTAACTACTCATGGAGAGTGATGTGGATTTACCCACCCTCATAGATGGATGGTTAAGAAATATAGCAATCATATAAGATATGTAGAGAGAGATAAAGATTGATGGGGACCACAAGAGAGAAATAGGGTGAGAAGAGATTTGGTCAGTAGAATTCAAAGTGTTGTTCCATGTTGGAGCTATGTGCTTATCTATGACTTCTTTGTCTTATTCATTACCTGAAGATGATTTACATACTCTTCCATCTGAATTCACACAGTTGTTATTTCACTTCTTTATTGATTTGATGGACTTTAATCAGTGCCTATCATTTCTCCTCTTTCCTATTAACATTACTTGCAAGAAGGAAGATCTGCAGCTGAGGGATTTTTTTCAGGGTGTTAGGGGCGAGCTTGATGATGTTAAACGAAAATGGTAAAAATAGTATGTGCCATTGCATCGAGAAAAGAATCAGAAAGCTGATGCGTAGTGCCAATTTGGCATTGGCAATAGCTAATGGCCATGTCCAGTGGTAGATTTGTTTTTGCTGAATTAGTTTTGAATTTTGGTTAGAGAAACTATTTGTTCTTTTAATTTCATCATTGTGTTGATTTTGGTCATTCCCATGGATTTTCACTGACAGCTATTTGATACTTTTTGCTTGTAGCTTCAATGTTTTGTAAACTTCTAAATAAATGTTGCATTTTTAGATGCATTACTCACGTTTGTGATGGTGCATAGAACATGTACATTCATTGTCTAGGATGTAACTTTCTAAATTCTAAATAAGCTATACTAATAAATTTGACAGTACTCTTTGATCCATATATTTTCTAGCTTATGCTATTAATAAACATTTGAAGCTGGGTCATGCTGGTGGTTTATTGTGTACATGGCAATAAGGTGCATGTGCCTCTGAACTAGAGAATTTTGAATTTTGGTTTTTTGTGTAAAGCTCTTTAACAAGCTTTTACATTTACTAGGATACAATCAAAATAATAAGTTTCTTATGGTCCAATTTTTACATCAATTGGCCAAAATAATCACCAAATTAGAATAAATATAAATTCTAACAGATAAATTTAATGGTCTTTTCTTTTCCTTCAGGTAGGTAATATTGGTGGAAGAGAATGTGCAGAATCACTGGCACCTGATGTGCAGAAACTTCTTGTAAGATAAATCTTTATCTTGTTTTAGTCATGAATGGTTTAATTTATTGGTTCTCTGAATTCTTTTATAGGTCTCTAGTAGCTGCAGACCTCTTGTTCGGAAAAAGGCTGCACTTTGTCTTCTTCGCTTGTTTAGAAAGAATCCCGATGTTGTTAACGTAGATGGATGGTATGCTTTTATTATCTAAAAGCATCATAATGTGAGTTGTTTGATTCGCAACTCTGTGACTTTATTTTTCTTCTTGCTTTTAGGTCGGATCGCATGGCACAACTTTTAGATGAACGTGATTTAGGTGTCTTGACATCCTCCATGAGCCTTCTCGTGGCACTTGTATCAACTAATGCTGATGCATACTGGAATTGTGTTTCAAAATGTGTGAAGATTTTAGAGCGTCTGGCTAAGAATCATGATGTTCCCCAAGAGTACACTTATTATGGGATTCCTTCTCCTTGGCTTCAGGTTTGATTATCTGAACTTTATGTTACTTTGTTTTTGAAGTGCCATTTTGATAACTAGAAAAAGAAATACACGCACATAAATTCCTGCTAAAAAACCCCAATTCTTTCAATCTTTGCCCTCTACTCTCTCTTGCTTAAATCCCAAACTTGCTTTAATGACTCTGCTCACTTTCACTAATTGGAACTTGGCTATCACTTTTCTTCTCTCAATACCTCCACTTTTCTCACATAATGCCATTGTCAATCCCTCCATCCCATTTTTACATCTCTATCACTTAAGCTTTCTTTTGTTCTCAAAATCCAACTGCTCGATCTTTGTGCTCTTTGTCCTATGGCTCGCTCCCCATCTTTCCCACTCTAACTCCTTTCTTTGATTTCAGTATATATTCCTTACATGATATCTATTGCAATCAAATTCAACATCATTGAGCTTAACCTCTTCAAGTCCAAAGACCTGATGATACTACTGTTTGGCCTTTCCATTTGACTTTGTGCTAGGTAATTCCTTCGTGCACAAATCAAGGATACAAAATTCGAAGAATCATTGAAATTCAATCCGATTAGTTTGAAGACAATTCTTTGATTGTTCATCTTACTGATATTTTTGAAGGCCTTTGCTCTATTGATCTACGATATAAATAGATGTTGAAGACCTTTGCACCATTCATCATTAATTTGAACAGAGTTATACCTCCCTCCAATGATTTTCGATCCAAGTTCTAGGAGATGGTTGTTGGGCTTCAATGGCCATGCTTATTCTAAACCCAAGTAACTTCATTGTTGTTAGGTAGTGCCACTTTAATAGTGTCAACATGCCCATAAACTCTAACTAAAGGTTGATAGGATGGTATCATTATTGAAATCATTGATGAGAAGGGAAACACCTCGATAAAATACCTCTGCACAGGATCTTTCAAAGAAAAAACTCAATAGAGTACATATAAATTATTTAAATTTGGTATTAAAACAATCATCATATTCAAAATATCTGAATGTGGACCATGGTTTACTTTATGTAAATATGATGTCGTGTGAAACATGCAAATATGTGAAATATATACCAGAAACACATAAATAACAATTATGTTTTAGGACATTGACAGTCATGCTAACATATGTCATAAAATTTTATGTAGTAGAGAATTCTTAAAATAACCCACACATCTTTAGATTCAAGCATTGTTATAAAAGTAATACAATAATATGCTCAAAGATGCGTTGATGTGTCAAAAAGGATGCTGAGGTATGATTCATCAAAAATATATTCAAATGAAATGAAGTATATTAGGAACTTTTTTGTATGATTTTAAATGGCTTGCAAGTGGATAGGTAATCAAAATGATTAGGAAATCTTTTTTAGAAGTATGATACGTACCCAATGATTATGTTTGATTCTCTATTAATCTAAAGTTCTCGGTGAATAGATACCATTAACATGTATCTAAAGCATGAGATTATAGGACTCGCCTCTAAATTCAGAGTAACAATGCATACGTTAGATTTTTCTTGAGCCAATGTTATAAGTTTCAGTCTATTAGGCCTCTCTAAAAAATACAGTTTTTAGTTTTTATACTCTTATCAAAGTTCAAAATGACTATTTAAATTTAGTTTATATGCCTTCCAATGGATGTAGGCCATGTTCAAGCTAATTAATTAGGCTACCACAAAGCCAGTGAGCCCAACAAACTAAATCAATTAGACCACCTCACTTATAATATAAGTTTGTTAGAGTTATTATTTGGACTTCCCCTATTCTTGAGGTTGTTTGTCTTACTTATGAGCCTTCCAATGGATGTAAGTCTCAATTCATAATTAATTATGGATATGTCCCATGTTAACATGCTCATCAATCACATTATTTTGGTAGGTATTAATTTTTTTTCTAGTTGATGAAGGATATTTTTATGTATTAATTTTTTTTTAATAATTTTGTTTATACAATAAAATAATACTTATTGCATCCCCCAACCCTTGGGGCATTGATCCCAAGAAAAGTTGCTAATCATATATATGAATGCCTTAGAGGAGTAGGTTGAAGCATCACCTGTTTAAAATAATGAAAATAAGAAGGTATACACTATTATATTAGTCAATGACTAATATATGACAAATATAAGTACTCGTGTTTTGAGAAATAGTGCTTGACACTAATCTTTGTTCCACAGAAATTCTGAATGTTGGCCCATAAAAACCCTAATATCTAAAGTGAATCTTCTCAAATTTTTAATAAGTAGATCCCACACTAGTTAGTCTTTTGGTCCAATGGGTGATGTTGTATTTTCAATTCAACTTCACATACATCTTACAGAAGGTTGTAAAAGGTTGGCCATAGCTAACTTTCTACATGCGCATCCTTTTCCAACCTGGCTAACTTTCTACATGCACATCCTTTTCCAACTAATTCACCACTTAATGATGAACTAATGGGAGAGGAACTTGATTGATATGACAAGCTAAGTTGTCAGATCTATCAAAAACATGGATTGAGTTGGTTTCATTTTTTATGATGTCACAAAGTGATTGATATTTTTAATGACCTATTAGAATTTTGCATAAATAAAGAGCTGAATATGGAGCCCTATGTACTGTCATGGTGTTGCCAATTGCAATTGTAATGAAAATTAAGAAGCACCTTATATATGAAGACTCCCAAATTATACTTAAAATAAACTAGCACATTCAATATTAACTTGAATTAGCTTTTTAACGTAATCATGCTTTGGAACTTCTACGATAAACCTTGACAAACTTCGGACATAACTTTCACAAGAGGCACACATGTAAAACCGCTAAAGCTAACTTACTAAATTTGCAATGGAAAGGGTGACAAGGCTCACAAGAGGGAACCTTTCATCACCTATTATTAGGACAATAGGTTACTTAGTGATAGGGTTATTCCTTTTCAAATATTGCTGAAAGTATTATATAATACTTTTGCAAATGCTACATTATAGTGCAAATTATTTGATCATATGGGGTTGCGATTCCGCGAATCTATTGAAGCCAATGTAGTCATGTTTGAAGTGCACGAGGGGTTATTTGGTGTAGACCAATTCATTCTAAAAATGAAGTTCAAAATTAAATGTATGTTGTATTACTAGTCCAACATGGTTAAATATTGTATCAACCATGTTATAATGTGCAGCAACAAATGCTTAGTTTATATGGATACTCTACATCAACTAATTAATAGTTACATTCTATAGTAGCATTTTGACTATTTGAGAATTGGGGAACTAACTTGATCCCATATATGTTGTCTTCTCAAAGTATTAATTTATCATCATTTTTGTTGTTTATTTTACAAAGTGATATGAGGTGATTCCTTAAAAGAAATTAAGGTAGATAATATGATAATATTTTTCTTATCTATTTGGAGTGTTGTAACACCAAATCATATCGAACAATGGCATGACCATTCAAAGTGTTGAAATCTATTAATTTGTTGAACAACATAATATAGATTGGTGTTACAACTCTACATATAATCCAAAGAGCAACTCTTTAATTCATAATTCAAGAGCTAATGATTATGATTTTGGTAAAATTATTTAAAAAAATTCTTTCTCATTAACAAAAGAGATAATGATATGACGAGCTAACATAAGCTCTATGTGCTTATTGGACCTTGCATATATTAGTGACATATGCCACTGCACATGCATCTTGGGGACAAACGATACTCCCTTTCATGGTTGAGCTATCTTCACTTTTTATCGCCATCCAATATGGACTCACACATGAAGAAAACTCACATCTAGTGCTGAAAGATCTATATGAACTTTAGCTCTATGCCCATCAAAATTTAGAAAGCCAAAAGGCTAGGATGATCAATTCTCAGGATGTCTCCCCTAGAAACTTTAAAGTAGCTAAATTAGTTCTTATTTATCAATGACCCATAATTCCCTATCGGTGACAAATTTGACCCAAATTAGGAAGGATCTTTTGACATTGGAGAGCATATGATGGAAAAGCCCACCAAAATAAAGTTGATTCAAATTAGGAAGCACCTTCCATCATCAATTGTATTTTTTGCTGTTCCTTTTTAATAAAATATTTTTTAATGTCTTATCCTCCCATATTATTTTGTTATGTTATCTTGTGTTTGGTTCTTCTGTTATCCTTTATATATCCATACCATCTTAATTGTATTCTATTACTTTTGTCCGCCGGTGACTTCTTCCAATCACTTTAGCACATCCTTCTTAGTAAACTCAATTTTATTGTACTGATTTAATTATTCTGGACTTCTTCTCACTGCAAACTTTTGCTCTATAAGCATGCAACTATAGTGTTTGTTGTTTTATACAAAGGTGGTGCATGACATTTTTATTTGCATTTCTAGATTGAAGGAATATAGTTATCTTATAGGTTTCGAAGTTGAAAGTATTAGCTTTTCAGTTGGTGCTTCTTTTTCTTGTTTCTTGTATGCTCCTTTTGTTACACCTGCTGACTTAAAAGCTCGTAGCAATTAGCTATAATATAAGAAGATGAGTTTGTGGACTAAGGGAGTTTTTAAAGGTTAAAATTTATAAAACAGCCTTTGGTGGAATAAAATATGTATTTTTTTTTCTAATTTTGTTGAAATGGAATGGTTCAGGTTAAAACAATGAGAGCTCTCCAATATTTTCCTACTATTGAAGATCCAAATACTAGAAGATCATTGTTTGAGGTATGATGTCTTTCTTCCAACATTCATCTTTGTAAAAATTTAGCTTATGCTATGGACTTTTTTTCACTTACCTATAAATTATTTTGTTGTTGTAGGTTCTTCAACGCATTTTGATGGGGACTGATGTTGTCAAAAATGTCAACAAAAATAATGCATCACATGCTGTTTTGTTTGAAGCACTTGCCCTGGTAAGGTTGCACCATAGGACTTTTGTACATCTAAGTTGTAATGTATATTTGAGTTTGAGTTTATTTGAGATTAGGGATATTAATATTGTACCCAACATTAAAATTTGACACAAAAAAATTGGGTCCAACTCAATCTATGTAAAATTTAGGTAAACTTAAGTGACTCAAAAAATCAGATCATAGTTGGGTCAACCCTAAAATAATTACTTAATTATTTAGTATCTTTTAATGAAAAACTCATGAAATTATAAAATTTTATTTTATTTTATTTGAGCTTTCATGTTCAAAATATATAATCATATTTAGTTTGAGTTAGGTTGATACTTAAATGTTTTTTGTGTCATATCAGGATGGTTTTGGGTTGGGATTTTTAATCCATTTAATGAATAGGTTGAGCTTGGGTTGACTACATTTATATTTTCGGTTCAAAATTGGACTTAATCCATGAACTTGAATTAACGCTCATATATGATAGATTATAATTAACCATTGGAGGGATTGCCAACTTGACCTACACTTTTTTTTTTTTTTTTTTGAAGAGGACATGAATTAACAACAATTATTGGCTTTCAAGTTTTTAACAAGACATTAATTATGTCTAAATTTAGTTTTATCTTTTGGTTCCTTAGGATTATATTCTATTTTAGGGATTGTAACCTTCAATATTTATTGCAAATGGCTTATTTAAGATGGGCTTGTTTTTTTTATTTTTTTTAAAATTTTTTTATGGGTCTAACATGCTCTTTCTTGTTTACTAAGATTGCTTTATAAATTATATTGGTAATAGGGATCATAAAGATTCTTATCTAAACAAACATTTTTAGGCGGGATACACATTGAGAAAATTTAGATGGGCTAAAATAGTGCTTGATTCGATTAACAGTTTGAATGAATTGCTAAACATGCTTGAAATGGTGTGACAACCTCTCATAGAAGCTTTTATGTGCCATACTAAGTGTGTGGATGCTTGGATTGTTCAAACTGGGGCATTAGAGTGGCTGCATACTAACTAAATCTATGGGCCCTACAAAAGTAAGCTTGGCATGGGATAGAATGAACTAGACCAATTGGGTTACATCTTTCCATTGTCTTTGTTCTAGTGAGGGTGTCTTAGGCAACCATAACACCTATTTCATCAATGCTCTAGGGTTGTCAGAGCGGCCCCTTCAGATCATCCATTGTGGGGATGTAATGATATTATTTTATGCTGATGTGTGTCGATTATTGAGTAATTCTTTTTGCATGATCCACACTTCTCTAAACTTCTAAATTCTACCTTTTTGCAAGTTTTTCTTTTAATATCCTCTAAGGATAGGGGTTGATTTATATAAATTGGATACTTGTTGTCTTTTATTTTGTCATATTTGTTCAAGAGGCTTGTTGGTTTTATGCCAACCAGAATTAATTGGGAAGAGAACTTACATCCATTGGAAGGCTTATAAAAAGACTTAATCATTCTAAACTTTGAAAAGAACATTAAGATTTTCAAGTCTATTGATGTACATAGTCTTATAAGCTTTAGATTTAAGGGAAGTTCACTTGAAGCTCTTGTTGTTTTGAATTTACAATGGCATATAAAGATATTCGTACAATTTTGCTCTATAGACATTATGACTCGATTGGTGGGTTTTATATCCACAATTTGTAGTCAAGGCACTTGATTGGTGGAGTCTTTACTTTGAGATATTAGCAAAGCGACTTGATTAGTGAGCCTTATAGTTCATGCTTTTGGATAGATGTTATGATTGGTAGGTATTACATCACTTTTTAGGTAAGATAATCTACGCATTGTGTCCAAAACCTCTCTATAGCGAAGGTGGCCCGTACATCATGGTGATGACTCATTAGGACTCTTCAATCTAAGTGAAAATGGCTAGATCAAACTCCGGTTCTTGATCTATCTACTTGGTCAATTAAATTTATATTGTGTGTATTCAAATTGAAACCTTAGCGACATTATGACAATTAGCTTTCAAATGATCATTTTTATGATATGTTTTTTCTAGGGTATAATAATTCTCTTGCTTGTCCCACATATCTACTAGAACCCTTGGGTTGAGTTTGGTATCATTTCTAATTTGAGAGTGTATTTGTACATATTTTAATGCATCAACACATTTATGGGTTTGGTGACACCACTAGGTATATCCATGATGCATCTTTGGCTCTTGAATGCTTTTCAAAATGTTTGGAACCAATTATTCTTTTGCTTTTAGAGGCAGATTAAAATACTTGAGGTATTACATGAAGTTTATTTTATATTATATTCTTTAGGGGGATTTATATACATGCTACACAATTCTTCATTTATTTATATATTCAGCACCTAAACTTCAATATTTACTTATATTTCATCTGAATTTTTAACAATATATCAAAAATACCACTAATATTAATTTTTAAATTGAAATACACTTTTTTATGCATATATTTTGATGTGATCTTGGTACTAAAGTATTATATAACTAAATATCAAAGTTTAGGTATTAAAAATGCAAAGACATAGCAATTATATGATATTTATGTAAATCCTCCTATTCTTGAGAATTTTGCCACACCTCACCCTCGTGCTTTAAAGAAAATCACAAAAAAACCTGATAGGATAACATAAGCTGAAAATTAAGAATACTTCTAACAAATATAAACATGATTGCAATATTTTTATCCACAAAAAAATTATCAGTGCGTCAAGGTTCATAAACACTCCCTAATTTATCTATTAAAACATAAATAAAATTTAACAACTCATCTAGAGAACAAATTATTGAATCTAGTAAATAACTTCATATGCAATTGCCTCCGGTGATGTACCTAAAGCAATAGTCCATAAACTCTTCGAGATGATGCCCAACTAGCATCCTAAAAACCATGAAATTATAGGTGGAGTTTGCAAGAAATGAACAGTAGATGAAATCTCATTGAGTATGAATGGCAAGGCAAGGCAAAGGGTAAAAATATGATCAATTAAAGACGCAGAAGTAATATAAGATATTATTTTATGGTAGTTACATTTATATATCCATATAGGATATTATGATTTATTAGCCATTTTTATTTTCTTTCTATATTTCTATACATATATATAGTCAATTTTACTCTGCATGAAAGCATAAAAGATAGGCGCCAATCTTATTGAAATCTAACGATTTCTTAAAAGATCCTCTACATGGTTACATGTATTTCATACATTATATAAATTATGTTGTTTTAATGGTTCTATAATGAAGAATTTATTATTATTTGATCAAAATTTGTTGCATGTCAACATAGTTCATTATTTGTGTAAGTAGTAGGCATTTCATAGCAATCAAAATAATGTATATAAACTTTATAGGAATTTGTGCAACAAGTAAAAAATGACGATGATAACTATCACACAATGTCAATATGATCATGTGTAATGTTATGAATAAATGCAGCACATTTAATAATGTATTATCAACAATTAAAGCATGCAAAAAAGCAATAAATACTCTTCTTACATTGAAGTGTACATCTATCCTTTTATTAATAAAGAGTCACCTATCAAATGAACATCACTAGTAGCCTAATTTTTTTGGTCATACACTTACCCTCACTCCACATTCTCTAGGAACCCAATATTTAAATGAATAAGGATCACCATATTCTTATAGTTTTTGATTCATTGATTGAATTTATCCTAATTGTGCTCCGTGATAATCCCTAATTAATCATATATGGATCTCTACATTTTGTTAAACTTTGCATCATAATATTTTTAGATATTGTATTGTTACAATAAACTCATTAAACCTTTGTTAGCAATACCTAATCTAGTATCCTTTCTTCTAAACTAATTATTTAGGGGCTGTTTGGTTGCCTAAAAAAGGAATGCAATATATTTAGATTACTTTAGGTTGTTTGGTTGAGAATTTTACAAATTCATGAGTTTATTTTTTCCTGTTTGGTAAAAAAATGTAATGTAAAGTAGAAGGTTTTGGGCGTGGCGGGCATGACTGATGGCGGCGAGGTTGGTGGCGGCGGTTTGTGGAAGGTAGCCGACGGATGATGGCGGTGATGGTCTATGAATAATTCATTGTGTTTTGGAATTAGCGAATTTTAAATACACCAAAATATAACTATAGAGTGAATTTCAAATTCATTACATCACTTTGAAATTTTACTTTACATCATGCCAAGCGCAAAAAAATGTAAAATCCCTGCATTTACTTTACTTTACTTTACTTTGGATTCCAACCAAAGAGCCCCTTAGTTAAACCTTTGAGTTGAATAAACCCCATTAACTCAATTCCAATGCACATCCTTCATCAATAATTATCATGAAATCTTAGGTTTAATATTTAGGTAATATATTATTAAGAGAAATTAATTCTATGGATGGAACTAGTTAGGGTTTGCTAGTTCAATCCCCATGTCTATCTAGCTCTCAATAAGCCACCTAGCACCTACACAATTCATATCTCCATGAAATGTCACAAAACTATCACGAATAAAATTATAGTTGAGACTTTTCCTATCTTCTTCAAGGAGTTAGAAGATGATGATGGTGTAAAAGGAAGAAGGAAATGATGTCAATGGTTATTTTCTTTTTCCTTTCTCTTTACTTACTCTCCAAAGACCCCACCGAAGCCATTAAAGTCATTGAAGTCGTCAAAGTTGTTGCCTACAAAAGTAGAAGCTCGCATGCCCTAGCCAGATGTCGTTGATCCTCACTTTCCTCCATTTGTTCGTCACTTGTATGCTAGTAGTTGCTACCCTACCCTCATTTGCTTATGCTCTAAAAGTTTTGATTATATTTATAGGGGGATGTGAAGCGGTGGTTCAATAGAATCAGTGGTCAATTTAGTTCAAAATGAGGAGAAATTATTTGGTATTACATCATGTGAGATTATTCTTATTTTCTTCGATTATGTAGTGCTGTGTGTAACTAAATGATTGTGATTGGGATTTAGTAAGGAGGGAGAAACCAAAATTTGACTTGTGGTTAAAGTCATAACTAGTGTGAAAGAGGTTGTGGTGATCATTGAGGAGTGTCATGCAAGCAAGCAGAGAGGGCGAGAGAGTGAACATGATGGATAGCGCATGTGGGGGACTTCTATGAGAGAGAGAGAGAGATTGAAACAAGATAAAATTGCAATAGAGACCGTGAGTAGAAGAGAGTTAGAGCTTGAATGCAAGTTTGTGGGAGACATTCAAGAGAGAATGTTAGAGAAAGAGGGGAAGAGGTGGATGGCAAGTCATCAGAAAGGAAAAGTGTCTAAGGGAAAGAGTGGGCATTGGGAGTATAGTTAAGAAATAGATTGAGAGAGAGAGAACAATTGGTTGAGAGAAATATGCTAAGAGCTCTTTTTGATTGTGCATGACTGAGATCTTTGAGAGAGTTAGAGATCTTAAGAATCACATGTTCTTTTTGTTGTCTCATGACTTGTCTAGCGAAGAGATCATGCACACGAGTGTCTAGTTGATGAGTTTAGTGAGAAAGATGGGGGTTATAGGGAAGGTGGTGTGCACGTGGGAGAAATTAGCAAATTGTAGTCGTTAAGTAGGAAATGAATGGTTGGTCATATCCATTTTGCTAACTCATATGGCCCCTCAATTTTTAATTTTACTTTAAATTAGTTAATCTAAATCCTTAATGAACTTGTTAAAAGAAAAATGCTCATTAAGCTTAATTTTATTAATTATTACTTTAGCCACCCTCAACATAATTTGACTAAGAATGATTGGCCCAAATTTTAGGAGATAGAATGTAGGTATTTTACTTTTATTTAAAAAAAGGCCAAGGCTTGCTGGTGTTGAAAAGCTTATGATATAAAAGAAACACATGGCAATCTGTTGGAGCTTGGCTTTTAGGCCCCCAGAGAAACTTATGCATTTTTAGTTTATGAGGCCGAACCTCAAGCTATTTATGACATAGACAGACATTTGTTATGCTACTGCTGCATTTACGTGGTTTCATCCTTAGCCTTTTATTGTGTTTGGTTAAAGCAGATTTTTTGCCCTACCATGGAATTTTTGCAGGCCAATTAGTATGATCTACTCGACATAACCCATGGATATTGAGGGAATATTTCTGTATTATCATTGGAGTGATTTTGAATGGACATCTGCTTATATATAGCTTTGCTAAAGGATGTTAATGTGGGAGCAGATGAGCAGTGACATCATTATGTTGAAATGATTCTAATGAACAGTTTAAATTTCCCTTTTTGATTTCTAAACATTATTTTCATATAATCTCTACTTTTAAATTTTTTTATAATTGCTATAGTTTGCCTTCTTGTTCCCCGTAGAGAATTTCTCTGTTTTATTATGATTCTTTGACCTTATTAGTTAATGTCTTTGTTTTTGTGTAATAGTATGTGTGCTGTTCATGGTTTTATTTTTAACCTAATTGCCTATTTAGTAATTAATGGTATTACTCCCAGAATGTGTATTGGAATTACCCATATATCCATCTATGCGCTTACAGGTTATGCATCTAGATGCTGAAAAGGAGATGATGTCTCAGTGTGTGGCTTTACTGGGGAAATTTATCTCAGTTCGAGAGCCCAATATTCGTTATCTTGGGCTTGTAAGTATTGAGGAATTTTCAAAGAATGATATGGTTTTAAATTACTGGATGATAGATAATAAGAATATTTGGTCAAGGTTAGATGTCCAGACTGATAAGTGCTATGCATTTAACTTTGTATTTGGAGCAGGAAAATATGACAAGGATGCTGATGGTCACTGATGTGCAAGATATAATCAAAAGGCATCAAGCACAGATTATTACTTCTTTAAAAGATCCTGATATAAGGTGATCCTTCACCATTACGCTAAACTTGATTTGAATTATTTTGAAAGCATGCCTATTTCTTCACATTTCTCATTAGTTTCTACTTTCTAGCATTGTGTTCCTGTGAAAGACCTTGTATCCGTTAAAATTTATTTCATGATATAGCAATTTGATTCATCTTCTTCTTTTCTACTTGAGTTGGATTGAGAAAATGGTGTGAAAGCTTGTATTTTTAAAGCTTGCATTGACTAATAAAAAACAGGAAGATAAGCAAAAAGTTTTTGATGTTCAGATTCAACATTGATATTTAATATACAATTCATTTTTATCTATGAATAGATGTCATGTCTTCATTATTTGGCCTTTGAAGGCATTTTACTTAAAGTGCCACTAGATCAGTGAATTTTTTCAAAGACGGTTTTTGAATTCCAATCAATTTCTTGTAGGCTAAGTCATTTGCAAGTAGACTACATATCTATGAATGAATACTTGATATTCTAGTAATGGTTCAATAACTTTCTTTACGTTAATAAAAATCACACAAATATCTTTTCTCTGCATCTATAATTATTTACTTGTATTAACAGAAAAATCACTTCCATAGTAGATTTATTTAAAATGAATGATTCTATGAAACTATCATAAATTTTTAATTCCATTCACCATTATTTTCTCATATTTCATTGTGTGTGTGATTCATAAGTTTGATTCATCTATAACTATCACAATCTTGTACATCTTCTTTATTCTTAAATATTGGTGCCAAATTGATTCTTCTTCAATCATTTACATTTATTAGTCTACAAAATTCATTGAAAATATTTGTTAATCAAATCATTGCAATATCCTTTATTATAACTCTTCAAATCTCAATATGCACTCAATTTAATTCTAAAGTATTATTATTGTTTCTTCTGAGCTAACTTAGCTTATCTTTTTTGGATCTATTTATGCTATATATTATTTTCATAGTTTATTCTTCATATTCCTCCAAAATAATTTTTTCCTTCAAACTAGTAATTTTGTAATGTTTCATTTTTCAGCTTTTTTTCAATTATGATCAAATTGATCCCTCAACTATTTATGAAGGACCAATTTAGTTCCAGACTAAATAGCGGGACCAATTTGCAGGGCATTTTCAGGACCAATTTGCAGGACCAATTTGTTAGTTACAGAAAAAAATTGTAGAGAAATAATGAATATTGCAGGGCATTTTCAGAATAACAAAAAATAAAAAGAAGTAGATAACTAACAAACCATACCCTCTTCTCATTTTCATTCAGGCACCGCACCAAGGAAGGACCAACTTGGTCCCTGATCAAATAGTCAAGGGACCAAATTGGTAATCTTATTTATTCGGGGACTAAATTGGTCCTTCATAAATAATTGAAGGATCAATTTGGTCTTAAACCTTTTTTGTTGTTTGCTGACTAATATTCTATGTACCACAGCCAAACTCTCTCGAAATCACCTTAATAATTATCTCAATCATAATCATTATATTACTAATCTTATTCATGTGGACAATTTTAATTTACAAATCTCTTTCCTTTATTAGTCCAACTCAATTTCTATTGTTAATCTTTTGAATATACAATTAGTTGTAACCTTCCTTAATGTTTTGAGTTTTTTTTTTCTTTCCATTTAATTTTCTACAAACAAGTAATATTTATTTATTTAATTATAATGTCTACCAATTTTATTGTCTTCTCATCCAAAAGTCCCTAAGTCAATGCATCAAATTCAATATTAGTTTTAGTCCTAATAAACCATTACTTAGGTTTTATCAAAATTATTTTGAAGTTATGGTGCATTACTTGTGGGTGACATCTTGACTACCTTCTACCTATTATTATTTCCAATTAGTTTAAGTGATGGTGTATCATTTACGGGTAATGCTTCAATAAACTCTGACCTACTTATAAGAATAATTGAGCTATCTTGTGGTGCATTGTTTCTAATGAATGCTCTAGCAATAGGAAGATTTAAATTTAAATTTCTTTTATTAGTTTGATCCATTTTTTTATGATTGATTGTCAACTTAAGATCAACCCACCCATAATTTTGATCATGGCTTGGAACTCATAATAGTGTAACTTCAACCATTTTATATATCGACTATCACGATGCCTTGCATATGTATGGATTTTGAATTGTAAAAGAATATCGTATGCAAATAAGGCTAAAATAATAGCTGAAAATCAAGGTGAAAGAGGTAAATCTTCTTCTTTTTCCTTAGAATACTATTGCAGATGAAAGTATAGCTTGATATTATTAGTAATTTCAACCCATTTTGCTATACTTTTAGCCATTATTTTGTGGCATTTCAATCTTCTTTTTATCATGACCCTATCCAAGAATTTGAAATATCAATGTGAGATGGAGTGTTTAAATGCCCATACTAACAAAAGTTCTCTAAAAGAAATAATAATAATTTTTTTCATAAATAACTTCCAATATATAGAAAGCGCTACTTACAAAATTCTTACTATCCTAAATAAACAACAAATTAAGCATGGTTATTCTCACCTTCATGTCTAAGATACATTTTTTTTCTCTCGCTCATTTTGTTCTTAAGACGTTGTCTTAAAAATATTGATTAAGTACAAATAATGAGATATCTAAAATATTCACTTTTTTTAATCACTTGATCACCCAATGTCACAACTCTACCACTAGATCTTTTACAACTAAAATTACAATCTTTATATTCGATTTTAGATCTACACAAATGAAAGCCTTTTGATTCTAAGGTTGACTTCCATAACCCAAGTTTATCTTGAACTCCCTCTCTAGTCTTATCAACAAGAAGAATAAAATCAGCAAAAAACTTACACCATGGTACATCCTCCTATAAATGTCTAGTAAGAACATCCATAATTAAAGCAAAAATATATGGGCTTAAAGTCAATCTTTGATGTAATCCAACTGAAATAGGAACTTGGTCAATTCTCCTTGTGTTTAAACACAAGTAACATTGGTGATAATTTTGAAAAAAAGTTTAGCTCACAAAGGAGTAATGATAAATCAAGTGCATCATTAGATTCATTCTCTAATAATCACATGCCAATAAAGAAGTGACTTGTGTCATTACCACAAGATGACATCATAAAAAGTAGCAATTATGATCAGAGCCTCTAACCAAGTGATTTGTTATGAAATAGTACCATTAAATTACGATCATAATTATAGCCCGTAAGTTCTCCAATGATTTTGTTCTTTTGAGTCATGAATTATAAAATATATTTGATAGGGTAGAAAGCCTTTGTTAGTTATGATCGACTTAAGACTATTATCTTTTACAAACATTCAGCCTAAGTCTATAAGGTCTTCTTAAATGAAGTAATTTATGATTACTGACAAGGATACTTAGGTTGGGTTAGGTTGACTATCTCCTTTGAGTAAGTATATTAAGGATCATGATAATTTGGAACGTTGGAGCCATGAGATCTTGATTGGGTTCGTCATCATTTTCTTTATCATTCACTTTATGTTAAGGATGATAAATTTCTCAATTTTAAAATCTAAATTATTGTTATTATATGCTAAGTTATTAGCGACAGAATGACTAGTCTTAATCTAAAGTTCTCTCTCACCACTGAGAGGGTAATTAACCTCGAGTGCTTGCACCTATGAGAAATCTAGAACTAGATCTAAGATTCTCGCAAAATGAGGATGAAATTTTTGAGTGGTGTCTTTTCTGCAAATTAATCTGCCTTCTAAAATTTTAACCCAAAATCAACCAAAACTCTCTCAATGTGAGTCTAGGCGTGAAGTCTTCGATGGCAATGATAACAAATCACTTATTATCTATTTTATTCAATTTGTTAAAAATTAGATATGATACTTCAAAAGTTATTTCAATCATCCCTTCACTATCTAAATATTAACATAAACCATGTTTCTAAGCATGTTAAATGCTTCATTCCCTGTAAGTAATTCTCTTAAGAGAATATGTGTGCCCCTCAAATCATAAAATAGATATCTAGGTTTGAAATTTGTCTTGATTCATAACTTGGAAGAAAAGTGACATGTAACCTATAAATCTTTTATGGAACACATCTTATACTCATAAATTCATTTCATGACAATTTAATCTTCATACTAATTTTGTGAGCGCTGCACCCATTAATTTAATTTAGACAATGTTTATACTTATATGTGAATAATGAAAAACTCTTTTCTTCTTCTTATTGCTAAAAAGCAATTATTCAAAACCTCCTATTACTTCAACTTGTTCTTGCACTCGTTTGGCACGTTGAAGCCGTCTCATCTTCCTTGCCTGCATGCCCTTGTCTTCTCACTTGCTTGCATCCGTTTCTTCTCCCTCTTTGTCGCACTTTCCCAATCTTGTGCTCTCACTTTCTCAATTCTTCTCCTACTTTTTCCTCCTGGCTTTCTTGGAGACGTAGATTGATCGCTTAGTTCAGTTCATTAGAATTGACTACTCCTTTTTTTATAAATATGTTGATCTTTACACTTTTCTTTCTCCATGAGATTAATGCGTATTATTAAATTTTGTATCTGATGTAATATGCTGTCTTTTTTTCAACTATTTTGGCTTTGCTTAACTCTCTTGTTCTCCCAAATATTGTATTTGAATGTTGCCGGGTACATTATGATTTTAGTAATGTGTATCACATACTTTCTTGGAATCTTGAAGGAGTTTTTTTTGCCCTTTATAGTTTGTAGCTGTTCTCATGGAATTATAGGGTGAAGAACTCTGATGGTCTTATTTTCTGAAAGTATGACTCTTTTCCTCATGTGTTGTACATTATTAATTAATATAGATAAACTCTTTTCACTTTTTTACTTGACTTTTTCTTCGTCCTAATGTAATAGCTTGGAGGCTATGTTATCTTTTTCTTATGATCGTACCCAATGAAATGAAATTTTTGGTAATTGATTTTTTTTAATCACATTTGGATCCAAGTTTATGTTTTGTTGTTTTTGATGGATGGAATGCAACTTGCATTCAATTGTTGTCCCGTTTCGCTTATTGCCTTCTTCTATGAGTTATTTGATGCATAGCTTTCAATTTTCTCTAATGTCAAATGTCTTGCCACTTCAATTCTTTGCAAGTGTTTATGATAGAATGTACGACATTACTTTTTGGAACAATATTATTAATCCCTTTTCTTTTCCTGATTGAAAAGTCCTTTTTCTTTTGTTCATTAAATTCTTAAGATTCCTATAATAATTATTGGGGCTCATTGATTTATTAACTATAATTCATCTTGTTGTATTTTTCATTTTTTTTATACAGCATAAGAAGACGATCACTTGATTTACTATATGGCATGTGTGATATCACTAATGCTAAGGATATCGTCGAGGAGTTATTACAGGTACATGTGAGCTAGCATTGTCGTGTGAAGCAGTCAAAAGTACTTCATATTATGTTTTGCAAAGGATTGGATATAACTTGAAATCTTCAATGATTCTTTTTCCAGTATCTCAGCACCGCAGACTTTGCTATGCGTGAAGAGCTGGCACTGAAGGCAGCTATACTGGCTGAAAAATTTGCTCCAGATCTATCTTGGTAGGTACTCTTGCTCTATTGGGCCTCAACTAGCTTTTAGGGGTTATGATAGTTCACCTGCAGTTTTTAACATTTTTTTTTTGAAGTCTAAGGCTTTTTTTACTAATATTTTTATGCAATTTTCTATGTAATTATGCCTTATTCACATAATCCAGTTTTTTTGTTTGACTATAGCTATCCATCCAAAGGGAACCCAACTTGGAAATTTGTGGGTTTGAACTCTTGTTCTTAAGGATTTTGTTGCTCATGCCAAAAGTGCAACTTGATTTATATGTTGTGGAACTTGGGCAGAGTTGAGTTGGCCAATCCAACTAAAAATGGCATGTGCATTATTGTGTATGCATTATACGATTTTTTTTCCCCTTAGAAAATGCCGGGCTTAAACCATTCTCATTAGTAAAGAATAAAAAAAAACTATCAGATGAGATTACAATATGTGAAAAATACACAAGTACCTGAAGAAAAATAATCAAAGGAAAGTTGCTAAACAAATTTGACAATACAATCTTTTGGGTTATATAGAATCCCCATGTTTCTCATATTTTCTTTGATACTCTTTTTTTTTTGTTGCAATACTACATCTAGAAATAGGAAAGAGAGGTGATATTACACCGAATCACTTTGTATTTTCTTTTAACTTGAAATGCTCTTATGTTTTTTTTTATTCTATATATTCCATAAAGTTGATAGAGAGAAAACGTCCCAAGTATGTCTTGTTGCTATGTGGAACTTGATTCTTTCTCCTAGAGGTGAAGGAGGTGATGCTTTTTGGTTCAGTATTGATGTTGAAGATTTGAAATTCTTGTCCAAGGAAAATTATGAGAATTGCATTTGGGGAAGATATGTGCAACCATTGCAGATTTGAAGATTACACATGCAACAAGCTGTAATATGCACCAAATTCAACTTAAATAAGGACGAATTGCTTTACTTTTTATTCAGAAAAGCTATTAAGGCTAAAATTGAGAGCTTAGGTGGAATAATAGACTTTCAAATTCACATATGTTTGATACAGTAAATTCGATCATCAATGAGAAAATAGTGGAAGGATTTCACATTGGAAATTTCTTTGGTAAGAACCCAATAAAACAGATCAATGGATGTAGAAGAGAAAATGGATCAAGTAGTGAACACAAATGGTTGATCTCTTCTTCCGATTGAGAAGGAATGATCTTGTGCCAATGAATTCTCCAATCATATGTGGGTGAGATAGAACTTTGCAATTTGGATTCCAAGCAAATATCTAAAGTGGTGAGATAGAACTTTGCAATTTGGATTCCAAGCAAATATCTAAAGTCATTTGCCCTTCAAATTTAATTGAGTTTTGCTTGTTGGCTTTACAAAATGTATGAAAGTGAGAAGGCTTGATTTGTTTTGCTAATCTCTTAATGAAGCAAGTGCGTGATTCAAGAAACATTTTCCTTAAAAATTCATTGGATGTTTAAATTTAAAATATTTTACCTTAATAATATGGCAAGAAAAACAATAATCATGATTGTTGATAGTTTTTCAAACTCATATTTCTAGAAGCGAAACGTTAATTGATCTTAGTTAACCACTCCAAGACCTCTACTTTTTTTTAGATCTACAAATTTATTTGACTAATTAGATGAATATCACTATCATTAGCAGTGTTCTTTCAAAAGAATTTCTTTTATGTAGTCAATTTTTAATTATCTAGGAAGCTACTAAAAAATTATAAAAAAAGTTTAGAGGGAAAGGCCATGCACGTTTGTGTTACTTTTTTATACATATTCTTTTTTTCCTATATTCTCTTGATACCTCTCATGTGTCATGATTGATCGTAGAGTTAGAGTATCGAGGCAAGAACAGATAGTCAGATGGAAGATTGAAACTTTCTACATACCTCAAAGAGCTTTTTAAACAATATATGATAAAATTTTAAATATAAATCTTTCAAATTCTCAAAAGAGACTAATTCAAATAAATTCATTTAAACATGAAATTATTTCTTCAGTTACATTTTAAAATATGATATATTTTTATATAATATACTTCTAAATGAAAAGTTTCTAAACTAGACATTTATTATACTTATACATGTGTATCACAATCATATGTTATAAACAAAATATCTTCTATAATCTATTTATTCTTTTGGGGATCACATGAAAAAATATTTATCAACTAAGAGTTAAGTTATATATAGATATATAGCACAATTGATAAATAATAATTTAAGTTGTAAAAACATCATAGGACACAACTTTCCTTACCACTAGTAGAAATGATCATAATCATTACATTAAAGTCAGAGTTATGAGACCTGAGTTTGTCATAGCATTCAAGCTAATTTTAATAGCATGAACATGAATAGAAACTTATCATGTCATAGCTTATCCTTTAGTGCATATGCTCAGTGCAGTCATTTAAGAAGAACCCTGTATGCATAAATCTAACTCACTACTTGTTGATACATCCCAACACAACAGTGCCTGTGTTGAATGTCTATTATTACATATGGTAAAAAGTCTAAAGTCATCAGTATGTAAGTACATTAGCATTCTTAGCATTCAACATCTATTTGTAAAGAATATTGCATAGAATAATATATGCTTTACACTTAAACAATTGAAACTTTTCATGAAGAAGGTTATATATATCTATATAGTCTGCATACAACCTAATTACATCTCAAGTCTATGGTTACATAATGCAAATTGTATCTCATTTCTAATCTTGAAGAGCATTTAGGGAACTTGCCTTGTAACTCCACAAATTTAAATTTATCTCATAAAATCACTAATTCAAGGAGCTTGTATAAACTATAGCTCTCAAGAGGCAAAACCATATAGCTTAAAATTTCATGGAGCACATCATATGCTTTCCACTCATAACATAATAGCATAACTTTAGACTCCTTCAAACTATTATGCGCACCCATCAAATTAAAAAAGAAGATGTTTATTTATTGTCTATCATGTAATACATTATTAATCATGGGTTTATTGTACGAATTATCACTAATAGAATTTTTTATTAATTATAAATTCGGATCATTTTTATTATCTCCAATTTCTTTTGTAATGATTTATTAGAACGAGGTCCTCTCGTAGTCCTTACAAGAAGTTTTATTATTATTTTTGAACAACTTAAGCTATATAAGAATTTACCAAATCTTTAATTAAATCACAATTTTTGATAATTACCAAAGCATGATATGTTGAATCTCAACTAGAAATTAAACTTTCTTAGCCACATATTAATCTTTGTCTCCATCTCCAATGAAGTGGATGAATTTAATATTATTTTGCGCATTTCTGAATGTGCTTTTTCACATGCTTCTATTTTATTGGTTTAGCCTTGATTGGTCATTTATTTATACTGATTTATTATTTATAGGTACGTTGATGTTATACTTCAGCTTATTGACAAAGCAGGAGATTTCGTCAGTGATGACATATGGTATCGGGTGGTCCAATTTGTCACAAATAATGAAGATTTACAGGTATAAGATTAGTTCTTCTCGAGTGCTCCTGGTAAATGTAGAACAATGATTTTTTTTTTTTCCTAAAATTGTCAGAGTATGTTATTTTCATGTTTTACAGCCATATGCAGCAGCTAAGGCAAGAGTTTATCTCGATAAACCAGCTCTGCATGAGACGATGGTCAAGGTGATCTTCTTTTCATTCCTTCCATTTATGTTCTCCTTGTGTTATTTGAATGCTGGAATGTCTAACTGGTTGGAGCTAATTAATTCTAATGGTCATAGATTATTGTTCAATCTAGCTAATACTTAAAAACTGAGTGTGTAAAAGAAGGTTTTGTGCATTCATGCTAAATAGTTGAGATGATTCAAATGTTGATGGTGATGATAAGCTTCTAGCTTTATACGGAACTAATACCTTTTCATGCTAGTTATCTCTTTTAGAGTTTGCATGTGTGACTCGTATCTCTCTTTACATTGAATGGAATTGTTCATTTTAGGTGGAAAGCCTTACAATATCAATTACTATAAAGCTTCCAGAAGAACTATTTACAAATAAATAGCAATATGTTGTTAAGAGATTCTTTTTTGTGTGTTTGGGTGGAAAGCCTTACAATATCAATTACTATAAAGCCTTACAATATCAATTACTATAAAGCTTCCAGAAGAACTATTTACGAATAAATAGCAATATGTTGTTAAGAGATTCTTTTTTGTGTGTTTGGGGTGCCAATTTTCTCCAGGTTAAATTAATATATGTTTTTTTCTTTGTGATACATTTTTGTTTTAGAATAGAGATCGTTGATAAATATTTTGCATGCAAATTTATTACTTGTCATGCTTCTTTTATAGATGAAAATGTATATGAACATTGAAGAATCATGGACGGATCAATTGCACTAGCTTTAAATTAAGTTAATAAATCTGCAAAAATTCATATATAAAATAAGGCTGTCTTTTGCATTTGAGTACTGAGATTCGGGTCATAAACTTATTTTTAAGGCTTTCTTAAGATCAGCTAACCATTCATGCAGTGCTGCTGCTAGTAACTTCTCAAAATATTTTATATTTTAGAAATTTGTGATTGATTGGTTGATGATATTTGTCACAGATTAATTTAACTTAATTGAAATGCTTGTTTGGATTATTAAGTCTTGGATCCAACATGAAACTCTTGGATATAATGGAATGACTACTACTAAGAACTTTTTTATCTTGGTATAATTAAATGGAACATGGTGTTGGGTTTGAAACTTGGGTGATGAAGAGAATAGCTCACATTCATGGGGATGCATAATACCCTTTGCATGGGGATGAAGTTTACGTCCAAATTGAGAGGAATAGTTTGTTCTGGTTTGATTGTGATATGGAAGGCCAAGAGAATTAAGGTGTAAGGAGAAGAGATAGTATCTTAGTGGTTGATTTTGGAGGAGAGAAAATAGGTCAAGAGGTTGTATAGCTATGGAGAGAAAAAATAGAACTTAGTTTGAATGAAGGATGAGATTTAGAATTAGAGAGGTAGTAAGAAATAAGGAAGATATGATGTACCTTGCCAGACTCAGCTAGGTTGGTTCTCAAATCAAGCCAAAAGTACCCATGCAAGTGTCATGGCCCCATTTGGAGCTCTCCTAATTGAACATGAGATGTAATAGAGGTACATAATCCAATCAAATACATTTTCTACCAGCAGGCAACAGTCATTTGTGATTTTTACTAATTAAGATTGAGTAGAAAACTAGTTTATCTAGATCATCACAAATTATACACTACACCTCATAATTCTCTATAAGTTCCATCATAATCATTAATGCGAAAGTGCACACAATTTAAGTCACTAAGGGTGCGCTTGTGACAGCTTTTTGGTTACTTTGCTTTTCAGAAAGCAACACAGCTGCATTTAGCTACCAGTTTTTGGCTGTTTTTCAGAAATTTTTGTGGTGAAAAGCTACTTTTGATAATCAGAGTTATTAGAGTTGGTGGCTATTAGAAAGCTATTGTTTGAATTTTTTTTAAAAGAAATATATTTGTAACACACAATAGCTTTTCATAAAAAAATTTCTTCACAGCAGTTTTACAACCAACTTTTCAAAAAGTTATAGTTGCCCCAAACATACTCTAAAATAGACTATAAAAATTCTAAGAAAGTTCATATATAATTGATATATTTTAAAAAAAAAATTATTTATATAATGTGCATTTTTCTTCTATAATACATTCAAATTTTTACTTCCAAAACTCTTAAGATGAGGTCAAATTTGGGTCACCTGTTTATGGCTCTACCCATTTTTTACCCTTGCCTAAAACAACAATTATAGTATGTCTAGCAGAGTGACTTCATCAAGTCGATGATAGCCTTATAATCTTAATATCATGTTTTGCAATTTTTTGTTGAAATTACTGTAGTTCTGATGATTTATGGAAACCTGATTTCTATAACAAGTCCTATGGCAGGTTGGTTCCTACCTTCTGGGGGAGTATGGTCATCTTTTGGCTAGAAGACCTGGCTGCAGCCCCAAGGAGCTCTTTTCTATCATAAATGATAAACTGCCCACAGTATCGTAAGAAATTAAAAAAAATCTATATATCTCTGTATTCAGTGTTTGTATTTCAATGGACACTGATATAACTCCTCTACAACTGAATTATTTCAGGCCTCCTACTGTTGCTATTCTACTTTCTTCATATGCCAAGATGTTATTGCATACTCAACCTCCTGATCTGGAATTACAAGAGCAAATTTGGGCAATATTCAGAAAGTGAGAGTTGCATTTTACTTTTCAGATTATTGGATTAAAATGTGCAATTTTATTATTAATTTTAATTTTACTACGTTATATTGCTTTGAACTCTTCACTATGTACCTACTTCAGATATGAAAGCTTTGTTGATGTTGAGATACAACAAAGAGCTGTCGAATATTTGGCATTGAGTAAAAAAGGTGCAAATTTAATGGATGTGTTAGCTGAGATGCCCAAATTCCCCGAACGCCAAGTACGGAAAATTTCAAGTATTTTGTTTGTTTAACTTGTTGCAATTTTATTGATCACAGAAGTTAGGATTGCACTGTCATACATTTCAAAGCACTATTAATTAGAATTTATTAAAATTTTTAAAATAGATTTTTTTTACTTTTTCTAGTCTGTGTTGCTGAGGAAAGCCGAGGACATTGAAGCTGACACTGCAGAGCAAAGTGCCATAAAATTGCGGAGTCAGCAACAAACATCTAATGCCCTGGTTGTGACCGACCAAGTCCCTGCAAATGGGTCTCTCCCAGTTGGTCAGCTTAATCTAATCAAAATTCCTAGCCAAAATATGGTAATATAGACTTCTTATTACCATGTGTTGATCAAAATTTGATTATTTGATGTTATAATTACATAGGGAATCAATTAAGATATGCAGGAGGCTAGCTCTCTTGATCAAGGGAGAACTGAGGCTTATGTTGCTGTCAGCAAGGTAGATACAGAATCAGCTCCATCAGCAGACCTCCTTGGTGATCTATTGGGTCCACTTGCCATAGAAGGTCCACCAAGTGCTCTTATTGCAGAAGAACAAAGTCAGGGGATGGAAGCTAATCCCAGTTCTTCAGGTGCTTTAGCGTTAGCTCCTCTCGGTGATCAGCCCAACTCTGTTCAGGTGTTAAGAATTCTTTTGCTTGAAGTTGCAATCTTTTCAACTTCTCTTGAGTTTTTAACTTATTTCAAGTTGTTTTCTTCTCGTTCTTAAGTATTAAACATGAGTGTACTTATGATTTCAAATTAAAATAGCATTTTAGTAAGAACATTAACTTTTTTAATAAAAGTATGTAGTGATTATAATTCATTGAAGATGTTTGAAAGATATTCTTTCTATTATGCATGCTTGAGGACTTTTCAAATGCCCATGCCTATGAAGTATGGACATGATATGGTGATGCTGACTACTGATTGTGATAAGGATTAGGTGAGCTCTTAAAATATAGCGTTCAATTAACATGGTATATGTTGAGTAAAAATATTTTTAGTACATTCATGAATTTCTGAGTACTACTTGTCTACAAAAAATACATATATTGACATTTTTGCATCCACCATCTGAAATCACATAAGAGTAGTGGCTTATATTCAACTGAATCTATGTGCGTAATGTCTAAGTGCTGATAAAGTTCAATAAATAAGAACTGTTTTATAACAGTGTTTGAAATTGTACCTGTTTTGTTTGCGTAGGTTTGGAAGGTATCCCTTTCGTTTAGAATTTTGAAATAGTTAGCCATTTTGAAATTTTGATTATAGTATTTTTTGTGAAGTTCTTTATCAGATATGCCGGTCTGTTTGTCGTATGCACTCGCTTTCCTTGAAGTGTCCAAATATTTGAGAAATATCAAATACTAACACTCACTTTACTTCAAGGACCATTGAAGTTCTATATCAGATATACTGGCCTGTATGACTCACGCCACTCTCGTTTTTTAAGTGTCCAAGTATTTGAGAAATATTAAATACTAACACTCTGCTTTAAGGACCCACATTGATAGAGAAGGATAAGAAGAAAACTCTACGCACACAAAACTTAAATCTAGAGAACATGTACTAGCCACAAATAATTTTATTCAGTCAGTAATAATTCAAATGTTCATCGTAGATCCTTATGTATAGAAATAGGATTGCAAGGATAAGGTCAAATATATAAATGCAATATATTCACATCAAATTTCAATAAATTTTAAATTTAAAACTTATTCTAATTCAAAAGAAGATAACATTTAATAAATAAATAAAATTAAAAGAAATTAAGCTAAATAGGCTTCAAATGGCTTGAAAATGGGTTCGTTTCAAATCTATTTTATTGTAATTTAGTAAGAAATGACATAGTAAGAGGGGTGAATTGGAATTAAAAATTTTCTTTTTAAGCAATTTATATTAAATGAGGATTAATAAAATTACTTATAATAAATGATAACTTAAGTTAAAGTGCAATTAAAAAAAAGGGAGCAAACCACAATAGATGTTTAGTTGATTTGGCCAATTCCAAGGATTACGTTCACACCTAGTCGACACCTTTAAGCTAGAATTCCACCACAACAAAAATTTTTTCTTAAACTCCGTCATTAATGAAGAAAATCCAACACCAGCAAAATTTCCCTTCAGGTGAGTGCAACCAAGTTAGACTGCAGGAGAAAGGCTTAGATTACTTCTTTCTATGCATAGAGATGCTCCTTAAACAAAGTTCAATTGAACTTTAATATTGACTAAAGAAGGTCGCCCTTATAATGAAAGTTACAATTTATACTAAATAAGAAAGAAATATACAATGTAAATCACTTACAAAATAGCTTAGAGATTGTAGGAAAATGATCACACCACAGAGATCCTTGAACTAGATTGTAGGAGAATGGGCACATTATAAAGATCCTTGAGTTTAGGATGATGAACAGTTGAGCACTTAAAAGTTTTACTCTCCAAAATGTCCCTTAAAGAAATTTTACAATGCAGCACTAAGTCGTTTTCTCAATCAACCTCAATAAGAAACTATTTAGAACCTTACAACACACTCCCAACAACTAAGAGCAAGCTCCATGGAAATTCCTATTCTAAAAGCCAAACAATATCTTTAGGTATGATCATACTATATGATATGTCAAAATCCAGGGATTTTTGTATTAACTGTAATATGCAAATGGACATCATATTATATGTTCCTAGAGTGGGACTATGACCTGGAATCTACCCAGTGATTATAAATTGCTATCCAAAAACTGAATGTGTTGTATGATCTATATCTTATTATATGCTTCATGTTGTACTGTGCGACTGACCAATATTCTAATGAGCTATTAAAACTATGTCCTATGATAATCAATTGAAGCCTAAGAGTCTATATATTGTAAATATGCTGCAAAGAAGTTTTGGATTTACATAGAATTACTCAAAATACATTTTTGCATGATATAAATAAAAGAATAATCTTTTTTTTTGTATGCATCGCATAAAGATCAATTATAATCAAACTCAAATAAACTTTATATTGAATTTTAAACTCAAAACCAAGCTATATCTGGAGTCTTCATGTCTTCAACACTTTAGAATTACTCAATTAATCAATCTTCAATCCAGCTTAGTCAAGTATTCTTACTATCTTGATGTTTGTTGTGAAATGATAAACTCTAATGTCCAACACTGAACAAACCAGTAGATGACTCCTCGCAAATTTTATTTTCATTAAAACAAATAGGGAGATACATATGAGCATATACTCAATAAGTTTGACTCTTGTTAATTGGCTTATGTCTTCTTATGCTTTTTTTGCCTCAATTTGTCTTGTTTGAAAGGATGCATTGTAACACTCCACTAGGGTGTAAAGAACTCTTTTTTGTAGAGTTAAAATTTGATGTATTCATAAAGAAATTTAGAAGCTAGCTTTTGTAGTTTCTCCTTGTCATCTACATATCATTTAAAGGAAGCCTACATTTCTACTTGAAAACTTATATAAAGTATTTCTCCTATGTATCACTTCTTTTGACATGATACTTTCAACATCAAGTTAGGTGGAACTTGAATTATGAGATATTTGAAAGTAGCAGTTGTAGTAGAAATCTCTCATGTATAGTAATCAATTGATAAATCAACAACAACAACAAGCCTTAATCCCACTAGGTGTGGTCGGCTACATGAATCCTTCGTCTCCATCAGGTCCTATTATGTCAAATTCTCATTTAATTCAAGTATACTAAGATCATTTTTTATACATCTTAACCAAGTCTTTTTAGGTCTACTCTACCTTTCTTAACATAAGGCAAATCGATGCATCTACTCTCCTAATGTCTTCTGACGTACCGCTTTATGTGGCCAAACCATCTAAGGCGACTCTCCCTAATCTTATCTACCATTGAGCTACTCCAACTTTTTCCAACATACTCATTTTGCATTCTATCTCTGGGTAAAGCCACTCATCCACTGAGCATCCTTATCTCTAGAATACTTAA
The DNA here is from genome assembly GCA_021442155.1 of Cymbidium sinense. NCBI lineage: Eukaryota > Viridiplantae > Streptophyta > Magnoliopsida > Asparagales > Orchidaceae > Cymbidium > Cymbidium sinense. Next base: position 15,861,571 of record CM038232.1, on the reverse strand, counting down.
CTTAGTCTTATGTTTCTTGGCCAACATTCATAAGTCATGCAGTCTTACCACCATCTTATAAAATTTTCCTTAACTTTAAGTGGAACTTTTCTATCACATAATAGGCGCATTCCTCCACTTCAACCATCCAACTTGAATTCTACTAATAACATCTCCATCATTTCACCATCATTTTGAACAATAGAGCCTAAATATTTGAATCGCTCACTCTTATTAATGACTTGATCAAAAGTCACAACACTACCACTAAAACTTCTACAATTAAAATTACACTCCATATATTCAGGTTTAGATCTACTTAAATGAAAACCTTTAGACTCTAAAGTTGACCTCCATAATTCAAGTTTTGGACTCCTCTAGTCTTATCAACAAGAAGAATGTCATCGAAAAAAAGCATACACCAAGGTATATCTTCTTGTAAATGCCTCGTAAGAACATCCATAACTAAAGTAAAAGGTAATGTTGATCCTTGATGTAATCCAAGCGAAATAGGAAAATATTTTGTCAATCCTCCTTGTTTGGACACAAGTAATGACTAGTATACATATCCTTAATGACTTGAATATAACCAATATTAACTTTCTCGTTAGAACTCCAAAAGAACATCTCTTGAGACTTTATCATAAGCTTTTCTAAATCAATAAATATCATATGTAGATCCTTCTTATTTTCTCATGCTTCTCCATCAAACCTCTTAACAAATGTATAGCATCCATAGTAGATCTACGGCATGAAACCAAATTGGTTGTGAGAAACTTTCATCGAATCGATGCTCATTACTCTCTCCCATAATTTTAATGTATGGCACATTAACTTAATTCCTCTATAATTTGCACAGTGCATCACCTTATTCTTAAATATAGAACCAACAAACTCTTTCTCCACTCATCGGCATCTTTTAGTCTTTAAAATAACATTAAAAGATTTGTAAGTAAGAAATTCCTTGATCTCTAAACATTTCCACTTCTATTGGAATATTATCCTTCTACTTTTCCACATTTCATTTTCTTTAAAGCTTCACTAACTTCGATTTACTAATACGATGATAAAATGAAATTCTATTTTTTGTATTAAGGTTGCTAAAATCAATCATACTTTCGGATCCTTCATTAAAAGTTTATTAAAATACCTCATCCACCTATTTTCAATATATCTTTTCTAAGAAAAGACTTTATTATTTTCATCTTTAATATCACTTGGTCTTTACTTCTCCTATCTCTTTTTTTAACTTATACATACATCTTTCACCTTCTTTCATCTAATCTATTGTATAAATCACTAAAGTAAATTTTTTGCATCATATATATTCTTTCTTAGAATCTCTGATTTTATATCTTTCCCAATTCAGGTTTTACATCTAAACCAAGTTTTATAACAACGCTTTTATTTCTTATCTTTTCGACACTCGACTCCACCACCAACTATTCTTATTAAAGATTTTTCCTTTGATTCGCTAAACACATCTTTAAAACTTGCTTAATTTCAGATATTTTTTCCACATAACGCGTTAGTTTTCCTTATGAACATCCCAAACTCTAATTTCTTGTAGCTCTTAAAATATTTTTATTTGTGTTCTTTAAGTGTCATCTAATCCTGCAGACAATAATTTAGTTTATTTTTTTCTACAACCTTTCATCTTAAAATAAAACAATAGATTTAAAATTTCACTTGGAATGGCCTTACATCTTTACAATCTAAACGATCTATTTTTCTTATCAAAAATAATCAATCGTGTTTTACTAGATCCATTTTTATAAGTAATAATATGTTCATCTCTTTCTTAAATAAAGTAAAGAATTCAAAATCATGTCGAGAAAATCTAATATACCCTTCTTCTTAATTACCCAAATCTATAACCACTAGTACTTTTAAAATCTTACCACTCTACCAACACGCCCATTTAAATCTCCAATAAATACTTTTCTTGAGGTATCTTTTGTATTAATCCTCTAATTCATTCCAAATTTTTTTTTTTTGAGCTTACCTCCAAACCTACTAGAGGAGCATGTAGACACTTATAACATTGATAATCTTAAGTATCAATAATCTTTAAAGTTTTATATTTCTATCTCCACATCTATTAATACTTATAACATTATCCTTCAATTTTATCTATAATCACACCATTTCTAGTTCGACTTTTACCGAATACCAAAGTTTAAAACCTAAACTATCTCCTTGGCCTTCTCACCAACCCATTTAGTTTCTTGAACACATAAAATATTTATCTTTCATGAACCATAATATCTATTAATTCCATTAATTTACGTAAGAGTACCTATATTCCAAGATCCTAACCTAATTTTAATTTCATGGACTAACTTCTTTCATCCATAATAATGGGAACTTACTTATTTAACGCCGATGCCGTTTCAGACATTTTTCATCAGATTCGCTTACAGCCGCGCCCCTAGCATTAACACAATGATTTAAAGGATTCATGATGATTATTTCAACAAATTTTACGCTGGTTGTCGACTACCTAACGCAACCCTCCACTTTTTGCATCCGAACTTGGGACCGGCAATGGTAGTGTTAATCAATTGATAAATCAAGAGGTTCAAATATTTCTCGATAATGCAATATTTTTTTTCATTGTTGAAAATAGGAGCAATAAATATATTGAGAGGTAAATCTGAATTATAAGCATGTTAAAAGTGATTTTTCCAATTTTGAATGGACCATATGCTCTTATATTTAGTTTCTTATACCTAGTTTATGCCAAGCATTTAGGACTTATATGAATCATGATAAAGCTACCTTCATAATACTCTCAAGCAAATGTCTTAACATTGACACTATCAAAATAATTCTTATTACCCAATTCAATATGATTCTTAACTCCATCATGTAAGTCACATAAAAGTGTGTAAATGATACAGCATAATAAAAATGTCCATGTACCTGTGAATTAATAAGATTCATAGGCTTTCCTGTATTCAATCCTTGAACAATTTTAAATTGTCTTGCCCATAGATTTTTAGTAGTGCTCAAATTTAACAATAGGCAAATGTGAATCCAAATTATAGCTTTTGAGAACTTCTATTTATTATCTCAATTTGATCATTAGTTTGAGGATGAAAGTTAATATAAACTTAGGGGTGGTACCTAACAAGTTTAATAATGTTTATTATAGAATAAGAAATAAATTTACATCTTTATTAGATATTATGACCTTATGTAGCGTATGAGTTCTAATTATTTTTATAAAGAAAAGTTTTGCTACATATAAAGCATCAATAGTCTTGAAGCTTTGAGTAAACTATTTTATAAAATCTATCTAACACGAGTAATATGCTATTATAGAAATAAATGTTGCTAAATAGGTAATTTCAATACAAAATCCACATTTATTTATTTATTGAATTGAAAGTTGGTCTTTCTCAAGTATTTTACTTTTTTTTTTATGGATAAAATCCTTTTAAAAAAAAAATTATGATAGCCTAGTTAGCCCACTTAATTTAATTGTTCTTCTAATAGCCTTTCTAACAACATTCGTTTGAAATATCAAGTGTTGCTATCCTATATTTAGCTTTTATGTTACTTCTTGAGACAACAATTATTTCTTATTTCTCACATATAAATACAGTAATTAGAGTTGGATCTTTCGTTAGATGCATCTCCAGCTTGATTTAACATATATTAAAATATTGATTTCGATTTGGATAATTTTTTATTTAACACGATTTTTTTTTTTTATCATCTTAAGGTACATGTACCTTATTTTGTAATAGCTTCTATGTAGTTCTCAGTAGGATTATTCATGCATTGGTTTATAGTGCTAGCAAGGAACTAATGTTAGGGCAGGTGAGGTCAAGCTAGATGAGTTTGCCCACATAGCATTGACACGTATTTGTTGATTTATCACATGTGATTTCTTTTTTTGTAGTGAATCAATAATATACTTCATTTAAGAAATAAAATCTTATTTTGCTTGTATTACTTTTATACCTAGAAATTATTTTAAAATTTTCAAGTCTTTTATTCAACTTCTTCTAGAAATGCTTTTAATATGGTTATCTCTTCTTGAAATTACCTATTTATGCTATATCATCTACATTCACTATCAAAATTGCTTGTTTTTCTTTAGGTGAACATTTGATAAAGAGAATATGATCTGTTAGGCTTTGAGTGTATCTACACTTTTCGATACATTTAGAGAATATGTTAAACTATGCCCAAAGAGATTGTTTGAGGCTATATAGAGCTTTTCTAAGTTTGCATATGATGTTTCTTTGATTTTCTAATTCAGGTGGGATCTCCACATATACTTTCTTCATGGGGTACTCATTAAATTTTTAATGTCAAGTTCATATAGACAATAGTCCAAATTTGTCACCAAAGAGAACAAAACTCGAATTGTTTGAGTTAGGAAACTTGAGAGAATGCTTCTTGATAGTCAATACTATCTTTTTGGGTGTACCCTTTTGTGACCAGTTTGTTTTAAATTTATACACACTCAAATCTATCTTTATATTTGTAAAATTTATTTTCATTGAACTAGTTTTTTACATGATGAAATTCAAAACCTTTTCACCTGCCATTTTTTCAAGGCTTGGATTCCTTCATAACAACTTTCTTCCTTTTTTGGTTTATTAGAACTTTATGATTGTTGCCTAGAATTTGTATTCTATCAAAAGAAATGATATAAGTATAAAGCCTTAGTGAAAATCCTATATCAGTCATGAAATTGTAGATTAGTTGTTTGGTGTATTGCCTCATCCCCTTTCCCCTTTCATAAGATAATAGGATAGTGAAGATCAGCATCATCTATCAATTTATTCTCTTTAGTTTGTACTTCATTAGACCTTGAACTAAGTTTAGGTTATTTAGTGTGATGAAGATATGTTGATGGCTCCTGGTTGTTTTTTCTTTTCTCTTCTAATATAAAAAAGAAACTCATTTTGCATACAGTTGGGTGTTTTGACAAGGTGGGAGTTTGCATTGCTAATAAAGTATTTATTTGTAGGTTGAATGTACTTATAAAGTAATGGTAGAGTTTGTAGTTCTGGTGAAGCTTCAATAAGTTCAATGAGGAATAATATGAAATTTTTTATTTTCTAAGTTTGATAAGAGAAGATGGTGCATTATCAAATAAGTTCCAACTTAAAAATTCTTATTTTTGAATTTTCTTGCCATGAATTTGGATTTGGAGCAGTGAGGTTAGTGTTTATGGGTGGTTACATCCATAGAATTGTAAATAATTTTAGTGATTGAAGAATAGTACTTATAATTTTTTTATTTGAGGAGTATTAACAAAAGTACCCTTTATATATTTAGGATCTAGTTTGCTTTATTGTTGAGAATAAATTTGAATGAAGATTGAATATTAGGGACTTTGACAAAAAGGCTGGAAGTGTTTTTGGTTTTGGGAAATGAATAAAGAATGGTTTGAATGGGATTTTGAAATTTAAATACTCTTAAAGGCATTTAATTTATAAGAATCATGAGATATGTAAGCTACTAGGACAACTTCCCCTTAGAGATACTTAATAATGTATATAGAGAATAGTAGTAATTTAGTGTCTATTTTTCTTCAACAACCTCATTTTATTCAAGGGTATCAACGTGAGCTTTGATAGATAATCATTCAAGGTAGGAGATAATTTTTCAAGATCAATTGTCATTATTAGTTTTTAGGACTTTTTTTAGTGAACATGAGTGTAGATATTGGAGTTGAAATGTTTAAAAATTTATCATTCTTAAGATACTTATGATCATTAATGGAGGAAAAAATCACCTTACTGTGGAGAAATTTTTGACTCCAAATGATCCCCCTGCACATCATTGTTGATCACAATAAAGGTTGAGAAGATTTATAAGTTTCGGTGGGATATAAATTACAAGTTTATATAGCCATATGACAAATTTCACTATGCTCTTTGAATTTTTATCAATGACTAGAGAATGAATTATTTTTTAAGTAAGTTTTAGATTTCTAGGTGATAGTTTTAAAATTTTTATTATTTAGAGTTTTTGGAATTTGAAGGGTTTTAATGGATACAAAATCCATTATTTGATCCCATTCCTTGAAAAATCTTTTGAACACATCTATGCGCTACTAATCATACTCTTTCAAGTTTAATCTTTGAAAGTGACGAAGAATAGATTAGAATTTAGCAACGCAAATATACCTTGATCCTTGAGTGAGTTTGTTGATTGATAGTAAGCTGTGATATAGGTTGTCCCTAATAAATATTACATGTTTAAAAATACTCTTTAGCATGTTTAAAAATACTCTTGATTAATAAGTGATGCATGTTTTAAGAATAAATATTACATAATATAAATCTAGCATAATAAAGTTGTCCCTAATCTATAATTTTGGGTCATCATAGTCCTTGTCTGCTCAGTCAAGTGATGACTAGATAATTATACTAAAATCATATATTTCTTGATCTAAGAGTATTTGACATGCCCATAGGTGAATGGATAATGATCTGTATATTCTATGACTAACGTAGATCCTAAACTCTACAACTAACTATTCTTTCATATTATTAGAATTTTTTTATGGGGTAATCTAATTATGATTGCTTGAGCAAATGCCATGCAATGACTCACAAATTAAACAAGATACATAACAAAGCACAAATGTGGGGTTACCAATTGTATTTGGCTCTTGATAGATGACTCAAAATAAAAACATAGAGCCAAGTTTTAAATCTTGTTGAGAGAATGAAATAATCTATCACAATTACTTTTAATTGTGACCCACAAGCTAGATATTATAACTTTTATTACATAGGATGTAATTGTGCAAGATATTTTTGTCTCATGTCATATGACTTGATGCTCCCTAGTTTATTATCCAAGTAATAGTATTCATCTTATTTTGTTTGAGTCATTTGAGAATTTACCTTTGAAGCAATTAACATTGTTCTATAGACCCACCGTAATAAGCTTTTACTTGGAGAATAGTAGTTAGCAATCTTCCTTTTGTTCTACAAATGCCTAAAATAGAAACATGAGGGTTGTTGCAAGTTATCTTTGTTGCTTGTTCTCTTTTGAATTTTTCAGCTCAGCACTTATATTGAAGTTTATTTCCATTCTTGAAGTTGATGGATTGATCAATGTCTTTTTTGGGGTAAATGACTAATAGAAGACTGGTTTTTATTGTTCCCGTTAGCCTCATATAAAACCTTGATGTCTCAGAAAGGATCTTGAGTGAGAATGAGAAGATAGGAGAGTAAAAATGGGGTATTTTATAATTGAATTTTATTTTCTTATTCTATGTGAAAAGATGATAACAAGTTGTACATAAATAGATGAAGATACAGCTATTCAAGAAAGAAGTAAATCTAGAAATCAGTCTTTAATTATATAATTTATAATTAACTACACGACATAAATAGAATTGTTATCTAAATATTGCTGGATCGTTTTAGATAAGTTGTTGTTCATGGATTGTTATATTATTATAGATCAAATGTTGTGCACGGATTCTTGTGTAGTTATAAATGAAAAGATGCCAACCATGGATGTAGGATTATTTCAGCTTATCACAAATTGGAAAGCTGTCCATTTCAAATGCTGTTCTACCCCTACTTCTGTTGAATTGATGCTGAATCTATTTGCATTGTGTTTGTTATGAAATATAAGTAGGAAATTGTATCTTATCCATCGCACAGTTCTATATTCATTTGGAGTAACTCCTCCCTATATTTGCAGCCTACTGTCAATATTGCAGAAAGGTTCAGTGCATTGTGCCTAAAGGACAGTGGAGTGTTGTATGAGGATCCTCACATTCAGGTTTGCAGATCTGCAATTACTCACTATAATGAAATCAAATCCAGTTTCTTAGGTGCAGAACAGTATGGCATTACTTGGGTTTTGTTATGATTTGCGTTTGAGTTGATACATTGTATATTTTGTTGTTAATTTTTGTGATTTTTGTCGTATATAAGATTGGCGTCAAGGCAGAATGGAAAGCCCACCATGGACGGCTAGTACTTTTCTTGGGTAACAAGAATATCTCTCCACTAGCTTCTGTTCAAGCTTTAATACTGCCACCACGCCATTTGAAGATGGAGCTTTCACTGGTACCTGAGACTATTCCTCCAAGAGCACAGGTGGGATTCATCTGATGTCAAACAGATCATGGCCTCTTCTCGCTTCTTTTATTTTGATTATGTTTATATCTTAATTTTCTGCATTTTTCTATAGGTGCAATGCCCGCTTGATGTTGTTAATCTTCATGCAAGCAGAGACGTTCCAGTTCTTGATTTTGGTTATAGATTTGGATCTACGATGGTCTCTCCTTACATTCCCTGTTTTTACGATTGATGTTCTTGGCATGTTATCTTAACTGTTATGTACTTATTCTCAGGTTAATGTAAAACTACGACTTCCGATAGCATTAAACAAATTTTTACAGCCCATGTCAGTCTCTACAGAAGAGTTCTTTCCATATTGGAAATCAATTCCTGGACCACCCATGAAACTTCAGGAAGTGGTAAGTTCAATTTTTCTGTTGATCATGGCTCAAACTTAACTAGTGACCACTTACCATTTTCTAGAAGCATATGTATAAATGCTCCAGATTCAAAAAAAAAAATTGTTATTTAATACCAAGAATTTATTTATAGTGAATTCTTAGATATATATACAAGGAATCAATTCTTAAATAATTTTGTTTTGTTTTTGGTGATCATGTCTGTTTGATTGCAAGTATTCCTATTGAAGTGCAGATGAAATGCATGATTTTTGAAAATTTTTGTGTTGGTGGGAAGAAAACAAATGCAGTGTATAATTTCATCATATTTGGATTCCCCTCTCTTTTTCATTTTCATTGTATTTGGAATTCCCTTGATTTGGGTGAATTTGAAAAACATTGCTTCTGTAAAGTGTGGCCCCCAATCATCGCTTGATGCCGCCACCGTCCACTGCATCCACCATATGTCGCTATTGTCAACCATCCTTCATCCTATTGTCAACCATCCTTCATCAGCACACCGGCCATCATATACCACTGTTGACATAAGCTGCCATCAATGCTATCACATGCCTTCTGCTGTGGATGATACTGACCATCGTCTGACGCTGGCCAATGTCAATGCCACTGGTCACTGTTGGCTGCCTCCGCCTGCTGTAGCCGCAAGCATGTAAAATACTTTGCAAACAACCAAGCACAAAAGTAAATTTTTAAATTTTTTTACAAACTATCAAGCACCACCAATTTATTATAAATACATTATTTTACTTTACATTTTCTTTAGATTGCTTCAGAATTTCAAATATTTGCAAACCAATAGCCTTTACATTTACTTGGGATCAATATGTAGATGAAATGTTCATTTGGAATCAAATTTTTAAAAATTATTCAAACTTGACCAGGTTAGGGGTGTGAAACCCTTGTCTCTTCCTGAATTGGCAAACCTGTTCATAAGCCTACATTTAGGAATATCTCAAGGGCTGGTAAGTCAATATTATCCTTTGTTCTTCACATTTTCTTTTCTCTTTACCCTACAGTTTAAATTTGATTCTTGCTCACAGGATTTAAATCCAAACAACCTGGTGGCAAGCACAACCTTCTACTCTGAGAATTCTCGTGCAACTCTTTGCTTGGTAAGGAAATTAAATGGATTCCCTAACTATTCATGTGTATTTACTTTTTGATTATCTTCTGGCAAGATTCTTGGTGGTAATCCCAGTAGAATTTTTATTGTGTTCGCCTCATAGAAGAAGCACCGATCTTCTAAAATGAAGCTCATGTAAATTGAAACTAATAGAGAAGCACACGAAATTATTAGTCTTGACTGCATGCCCCATTTTATACTCTATTTTCTAAGGTTTTTACAAAAGCACAAAGCAATGGTGAAAATAGTTATGATGATTTACTGCTAAAAATGGATTTTGATTGTTTGTGCAATCAGCTATGAAATAATTGGGATAATTCTGTCCCATTATTCCTTCGAGCTTACTAGGCTTCTTGGTTATGTTTCAAATGGTGTATATGTTCTTTTGTACTATTCTGTTTTGTTTTTTCTTACAATGAAGACTTATTTTGAGGCACGCAAATCCGAATTGCTAAATGAAGCCGCAATATTTTTTTTACATATTATGACTATCATGTTACAATTCAGTATGTCTGCTTTGCAATTTGTAATGTGGTTCTATATTGGTTGGTCAATAATTAAGATGACCAAGCATGCTTGAATGGGTTTGATATAAATCTGAGGAGGACAATGTGGGAAATCACCTTGCAAAACTAGAAAAAAATACCAGTGATTTGCGGTTTAAAACGGAAAGATTTAGCACCAGTAAGGTGGGGATTTTAGCTATTATGAATGGGATTGGATTAAAAATATATATATGCGAAATTGATTGGAATTGTTAGAATGATTTTAATTAAAGCTAGAATCAGCAAAAGATGTAGCCCTCAAATGATACTTAGATATTCTTAGAAAGATTTAGTAATTTATATTTAAAAACAATGATGGCTTTTAATAAAAAAGAATGGGGAAGGATTAAAAATGCCAGAAGCAAAATAGATGGCTTAAGAATCTTTTTACTAATATGTTAGTGAACAGTTATATGGCAAAAATCAAATGGATCCATACAAGGGTTGTGGCATAGTCAAAACATCTTTCTCATACCCATCTTCTTTCTCAACATAAGGCTGTTCCTGTAGTCTGCATCCTCAACTCCTATCTAGATTTGTTTTTATACTAGACGATAGAAATGGATGCATAACTTTGTTAAATATAGTGACGGAGTTCGTGTTAAGTCTCTATTACACCTGGGCATTGATCTGCTAGGCCCATGTGTGGGACAAGTTAAATAGGTTAGGTTTTTTTGTGAACATCTTATCCTAGAGATACAGACAGTCTTCTTTATTTTAGGGAAGCTACATGATTGTATTTATGACCTCATGTCATAATGTTGTTTTTCGAACCGTTGTTTAAGGCTCGTCCAATGGTCAATATAATTTGTTTGATCCAACTGCTTAATGTTAATATTCCTTGGTTGGAGCTTATTGTTTCATAGATTTAGCTTAGATTTTACAATAGGCTATCAACATAAAATCAACCTTGAATCTCTGGTATTCTAATAGGTGAGATATCTTTTCAGGTAAATAAATAGTTAAAATAGGGGGAATGTTTTAAGATAAAAGATTTATAATTTGTATGATGAAAATCAAATATATGATGCACAAAGCTAATAGATTCAATATTGATAAGAATCACTCAGGTTTACTTATGGATTAAGTGATATTTGGGTGCAATATATTTATGTTTTTTGGAACTATTATATCTAGAATATGTGGATATTGGTGATGACATAACTTTACGAGTTAATGTTGTGTAGCTTAAATGGAGAACCATTTGATGATAATTCTGTGAAGCAAATATTTATGGAGACTTAAAAAGAAAATTTTTTTAAGGCAGTAATGTTGGATTATCCAAATAAATTCTCACATAAAATTCAAAGTTGATGTGAATGTTTATCCAGTCTTTAGATAAATTGAAAAGAATGAGATGTAAATAATGAATATTAATATGGTGCACAAGTATCAAGATATCAAGATTTTAGATTTTTTTGTGGATTTGTATGGGGAGTGTATCATTATCCATTGTAAAGTTGCCAAGTGATCAGCTTTTAGAGTCTGTTTGGGCAGTTGTAGTTTTTTGAAATGGAGAAAGCAATTTTTTGAAAAATTATTGTGTTATAAATATTTTTTTTTTTTGAAAAATTCAAATATCAGCTTTCTAATAGCCAATTCACTTTAATAGTTCTGGTTTTCAAAATCAGCTTTTGCTAAAAAAAATTTTAAAAAGTAGCCAAAAAATTGATAGAAATGCAGTTGTGGTTGTTTTAAGAAAAACGAAGTAGTCAGATAGCTGCCCCCAACGCACCCTTAATTATAAAATGAATGACATGAATGCGAATGTTAAGGTGAATGTATGATAAAACTAGAGAAGATAGATGAAAATAATTATATTAGAGGGATGATGATATACCACATTTTGGAGATATTGTTTGGATGGCTTGAGCATGTTAAATGGTGGAAAGATGTAATAATAGAGGCAGGTAGATTAACTAATGTGAAAATGATTAAATGGAAAATGGTGAATAACAATAGTGAGGTACTGCAAGAACAACCTCTTCCAATACAGAAACCTAGTTCAGCGTCTGACTTGAATTTACCTGTGATTGAGGATTCATATTGTCAGGATGATGGATATGCTTTAGTTGTAGAAGTTATTGGGATAAGAATGATGATGATGGTGGATATGCTTTGGTTAGGTTGGGTTCTAACAATTGATTGGTTCTGGCCAAAATCTTTAACCAAGTTTAACAATTAGTTGCCTCAACTCAATCAGCCTGGCCTGGCTTACCCTTCCATCTAGCAACACATTTCCAACATGTCCCATGCTTTAGAATGCTTCAACGCACTACTTTCAAGCACCATCAATTCCTATGAGCATTTAACTTCAGACATTATCTCTTAACTAATTTATTTGCATCCTTCACGGATTTGATGCTGTTAAACCTAACTTTCAATATATGAATTTGTTATATTTGATATTCTTCAGATTAGAGTTGAGACAGACCCTGCTGACAGAACTCAGCTACGCCTAACAGTTGCTTCTGGGGATCCTATTTTAACTTTCGAGTTAAGTTTCTTCACATCTTACATCTTATTTTGAATGCAGAAAAGAATCAAATTTTTAACTGCTTTTTTAAAATCAGATTAAAGGAAATTATTAAGGAACATATGATCAATATTCCTGTAACAACTCCTGCACCGGCACCTCCGCCGCCGCCGCAGCAGCAAGCTCAAATACCAGCTCCTTTGCAGCTAGAGCCGCCTGTGACTCCGGCCACAAATGATCCAGGTGCGCTACTCGCCGCACTGCTCTGAACAACCGTTGATCATCTTTTTACTTGGATTCCGTTGGTATATCCGAGGGGAAAATTTTAGAGATGGAGCTCTTAATACAATAAGTAGGAGGTATCGCAGTAACGATCCACAAAATTAATATTCTTTGGGGGCATTTAGAGTTTAGGCCCTTTGATGAGTTCTTTTCATATGCAATCTATCCAGCTCCAGGTGTGATCCTTTGCAATTGTATTTTGATTCCTTAAATATGGCTTAGATTTTAAGTTTGTACCACCAGGGCTTTCTTTTTTTTTTTTTTGTGCAGCTTTTTTTATTTTTTTTGGTATTTATTTGGAGAGTGATGTATCATTTTCTTTTTGAGTTTTTATTAAATGTTTTGAAAAAAACCAGTGTTTCTCAAGCTTTTTTCATTGTGTTTAATCAAGGATATGCTTTTGATGCTTGCATGAGATATTTAGGATGAATTATATTAATGGGGAAAAGTTGGATTAGGATTGTAGTTATTAAATTTATGTTGACAGTATATTATGAGTAATTAATTAAAATTTTTAATGTTTGTAAAATTCATCTGAATAAACAAATTATTTTAAGGTCAATATGATGTATATATAATAATGAATTAAAATTTTATATTAGTAGCCACATGAACATGATAAATATGAGTGAGATGAGATGTGGCCTATGACCTAGCCTTCACTAGGATCTAAATGATAAAAAAAAATATATCAAATTTCATGGATTTATAAATCCATTAAAGGGTAAGATATAAATGTTAAAATTCTTAAATAGCTAACTTTCATCCATTAACTTGAACTATTGAGTTGTAAATGAGTTTGAATAGTCATATAAATAAGCTTAATTATAAAAAAAATTGTTTAAGGAATGCATTACTATAAATAAATACATAAATGCATTGATAAAAATTTTATAGTTAAGAAACCACCTATTATATACAAATATTTTAAAATTGGTCACTCTCTACTAATCATCCATATGATAATACAATTCAAATAACTATCCATTTGGTTAAGTCAATATAAAAGTTTATTGGACATCATGAGATTTGAAGTATTCAACACCATTAATCAACCTCCTCCTCTCCTTCACCCCAATACATATAAATATCAAGAAAATATAACACCACAACCATCACAAGACAGCAAGCCACCATGGCTATTGCACCAAATACCCAAAGAAAGAGAGGAAATGAGAAGTAATAAGCTCTAAGCCCCAAAGACCAGCAGTAACTTCCTCTGTTGACTATGCTTGCTACATACTCAGAGGCTCTTCTCCTTCCCCTTTGACACTTCATCGACACATTGATCAGAAAGCTAGCATGGCTATAATACCTCACAGATTGAACGTTGAGGAGAAAGGCAATAAGGAAACATGATAGGATGGAGAAGAACTTGGTATTGGCAAGTTGTTGATCAGCTTGGGCACCACCATTGTTACTGTTATGGTTGTTTGTCATAAGGACGACGATCAGAGAAGAGAGCATTATCGACGTCGAGGCCATTAGTGTTGATGCCATGATGTTGTTCCTTAGTGTTTGGACTGCTAGGACTCCATTCTTTATTGGGTCCTATATGTGCCATCTGATCATTAAATAATAATAATAATAATAATACTAATGTATAATCATGGAGAAATTATATGATGTTGATTAACTACATGGTCATAAAAGTTGTAGTAAATAGTCACATATTCATGCGTATATTTGTATAAACACTAAACTCATACTTTATATATATATATATGGAATGATTAATTACCTCCATCATGGTCTGAACCCAGATCTGGCGGTTAACGGCGTTGATGCCGACGACAGTCATGGTGGGGCGGCGGAGGATGAAGCGAAGAAGCCATAGGTGATAGCCGGCCAGAATTATAAGCCCAAGAGGGACAATAATAAATTCCAGCTCTGCTTTCACCATCAGAATAAGAACTGCAGAAGCTGCAGAGAGAGAGAGAGAGAGAGAGAGAGAGAGAGAGAGAGATGATTACAGGAGGCGATGCGGCCCTAAAGAGTTTCTCAAGTGAGAGAGTTTGTTAGAGGGACTAACGTGGATGATAATATTTTGTTGAGTGGCAAGTGGCATAATATTAGGATTGAATACCGAAAAAAATGTACAAATTATATTTGTTGTGTATTAGAAAATTTGTAGTGATAAAATAAAATTTTAGGCCTTAGTTTATATAGAAATCTAGCATACACACAGATAGTTAAAAATAAAATAAGAAATTTTAAAATTTTTACGTGAAAAAATACCGAGAGTGAAAAAAATCACAATCTAGCCCAATAAAAATGCTCAACTATATATCTATCATGGAATACAAAGTTTAAATCTTTTCAATAACATAATTATAAGATTGTATGTGAGAAAGTTTGATAATGAGAATTCTATAATCATGTAACAATAGTTATCATAGTTGAAACATAACATTGTTGGTGGCGGTCGGACGACAATAAGCGGCGTCGGCGATATGTGGTGATGATGAGCTTGACTTCTCTAACTTTCTCCAGTTAGCAGCTCCTTCTTCTCCTTTATGACAAGAATGAGTCCTATTTATATGATTTTGAAAAGAGCATTTTGGTTATTATAGCTAAAATATTAAAACACTCCATTGAACGGTGTATATTAATTCATTTGGTCATAGATATTTTTTTTGGAGATTTGACCATTCAAATGGTCTTAGATTTGAGTAATCTTATATTTGTTGGATTCGTCTCGTGGAGCCGCTCGATTCGATTATAAGTATGTCAAATTTTGTAAGTCATTTGATTATTCAATCAGTGTTTCGAAGTTTTCTTATGTAGCTTTTGGGCTTGATTTGTGCTCATTTGAGCTCGATTTAACCTGATTCTAGCATTGTTGTACTCGTCTTATTGAGTCGTTTAATTTGATTTTATACATACTTTAACTTGAGATTCATATTTAATTTATAAATTTTAGAGAGATATATCAATATTAAAATAAGCTTAAATTTCTTTTTGATTATATATATTATTTTTGTATAATGATAATTTTGAAATAAATTAAATTCTTCATGGTATAATTTGTATATGAGGCGTCACATAAAATCAAATATGCCTTGAGTTACTATATAGGAGCATCTAAATCTCGTGAGTTGTAGATAGATTAGAATACGTGGAATGACAATGCTCTCTCACTTATTTATAAATAAAAAATAAAAATGGTTTATTAAAAAGTAAAAATATTAAATATAATTTAAGTGATTTGATTTATTGAAAAATATATAGAGGAAAAAATAGTACATTTAGAAAAAAATTTACTAAAACTATTTTAGAATTATTTATTTGATCATAACATAAATACAAGATATTATTTTTTTAATATGGTTGTCGGGCCTCAAGTCCAAGATATAACCCTAACTCAAACTCATTTTACTTCTCATTGCCGCTACAACTCTGAGCATCCTGCGATGCTGCTATCCACAATTGGCGAACAACGCTATCTAGAATTTATTATTGATATTCATTCTCTCCCTCTCGCTTGAGTGGGCTCTCTTCGTCTCTCGAGTGTTAATCGTCTGTGTTTGTAAAGCTTTCTCTTCATCCACTCTCTTCATTTCTTCATATTATTGTTTAAGATTGAAGTTTTTATTTATTTTATAAAAAAGGAAGATTGTGTGACTTCTAAGATTTGTGGGTTAAAGAGTTTAATTGTTGATTCTATATTACATTGATGTGACATGAACACAATTCTCTAATTTTTATACTATTTTGAATTAAAAAAAAAAAAAAAGTCAAACACGAACACACATATTTAACTCACTCAATCTTAGCTCTTTTACACCATTATCTTCAGCTAGTTAACCCAATTCTAAGCTGATTAATTAAAAATTAAAAATTAATATGTCATCATTATGAATACATAAGCAGTTTATAAGCCCCTTGGCCGATATAAAATAGGTAAAATTTTTAAAATAGGCACATTCTTAACCGTAATTAGCAATTTAGGCATCAAAAAAAATTTTTTATGAAAATAGTCGTCAGATGCGACGACTGGACGTTAACGTGGTGTGGCGCCGTCCGATTGATTTTTTGGCGTTATGTATGCCGGTTGTTTTCGACGGCGCTAACGACATCCGTCTGACGGTAGCGATTTAAATTTTTTTAAAAAATGTGTAGTTCTCATATTCTCGTATCGAGTCACGTTATGAAATTGCGAACTTGTATCGTTGGAATTATCGAAATTGTCTATAATTTTTATGTTGAAATTTGCTAGCTTCATGCGCATGCAGATTGTACAAATCTTGGCGGAAGCTGCGCGGAGGTGAAAATTGAGGACGTGTCATTATTTTGTGCGTATCGGAATCATACGGTGTGAGAATTGAGCAAAATTTGCATCGTTGGAATCGTAACAAAATTCTCTACAAGTTTCATGTTGGTGAAAATTTATGATTGCGGCCCGATACACAACAGATTTTGCAATTGTCTTGGAAGCGTATGAGCTGAAAGTTGAGCGACAATGTATTTTTGCGTGTCAGTCATAGATTCGAATTGAGCAAAATTTGTATCGTTGGAATCATAACGAAACTGTTTACAACTTTTATGTTGGTTGAAATTTGTGATTGAGGCTCGATGCGTAGCAAATTTTGCAAATGCACGAAAAAGCTGGTAATTTGAAGGTTTGGAGGAGCAATGTTATTTATTTAGAAGATTTGAAAGTATTATATGATAAGCAACAATCTTACAAGTATTTTTACAAATGACATATAGAAGCTTTGATAAGTGGATTCACCAAAAAAATTCTTAAGAGATTCATTTCCTCTAAAACCAAGAATTATAATATTTAATATCATCTTACTATTTCTACATTATTCAATTCCTTTTGTCACGAGAAATATTTTAAGTTAAAAAACATACAAATTAACTAAATTTGCGTGGCACAACAAGCCTTTAATGCTCGTCAATCTAATTGAAATATATGCTAATAATATCATGTACAAGTCCCATCAATAAGTTGCAGTGAAATCCTAATGATCGCATGTATCACAGACATCTTATAAAAACAGCCACTCAGAAGTAAGTACACATACAACAAAATGTAATCCCGTATGGACATAATATAATAGTACATCTGACTATCTCCGACGATTTCTACGATGTGGTATCGCATCACTACCGGGTGTGTAATGGGGTGGTGCGTCATTGGCGATCTCGGCGATGCTCGATTCTTTGGTCCTCCGGTTCGACTTTTCGGATGGTTGCAGTAACCATGATACATCCATACGGGTGTCATATGGAATGAGGAGGCCATACGTAGGAGGAACTAGTCTTGCCAAGTGCATATGTGATCACATAGCTCCCCGAATCTGTGGGTGTAAATGTATATGTAGATGGTCGGCGGTGGAGATGATGGACCAATATCCATCGCCGACCCATCGGCGATAAATGCACGGAAGCTAGAATTAGTGCGCTCGAAATATACATGTTTAGGTGCAAGTCCCTGCACAACCCCTCATACTCGTTGATTGATTGCTGAATCTCTGTGTCATCCGCCCTCCCAAAATAGCGTCAGAATATATCCTCGATATTGATATATTGCTCGGCATTGCGAACTTCATTATGATGTAATTAGAAAAAAATTATTATTACGGTTAAGAAATGTTGGCTTACCATGGATCTCCTCGGGAGCTTCGAGGGTAATATCGTGTCGGGTACTTATGGGTGCCTTGGCATATATAGTGAAGCAAGGCCGATACCATCTCATGTATTGATTAATGGTCCCGACTTCTGGGAAGAGTCTACCACCACTAACTTTAACTTCGCTCTCCCCTGCGCAATATATACGGTGGTATGATCCGATCCATGTAGGCTTTCCTCGATCATCCACTACGAAGAAGAATCTACCGGTGCAACCTCGATCCTAGGTGGAAGGAGGCACGAGCACCGATGGTAGGTGCCACTCAACTTCGTTTCCAACTAATCGGGGATACTCTAGCCCGACCATATGTCATCCCCATGTAAGCATATATCTGCGACCGCGTGCGATCGAACTCCGTATGGCTCCCAGATCACCTATGTTGTTTGAGATGAATATTAGGGTTGCTATCTACATAGAAAAGTTGGCACATAAAATGCACTTACAAAAAAAACATACCTGACTCTGCAGTAGGCCATCTAGCTCATCTCGGTAAACTCTAATATGGGCTGGCGTCACCTCTCGGACAAACCTTCATTCCAGCGACAACCCACAGTGAGCCCATCTATGTCTGTCGGGTATGGAATATGTAACGTCGGTCTGCCGACATGAACATGCTTCCACACCCATACCTGCAGTAATTGTAAGCAACCAGCCATATTCGCTTTGGCCCGTTCCTCATGGAGCTCACAGTATAAATGAGCAAGCACACACTCACAATGAGAACTCCACGAGCGTGTCGAGATCCTCCGGTGAGGCGGAATCTTGTGGTGAATCTCCGAACACTAAATTAACGGCAGAAACGGTCGATCAATCGAAAAGAATGTAAGCTCACGACATGCATGCTAAGCGGAAGCTCACGAGATCTAAGTAAGAATCTATATATCGTCCGACGCGACCATGACAAGGGCAAGCGGGTATGTGCGTGTGCATGCTCCATCAACTCATCACAGACCGCCATGCTACCGTCGCCTCTCCAACAACATTCCGCCCCAATAATAGGCGCCTATCTCAATACCGAGATCATAGCGATCTGCGTGATGGCTATCCGCCAATGGGCAAATGGAATGAATTGTGAGAAGACCACCGTTCCAATGAAGGGTGAAGGTGATCTATGTGAATATATCGCTGGGACACACAATCCAATCCAACCGTCTGCAGTGCGAATCTAGACAGCTTCACCGCCACTTTTAAACATAAGCACGAGATGACATATCCGCAGTAAAACCTACATATGAAATTATAGTTCAAACAAAAAAAATATAATAAAAAATTCATACACACTTGACTTACAAAATCTTACCGTCGAAGTGCCGCTTCAGGTAATTAATGTGCCGCTATACGGACTTCAGCCCAGCGTAGTTCACTGCCTCCTCTCGCGTCGCCTCGTATGGGCGAGCACCTTCTTCGGCAGACATCCTACCTACAACAAAGACAAATCAATTAAATTCAAACTAATTGACATGAAAGCTTTGCTAATATAAAGATAGATTCGGGCTTTGAAATAATCATCCCGTAATGACGTGCTCCACATCCCTAAACATGAAGAACAAATTATAAACGGTTGTTTTGCTGAATATTAACTAACTTGTTGATATAGCTTCTTTTATGTACATTTCTTTATGTTCTAGTTTGTGAGTTAGCTTTGATTTTCAGTGTCCCATATTTCAGGCGTTCCATGCATGAACGCGGAAATCTGCCGTCGGGCTGCAGTCGCATTCAACCAACAGGAGAGTCGAGAAATCCCGTTCGACGATATGAATTTCGCCATTCGACACCGTTGACACCGGTATGCGAAATTACGCCGCCACACATTTTCTGCACACGCAGCAGATCGCGTGAACGAATCTGCTGAGCGTCGAAGTCGGTATCTTTGATTTCAGAAAGTCGAGAATGTTCGGTTCCGACATAATTTTGTCATTCGACACGTTTGACACCGCAAATTATGTCGCATCACATTTTCTGCTGTGCAGAAAATGTGACGCAGCCGGCGTAATTTGCGCATACCGGTGTCAAACGGTGTCGGAATGGAGCAAATTTATATCACAGAACCGAACGGATTTCTACAATTCTCCTGTTGGTGAACGCCAACTGCGCCCGACGCCAGCAGATTTCGGACGCTCACGCATGGAACCGCCTGAAAACATGGGACCGACTGAAAATCAAAGCTAACTCACAAACCAGAACATAAAGAAAAGAGTGTACATGAAAGAAGCTATATCAAGAAGTTAGTTAATATTCAGCAAAGCAACCTGAGCAATGAAGCTTTTAGATAACACTATCTTTAAGCGATAAACAGATGACTTATTCTTCAAAGACTAGAGACCAAAAAAGCAATGACATTCCCGGTTATGAGCGCTGCGAATTTTTACAGAGTCGAGAGAGTGAGAATCGTCGACGATATGAATTTCGCCATTCGACATCGTTGACAATTGATGCATTGGTTGCATTATTTCTGACATAGAGAGACATGATGAACGCGAAATGCTGCGTGCCGGGTCGAGCACATTATTCATCAGGAGAGTCGAGAAACCATTCTGGTTTTGAAGATATATTGCTCGACACGCTGACACGGTAGACGCTGGCTGCATCACATTTTTTGCATAGCAGTGTGATGCATCGACATTAATTGCGCCAGCTGGTGCCAAACGTGTCGAATGGATAAATTTATATCGCCGAACCGAACGGATTTCTACGACTCTACGCCGACTGCGGCCCGACACGCAGCAGATTTCGCGCGTTCACGCATGATCTGCTGCGCTATGCAGAAAATGTGACGCAGCCGGCGAATTTGCATATACCGTCAAGCGTCGGAATGAGCGAAATTCATATCGTTGGAACCGGAACGGATTTCTCTACGACTCTCCTGTTGGTCAAACGTGCCGACTGCGGCCCGACGTGCAGCAGATTTCGCGCGTTCATGTATGGAACCGGCCTGAAAATATGGGACCTTACTGAAAATCAAAGCTAACTCACAAACTAGAACATAAAGAAAAGAGTGTACATGAAAGAAGCTATATCAACAAGTTAGTTAATATTCAGCAAAGCAACCTGAGCAATGAAGCTTTTAAATAACACTATCCTTTTAGATAACACCGTTTGACACCGTTTGAAGAATTATGAAGTCATCTGTTTTTTTTCAAATTCTATCCTTGGGATCAATCTTGTAGGAAAAGTAGGTCAGCGATTAGAACAATTCAAAATAAAAGATTCAGACATAGGAAATCAGATGTACATAAAATTATATGAGACATAATAATTAGTTTTTCCTTGACAATTTATGTTCTATACTTTGCTTCATGGATGTTGATCTATTTGAGTGCAATAAAAGTGAGAAAACCTATTTTAGGGTAAGTAATCTCATGTATCAACATAAGATTTGGATTTCTATGTTATGTGATATCTTATCTTATTTTTTCATCTTCATGATCTATAATTAATTTTTAACACGATTGCTTTTAGTCAAAAAAATGATAGAATTGGCTTTTCACGATATAACATGATTATTGATCAAAGTATGATTTAATCTTCTAAATTTCTTATAATTTTTTTAAAAGGTAATTAAATTATTATGTGTGGTTTTGTAATTTCATGATAGCATCAAAAATTGGCAAGTAGCTGTTTAAATTGGTAGCATTAGAAACCCTAGGCTAAGATATATTGCATTAATTATAATGTCAAAACTTAAGATTACATAGATATAAATAGTAACAATTTATCCATAATGCACGCACACTCACGCCAGCCTTAGACGCTGCTCTATTATGACCACTATTTTTACACTATAAGTTCGATTACTTCGGTATTTTCATCCATAGTATTTCAATCGCAATGAACGTATCGACCGACTTTCTCTTAATATCCGGTGGGTGTACCCGGAAGTTCCCGTGATGTGTCGCCACTCATCACGATCGAATGACATGAAACGCTCCTCATAGGTTTTGAGTAGTAGCCAGTGTCGATACGTATAACGGCTTATATGTCACGCCTAACCGTAAAATGACGTGAGAACATGGTATGTGATAAGCTTGTGGTCGTCAGATGTACATCTGACATATGATTCTTATATACCCACCTTGTATGTTCTCGGCATCAAAACTTGGTACTCATTGTTAACCGACTGCTCAGAAATCTCCTCATGTTCACTACTCGCAAAATTGCCTTAGTCCGGAGAGAACATGGAGTCGTCCGGTTCGCCATGTTCTTGAGTCCAGGCATTTCATGAACGTAGTGACTATGTTATAATATAAGAGACCGGTCTGAATTGGCAAGCCACGTGCTCTTAAGTACACGTTGAAACATTCACCAGATTTGTAGTCATGGTGATACCTATCATCATGGGTTAGAGACCACGATGTACATCCTCCGAGCCAATCGTATCCTCTGATGTTCGAGCATCATACACCTTTAAAAATGCGATATCATCGATATACCCGCCACATATATTTTTTTGGCATATGAATTTAACGTCTCTGATTCCAAGTTGTCTAACTGCTTTTTTAAAGTTCTCTCGCCAAATGTCTCGTAAAAAGCAATGTGCAACCCACGGTAATATCTCCTGCACCGACCAACCTCCGTGCCGAAATGATGCACAAATCACCTCAGATCAATGGAACCAAGTTTTGTAGTGTCCAGATAAACCAACACCACCACTTAATACTTTCGATTCTACTACCGAAAGGCAAGTGGAAATAAACCGTTGTTGACATCAATTTAACTGAGGAGATTAGACTTACTCCTGGAGGAAAGTCCCATCCGGACATAAATCACATTAATGCCAACCACAATTGAAGGCTTGAAAGACCGAATAATCAGAAATCGATGACTGACGATCAGATTCGTAGACCGATCCCGCATTCTTGAGCATATAAGATACATGAATTTCTCCAACGACGGTAAGATTCCTCCCAACTTCGAAAATAATCTTCAGAAGTGCATCCCAAGCTTTCAGCATTTACACTCGTATATTAAATTTTGACTCAATATGGCCAATATACTCCGGGCTTTAAATAATGATTTAATTGCGTTGAATGAAATAACGATAAATCGTGCGCATTGCTTATGTCAAGATGACTAATGACTACATGTATGTGCTTATACCGCCAATTCTCCATGCACCTCCTAATCTTTTACTTGAACTTGCGTAGCCACATGCAAGGTGAGTTCGCGCATATTGAGTGCACAATATGGTGAACTTGGATTTATTTGAGGCGTAGATCACGTAGTCGACGTTATTAATGATAGACCAACCATGAACCGCAAACAACAGCTACTTCTTATCAAGAAAGCACATACCTTCATGTAGTTCATCTGGAATGCAACATTCAAGTACAAAAGTTGACTTATCTGAAGGCTCATCAAATGTTAGCTCTTCATCCTATTCTCGTGTTGAGCGACGCATATACTCATTGTAGATAGCAGTACTCCTCTATTTGGCTTGTTCTAACTGAATAGTCCCTAATAAGCTCTCTGACACTGTTAGATGGATATTTGCCCCTTAAAGAAGATCCATCTACATCACTATCATCATCATCTGATTTGTTGCATAAGGCATAATTTCATACCCATCACCACGCCACCTCAAAGATCACCCCTAAAGCGTAACTTGCCTACATTACGGCTCAGAAGCAAACTCAGACGCTTCCTCGGCTCAGCGTTTCATGCAAATCAAGTGTGATGAATTCGACTAATTGAAGCCTGTGATGCTCCTCATTAAAAGAACATCTCTTTCTTCACAATTTAACTCGAACTTCAACATAAATTACTACAGTTGCATCGACGGCTGAATCTGATTCACATACTTCGTCAATAATATGTAGATAAATCCAAAGACCAATAAATAAAACCACTATAAGATTAACACATGACTTTGCATGGTCTAACTTCAATGATCTCATGATTCGCTTTTGTAACCCCGGTTAGTTCTTGGGATCCGAATTGGTCGATTTTTCTACCAATATAGTCGGAAAGAAATTATTAACAACATTGTTCACCATCATAATAAAGAACTACGCAGCAGTTCAACTCATATTCAACTAACAACAACTCCAACGAAGAATCCTTCCTCTCTCACAAGAGAAAAGCATTTCAAGATATAATATAATTACGCATTGTAGTTGGCATATTTTTTGCAAACTCATAAAGGACAAAGGGAGAGTAGATTCTAATCATAGCTTTCATAAAGATGAATACTGTCATAAACGGAATTGCACTAAAATTATATTGGAATAATATGGCTACCTAACACTCAAATCACCAAACGATATCATATTGCAAAGAAAAATCGCATCTCAAAGTTTAGTAATGATACATTTTCAAAGTGGAAGAGCCATAGAAAATAATACTATTTTAGTAATGATAAATTTATACATAATGACTGTGTCACCGTCGCGCTCAAAGTTTAGTTCAAAGATATGTATAGCCGAGAGTTCGTTTAGGCTGGACCTTATATATATATATATATATATATATATATATATTTGAATTAAATTAATATCAAATAAATTATCATTAAGTTAATCGAAATATGTTCAATTTTCTAATAATTATTGTATTTCAAATTTAATTATCAACCTCATTACCATGTGGAGACCCATGAAACTCGTTATCAAATGATAAGTAATTAAAGAATATGAAGAAGAATGTGAGAGATTATTTTATATGCTAAGGAGGAGTACATTAGTTTAAAAGAGTCTAATTTGAGTCCTAATCAAATAGAACTTGACTCACATATGTAATTTCTAATTTGAGCTCGAACTCAAATATTAAACTCATGATTTGTTTAAGAATAAAATGAGGTCAAGCTCGCCTGTATGAATATCTCAAAAGATCAAGTCATATAAAAAAAAGTGCATTTAGGAAAAATACAAATGTAGCTAAATAACTCAAGGAAATAAGTAAAATCGAGACCACAAAAGCAAGATCTATCACAAGTTACGCATTTAGGGAAAAAGTTACTTTAATCGGCGTACGAACGAAGAAATAACCCGTTTCCGGTGGCGACTCGACGGAGATGAGCTCTCCTTGACTTCCCCTCTTCTGGCTGCTTGGTTGAACCGGGAGGAGCCGACAGATTGGGAGGAAAAGACAGAAAATTGCGGCTTACGGTTATTTGTTCCGGCCGAAGCTCTCCCGGGCCACGACCTCTGGTGGTGCGATTCCGAAATCGACAAATGAAGGATGAGCGAACGGCGAGCGAGCTGAACGAGAATACGGAATAGAAAAGGAAAATAGATCGCTCACGGATTTTTTTGCTCGATAAAGGTGATGAGCCGGACGACGACGGCATAACGGCTAACGATTACGCTTATGCCAATTGTCCGTTGCCGACGCGCCCACGCTAACGCCATCGGTCGATAAACCAGCCTATTTTCATAAAAAAAAATTTTTTTGATACTTAAATTACTAATTATAGTTAAAAATGTGCCTATCCGGATTGACTTAGCTACATAAATCGCTACACGCATCGAAGAGCACAGATCCGCTTTAAAAATTATCACGTGTTCCCGCATGTCAAATGACCGTGAAGTCGTCGATCTCACTCCCCATGCCACTTGTCAAACCTCCTAGATGCAGTGAAGCTATCGGTTGAAATGCTGTTTGGTGCTCGTTGTGTGCAGGAGATCTCATGAATTTACTGAAATGAAGTGGCATTTCGTTTCCATTTCGTTTGCATGTCATTTGGGCGGGGGACTCCTTCCGTCTATAAAATAAGGTCTTCGTGAGGCTGTGCGAGCTTGCTTGAATTCGCACAGTCGCACGCGGCTTGGAGGGACGGAGGCTAAACTCGAAGAGTCCGGGGCGAGGCCGAGTGGGGGAGCGAAAGATCTTTACATTTTTCTTTTTTCTTTTTTAAATTTTTTCTCTTAAATTTTCTTTAATTAATAGTTTTTAAAGAGAGGTCCTTGGCTCCTCTCTTCAGTCCCGTGGCTCTCCAACTGCCGCTTAGCGTCGGGTAAGCCTCTTCTCTTTTCCTCTGTTTAGTTTAGGGTTTCATACAAGAGGCCTTTTTCCCTCAAAAATTATATTTGAACCATAGTTCTTCATGTTTGATGTATGATATGATATGAAACTAAGTGACTGTTGTTCGGATAAATTGGTTATTTTTAGTTATGTGATATTTAATTTAGATCTAATTCGGGTTTCCTTGTTTTTGTTGCGGCTAAATTTAGTAGGTGAAAGTCCTGGTTAGTGTTTGGGAGAAATTAAAGGATTTATTTATTTATCCTGTAATCCCCCTCTTCGGCGCTCTGATCGTTAAGGTTACTTAACATTATTGGCCAATAAAGACTGTTGTGTAGGATATTAATGCAATTTGGATTGCCCACTGACTATAATCCATTCTAATATCCCTCTTGAACCTAAGCTCTTCTCTTCCTCAGACCCTTTGGTGGATTTTTTGTTCATGTTTTTCTTGTTCTGTGCTAGGTGGCTTGTAGGTTTTGGTTATCCTGGTTCTGTTATGTCTAAAGTTTGAATTGAGATGCGTTGTACCAGGAAAACTTGATTCATGATCATCCTGTTTTTTCTTCAACTGCAGAATTGAAGGCTTGATTTGATAATACACATCACAACCTTCTAAAATATCGATCAGAAGAAGCTATGGAGGTATATGGCAAATCCATGATTTCTGAGCCAAGCAATGTGATTTTTTTGTCCAGTATTCTCAACCGAGAAGCTCCAATTCCTAGTCACAAATGTGACTGGAGATGCCAAAATGAACACTTGTTTGGAAATATGTATCGCTGCAAATTGACTGGAATTACCCATATTTGTGATAGAAATTGTAACCAGAGGATTTTGTATGATAACCATAGCTCCCTTTGCAGAGTTAGTGGGCAGGTTTTCCCTTTTTCACCAGCTGAGGAGCAGGCCGTGAGAGGCATTAGGAGGAAGCTCGAAGCTGAGAACTCAGATGGCCGTGCTTTTAAGCGCAAGCGAGATGCTCCTCTGCATCCTTCTCCTTTCGAGAGATCCTTTTGTTCGGTTAACCCAATCTGCAGTCAAGTTGGGGATGGAATGGACATGAGTTAGATCTCATGTTTCCATCGCAAGATCTCTTTTTTAGTTTCATTTCCCCCTCTTTGATGAGGAAGAACTGAGTACTATTGTTCAGAACTTTAGTGAGTCTGGTAGAGAAACTGAATATGTGCCAGTATGTTGCAGGATGTCTTAACAACTACTCTTCTATAATACTTTTATTTGAAATGGAACGTTGTAACTTTAAAACATTTGTTACCATTTTGGGTGTCTTATATCGTAGTAACTATAACTTAGATCTCGCATTCTTTCTCTTCAAACATAAAGAAACATTCTCTTTTAAGCTTCAATTTGGTATTTTGTAATCTTATAATTATTTCAGTTCCATCATTACAATCATTACGTAATCATTGAATTATAATTATTTCCTATCTTCACTGTTCTTTTTGTATACCTTTTTAACCTTAATTGAAATGACATTGTTGTAATAATACTGACCCTAAACTTTGCAGGTTTCTGCTTAACATGATAATATCTGATCGACTGACTATATTTGAAGAATTTGGAGTACTAATGATTTTATCTTTCTTGCAGGGTTGATTATAGTTTACTTAATTCATATTTTCTTGCTCCCTCCCTTTTTCTCCTATTTGAACTTGTTCTGAACTTGAATGTTATTTTGCAGGATTTTTTCAGGGATGGTAAATAAGGAGAAAACTTACAAAATGTTTTAGTTTATAACTTCGTGGGAATGCAGCACTAACGATCTGTTATTTTGCATTTTGTAGGATAGGACCAAAGATACATTATATCTTTAAAATTTGTGCAATGAAGCTGTGTGGACCTCTGCACCTGGATGAATGGTCGCCTCCTCCATAGGAGGGCTCATTCACGAGTCATTCTCATGAGCGTGAAACACTGAAACTCCATTCTTTCTTCTTTAACCTTCTGATGCTCCTAAAGCAACTCTGAAGCAGCTAGAAGACAGTAACTATTGCTCATCAAGCAATCTCTGATGGAGCTATAAAGCAGTAAACACCTCATTTCCTCTTAAGAGTGTCTTTGGATAGTTTTATCTTAATAGTATTGTCTATTTTAATTTTTGCGCATACTGCTGAGCAATAAATTTTAAAAGTATATCATTTGAATATGTGATTTTGTATTAATAGTTTTCTTCTTTTGATCAACGGATCTTTGGTCTTTTCCGGCTTAATCTGCTGCCTGATTTGTACAGTTTAAATGGAATTCTGATTGTCATCAATTATATTCTCCATTGCTTCCATAATAAGCATAGTATTTATTCCGCTTGTCTTATTCATCTTAAACATCATAATTTCAAATTGACATTCAAATATTGAAATTCATAATAAAAGTTCAACCCATATTTTTTTCATTTTTGTAAAATTCTCAAAGATTTGATCATGATATGTATGAAAGTGGTTAAATTATAAATGTATATATTTTAGATGGTTGATGTGTAAATATCCCTTGTTTGTTTGTTCTGAACTGTGGAAGAAGTCCAGCAGGTTGGTGACATGTAGGTGGGTTTGTTAGATGTCTAATTAATCTTAACTTAAATTTTAAAGTATACTTAAATTAAGTTTTATAGTATATTAATATTAAATATTTCTGAAAACTGTAATTCAATTATTATGCAAAAAGAAAAAAAATAATTTAGAAAAGTTATTCATTATCATTATGTCATTTAACTCATAATGCCTTTTTTATTTGCTTATTGTTTTTTTTTTTATTTTGTTATGTTAATGTTATCAATATATATATATATATATATATATATATATATATATATATATATATATATATTTCATTCAGTTGAGTTTGACATTGAGCTCGTTGGGGGGTCACAGGGGGAGTGCTTTCAAAAAAAAATCTTTTGGGTATTTAGTACTTTGGTGTTATGGCATGGATGTGTTGGCTTAGATATAGAGAAGATAATGTTTCAGGTTAGAAGAGAGTGATATCTTTCAAGATTCTTGTATTTATATTAGAAAGATAGAGAAAGAAACCCTTTAGTGTTATATCTCCGGCATTCAATTCTATAAAATAGAGAGGTTAGTATCGTGGTACTAGAATTTGTGTAGAAATTCTATAAAATAGAGAGGTTAGTACCGTGGTGCTAGAATTTGTGTAGAAGAGTTTGAAAGATTGTAGTGTTAATATTTTGTCATCCGAGTGACGGCATTGTGATACTACAAAATGATAGAGCTTATATTTTGGTAGATTTTTGCAGCTTTTTTAGAACTTGTAATTTTTTTTAAAATTTTTTTATGAGTATGAGTGGAGTGTATATTTTAGATTATGATAAGTATGGAGAAGTTTTAAGTAAAGTGTAATATGTATTATTTCTTTTATTTTCTTCCTAGTAAATTTTTTGATGTAGTGTAGTGTAATTATATAGTTTTTTTTTTTCTATCATCGAATTTTTTTCACATTAAATCTTGTGTTTTATGTGATCTTGTGTTTTGATTATTTTTATTTAAAATTTGCTTAGAATCCCTCGGATCTAGTTTTGCTATTTGAATCTCTCAACAGTGTTGGGCTAATGATATTAAAGTAGGTTGTTGGTTGATGTTATTAAAATAATACGATTGGTTTTAAATTGGGGTGATATGGAGTTGAATTTGAATGAATAAGTGTAACTTTGATGTTGATTCATATTAAGTTTATATTGTCTCAATAGAGCATGATTTTGAAGAGTTTTGAGTTAATTTGAGTATCTAATATTAATTTTATAAAAGTTTTTATTAATCATTAATTAGTATTTTTCTTTATAGAATTTATTCAAAAATAATTTACAAGGATATTATATGAAATTTATGTAAGGAAAATAACTTTACCTCAAGCTAAATTATAGTTCAATACAGAGTTCTTTTATAACATAGAATAAAAATTATATAAATACATGAGTTTTCAACATTTGTCTTCTTATCTACTATCAAATCAAACTATAGTTGAATTTGCATGTTAATCTTCTGATTTTCATGCCATCTGCCTTTGGCCTTGCAATGTCTCCCTTCTCTATTGTCATGATGGTTGGTGACTTTCTTTCCCATCATCCTTGAGTTTTGGAGATTTACATAAGGGGGGAGCACCAATGTCTACTAAATCAATTTTTGTAACCCTCCAAATATGATAAAATAGTCAATAAAAGACTAATGACATGACTTCCATGTAATTAAAGATATATAATAAGTTTGTATAATGTCAATAACTTTATTAACCTAATTCTTATAGGACTATACATTGTTTTCTTATTATCTTGTGACCAATTTATGTGCCATTAGTGTTAGTGATGCTTATGATAAGTCTCGTTATGCCTAACACGAATGTGAGTGATAGGCCCCCTTCATAAATGATAATGAAATTCTTAAAACTAAATTAATGATAATTTTACAAATTTTATGTGCTTATGATAGTTTGATGTGACTTGACCCTTCATCCCATGTTAGCTTGTAGGATTTAATGATGGATGATGTAAGCATTAATTGTAGAGGCCATTTGAGAGAATGATACACATACCTCTTATATATATATATATATATATATATATATATATACATATATATATATATATATATATATATATATATATATATATATATATATATATATATATATATATATATATATATATAAACAAGCTATTTGGATAATGTTATACCTCTCCTATTGGTCAAGATACTAAGAAGCTAACCAAGTCTCAACTCATACTTCTTTATCTCATCTTTAAATTTAGGCAAAAAGGCTCAATAATAAAAACTTAAAGAAAGGATCTACATAAACTTTTGATGGATAAAAAAGTAATGTCAATTATTTTATTTTATTATATTTTAAAATAAGAATAGTTTCATATATATATATATATTTGAATCATTATAATATTGGAGCTTTTATATATAAAGTCATTATATACTTCTATATTTATAAATTAACTACGTTCAATTTTAATTTTCAAATTGACTTTAAAATATTGAAATTCATAATAAAAGCCTAACTCATTTTTTATTTTTGTAAAATTTTTAATGATTTGATAGTGGCACATGCAAATATATATGTTCAATAGTTAAAAAAAAAATAGAGAAGGTGGTTAAATTATAATACATATGTATTAGATAGTTGATTTGTAAATTTTCTTATAATATTTCATTAAGAAAATAAAGCATCAATTGATTTTATCAGTTCAAATTTAATCATACATAAGTGGCACATAATATTTATAATTACTCAAAGAATTAATATTTCTAAAAAAATATTATACAGCACTCATTCACTAAAATCATTATAACTATTTATTCTCCAATTTCTCGGGATCTTCAAATTGAAATGAATCTCCCTTCAAAATTTAACATTTCTTATTTTTTTATTAGAAGTCAAAATAATAAAAGAAAAAGAATCACATTCAACAGTCGACATTTTCAATCTAATTCATATATGTCATGTCATATTCTAATAATATATTTTATAATTTTCACAACATTTTAATAACTTTTAAATTTAGCATTAATTATTTGAGGGACATAGCAAAGGAGAAAATATTACGTGCGAGTCGGACGTAGCTTTACATCTAGATGCCAATTAAAACTCAACATATGTCCAGTAATAAAATATAATTTTTTTTACTTTATAGTATTGTAACGTAATGATGTCATTAACGTTAACCCGGCCCGACCCGTTAAAACAGTAGGAGAAAATATTACGGACGACGTTCCAGATTCCGAGCATCGAAAAATTTAGGTATTTTCATTTTTGTGCAAAAATTTTCCCGAGCTCTCTCTCCCGGCTTGCGTCCGACCTTCCCCAAGAGATTTACTAAACCTGGACTTTAAAAATCGAGGTATTATAGGCGACTCCATGAGGTTTTTCTTCTTGCAATCTTGAACTTTAAAGATTTTAAGATTTTCACATTTGTTCTGATCGTCAAATAGGAGCACATTTGAGTTCTTTAAAGGAAATGAGACTTTTGTGATTTTTTGTAGTTGTTTTGGATGTGTACTCTCTGTACTCTCATCATGATACACCCTATTTTTCAAAATTTTCAACTGTGAAGCTTCTCGTATGTTTAGTATATCTTATTGTAAGATATTTGAAGATGTTTTATGAAGAATTTGATAGTTTTTAGAGTTATTTTGTATGTGTACTATCTATACTCTCATGAGAGTACACTCTATTTTTTCAATTTTTTTAACTATGGGCTTGTCATATGTTTAGTATCATATTGTAAGATGTTTGAAGATGTTTCATGAATAATTTGTTGGTTTGTAGAGCTATTTTGTATGTGTACTCTATATACTCTCATGAGGGTACACCGCATTTTTTCAAAATTTGTAACTGCAAGGATTATCATATGTTTAATATATCTTATTGTAAGGTGTTTGGAGATATTTCATGAAGAATTTGGATATTTTTTTGGGATTTTATATGTATTTTATATTTGTACTCTCATGATTTTAATTTTTCAATTTTTTAAACTATGAGGCTTATCATATGTTTAATACATCTTATTGTAAGCTGTTTGGAGATGTTTCATGAAGAATTTGATGGTTTTTGAAGTTATTTTGCATGTGTAATCTGTGTACTCTCATGAGAGCATACCCCATTTTTTCAAAATTTTCACTTATGGGGCTTGTCATATGTTCAGTAAATCATATTATAAGATGTTTGGAGATGTTTTATAAAAAATTATGTATTTTTAGAGATGTTTTGAATGTGTACCCTCTGTACTCTCATGAGGGTACACCCAATTTTTTTAAAATGTTTAGCTATAGAGCTTGTCATATGTTTAGTAGTCCTATTGTAAAATATTTGAAGATGTTTCATTAAGATTTGAGTATTTTTGGAGGTATTTTGTATGTGTACTCTTTGTATTCTCATAAGGGTACACCCTATTTTTTCAAAATTTTTGACTATGTGGCTTGTCATATGTTTACTATATCCTATTATAAGATGTTTGGAGATGTTTTATGAAAAATTTGAATATTTTTGGAGCTATTTTGCATGTGCACTCTCTATACTCTCATGAGGGTACACCCCATTTTTTTCAAAATTTTTAACTGTACGACTTGTCATATGTTTACTATATCCTATTGTAAGATATTTTGAAATGTTTCATGAAGAATTTGTTAATTTTTGGAGCTATTTTGCACGTGTACTTTCTGTACTCTCATGAGAGTATATCATATTTTTCAATTTTTTCAACTATAAGGCTTGTCATATGTTTAGTACATCATATTGTAAGCTGTTTGGAGATATTTTATGAAAAATTTGGATATTAATGAAGCTATTTTACATGTGTACTCTCTATACTCTCATGAGAGTACATACCATTTTAAAAAATTTTCCAGCTATGAGGCTTGTCATATGTTTAATAGATCCTATTGTTAGATATTTGGAGATACTGCATGAAGAATTTGTTGATTTTTGGAGTTGTTTTGTATGTGTACTCTCTATACTCTCATGAGTGTACACCTCATTTTTTCAAAAATTTTAACTGTGAGGCTTGTCATATGTTTAGTATATTCTATTGTAAGATGTTTAGAGATATTTCATGAAGAATTTACTAGTTTTTGGAGCTATTTTGTATGTATATTCTCTATACTCTCATGAGGGTACACCCAATTTTTTCAAAAATTTCAATTGTGGGGCTTGTCATATGTTTAGTATATCCTATTGTAAGATGTTTGGAGATGTTTAATGAAGAATTTGCTAATTTTTGGAGCTATTTTGTATGTGTACTCTCTGTAATCTCATGAGGGTATACCCCATTTTTTTCAAAATTTTTAGCTGTGGGATTTGTCATATGTTTAGTAGATCCTAATGTAAGATATTTGAAGATGTTGCATGAAGAATTTGGGTATTTTTTTGAGCTATTTTGCATGTGTACCCTCTGTACTCTCATGAGGGTACACCTCATTTTTTCAAAATTTTGAACTGTGAGGCTTGTCATATGTTTACTATATCATATTGTAAGATGTTTGGAGATGTTTTATAAAGAATTTGTTAGTTTTTGGAGCTGTTTTGTATGTGTACTCTCTATACTCTCATGAGGGTATACCCCATTTTTTCAAAAATTTTAACTGTTGGCCTTGTCATATGTTTAATAAATCCTATTGTAAGATGTCTGGAGATGTTTCTTGAAGAATTTAGGTATTTTTGGAGTTGTTTTTCATGTGTATACTTTGTACTCTCATGAGAGTACACCTCATTTTTTCAAAATTTTAATTGTGGGACATATCATATGTTTAGTATATCTTATTATAAGATGTTTGGAGATGTTTCATGAAGAATTTGTTAGTTTTTGGAGCTATTTTGTATGTGTACTCTCATGTGAGTATACCTCATTTGTTCAATTTTTTTAACTGTGAGGCTTATCATATGTTTAGTATATCCTATTGTAAGATGTTTAGGGATATTTCATGAAGAATTTGCTAATTTTTTTGAGTTATTTTATATGTGTACTCTCTGTACTCTCATGAGAGTATACCTAATTTTTTCAATTTTTTTAACTGTGAAGCTTATCATATGTTTAGTACATCATATTGTAAGATATTTGAAGATATTTTATGAAGAATCTGGTTATTTTTGAAGCTATTTTGCATGTGTACTCTCTATACTCTCATGAGAATACTCCTCAAATTTTTAAAATTTTTAGCTGTGGGGCTTGTCATATATTTAATAGATCCTATTGTAAGATGTTTGAAGATATTTCATGAAGCATTTTGGTGTTATTGGAGTTATTTTTCATGTGTACTTTATGGGCCTCCATTGTGTAGATAATGTTCTCATTAATTTGCTTTTTATTTTGAAGTTTAAAATGTCTAGGAAAAGGATAACTTCTAGATGCAGGCTAACCAACATTAGAGCAGTGTTTGATACTATTTCAGACCGATTTACTGATGAAGTACTTGTCATTTTAAGAATGCTACATGTGCATCAATTCATTAGAATGTATGAAATTCAGTAAGATTCGACAATCATCACTTCAATCATGTCCTGCTAGAATATAGAAAAATAGACATTCTATTTTGGTGGCCAATGCATTTCTTTCACCCCCAATGAAGTTGCATTAATTGTAGGGATTCCAAACAAAGAAGGTCATATGGCATAAATCCCCACTTTCTAAGTCCAACTTAGTTGATTTTAAGAATAAAATTAAGAAGTTGGATCGCTCGTTGACTGTAGCATAATTTGTGCAGTTGTACATATAATTTTTTTTTACTTTTAAATCTATTTTTATATATCATAATTATAGAGTGGTGTCAAAATTGATAGACTATGCCGATGACATGAGAGATTTGTTGATTTTAAATGGCCAGAAGCATATGGAGCTTCCTGGGTTCATAGTTTGATGGTATTACATCCAAAATTTTGACACAAAAGGCACCCAGATACATGACTGGCTTTGTCACTCTTCTAATGGTATATTTTACATCTTTAGATTTATATTATTTTATGCATTGAAGCTAAGTTATGTAAATCTTCATTGCAGATCTAAGCGGCAGAGCACATAGGAATCATAAGGCCACCCATTCCTTCTATAAAATCACGTATGTTATGATGACCAAAAATAAAGTTTACAAAAGATTCCTTCAATGATTTGCAAGGATACCAGGTGATGCGAAATAAATTGACTTCATTATCTCAGAATGTATTTATTCATATTAAAAATAATCATATTTTGTTATTGGTGTAACACAAGTCGCCTTTCATTTGAGGACATATCAGAGGAGGAGACCTAGCTCCTTGAAACAGTGCCTTGTGTCCAACAGACAACCCACATCGAGCCCCATAGAAGCCCCATTCCAATTCCAAGGAGTGGAGCCCCAATGGATCTTCATACGTCTCTCCTTGATATTTTCCCCCTATCTAGTCTGGAATTTTCTAGTACCCATCTACAAAGCTTTGTAGTAGAGAAAACACTTTCAGGTTTCAGGGCTCTGGGGAAAAGAGTATCTTTTTTTGAAGCTTCAAAAACTGAGAGAGTCGATGGTATGCGGGTAGCTGCAATTGAGGTGATGGTTGCTGGACATAAGGGTCCAAGCACAGGGGAAGCTCCTGAGGAGGCTACCACATGGGAAGCTCCTGAGGAGGCTACCATAGGGGAAGCTCCTATGGAGGCTACCATAGGGGAAACTCTTGTAGAGGCTACCACAGGGGAAGCTCCTGAGGAGGCTTCCACTAGGCAGGAAGATGCTGCTTAGCCTTTACTGGGCAGTATTGAATGTGGTGTTAATGCTAGACAGCTGAGGAAGAGGAAAGTTGTATCCTCCCCATTCACACAAATGTACAGGAAGACACACAACAAAATAACTCTTGTTGTTGCTACCACACAAGATGTACAAATAGCAGAGAATGTATTACTTTGCTTTCCTTTTAGTTTAATCTAATAAAATCTGATTTCAATAATTTTTTATGTAGGTTAACAGAGAAGTTCCAATATCATTGGATGAACCAATGACTATTGTCGTAGTTGTTGAGGAGCATCAGACGGAGGTATTCTTCATCTTAGAAGAGTCGACTTTAATTCACATTGAATCTAGCTCTTAAGCCTTGTTAATTTCTTACAGTTAGCTGAGACACATGATATTATTGACTTCTCATCAAGAGATGTCCTGCCCAAGCTAATGCTGCAGCTCATTGACACCTCCTATGCCCGATTCAAGGATAAGCAATTCATTGCTTAGTCTATCTCATTCAATATACATAAAATCACATTTTCATTTAGTAATGATTACATTCTCATGCTTCTCACATGCATGAGTGATAGTGTATTCTCGGATGAAAATATCATTATTATGAAGGACAAAATTGATGAATTACTCACATATCAGTATATGTCAGATGCACATGTTGATGCCTTCGCCTATTTGCTGGCTGAGAAGTATATTATCTGTCATGAGCTATATGTCCCCTATCTATATATCTTATGCATACACTGGGTGAGTTAGTGCACAGAGTTTTGGGTTATATAATGCCTTCCAAAGTTTCGATATTTATAAGCTAATAATTTTTAACTTTTTCTTGAATTCTTGTAGAGTTATGCTAAATATGCCATACCAAAAGAAAGCAAAATGTTTATCCAGCATATTATTACAGATAGTGTTTCAAGGGCTGATTCACTCTTGTTTTAATTATCAATAATTAGTATTGAACACTACTGGGGGGGATATTAAGAAAGGGGGTTGATATTTCTATGACTCATTGTCAAACCCAACTCATAAGGCCATTCTTTTTGATGTTGTAAGAATTATTCTCATTTTCAGTTCATCTCAAATGCATACTTTGTACCTAACTCTTGACCTTTATTTTTAATTCTTTATATCAAATTACTTATCCAAGATGTTGGCCAGGCTTTTTTGAGCGATCCTATATAATAGCCAATCAAAGTGATCAATGGTCTACCAGTCCAAGAAAACAATGTTGATTGTGGGATGTTTGTGCAAAAATATATGGAGGCAATGATCAGTAAACCTCCAATGGACTGGGCTGAGCACTAAGATTGACCAAAGAAAATGAATTGCTTCAAGGCTGAGTTTGCTTAAACTATTTTTTGTTTAAGTATGAAATAATTGAGCTGTAAAATGTTGAGTACAAGAAGGCTGTGTTCAAACTATTTAGAGTTATTTTCATGTAGTTTCTTCATTTTCAAAAATTTTCCTGAATTAGATTTATATGTTTATGAGCTACATGTTAGGATATTATATTAAGCTATGTGATTTTGAGTATGATAGAGAAATGCTACACCATTTTCTCAAAAATTTTAGCTATTATATTTATATTTTCTTTTATGGCTTGATATGGGTGTACTCATCTCATGAGGCACCCCATTTTATCAAATTTTTTTAGCTATGCTACCTTGTTTAGAGATAAAATATTTAGGAGATGCTATTCTAACTTGTTCAAAGTCAAATGGATGGGTTCTTGTATCGTTTTTTTATGTGTACTCTCTGTACTCTCATGAGTGTACACCCCATTTTCTCAATTTTTTTCAGCTATTCTACCCTTTCTTTCATTCATATGTTTAGTAGATGCCATTATAAGCTGTTTGGAGGCTTATTGGTGGATTTTTGGGGCTATTTTCAATGTATACTCTATGTACTCTCATGAGAGTACACCCCATTTTTTTAATTTTTTTAGCTATTCTACCATATTTGGAGATAAAATGTTCAGTACATGCCATTATAAGCTGTTAGGAGACTTCTTGGTAGATTTTTGGAGCTATTTTGAATGTGTATTTTTTATACTCTCATGAGAGTACACCCAATTTTTTCAATTATTTTTAGCTATTCTACCCTTTCTTTCATTCATATATTTAGTAGATGTCATTATAAGCTATTTGGAGACTTCTTGGTTGGTTTTTTTCGGATTAATTTTGAATGTGTACTCTCTGTACTCTCATGAGGGTACATCCCATTTTCTTATTTTTTTAGCTATTTTACTCTTTCTTTCATTCATATGTTTATTAGATGTCATTATAAGCTATTTGGAGGCTTCTTGGTGGATTTTTGTGACTGTTTTGAATGTGTAGTCTCTATACTCTCATGAGAGTACAACCCATTTTCTCAAAATTTTCCACCTATTCTACCCTATTTGGAGATAAAATATTTAGTAGATGCCATTATAAGCTCTTTGAAAGCTTCTTGTTAGATTTTTGGAGCTATTTTGTATGTGTACTCTCTGTACTCTCATGAGGGTACACCCAATTTTTTCAAAATTTTTCAGCTATTCTACCCTGTTTGGAGATATGTTTAGTAGATGTCATTGTAAGCTATTTGTAGGCATTTGGCTCAGTTTTTTTGATATGTTTTGTATATATACTCTCTGTTGGGGTGTGCATTATTTGGTTTTAACCAAAACACCAAACCGAACTAAAGTTTTTGAGTAATTTGGTTTGGTTTTGAACTTAGTAATTTGGATTTTGGTTTTAATTATTGAAAACTTTGGTTTTTGGTATTTTGGATCGGTTTGTTAAATACAATTTTGGATGGAACCAAATAAACCAAAGTAATTATATGTAATGCGGTATTATTAATTTATGTATAATAAGCTTATCTATTATACACTTATTTTTATTTATTTATTTAATACTTGGTAGGTGCTTTTTTGGAGGACCATTATGCAATTTTCTAAAATATTTTGGTCTTATAATATGGTAATATGGTTCCATCAACTTCTAAGTTCAAAGCATCATTAAGGTAAGTAAAATTTAGCTTTAAATATTTATTTTAGCACATGAAGTAGTTAATTATATTATTTTATTATATTTATATTATTTTTCTTATTGCTTGTTCATTATACAATAAAAAATTATGCAAATAATTTTTAAATGTAGCAAACTTCAGTTTATCCAAAACCAAATCAAAATAATTGAACCAAATTATTATTCGATTTGTTTGGTTTTGCATTTTATTTGATCGAATTGGTTCAATATTTTTAGGAATCTAAAACCAATCGGTTTTAAAAATTTATCATCCAATCCATCCAAATCAATCAAACGCACACCCCTAACTCTATGTACTCTTATGAGGGTACACCCCATTTCTCCAAATTTTTTTCTAGCTATTCTACCCTGTTTGGAGATCAAATGTTTAGTAGATGTCATTCTAAGCTATTTGGAGGCTTCTTGGTGGGTTTTTGGGTCAGTTTTGAATGTGTACTCTTTGTACTCTCATGAGGGTACATCCTATTTTTAAAATTTTTTCAACTATTCTACCATGTTTGGAGATCAAATGTTTACTAGATGCCATTCTAAGCTGTTTGGAGGCTTTTTGGTGGATTATTAGGGCTTATTTGAATGTGTGCTCTCTGTACTCTCATGAGAGCACACCTAATTTTCTCAAATTTTTTAGCTATTCTACCCAATTTGGAGATAAAATTTTTAATAACTACTGAGGTGTTTTGTGTGCATTCATGAAGTTTTGTATTATTTATTTATATGTTTAGCAAATGTTATTCTAAGCTAAATGTGAACTGATAAAAGTTATCAGCTATGAAAATAACTGCTTAAGGAGAGCTTTTTCTATATCTTAGATTTAAGTGATAAATTTAAATAGTTGGAATAAAGCTGATTAATGTTGTTCCTTGAAAAAAAATGTTATTTTTCTTGTAATTATTGTTTAATCGATGTTATCAGTTAGATGCAATTCAAAATTAGTTTGGAATTAAATTATAAAAATAATTTCAAATATAATGATATTTTAAAATGATCTCCTACTTAAGGTTTAGTGGTTGAAGAATGTAATTTTGATAAGATTAGGAGTCGAGAAGCGTGTTGTGACTTTGTTGACCTCACTTCTG
Source organism: Cymbidium sinense (assembly GCA_021442155.1). Taxonomy (NCBI): domain Eukaryota; kingdom Viridiplantae; phylum Streptophyta; class Magnoliopsida; order Asparagales; family Orchidaceae; genus Cymbidium; species Cymbidium sinense. The sequence continues at coordinate 15,820,759 of CM038232.1, read as the reverse complement.
GAGTGAGCTCTTAACTTCCTCTTCTTAGACTTAGGACTCTTCTAGATACCAAGAACTCCTTAGTCATAAGATGCTTCTAGTGATTAGGTGAACACTTAACCTAAATCTAGAGACTTAGAAGGGTTAATCATATAATTAGGTCATGCCTTAAGACTTAAGGAAATCACCTATCATATAGCCTAAACCTAATCTAGATACACTTTCTCAAATCAAACCTAGATTTAAATCTCAAACCAAACCTCAAATTCAAATCCATATCCCAAATTTGACTCCAAATGATTGAAACCCAAAATCAAATTCAAATTTAAGACCCTTCATAAGCCATACAAACCACCTTCATAAGATTAGCCAAAACTCCCTTTAAATCAATACAAATTCAATTGATTTCTTTATAAATCAATTGTTCTATCATTTATATTCACAAATATAAATGAAATCCAAATTCAAATGACTAAATCTATATCGAAAATTAAATCCAAACCCAATCTCAGCCCTTTGAGCTAATTCTTTGGACTTAGCCAAATTATATCCAAATCAAGTCAAAATCAATTAATTCTCTCTTGAATCAATTATTTATTCAATTATCTACCCAAATATAAATGAAACATACAATCATCAAATCAAGTCGAAGTCAACCAAGTCAAACCCAACCTAACCCTTTTGACTTGAAAATTTCAAATGAGCCAAAATCTCTTAGACTCCAAATTAATTATCGTTGAATTTATATTTCAATCTAGGGCTCATATATAAGTTCAACTAAACTCGAATCAAATCAAAACCAAATCAATTAACCCACTTAGGTCCACTTGACCCAAAGTGACCTAAAGGACCCATTTGAGCCAATTTTAATCCAACCCAAATTGGATTGAACCAAGCTCACCAAAACCTTCTACCATGATTGTTGATCACCCTGGGATGATCAATTACAATCAATTGGGTCAAACCAAGTCAACTTAGTCATTTGACCAAGTCAACCCTTAGCCCAAATGAATCAAAACTAACTAAAACTCATCCTACATCAAATTGATTGAAACCAATGATTGGAATCAACCTAAAATCAATATTTAAATATGACGTGACTACCAATTGAGCCAAACTAAGCCCAATTGGCCATTCGATCCAAGTCAACCCAAATTGGCCTAAATGACCAAATTAGGTCAAATCATGATCTAACTCAAATTGATTGCAACCAATGGCTCAAGTTCATTCCAAATTGATTATTGAACTTGATTAAAACCATAATTAAACCCAATTTAATCAATCAATCCCAATCGAGCCATTTAGCCCAAATTGGCCTAAATGGTTAATTTGGCCTAAATCCAAATTAAATCTAAATTGATTCGAACCAAATACCACATTCATCTTTAATTAGCTAATTGAACATAAATTAACCCATAACCCAAGCCAATTTGATCAATTTTGGTCAAATTGGTCAACTTGACCCATTTGACCCATTTGATTCTAAATGAGCCAAAATAAATTCTAAGCCAAATTAAATCAAATTGATCATACCAAAATACTTCAAATTATTATTTGAACTTAACCTAAGCCTTGGTTTGATCAAATTGGACCAATTGGTCAACCTAACCCAATATGACCAAATGTAACTCATCTGACCCAAATTGAGCCAAATCCCTTAAAACCAAGCCATGACCCATTCGGGGCTGATCAAATCCTACCCAAGCCCATTTGGGATCAGCCCAAAATCAACCAAACCCAATTGAATATTTCATAGATCCTCCCTCACATAGGATTCCACCTAACTTCATTTAATTCCCCCCATCGCATGCATTCAACTCCCCCATCCATGGAATTCAATGAAGCTGATCATATGATAGCAAGAGAGAACTTTTGAGCAAAAAATATAAAGTACTCAATCAATCCATCATCCATCCCAATTACCCCAAGCAAAATGACAACACTTTGGAGCCAAAGAATTCAAAAAAAATGTAGATTTTCAGCCACTATTAAAGGAGGGGAAATGATGCTTCATTCATCTTCCTCCTACCACTTTTCAGTTCCAAAGAGCTCCCCAAAATAACTAGCAACCACTTCCTCACCTCTCTTGAGCCAAAAATATCAAAACCGGGTGGGTTCCGGAGAGAAAATGATAAGCACCAGAAAATACATCATTCCTAAGTGAAGGTGACAGATACACTCATTCCAAAATCTTCTCTTACACATAGGAGCTCGCTGGGATCTTCACCGCAGGAAACTATCTCCGGCGAGATAATTTTCTCCAAACCATAGCTTTCCTTAAGATCCTTCATTTATGATAATTATTTATGTAATTTAAGGAATTTATCCTAAATAATCCTGCATTTTATATTTTATATCATTCAAATTAAAAAATAAACATTTTTCAGTGTGAATCGATGCAAAAATGAGTCCATTTGGATAAATTTTCATCTAAAATTTCTTTTTTTTTCCAAAATACCCTCAATTTTTATTGTTTACGCCTGCTGGACAACAACAGCTGTCTGATCTCGCAGTTCGAGGGATCGGATGACTCAAATCGTGCATTGATCGAGCGATCCCAGCCTTTAGATCGGTAGGTGCATTTTGGATCGTCTGATCCTGCGTTCGCAATCGGATGACTCAGATAGCACGCCGATCAAGCGATCCTAGCCTCTAGATTGGCGGATGCGATTTGGACCATCCGATCTGTGATCGAACGGTCCAGAGCAAACCACGCGTCACGATCACTCGCACTAATGCAGATTCCCGCTCAAACACTGACGAGGCACCGCGCTCTAATAGCATGGTGCTGCGTGCCACGCGGCACCGCACATCCAATCGAGCAGTGCCATGTGGCATCGCATTGCCATGTCAGCATCGCACACGGTGATGACTGTGCTAAGTGGAAAAATTGGATTTTTATTTTAAAAAATTACTTAAATTACCTAAAACTTTAAAAATTCATAAAAAAATAAAATACTTAACGTAAAATTGCAAACAAAAGCTCGTTGGATTCGTCTTTCCAAGAAAAGTCCAACAAACCCAAAATCCCCAAATTTTACTGAATATTTTGAGCTTAATTTGAGTTTTAGTAAAAATAAAATTTTATTAATTATTCTAAAAATATAAGTTAGATTGAGTTAAAATTTTTAAGAATTGAAACTATATTTAAAGCACATCTAGGATAAAAATATGAAGTAAAAAAGACTTATGGATTGGGAAAAATTAAATTTTGAACTTCAGATTGTCTATTTTAATAAAATAAATAAAATAAAAAATTCATAAATTTACAAAAATCTTCAAAATGGCTTAAATCACTTCAGTTAACAATTAAGATCCTAAAATAATAATAATAATAATAATAATAATAATAATAATAATAATAATAATAATAATAATAATAATAATAATAATAATAATAATAATAATAATAATAATAATAATAATAATAATATAATCTTCTGAAGCTTAATGAACCAACAATAAATATTTAGGGTTAAAATTTAACAAATTAAGGAATTAATTAAAATGGAATTCATAATAATCTAAATAATAAATTAAAATCAGAAATGATATAACACTTAAGCAATCATTAATAAAACCTCAAATTAGAAAATATCATATAATCCTCAGTGGAAATTAAATTAAATATGATTAAACCAATTTAAGTTAATAAAACTTAATTAAATGATTAAATCTTAAATCAAACTTAAAATTAAATAATTCTAGGAAATATTAACATGGGTCAAACTACTATAACTAAACCTACACTAAGCATGAAATCTTAATCATATGAAACTCTTTAATGAATATAAATAAAGTGAAACTAATCAATCATTAATAAGCTAAAAAGTTAAATTAATTATAAATCCAATACATAATTGCTTAATATTAATCAAACCAAACCAAACCAAATAAAGCTAAAGTGAAATTAATTAATTTAATATCTAAATCAATCCATTTGGAATAAGAGAGTTACTCAATCGTTAAATTTCAACCTAATAACTAAATCAAACATGTTAATGAAATTAAATAAACAAAATAAATGAATCAAATCAAATAAAACTCTAATCATAAATAATCAAACTTAATTGAAACAAAATAAACAATTAATTCACTTAACAATAATGATGGTAATAACAATAATCCTTTAATCAAATCAAACTTAAGTAAAACACCTAACTAAATCAAATAACTCACATGTGGAAAATTAAGTCATTAATTAAATAAATCTTTGATTAATCCAATAATTCAAAATTTAATTATTTTTAATCAAACCTCTAATTAATGCAAACTTAATGAATTAATCCATCATCTTAATGAATTAAATAAATTACATTAAAGCTAACTCTTAAATTAAGCTTAAAGCAAACCCCTAATTAAATTTAATAATTAATCACATCCCTCAAATAAGTTAATTAAGTTAATCAAATTAATCATATTAAACTTAAGCTTAATCAAACATGAAATGTAATTAAATGACAATCAAATCCTAATTTAAAACTTAAATCATTAAGTCATTAATTACATCATTAACCTAAATAAATATGAAATCAAATTAAAAATTAAACAAATCTTTATTTAATTTAATAATTGATCACACCTCTTAAACAAATTAATTAAGTTAATCAAATTAATCATATTAAGCTTAAGCTTAATCAAATATGAAATGCAATTAAATGTCAATTAAATCTTAATTTAAACTTAAATCATTAAGTCATTAAGATATTTAAGGACCTTAATTAAACTCTTTAGGAGAGGATGTAGAATAGAGTGAGTTCTATCTACAAATGAAATTCATTCTACTCTTCATTATTGAAAACCTAAAGATCATTTTAACCAAATAAAAATGAAATAAAAATGAAAAATAAATATTAAATCATTTAAATTAAAATCACCCAAAGGTAAAATTTAAATAAATTCAAATTAAAATTTAAACTAAAGAAGCTAGTAAAGTCTTGCCACAAGCCTTAAGCCACACATTAGAATACTAAGTCACCACTTCTAGTGCTAAGTTAGGGTGTTGTATGTATGATGTTGTATTTTGTTTTGTGATATAATATTTTAGACTAGATGTTAGGGTGTATGTTTCATAGACTGGATGTTAGGTCGTTATTAGCCTAATCATATTTTCTACAAGGGGTTGTGCTTAAGGGACTGTTGTAATAAAAATATAAATATTTTTGCTATGCAGGTTGCTTAACCCCTAAGCATAACTCACATTAAGATAGGTGGACTTGGTTACCCATGTGTGGGGTGCTAAGTCTAAATTATTCATATAGCTGCTTGGGTTGTATGGTGTGTTTAGCTAACATTTGTTTTATAGGTGTAACTAGATTTACTTTTCCTATTTTTGATGTAATTTTGTATTAGGAATTAGGATTAGTGTTATGAGAGATTAGAATGAGCAGTAGGCTTAGTCCCAGGGGTGCCCAGTAATGCCTTTAGAGTAAATCAAATCAAAAGGAAGAGAATGAAGAAAAGAAGAAAAGAAGACTCACATAGCATGTATTATTTTTGAAATCTGGGTTGTATAAGGGTAGCTTCATCTTTTTTTCTTTTGGGGTTTCTGTACAAGACCGGCATTTTATTCTTTTACAGTAGTTTATAAAATTATTTGATGTTGTATTTAAATTATGCACTAGAATTGTATATTTTTTCTTATTTCTTCATGTTTGATGTTTGAATGTGTGGCCTGGATGCGGTAGGCTCTTATGATGAAATTAATTTTTCTACCCAATTAACAACTTATAATTGATTCTTTTTAAAAAATAACTCATAACCTCACATAAAATCCTAGGAATTAAATCAAGATAATAAAATATTTATCAACCCCTAAGCTGGATGATTGTATGTATAACATCATGCATTTTATATTCTTCCACTCTTGTTAAGAGGGGGGTTTCCATCTGTGCCACATAATAAATGCTTAACCTATGAGAGCCTTTAATGGAAGAACACCTCTTTCTCTATTGATTTGGCCAATAATCAAGTTCTCGTATATTTAGGCATATAAAATTTCATAGTCTGTGTCAAAATAAAGAGTCCAAAAGAATGAAATAAATTTGATAAAATTTGTATTATATTAAGTCATGATTTCATACTACTCAAGCTCTAGTCTCTTACGGAGTGAGTTTAAGGACTTAATTTTCTCTCTAAATAAGCAACATTCTAGCCATCTTGTAAAGCATAAGACTTGCATACATAGATTTAAAACGTAAGAGGAGTTAGCTAGCTGCCACTCTAGGTGGTAATAAGTCCAACAGTCGGGTGGTTTAATCTCTCTTGTGGAGATAAATTATATACCCATTTTTGCCTTAGATTTAGGTCTTGCTTTGGTCCTCGCCAAAGCTCCATAGATTTAGGATCTGAGATAGCTGCTTCCTTCGGGTTACAAGCATAAATCCTCACATCTTAGGCATTTCCACAACCTTATATTGTCGAATTATATGTCATAGTATTCTAATAAAATCTCAACTCAAATAATTAACTCTCTTCAATTTCAAAAATATAAAGCCCAACCATAAGATAGATTGAAATGCTCACTAGACTTCCTAGTATCATAATCATTCCCTACTCATCTCATTTGGCTTCCAAAATAAGTCTCTCCTTTTGATCCATCCCATTTGATTTTCCAACATAGCTAATCCTTGATAGGTCTTGAAATCTTTGAAGATCATGATTATCTACTTTAATTGAGAGTATTCTTAAGAAATTCCTATTATTTAGGATGTAATTAACTATGGGGGCTTGTCTCTATAGGAAACTTAATGAACCCGGCTTAAAATAACCTCTACTTTACTTTTTGATATAAAGTACGGGAAAAATCTCTTGTATATTCGAAAACCCATCATGCCTTAGGAGTCCTTATTAGGTGATTAGGTCCATTATAGGGTGGTGATTTCTATCTTTCAAGATAGTACATCATTCCTTAATGTCGTACACGATCACTTTAATAAGTATCCCCCAAGATCTACGTAGTGTCCCACATCAAAAATAAACACCATATATTTTTCTGATGACTCCATTGGGGATGGTTCCTCTCTCCATCTTTAGTAGACAATTATTGTCTCCAAGCATCGATAGTGGACTTATATTTTATATAGGCCCTATACGATCATTCTTTTCATTGACACTTAGCTTATTTCATCCTTAAGCAAAGCTCGCCAACATCCTTTTGGTTTTAGGACCTCACTCCGTGTAGGTCTTAAAATCCCTATTGGGTCTCCCCCAATAGGTGAAAATTAAAATTAATCAAATAAAAGAGATGACCAAAATTAAGAACCTCTTCACCATCCTGATGGTGAGGTAAGGTTCATCCCATGAACAATAAGAAAATGAAACCTTTATGCAAAATAACATGTCTTTCCAAAAGCATTTTTTCAAAATCCACATAATAAGAGATATTTACACAAAAATTTGTAAGAAATTTTCAAAAAGGCATAAAACACATATAACCAAATCTCTTTTAACAAATCTTATGATTGTTACATCAAGGTTCTTTTCAAAATCAAAATCAACAATTTTTAATGTCTTTTTCAAAAGCACATTTTCTTTAGAAATAGCTATCCCCATCCCACACAGTCAAATTTATTGGATGGAGATTCTATTTTTGAATAAAATCATGATATAAAATTAAAACTCCAATTAGTATACTTGACATATGCTTGAGTTAAAGTTTTCCTTCTTTTTGAAAAGTAATAAATCATACACACACAAAAGAGAAGTCAAGACATATTTGAACCCCCAACTTGACATACCCAAATTTGTTAAATGGGAGTTCCCTAAACCCTAAACATACCAAATTTATTAAGTGAGAGTTTCATTTTCAAAATGATAAACACATTTGACTTTCACTTAACATACCAAATTTTTTAAATGAGAGTTTCATTTTCAAAATCATAAACACATTTGACTTTCACTTAACATACCAAATTTATTAAGTGAGGGTCTCTGTTGACCTCATTTTTATAATGAGCCCTCAACCCCTCCATCTTAGACATAGGACTTCTCTTAGACTTTAAGAGTTCCTTAGTCTTAAGACACATCTAGTGATTAGGTGGACACTCAACCTAACCCTAGAGGCTTAGAAGAGTTAATCATAGGAATAAGTTATGCCTTAGGAGTGTTAGAAGATTTGTCTACCCTATAGCTTGAACCAAATCTCCACTTCCTTCTTCCAAGTCAAAACTCCAAACTCATATCAACTCCAATTCTAACACAAACCTTGAATCAATTCAATGAATTTTCTCAAATCATGAATCAATTTCAAATAATTGAAACCTATGATTGAAGCCCATGATTGGATTCCAAATTCCAAAATATTTTCTAAGTCCTTTGATTCTCTCTCATGGACTTCGCTCAAATCAAATCTAAATCAATTCAAATTCAAGGAATTTTTTCATAACCCATTTATATTCTCATTTATATTCACAAATATAAATGAAATATAAATTTAAATATCCAAAAATAAATTCAAAAATCAAATCCAAATTCAACTAAAATCAAATCCAAGCCTTTCAAGTCAAAATCTTGAACTTTGTCAAATCAATCTCAAATTAAGCCAAACCCTTGGTTTTTATTCATGATTTAATCAATCGTACAATCATGAATCCAAATATAAACATAAACTTCAATCATTAATCCAAACATAAATTCAAAAATTAAATCCAAATTCAACCAAAATTTAACCTAAATCTTTCAAGTCAAAAACTTGAACTTTACTAAATCAATTTCAAATAAAGCCAAACCCTTGATTTTTCTTCATAATTTAATCAATCCTACAATCATGAATCCAAATATAAACATAAAATTTAATCATTAATGCAAAAATAAATTCAAAAATGAAATCCAAATTCTACCAAAATCTAACCTAAGCCTTTCAAGTCAAAATCTTAAACTTTGCTAAATCAATTTCAAATCAAGCCAAACCCTTGATTTTTCTTCATGATTCAATCAATCCTTCAATCATGAATCCAAATAAAAATACAAACTTCAATCAGTAAACCAGAACTAAATTCAAAAATCAAACCCAAGTCAAACTCATGTTCACCCTTTGAACTTGAAATTGTCAAGTGGATCAAAACCCATTTGACTTCAAACCACTTGTAAATGGATTTATATTTCAATCATAAGTCTATATGTGAGTTCAATCAAACTCAAATCAAGCTTTGACCAAGCCATTTGACCTACTTAGGCTCACTTGACACAAAGTGACCTAAAGTACCCTTATGAGCCAAATTCTAATTCTAACCAAATTGGATTGAACTAAGCCCACCTAAGCCTCACATTGTGAGCAACAATCATCATGAGATGGTCAATCACTCAAATTGGGTCAAACCAAGTCAAACCTAAGGGTTGACCACGTCAACACTTAGCCAAAATGAAACTTAAACTAGCCAAAATCCACCATAAGCTAAATTGATTGAAACAATGGATCAAAACTCATTCATGATCAATGTTTAAACTTGCCTAAGACATCATTTGAGCCTAACCTAGCCCAATTGGCCACTTGACCCAAGTTGATCCAACTTGATCTAAAAAGCCAAAATGTGTCAAAACTTGATGTAAGCCAAATTGATTAAAACTAATGGGTCAAGTTCATTCCAAATCACTTGTTAAACTTGACCAAAGCCCCAATGGGCCAACTAGACCCAACCTAACCTAATTGACCTTGATCCCAACTTGACCTAAAGGGTCAAATTGAGCCAAATCCAAATATAAACTAAATTGATTGAAAACAAAGATACCAATCCATTTCAAATGGTAAGCCAAACATAAACCAACCCTTGACCTAACCCAAATAGGTCAAATGGGTCAAATTGGTCAACTTGACCCATTTGACCTAAATGAAATCAATGAACCAAAACTAAATCTAAACCAAATTGAAACAAACCAAAGTTGCCAACACATTTCAAATGATCATATAAACTTAACCCAACCCTTGGTTTGATCCAATTTGACCAATTGGTCAACTTGACTCAAGTTGACCCATTTTGACTTAAATGGGTCAACATGAGCCAAATCATATCAAACTAACTCCAAATTCAATGGAACTTAGCCTAACCCATTTTTCAATCATACCAAACATATTCAAACTGAAATCAAGGTCAAATGACCATTTTACCCCTAGGTAATAGGGTAACCTAAAATCAAAACCACTTGAAATTTGGTTAATTTCTTTTCATGGACACTTAGTATCCTTTTAGAGACCAAATGGTGACTAATGGATATGGTGCACATGACTCATTGGGTTAGGGTCATCCAAACCCAACCCAAGGTCAAAATCAACCAACTCTGTCAAAATGAGCACATGGAAATCTTTCCTCCACTCAATTAAGCACATGGAAAGCTTCACCACTCCACTCCTCTGACCAAGCCAAATGCCATGACACCTAAAACTGCCTAACAAACTTGCTCAAGGATGTGTATTGGATCAAAATGGCAAGGGATCTTGTGGCTATCTGATTCACCTAGGGGGAGATATACTCCCCCTAATTCCACTTGAATTCATTAGTGGCACATTCGATTGAGCTTAGGAAACTCAGAGCAAGCCATTGCAAGTCTCCCCAGGCTTCCTAGAGTGAATTAGAATTCTCCATTTCTCGATTTCTCTAAATCAAAAATAAAGAAGCTCAAGCCAATTTCCATCTCACTCAATACTCCAAACCAATCCAATTCCTCCTTCGAGCACCCTTAGAGGGCCTAGTCGAACTTATCCCAAGCTTCTTCCAAGCTTCAAAGGCAAGGGAGGTGGGACTTTGATCATGACCATGAGCATTTAAAGGTGAACTTGGTCCGTAGAAAGATCCACTCAATTTCAACACCTCAAAACTTCAACAAGGCTTCGTCTCCACTAGACGAAGCTACTTCAAGGGAATCGAGCGCCAATGATTGCCTTCAACGAGGTATGCCATTAAACCAAGCATAGTTTCATTTTTTTATTGGTCCTTTATGAAGGGAAGTTTCACCCCAAGCAAAGTTAGCCATTGGATGTGTTCCCTTTTACTCTTAGATGGTTTGGGTTGAATTTGCTTTCAATCTGAGCTCAATTGAGCTCGGATCTTCCCTTAGAAGATGGACGGTGGTCATCTCCCGCGGGAAATATTAGGGATGGATCATGGGCCATCCATCCACGCATTTTGGATGGACTTCCATGATCAAGATGCGTAGGATATTCAATTTTATTCTTTAATAATGTGGGCTTAATCTCAACCGTCTGATCCTTGATCGGACGGAAGGGGAGAAAACACGTAGCACCATCGCTGATGTGACACTATGATGTGACAACTTAAATAGCCTTTCCCTTCACACCATGTGAAAAGTGAAGGCCGCGTCAGCCTCCACGTTGTGCCGATGGAATTAGCTATTTTAATTAAGGATTTATTTAATTATCCTTAATCACTGAACCTTCATAATTGCATAACTATTTTTGGAAAAATCCTAAAAATATAAGGTAAAAAGCATTAGAAAGATAATTCAGAGGAGAATATTCTAAAATTAATTTCACTAGATTTTAAATAGTATATTTTCCTTAATTAGAGTTTTAATGAAAACCTAATAACCCTAATTACTCTTTAATTATCTCACTGATTAATCTCAAACTTCTCATGTACACTTAGGGGGATGACTTCTGCCTCCCCTAATTTTTTTTGGCATTTATTGATCGTTTAATTAGGGGGATCAATTATTGAATCCTTAATTACCCTCTTAATATAATTAAGCCTAATTAAGTGTGTGAATAATGATTTAATCCCTTGATTGAATTAATTAAGCTTTGTTTGAGTGATCAGGAGGTTTAAGGAATAATTTTGGGATATTTTTTTAAGTTATTCCTTAAACCCTAACCCCCCACCCCTTTTCTTTAATCCAAATTCAATTAAGGGTTAATCCACTAATTACCTACTTAATTAACTTGATAAAATAATCAAAATATTCTAGAACTTAATCAATCCATTTTAGGTAAATGCTTAGGTGTTTAATAACCTAAGTGGCTTGAGGAAATCAAAACTTAATCCACATGTGTGGGAAGGGTTATGAAAGTACTTAACTTAAACCCTTTAGCTTAATTAATCATTAATTATGAGCCAAATGCATTAGTCCCTTTTCTTTCTAGGTGAATTGCTGATTTAAATTCCTTGTGTGATTTTACGCCAAATCATTGGCTCATAATTATTTGGTTAAATATGCTAAGGTGGTATAGGTAAGGGGTAATTAATACACTTAATGTACACCTTAACCTAACTAAAACATAAAATTGACCTAATCACCTAAAAATTAAACAAAAATAACATACACATATGGGAATGGGTTAGGACCAACAAACTCATCTCACATTTTTTAAATTGAAATCAAACTCAAACAAAATTCAAACTCTCTTTAAAATAAATTTGATTTGCTTTAAATAATTTTATTCCATAGGATTATCTTGAGGAATTAATTAGGGCAAATGAATTTACATTGCTTTCATCACTTTATTTCTTTTCAAGCATGCAAAATGTGTACGCCATGTAAAAATCATGCATTCATTCCTTTTAAAAATCAAAATTATAATGAAATATTTTCTTTATGTCAAGTTGCATGTTTTGGCTAAAGTAAGAATATGAATGGCTATTATCACTATTAAATTCAAAATTATTTTTAAAATTTATAAATCAAACATCAAAATTGAAAGGTATGCTACTTATAATTATTTATAAGCTTGCATGTGAGAAATATAAAGATATTTATTATGTGGCTTTGATTCTGCCTTTCTTTCTTAACATAGAATTATATAGGATTGGAAAAGTGTATAGTCCATTTGAAAAGGACATAACACTTACTCAAATCCATTCTTATACACTCCTATGTCATGACTTAAGAAGGAATTTCATATCACACGTATAAATTAAACAACCAAACAAAAAATCAAATAAATGTAAACTTTTGCATCTTTCCTTTTTCCATTTATTTATTTTGTGCATGCATATGTATTTAAGGAAAGTGGTATATTAGTCTGAACAACCCCTGCTGCTAATAATGGCATCGTACTCACTTATGTCTTTCATACATACACATGTGCATATGAATAAAAGGATAAAAGAATACCCCTTTTCTACTTAATGAAAATCATGCATCACAAAGCATCCAAATTTTCTTATGTAACACTACTTAGCATTCATCATTAAGGTGTGCTAAACATCCTCATTTGCATGTGCAAATATGCTTAGGATTCATCAATATGCATGTTATATATGTTGGGAAAGAAATAAAATGGTGTGTGTTTTGTAATATTATTTCACTTTACTTAATCTAAAAATGCCTTTCTTTTTGAATAGGTTTGTTTAGAGTTATTCTAAACTTAGTAATTAATTGTAAGTTCATTCAAACTTCAACAAATCACCAGATAAAAATTAACTAAATCAACTAAACAACTTAAATAAAATCACCCATCTAAGTTGAACATTTTTCATACTTAGAAAATTTAAACCTTAAAGCCTAGCTAAACATACCACACAAACCTTTTAAAGCACACACATTAGACTAAGTCACCATTTCTAGCTTTAGGTTAGAGTGGTGCATGGTTTAATGTTTACTTTTATTTTATGATGCTTTATTTTACTCTTGATGTTTAGGGTATGTGCGTAGACTAAATGATAGGAAGATTTAGTCTAATCATTATTTTCTGCAGGGGATTGTGCTTAAGGGGCGCTATAATAAATAAAAATATAACTTCTTTTACTGTACATATACTTATACCCCTAAGCATAATCCAATAGGTCATGTGGACTTGGTTACCCATGTGTGGGGTGTTAAGTCTGATATATATGCTTGGGATTTGTACGATTTGTTTAGTTAATCTCTGTTTTGCAGGTGTTAGTTAGATTAACTTTTCCTTTTCATGTAGTTTTACAATTAAGATTTTGGGATGATTGTTATGGGGGATTAGGATGAGCATTGGTTATAAGATTACATCTTATGTACCATGTTAAGCTTTTGGAGCAACCACATTCCAACCATCCAAAAGAAGGAACCAAATAAAGGAACCAAAAGAAGAAAGAAGAAAAGAAGAAAAGAAGAAACACAAAATAAGAAATGAAGACCCCCATAACTTGAATTCCTTGCTTAAGTGTGATTAACTCATTTATAATCCAGGTTGTATAAGAGTAGATCTCGGCTACCTAATTTATTTTCGGGTTTGTGCAGTGGTGCCCGACCATATTTGACCTTTTATTCTTTTGTGTTAGCTTTATAAAATATTTAATGTTTTGTTTAGCTTGTGCATTAGAAATGGCATATTTTCTTAGTTTCTTCCTTGCTTGTTGTATGGTTTGGATGATGATTAGGCTCTTAGGGAAGAATAAATCTTCTACTAAATTAATCAACTCAAAATTAAAAATAAATAACTCATAACCTCATTTTAAGCCTATGTTAAAATCAAGATAAAAGAATTAGCAATCCCTTAGTTGGATGTGTACTTTCTTTTCTAACATCATGCATAAAAGCATATTATTTCACTCTTGATTAGAGGGTTTCTACTCATGCTAGAGAACTTGGATTGACCTTTAAGAGTCATGGTGGAAATACACCTCCTATCTTGTTGATTTTGTCACATAATCTTATTTCTCATGCATTATGCATGTGAATCATATAGCCTAAGTCAAATAATTATCCTAAATGAAAATAAATTATATGAAAATTTTGCATTAGATTTAAGTCATTATTCATGCCCTTACATGATTTAATCTCTTAGGGAGTGTGTTTAAGGACATAGTCTTTTTCTAAATAAATAACATCCTATCTTACATAAACATATAACTTGCTTACATATTTTTAAAATTATAGGAGGAGTTAGTTGGTGGCCACTCTTAGACGATTGTAAGTCCAACAGTCAGGTGATTTATCCTCTCTTATGGAGGTAAACCAAATACCCATTTTCGCCTTAGATTTAGGTCATGCTTTTTGATCCTCATCGAAGCTCCTTAGATTTAGGTTTGAGAGTTATTACTTTCCTTTATGGGCCATAAGCATGAATCCTCACCTCTTAGGCATTTCCATAGCCTTGTACTATGGAATTGTAAGCCCTACATTTCTAATAAAAATTTAACTCAAATAAATTAATTCAATTTCAAAAAAATAAAGCTCAACTATAAGGTAGTTTAGGATGCTTACTAAGCTTCCTAGTATCTTAAGCGTCCCCTACTTATTTGCATTTGGCTTTAATAAGAACTCCTTCCTCTTGATCGATCCCATTTGACTTTCTAAAAATAAAATAATCGATTGATAGTCCTACCTTTCAAAATCTTTGGAGACAATGATCATTTACCTAATCGAGAGTATTCCTACAGAATCATGTTCCTTAGGATGTAATTAACTATAGAGGCTTCCCCTGTAGGGAACATAACGAACTCAGTTTAAAATAAACCCTACTTTACTTTTCTATGTAAAGTAGGGGAAGAATCTCTGGTATATTTCGAAGACCCATAATCCTTAGGAGTCCTTATTGAGGTGATTAGGTCCATTGTAGGGTGGTGACTTCTATCTTTCGAGATAGTGCACATCTTCTCAATGTTGTACCCGATCACCCTAATAAGAATATCTACGGATTTGCATAACATCCCAATAAGACGTATTTTATATATTTATGTTTTCATTTATCTTTCTTTTCCTAAAAGAAAATGGATATATATGAAGGCAGAGATGTATAAAATATTTTTACCGTAGATTTTTTTGATGACTCCGCTGGGAATGGTTCCTCTCTTCATCTTTGGTAAATGATCATTGTCTCCAAGTGTCGATAGTGGGTTTATACTTTTGTGTGAATCCAAGACTATCTTTCTTTTTGTTGGAACTTAGCCTATTTTGCCCTTAAGTTAAGTTAGCCAACATCTTCAGGTTTTAGGACCTCATCGCGTGTTGGTCCTAAAACCCCCGTTGGTTTCCCCAATGGCTGAAAATAAAAATTGAATAAAAATAAAATGATTAAAGACTTCCTCCTTACCATTTTTATGGTAAGGAAAGGTTAATTCTAAAAATAAAGATAAAATAAATAATTCATAAAATTCTTGTTTTTCAAAAGCACTTTTTCAAAATACACTTAATAAAATATTTGCACTACATCTAACAATTTTTCACAATAGTTACATGTAGAAACATTTCAAAAATAAAACCAACACTCATATATTCTAAAGCACAAATGAACTCCTTCGCTCAATTCATTTTGATGAAGACTTCATTTTCAAAAATAAAATTCTAACAATCATGTTTTCAAAAGCATAAAATTTGAAGGTGGGCCTTTCCATTCAATACATCCAAATGTGTTGGATGAATATTACATCTTCAAGCAAAATCATAACTTTGAAATTCTACTTCACACATTTCACATGTGTTAACTTGGAATTTTCACCTTTGCAAAAAGCACATATGAAACCTCTCCGTTCGATATACCCACATTTATTGAATGGAAGTTTCATTTCCAATCAAAAATCAAAAATAAAACTTTCAAAAAACACATATGAATATCTTCATTCAATATACCCAAATTTATTGAATGAAGATTTTCTTTCCAAATAAAATGATATTATTTTGAAATACCACTTAACATATTCCATATATTATTAGGTTGGGATTTCCTCTTTCAAAAAGCAATAATCACACATGAAAATACATCTTTGAAAATGAAACATAATTGATTTCCATCGTACATACCCAAATTTTTTAAGTGGAAATCCCTCTTTTCAAAATCAACAGAAACATAAAATTTCAAAACACATTGGGACTTCATTTTAGCATACCACATTTGCTAAAGTGTCTCCCTTTTCAAAACATAAAAAATTAAAACATATTTTTGGAATTTCATTTAGCATACTCAAATTTGCTAAGTGAAATCTCCATTTCACAAAATAAAAGAAACACTTTTGGAACTTCACTCTTTAGCATACCATATTTGCTAAAGTGAAGTGTCCATTTTCAAAACAAAATCAAAAACACAAAAATTTGAAACACATTTTTGGAATTTCATTTAGCATACTCAAATTTGCTAAGTGAAATCCCCATTTCACAAAATAGAAGAAACACTTTTGGAACTTCATCCTTTAACATACCATATTTGCTAAAGTGAATTCTCCATTTTCAAAACAAAATCAAAAACACAAAAATTTGAAACACATTTTTGGAATTTCATTTAGCATACAAAAATTTGCTAAGTGAAATCTCCATTTCACAAAATTAAAGAAATACATTGGAACTTCATTTCAGCATACCATATTTGCTAAAGTGAAGTCTCCATTTTCAATTAAAATCCAAAAAAAAAAAACACTTTTGGAACTTCATAGTTTAGCATACCACATTTGCTAAAGTGAAGTCTCCATTTTTTCAAAACAAAATCCAAAACAAAAAAGAAACACTTTTGGAACTTCATTCTTTAGCATACCATATTTGTTAAAGTGAAGTCTCCATTTTTAAAACAAAATCCAAAATAAAAAGAAACACTTTTGGAACTTCATTCTTTAGCATACCATATTTGCTAAAGTGAAGTCTCCATTTTCAAAACAAAATCCAAAACACAAAAAATTGAAACACATTTTTAGAATTTTATTTAGCATACTCAAATTTGCTAAGTGAAATCTCTATTTCACAAAATTAAAGAAACACATTGGAACTTTATTTTAGCATACCATATTTGCTAAAGTGAAGTCTCCATTTTCAATCAAAATCCAAAACAAAAGAAACACAATAGGATTTCCATAGCATACCAAAATTTTCTAAGGATCCTATTTTTCAAAATCAAAATCTCTAAAAACAAAAGAAACACATTAGTATTTTCTTAGCATACTCAAATTTGCTAAAAGTAATATTTTTCAAAAAATTTCAAAAATAAAACACACTTGGATTCCTCATTTAGCATACCCAAATTTGCTAAATGAGAATTCTATTTTTAAATCACAAATGATTCACAAAATAAAGCAAACAAAGAAAAAGAAAAAAAAAAATTTTCAAATGCCACACTTAGCATATCCAAATTTGCTAATTGAGTAGATTCCAAAAATCTCAAATCAAAATCAAATTGACCCTTTACTTTAACATACCCAAATTTGTTAAATTAAGGGTCCTAAAAATCAAAATCAAAATTAAAATATTAACATATGGAAGCATCTCTTCAAAAATATTTGAACCCATTTTCAATATATCCAAATTTATTGAAAGTGGATTCTACAAAAAAAAAAAAAAAATCTTCTTTCCAATCAAATCTCAAAATCTGTTCTAAATCATTTGAGCCTGACTTGACTTATTGAAGAAGTTGAGTATGAGTTCAAATTATAAATCAACAAAGCAAGAAAATCTGATTCAAGTTTATTTTACATTACGTCACTTCACCGCTTTTTTTCGCCTCGCTTTAGTGCATTTTGATTCATGGCAAAAGAGTATGTGTTCACTTTTCCCCATGGGATGGATCTGGCCCTGGATTAGGCCATCTTTCCCCGCTCTGACTATGCCCACCTCATCCACTTTGGACGAGGCTTTTAGGGGGCCCGTATTGCATGCGAGGGGACCTCCCTCACCACGCAGGAGAGCATAGTGGGCAGAGTCCAGGGTTGACATGCCATCAGATTATGAGATTCCCTTGATGAAGAAGAAGGTTGTGGCAGTTCCCATGCCAACAACAATGTCGCCCAAAGACTGCATCCTGGGTTCCCTGCTCCTGGGCTAGGCTCCACTCACTAGCACCCTCAAAGGGGAAGGCTCTCTGATCCCAAGGATTATCTCCCCTACTTTTGAGGTTGGGTCTAGCTCTTACTCTGCTCTCCCTACTAGGACCCAAAGGATAAATAAGAATTGCATGATAAAGTGGTACCACTCCACATTACTAGGGAGATGGAGGCATCCACGTAGTCTATTATTGAGGAGTTGCCCATGTTGGTTTCCCCACTAGTTACAACTATCCAGTTCCATGCTCTCTTTGGGTATGATAGAGAAGATGTCAGGAGGATTTCTGCTTCACCTCCACCAGCAATTTAGTTCTAGCCGCCAGTCAGTGAGAGGAGGAGGTCATATGCCGGCCTCTGATCTATTCTACGTCAAGTAGGCAGTGCTTACAGACAATTTGAGTCTAGGGCCAGTTTGATTTAAGATCCATTATCCCCCGCAGTGTGGGGAAGCATCATAGACAGAAGAGGGTCGAAGAGGCCCATACTTCAGTTCATATCACTAGTCGGGAGAGGCAGGTTCGGCACAAGGACATCTACTCACTGATTTCCTTATCGCTTACCCACATTGATCATCATACGACAACATTCGCCACACAGGGACCACACATCATAGGAGAGCTCCTATCTCGAGAGTCGGTGGTGCCTCACCACACCGCTTGCACCCTCCCCGCCCACCATCGCCATCCATGTTTCCAAAGATCTCGCTTCCACCAAAGGCCATGAAGGCCGCATCTGGGGAGAAGAGGACCTCGTTGGTAATTTGTCTATGGCCCAAGAGATCCCATCATATCTACACCACCTATTCTGGCAAGGCTGAGCTCTCATACTCGACCTTCTACCCTAGTAGTGGTAAAGAAGGAATGGCGACCTTGAAGCATAGTGGTCGTCCCTTCACCACCACCGTAGTAGGACCAAGAGATGGTTACAGCAGTTGACGAGGGAGAAGGTGACAGTTCAGTTGCACCCATGATGATAGAGCCTCTTGGGAGTGTCACCCAATGCTAATTCAGTGATAGTTAGAAGCATATTTCTTCCAGTGAGTATAGCCCTCATAGGGTTGACTCTCCAGCAGTAGAAGAGGTTCGGTGCCTCATAGTATATGATAATGATCCCACCACCGGTCAGCCAAAGTCATTTGTGCCAGTTCAAATAGATCGTTCTCTAGATGATATAGTAGCTCATTATTTCATGGAGAAGAAAGAGATCCTAGGATATGGCTAGTTTAATGAGGAGAAAATCAGCTTTGATCATAATGAAGATGATTTATTGGGAGATTTAGCAGGGGTTTGCATGGTAGATACCAAAGGATCCCTCCTTAGAGAGCAGTAGACTATAGAAAGTGTTGAGGCCGAGCAGGAAGACACAGCCTACTCGACCCAACACCTCCTTCAACAAATAAAGTAGAAAGATGAAAAAATAGATTGGATGGAGAAGAGGTTTGAAGATCTGCTAGTAGTTATCTTAGCACTTCAAAATCAAGCACTGGTAGTCCATCATACTATACTGAGACCAATTAGCTAGAGTTGTTGAATGTTTTGGACCCAACCAAGACTTTACCCCTAGAGCAAGGTAACACCAGCATGTATAGAAAGATATTGGATAGTACCTCCATATAAGAAAAAGACATCAAGAGCATGGTTGAGTAGCAAATGAAAGAAGCATTAGTTTAAGCCCTAGGAAGATCATCAGTTCCAAAAGGTAGATCCTACCCGGAGGAGTTTGATGCAATCCAATATCCTAAGGGTTTTGTGCCTCCTTTTTCAAGAGTTTGATGGCAAAGGAACCTGAGGCAAAAGACATTGCACATTTCGTGGCTTGTTGCAACTACTGTGCTTACTCTTCACTCTTTGTCAGTAGCTTAATGGGTATAGCATTTGACTAGTATGTTGAACTTCTCAATAGTTCAGTAAAGCCTTTTGCTAAGTTGGAGTAACTCTTTATCAAGAGGTTTATTGGAGCTCAGCAAAGGGTCAATGTTGACGATCTCGTTGTGGCTCAACAAAATCCTGGTGAGTCCCTCATTAATTACATTCTCAGATGACATATTTTGAGTATGAAATATGAACCACAGTTGTCTGAACAGCATGCCATTGAGATTCTACTTAAGAATATCCAAGACCCGATCGCCTTCATGCTCAAAGGTTTCACCATCAAAACCTTTGAAAAATTAATCAACAAGGTGACTAGCTTGTAAAGAGAAGCCAAACAGTTACCTTCTCCAGATCTACCAACAAAGCCAAAGTCGTAGAAGGTAGAGAAGAAACCAGGGGCAATGATAGCAGTGGATAAGGGAAAACAGCCGACCAGAGAGCAATTTGAGAGACCTTGTGCTCAACAACCATCACTTCCACCTTCTCTACCACCATCGAGGTAGCCCTATCGGCAACCACAATAGCCTCCATGGCTTTCACCGCCTCCTCAACATCATCAAGAAGCACACATACAAAGTAGCTATGGTCCACCTACTCTTTTGGATAAACTTAACAAGCCTTATTCATTTAAGAGGGAGGTAATCAAGAAGATCTTTAAGAATCTCTTAAAGAAGTCTGATTTTTAGCTACCCGAACCTAGAAGATCAGAGGAAGTGGGAAAAATCCATAATCCTAACTTTTGCCCCTATCACTGTAAGCTAGGTCATATTTTAGAAGATTGCTTCACATTTAAATACTGGTTTGAACATAGCTTCAAGATCAGTGATATAGTTATCCTGAAGGAATACCTTGTGGAACAACCATCCAGTTTCATTAGGGTAATCCTTGGGGATGCTTGTGATCCTTCCAAAACCAAAGAATGGGATATCTCCTTATCCAAAACCTCTAAGAAATTTATATCGAAGATCAAGAAATTTTCTTGCAAGTGCCTGAGTCAGCTCAAACCTCCAACATCAGGGAAGGTTTGCAAGTTGTTAGAGCCAACTCAGGGAAAGGGGGAGCTTAGTAAGAGCAAAGAACATGTGCCCACTGGGATAGCCAAGAAGACAACCACCAATCGAGTCCACCGTCCACTGCTACCATCAACGACTACCTCCACTTCAACTAGCTCTTCTTCTTCTAGTAGAGATCTTGTATCGGTGGATAAAGGGCATCAAATCCCTCACCCCTCTTACTTTACTTGATTTCTACTATGTACCTCTTATCAAATCCAAGAAATTGAAGAATAAAGCAAGCTTGAATTATATATGTGTCACTTCTAATGGGCTGTCTGAATCTATTTCTAATAGCTCTTCAAGTCTAAACAATAATTAGAATAATTTTGATCTTTTTCTTTCTGATTCAGAATTGGATTTTCCTACTCTAAATATTATGAGTTTTCCTCTTGAGATAGACTTGGAATCATCCGATTCTAAGGGTCCCATAGGAGAAGTTATAGGTGAGCTTGATGTGCAGGTAGAATCTTCCATTACCCTACCACAAGAGATCTTAAGCATATACGATGCCCTTGTCTTATCCAAAGAAATGAGGAAATCACTAATCAAGGCTCTCCTTGATCCTGAAATATGCTTAGCTCAGTTGACCGCTATTAGTGAAGAGGCACATTATTCCAAAGAAGCTCAGGGGATCACTTTCACATATGAAGACCTTCTTCTAGGGGACATGGAGCACAACCATCATCTCTACATTATAGTTGATATGGGAAGATTCAGACTTGCTAGAGTTCTCATCAAGTTCATCGATGAATATTATGAGTCTAAAGACCCTTGCCTATTTGAGGATCAACATCTCCACACTTCGAGGAGATCACATGATATTGAGAGGATTCAATGAACAAGGTGAGAGGGCTTTAGGTTCCATAGTGTTACCTTTAGAGATAAGTGATTGGAAGACTAAAGCCAAGTTTTATATCATTAATTCAAACAATTCATTCACCACTTTTCTTGGTAGGCCTTGGATACATAACAAGATGATTCCATCCGCCATCCATCAGTGCATCAAATTCATGAAGGATGGGATTGAGTACTATGTCAAAGGAGATGAAAAGCCACTTTCAGTTAGAGAGGTTGAGATATATGAGTATGTGACCTATTATCTTTCTCAAAACATGCTTTCTCATGAACTTTGACAAAATTCAAATTCAAAAGAAAAAGAAAAAAGCAAAAGAAAAAAGAAAAGAAATCCAAGTAAACAAGCAAGGAAAATTGAAGAAGAAATAGATTCACATATCACATTCCACCCACAGCTCATTCCATCATATGGACATGTGGGTACGATGACTTGACCTCCGTCAAGTAGAGGAAAAGGTAGAAACAGAGGCGGTTCCAGAGGTGGAAGACCCCCTAGTTTTCCATCAGCCATCAAGGGTTATGTTCCAGTTCATACGAGTACCCTTAATATTCACATCAACTTGGAATTCAGCTCGAAGGATGAGTCTAATGTGATTAGCATACCAGCCAACCCCTCTTAGTGAGTTTCATTGGAGGTGACACTTGAGTCAGACAATGATGAAGATCGGGCCTCCAGACAAAGTAAAGTATTTGAATCATTGTATGTAAAATTATTAGGCAGCAGTTAGGAACCTTAGCTCTAACCTCACTTTCATATCAAAAAGTTGAAGGTTTAGTAGTTAATGAAGCCCCTAAATCTTCTAGGGATATGAAGCCAAAGAGATTCTTTCTAGATCCTCCTCAAGTCCTGAAGTTGATGTGGAACTTGAGGATAATTCAAATAAAGAAGTAATAGAATTACCTTTCGATTGGTACTCGTCTTGTGTTCTTAATCCTACAAAGAAGGGTTTGATTCCTTATTCATGGTCTAAGCATAGGTCGAAGTGCTTTGAAAAGCTATGGAACAACAGGATGCACAATCAAGATGACTAGATTTGATAGTGGGTCCAATGGCGATGATTACTCACCACCATATGGATAGTTTCTTTTCACACCAAACCAACTCTTATGAGGATGTATGTCTAGAAACCTTAAATGATCTAGATGATCTCCAAATCAAAGATGCACCACTAGAATTTGAAGAGGAGAACCATTCAACAATTGACAAACTTGAAGAAAAAAACCTCGGAATAGAAGAAATTCACGGTCGACATACATCAATTCACTGCTGAATAAAGAAGAAACCAATGACTTAGTTAGGCTATTGACTGAGTTTATAAGCTTTGCATGGAGAAAGAGATGTCCGATTATCTCCGACATAGTAGTCCACAAACTAGCAATAGATCATGTTATAACCCTATCAAGCAAGCTCCTAGATGCATATTAGAAATTGAACAACAGGTCATTTCTGAAATCAAGAAATTGATCGATGCTAGTTTCATCAGGGAAGAAAAATATCATACCTGGTTAGCTAGTGTCATCTTAGTTAAGAAGAAGAATGACTAAATTCGCATATGCATTGATTTCAGAGACTTAAACAAGGCATGTCCTAATGATGAGTTTCCTCTTCATATACCAGAATTAATAGTGGACATCACCTCATCTCATGAAGTTTTCTCCTTTATGGATGGGACATCTGGCTATAACCAAATCAAGATGGCCCTTAAGGATGAAAGAAACACTGCTTTTTGAACCCCGATCTGAATCTATTGTTATAGGGTCATGCCTTCGCCTTAAAAATGTTGGTGCTATATACCAATGGGTCATGACTTAAATCTTCAATGAACTCATCTATCATCAAGTTGAGTACTATGTTGATGATCTAGTAGTCAAGAGTAGAGAAAACAAAGACAATCTCTTTGACTTGAGAGTAGTTTTCAAATAGTTAAGACAATATAACCTCAAAATGAATCCTCTAAAGTGTGCATTCGTAGTTTGAGAAATTCGGTTTGTTATCATCGGGGAATAGAAATAGATCAAAAGATCAAAGCTATCTTATAAATGCCACCTCCTAAGAGTTTAACTCAACTCATCTTTCCAAGGATACATATCTAAGATGCTTTATTTCCAACCTTGGGAGATGCAAGCCATTCTCGACTTGTCAAAAAGGATGTCAAGTTCAAGTGAGATGACAAGTGTCAGCAAGCCTTTGAAGATATCAAATAGTATTTGGTGAAGCCGCCATTCTAGCCCTATCCCAGTAAGCCACTCATCCCACACTTGCATTGGATTCTCTCTTTTTGTTGGCCCAAGCTAATGACGAAGGGAAGGAGAGTGCTCTCTACTACCTTAGCCATCATCTAATTCCTGTTGAAGCAAACTATCCACCTATTGAGAAGCATTGTCTAGCTTTGATCTTTGCCTCCCAATAGCTATGTCACTATATGCTTTATCATAAGGTGAACTTAATTTCCAAAACCAATCCAATTATGACACTATCCCCAATGTTTGCATGATGGTCCATGATCCTCTCATAGTTTGATATCACATTTGTTCTCCGCATGTAAAAGGACAAGCATTAACAGATTTCTTAGCAACACACCCACTTCCTGCTGATTCTCCGCCTAGTGACAATTTTCTTGATGAACAATTCATGAATTTAGGGAAAGTTAACAACCACTGATGGGAGATGTATTTTGATGGTGCATCTTCTTTTCATAAAGGGGAAGCACCACGATCTACTCTTCCAGGAAAGGCAAGGGTAGGGATAGTTCTCTTAACTCCATATCACGATGTGATGAGATTTTTATACTATCTTTCATATCCCTACACCAACAATGAAGCCGAGTATGAGGCTTTGATTGTTGGTCTAGAGTTAGCTATCACAGTGTGTGTCAAGAGCATCAACATCTTTGGGATTCTGGGTTCATCAACCATTGTTGGGTCCTACAAGGTTCTCAAACCCAAGCTTCATCATTACCATGAGTATACCATGAAGTCGGCCCAAATCTCTAAAGTCACCATATACAAGGTTCTGAAAAGAATGCAGAGATGTTTTGGCCAAACTTGCCAAAGAATTGGCATGTTCGAAAGATGAGTTCATTCCAATAAGGGTCCAAAATAGACAAGTCATATCCCTTATTGATGTTGAACTCATCAAGAGACTTTCTCTTAAAGGGGAGTTTATCATTGCCTATAAGGACAAGGAGATGGATTAGAGGCAACCATTCATAGAATATTTGAACACTGATAAACTACCTCAAGAAAAGTCACAAGCCCATCAGGTGAAACATAGAGCTCTCTTCTATGCTCTCGTTGATGGCACCATGTACCGACGGTCCTTTGACCAAATGTAGTTACGTTATTTAGATAAGCATGAATCCTATGGCATTGTAACTGAGGTACATTTAGTCTATGCGAGCACATCAATCCGTCAAGATGAAGACAAAAAGATCAAGAGACTAGGATACTACCGCCTTCGATACTGCATGGATGTAGCTAGAGATGATCGCAGTGTACATGGTGTGGTCTTACACCAACCACCCAACATTCTACACCCTATATTGGATTCATGGCCATTTGAGTGTTAGGGTACTGAAATTATGGGTCCGATCGATCCTCCTTCTTTCAAGGGTCATCAGTTCAACTTAGCTGGCACCGACTACTTTTCCAAGTGGGCGGAGGCAATCCCACTAAGAGAGGTCACAGCTCAACATGTGCTTCAGTTTTTCAAGAACCATATCATATATAGGTTCGAGGGGCCTCAAAAAATTATATATGATAATGATATTGCATTCAAAAGCACCAAAATTAATAGCTTCACCAGAAAACATGATATAAATTTGAGATACTCCACCATCTACTACCCCAGAGAAAATGGTTTAGCATGAGCATTCAACAAAACTCTCATCTAAATACTAAAGAAAACTCTTGATGATAACAAGCGATAGTGGAATAAGCAGTTGGTTGAAGCCTGTGAGCCTACCACACCACATACCAAACTCCAACTCAATCTAACCTATTTTCCTTAGTGTATGGGTCCAAAGTCATTCTACCTTTAGAAGTTCAACTCTCGCCACTAAGGATAGCATTGGCAAGATCACTACAGTAGAATGCAAAGTTGGGTTAGAAGAGCTCAAAGGTTTGGAGGAGAGTCACCTAGCATGCTAGAACCTCGAAGTTGTAAGGCCAAAATGATTCAAGCTCACAACAAGTTGTAGGTCTTTCCAAGAGAACTTGTGTTAGTCCCAAAGAGACCAATTGTTGCCCATAAAGATGGGAGGCAAGTTTGAACCCACTTGGGAAGGCCCCTATGTCATAGAGAAGGCCTACCAAGGAGGATCTTATCACATTGTAACGGGTAACACTGATGCTTCCAATAAATGGGCTCTATTTGAAAAAATATTACCCATAAATTATATTTGAAAATAATCATCGATAAAAGAACAAAAAATTTGATTCCATTTCATCAAAATCTTCTCTTCTTTCGAAGCATTATTTATTTGTCTTACAAATCCACCATGGCGTGTTTATGGTAGATGAAGGACTCCCCAACAGGCATCCTATCCCCCTTTCACAACACAAACATAATCAAACACAATCTCCTGATGCTATTAGAATAGGTGTGATAGAACCCAAGAGGCATAACTGAGTTAGGTGTAAGAGAACCCAAGCAGCATCCTTTCTTAAATTGTTGCCATCGTAACCATTTCATCAATCCCAAGTGTTTTGGGTAGGTGAGAGAACCCAAGAGGCATCATATTCCCTTCAAACACAAACACAATAACAAACACATATCTCTTATCTCAAGCTACTTTGATGTGAGAGCAAGCCCCTTGTGGCACTCATTCATTATCTTCTTTAAGTCGGGTCTACTTGTTACCTCGCTAGTATTTCATCCCAGTGATCACATGTTTGGAAGATGTGAGTCCCTACACTTTCTTCCTAACTTGACCAGTGCAACCAACGAGCGCCTTGTTAGTATGGTAGACTTCACTGCCCAGCTAGTAAGCTACCTCATGTTGATTTTGTTTAAGAAGATGTAAGTCCTTGAGCTTTCTTCTTAAACAAATCATCATGATCTAATTAGGTCAAGTATATTTGAGGTATATGATAATTCCCCTAGAGGCTCATTTTCTCTTGACTATATTTGAGTTGATAAAAGTTCTCCAGCGGCATTCACTTAGTAGTCGCCCTAGGTCGTATGATACCTATCGAGCCGAAGAGAGACTATCCCAGTAATCACTTCCACTATAGAGGATGTGAGTCCCCGAGCTTTCTTTATAGGCTGGTTGTTGCAAATTTATGGGCACCTTAGGTTGGTTGATGTTCGCTATGCTGACAGCGACTCACCTAGCGGATACACCACTCTTGATAGATGTGAGTCCCGCACTTTCTCCTTGAGTTTGCCACCCAATACCTATTTGATATATGACTAGCCATGTCATATTCTCTAGAGTTTTGTATCAAGCTCTTAGCGGCCCCTCTCCCTACGGGCATTCTATTTGGATCACATCCTTTGTGATCCCATTTAGACACTACTTGGGTACTTTTGGATTGGATTGTCCCCCTTTCCTAGTAGCCAACCTTGTGGTTGGAGAATTTATTCAGTGGATGCGCAGATTTTCCCTTGGTCCAATAAATCTGAGATATGTCGGGGCTGATATAAGCTCATTCTCAGTTTAATCACTCACAAACTAACAGGGTCCACGATAAGCAAACTAAACAAACAAATACAATTCACTTATGAATTAGGAATTCAAGCCCCCAAAGAGTCCCTTTTTCCAAACAGGCATCCTATCTTTGGCGGTCGCCAGAACTCCTATAAAATTGCCTAACTACCGAGTTGAGATAAATCCCCAGTGCACTCACTCGTAGTCACCCTTAGGTCGTTCAATCTATTTTTCACAAGTTACCCCACTGTAATTCTTCTTTGGAAGAAGATGTACGACGCATTCTTTCTAGCATGACTAAATCGACGCCCTAGTCGATCGATTCCCAAAGCAACGATCACCCAAAGGGTCTTTTAGTGGAAGATGTGACTATCTAAGATTTTTTTTCTTGAATTGATCATTGCAAACCGAAAGACACCCCTTTGGTCAAATAGTTCTCCCATCGGCCAGAAAGCTACTCCCTTTGGATTGGTAAATCTGAATTGGGTATAGACCTCTATGGCTCTTTCTCAATGTGTCCATCACAAACCAATAGATTCCATCAAAACAAATTAAAAAATGAAATTAGTTTGGACTATCTTTGAGCTGATCTAAGTCCCTGACATTCACTCAATAATAGTCCCTAGTCGGTTTGATTTATTGTTTTACAACCGATCACCCCAAAGGTTCCATATTTTGAAGATGTGAGTCCACTTTCTTTCTTAACTTGACCATTGCAAATCAAAGGCATCCTTTGATTAGTCCTACTATGTGGTTGGTAGACTACTCCCTTGGATTGGTATGAGTTAGTCTAGCCACCATGGTCCCTACAATCCACGCATCATAAAGAATCCATTAAAATAAAAAAATAAAATTATTTTGACTATCTTTGAGCTAATTTAAGTTCCCTAGAGGCATTCACTCAATAGTCAGTCCTAGGATGCGATTTGTTGCCTTGCCAATGGATCACCCCAACAACTCATCCCTACTTTAGAGGATGTAAGACTATTATGCTTTCTTTCTAGTACAGCTGCTGCACACCGAAAGGTGTTCCCTTTGGTTGGCTAGTCCTACTATGTGTTTAGTATACTACCCCTTTGGATTGGTAAATCTGAGTTGGGTCTGGGCCTCCATGGCTCGTACTTAGTGCGATCCATCGCAAACCAACATGACCCATCTCAAAATCCAAATTCTAAAAAATATGAAGTAAATTCAACCCTCCTCCCTCAGTGGAGTCAAACAAAAGACAAAATAAATTCAACAAAATAAATCCATTCAACCTCCCCCATTAGATTCAATTAAATCAAAATAATCAACAAATCAAATCAATTTCTCCCCAGTGAGACTTGAATCAAGCCTCTCATCCCCTTTGTGGATGATTTGAACCTATTTCCCTAATGAAAGGTTCACATACTCTATCCCTAGTAGATTCCCCCTTCCCTCTCTTATGTCCTTGGCATAAGTAGAGTCACATTGCACTAAGCTCTAGATTCCTTTTATATCTTGAGTTAGGAATAGATCATCTCTGTTAGTGCTTGTGATCGTTCAGTGTTGTTGATCATTTTGATCAACACCAATACATGTGGTACTTGTCACTCACACCACACCTATTAGGCACCTTTTGTTGACCTCATATTTGGAATGAGCCCTCAACCCCTCCATCTTAGACATAGGACTTCTCTTAGACTTTAAGAGTTTCTTAGTCTTAAGACACATCTAGTGATTAGGTGGACACTCAACCTAACCCTAGGGACTTAGAATAGTTAGCCATAGGAATATGTTATGCCTTAGGGGTGTTATAAGATTTTCCTACCCTATAGCTTAAACCAAATCCCAACTTCATTCTTCCAAATCAAAACTCCAAACTCATATTAACTCTAATTCTAACTCAAACCTTGAATCAATTCAATAGATTTTCTCAAATCATGAATCAATTCCAAATAATTGAAACCTATGATTGAAGCCCACGATTGGATTCCAAATTCCAAAATATTTCCTAAGTCCTTTGATTCCCTCTCATGAACTTAGCTCAAATAAAATCTAAATCTATTCAAATTTATGGAATTTTTTCATAAACCATTTATATTCTCATTTATATTCAAAAATATAAATGAAATATAAATTAAAATATCCAAAAAATAAATTTAAAAATCAAATCCAAATTCAACCAAAATCAAATCCAAGCCTTTCAAGTCAAAATCGTGAACTTTGACAAATCAATTTCAAATCAAGCCAATCCCTTAATTTTTTTTAATGATTTAATCAATCCTATAATCATGAATCCAAATATAAACATGAACTTCAATCATTGATCCAAAAATAAATTAAAAAATCAAATTCAAATTCAACCAAAATTCAATCTAAGCCTTTCAAGTCAAAATCTTGAACTTTGCCAAATCAATTTCAAATCAAACCTTGATTTTCTTCATGATTTAATCAATCCTACAATCAAAATCCAAATATAAACATAAACTTCAATCATTAATCCAAAAATAAATTCAAAAATCAAATCCAACTTCAACCAAACTTCAACCTAAGCCTTTCAAGTCGAAATCTTGAACTTTGCCAAATCAATTTCAAATCAAGCCAAACCCTTGATTTTTCTTCATGATTCAATCAGTCCTTCAATCATGAATCTAAATATAAATATAAACTTCAATTATCAAACCAAAATTAAGTTAAAAAATCAAACCCAAGTCAAACTCATGTTCACCCTTTGAACTTGAAATTATCAAGTGGATAAAAATCCATTTGACTTCAAACCACTTGAAAATAGATTTATATTTCAATCATAAGTCCATATGTGAGTTCAATCAAACTCAAATCAAGCTTTGACTAAGCCATTTGACCTACTTAGGCTCACTTGGTCCAAAGTGACCTAAAGTACCCTTATGAGCCAAATTCTAATCCTAACAAAATTGGATTGAACTAAGCTCCAACCTCACATTGTGAGCAACAATCATCATGAGATGATCAATCACTCAAATTGGGTCAAACCAAGTCAAACCTAAGGGTTGACCAAATCAATACTTAGCCAAAATGAATCTAAACTAGCCAAAATCTACCATAGGCCAAATTGATTGAAACCATTGATCAAAACTCAATCATGATCAATGTTTGAACTTGACCAAGCCATCATTTGAGTCTAACCTAGCCCAATTGGCCACTAGACCGAAGTTGACCCAACTAGACCTAAAAGTTAAAATATATCAAAACTTGATCTAAGCTAAATTCATTCTTCCAATCTCAATCAAAAATTTCATTTTAAATGGTCAAATTAAAATCAAATACCCAAATTGATTGGAAATAAAGATACTCATTCAACCAACCAACCCAACCCAAATAATTTTAAAATCAATTTAAATGAAATCAAATGAACCAACCAAATCTAAATTCAATCAAACAAACCAAAGTTAATTTCAAATGATCAAATGTCAAATGACTCAACCAATGGTTTGAATTTGATTGGTCCACTTGAAAGTTGACATATTTGACCTAAAGGGTCAACATAGCAAATACCAAACCAAATTCAATGAAATTTTAAATTTTCAATCATACCAAACATATTCAAACTAAAATCAAGATCAAATGACCATTTTACCCCTAGGTCATAGGGTAACCTAAAATCAAAACCACTTAAAATTTGGTCAATTCCATTTCATGAACACTTGGCATCCTCTTAGTAGATCAAATGGTCACTAATGGACATGGTGCATAGACCCATTGGGTTTGGATCAGCCAAACCCAACCCAAGGTCAAAACTGACCACTTCCTTCAAATTGAGCACATGGAAATCCTTCCTCCACTCAATTAAGTGCATGTCAAGCTTCACCACTCTACTCCTCTGACCAAATCGAATGCCATGACATCTCAAATGGCCTAGCAAACCCACTCAAGGAGGTGTATTGGATCAAAATGATAAGGGAGCTTGCAGCCATCTAATTCACCTAGAGGGAAATATACTCCCCCTAATTCCACTTGAATTCATTAGTGACACATTCGATTGAGCTTAGGAAACTCAAAGAAAGCCATTGCAAGTCTTCCTAAGCTTCTTAGAGTGAGTTAAAATTATCCATTTCTCAGTTTCTCTAAACTGAAAATATGGGATCTCAAGTCAATTTCCATCTCACTCAATACTCCAAACCAATCCAATTCCTCCTTCGAGCACCCTTAGAAGGCCTAGTCGAACTCATCCCAAGCTTCTTCCAAGCTCCAAAGGCAAGGGAGGTGTAACTTTGATCAAAGCCGTGAGCATTTGAAGGTGAACTTGGTCCATAGGAAGATCCATTCAATTTCAACACCTTAAAACTTCAACAAGGCTTTGTCTTGACTAGACAAAGCTACTTCAAGGGAATCGAGCGTCGATGATAGCCTCTAGTGAGGTATGACATTAAACTGAGCATAGTTTCATTTTTTTTTATTGGTCCTTTGTGAAGGGAAGTTTCACCCCAAGCAAAGTTAGCCTTTGGATGTGTTCCCCTTTACTCTTAGTTGGTGTGGGTTGAATTTGGTTTCAATTTGAGCTCAATCGAGCTTGGATCTTCTCTTAGAAGATGGACGGTGGCCATCTCCCACAGGGAAGATCAGGGATGGATCATGGGCCATCCATTCACGCTTTTTGGATGGACGGACATGATCAAGACACTTAGGATATTTAATTTAATCCTTCAATACTGTGGTTTAATCTCAGGCGTCCAATCCTTGATCAGACGGATGGGGAGAAAGTGCATAGCATCATCACTAATGCAATGATATGATGTGATAACTTAAATAGCATTTCCCATCACGCCACATGGAAAGTGTTGACTCCACATGGCAATGACAATTAATTTAAGTAGGATTTATTTAATTATCCTTAATCACTGAACCTTTATAGTTGCATACCTAATTCTAAACAAATCCTAAAATATGGTAAAAAGCATTAGAAAGATAATTTAGAGGAGAATATTCTAAAATTAATTTCACTAGATTTTGAATAATATATTTTCATTAATTAGGGTTTTAATGAAAACCTAATAACCCTAATTACTCTCTAATTATCCCACTGATTAATCTCAAACTTCTCATGTTCATTTAGGGGGATGACTTATGCCTCCCCTAATTTTCCTGGTATTTATCGATGGGTTAATTAGGGGGATGAATTATTGAATCCTTAATTACCTTCTTAATGTAATTAAGCCTAATTAAGTGTATGAATAGTAGTTTAATCCCTTGATTGAATTAATTAAGCTTTGTTTGAGTGATCAGGAGATTTAGGAAATAATTTTGAGATATTTTCCTTAACCTACTCCTTAAACACACCCCCTCCCTTTTCTCTTTCTTAATCCAAATTCAATTAAGGGTTAATCCACTAATTACCTACTTAATTAACTTGATAAGATAATGAAAATATTCTAGAACGTAATCAATCCATTTTGGGTAGATGCTTAGGTGTTTAATAACCTAAGTGGCTTAAGGAAATACAAATCTAATCCACATGTGTGGGAAGGGTATAAAAGTACTTAACTTAAACCCTTTAGCATAGTTAATCATTAATTGTGAGCCAAATGCATTAGGCCCTTTTCTTCCTAAGTGCATTGCTGATTTAAATTCTTTGTGTGATTTTATGTCATATCATTAGCTCATAATTATTTGGTTAAATATGCTAAGGTGGTATAGGTAAGGGATAATTAATACACGTAATGTACATCTTAACCTAACTAAAACATAAAATTGACCTAAGCACCTAAAAATTAAACAAAAATAACATACACATGTGGGAATGGGTTAGGACCAGCAAACTCATCTCCCATTTCTCAAATTGAAATCAAACTCAAACAAAATTTTAACTCTCTTTAAAATAAATTTGATTTGCTTTAAATAATTCTATTATATAGGATTGTCTTAGGAATTAATTAGGATGAATGAATTTACATTACTTTTATCACTTTATTTCTTTCCTAGCATGCTAAATGTGTATGTTATATAAAAATCATGCATTCATTCCTTTTAAAAATCAAAATTAAAATGAAATATTTTCTTTATGTCAAGTTGCATGTTTTGGCTAAAGTTAGAATATAAATGACTATTATCACTATTAAAATTAAATTTATTTTCAAAATTTTATAAATCAAATATAAAAACTGAAAGGTATACTACTTATAATTATTTATAAGCTTGCATGTGAGAAATATAAAGATATTTATTATGTGGCTTTGATTCTCCCTCTCTTTTTTAACATAGAATTATATAAGATTGGCAAAGTGTATAGTCCATTTGAAAAGGATATAACACTTGCTCAAATTCATTCATATACACTTCTATGTCATGACTTAAGAATGAATTTTACATCACACATATAAATTAAACAACCAAACCAAAAATCAAATAAATGTAAACTTTTGCATCTTTTTTATTTATTTATTTCTTTTGTACATGCATATATATTTAAGGAAAGTGGTATATAGACAACCCCGGAGTTGCAAGGCTTTAAGTAGCCCTAAGTAGGTCTTATATCTTACACCCTTGGTGCTAACAATCCATACTCACTTATGCCTTTCATACATACACATGTGTATATGAATAAAGGATAAAAGAATACCCCCTTTTCTACTTAATGAAATTCATGCATCATTAAGCATCCAAATTTTCTTAAGTAACACTACTTAGAATTCATCATTAAGGTGTGCTAAACATTCTTTTTTGCATGTGTAGATATGCTTAGTATTCATCCATAAGCATGTTATATATGTTGGGAAAGAAATAAAGTGGTGTTTGTTTTGTAATATTATTTCACTTTACTTAATCTTAAAATGTCTTTCCTTTTGAATAAGTTTATTTAGAGTTATTCTAAACTTAGGATTAATTAAAACATATAAGAAAGCACTCACTAAATAAAATCAAATATGAATCTACTTTAGAAATTACTTAAGGTAGGAAAGAAAAGAGAAATTTCTCTTCTCTTTTCTCTCTCTTTACAACTTAGTAATTAATTTAAGGTTCATTCAAACTTAAACAAATCACCAAATAAAAATCAACTAAACAACTTGAATAAAACCACCCATCTAAGTTGAACAATTTTCATATTTAGAAAATTTAAACCTTAAAGCCTAGCTAAGCATACCACACTAACCTTTTAAAACACACACATTAGGCTAAGTCATCATTTCTAGCTTTAGGTTGGGACGGTGCATGGTTTGATGTTTTGTTTTAGTCTGAATGTTAGGGTGAATGTTCATAGACTGAATGATAGGTCGATTTAGTCTAATCATTGTATTCTGTAGGGGATTGTTCTTAAGGGGCACTATAATAAATAAAAATATAACTGCTTTTGCTGTGCAGGTGTTTATACCCCTAAGCATAATTCAATAGGCCAAGTGGACTTGGTTACCAATATGTGGGGTGTTAAGTTCAATATATATGCTTAGGATTTGTATGATTTATTTAGCTAATCTCTATTTTGCACGTGTTAGTTAGATTTACTTTTCCTTTTCATGTAATTGTAATTAAGATTTTGGGATGATTATTATGGGGCCTTAGGATGAGCATTGGTTATAATATTATATCTTATGTATCATGTGAAGCCTTTAGAGCACTCACATTTCAACCATCCAAAAGAAGGAACCAAAAGAACAAAGAAGAAAAGAAGAAAAGAAGAAAAGAAGAAAGAAGAAAGAAGAAAGAAGAAAGAAGAAATGAAGAAATGAAGACCCCTATAACATGAATTCCTTGCTTAAGTGTAATTAATTCATTTATAATCTAGGTTGTATAAGAGTAGAGCTCGACTACCCAATTTATTTTCGAGATTGTGTGATGGTGCTCGACCACACTTGGCCTTTTATTCTTTTGTGTTAGCTTTATAAAATGTTTTATATTTTGTTTAGCTTGTGCATTATAAATGACATGTTTTTCTAGTTTCTTCGTTACTTGATGTATGGCCTGGATGATGATTAGGCTCTTAGAAAAAAAAAATCTTCTATCAAATTAATCAGCTCAAAATTAAAAATAAATAACTCATAACCTCACTTAAAGTCTAAGTCTAAATCAAGATAAAAAAATTAGCAACCCCTTAGCAGGATGTATACTTTCTTCTTTAACATCATGCATAAAAGCATATTATTTCACTCTTGATTGGAGGGCTTCCACCCATGCCAGAGAACTTGGCTTGACCTTTGAGAGTCATAGTAAAAATACACCTCTC
Source organism: Cymbidium sinense (assembly GCA_021442155.1). NCBI lineage: Eukaryota > Viridiplantae > Streptophyta > Magnoliopsida > Asparagales > Orchidaceae > Cymbidium > Cymbidium sinense. Next base: position 15,784,525 of record CM038232.1, on the reverse strand, counting down.
ATCTTATTGATTTTGGCCTATAATCTTATTTCTCATGCATTAGGCATATGAATCATATAACCTAAGTCAAATGGTAATTTGGGATGCTTAATAGGCTTCCTAGTATCTTAAGCGTCCCCTACTTATTTGCATTTGGCTTCAATAACTCCTTCCTCTTGATCGATCCCATTTGGCTTTCTAAAAATAAATCAATCGATTGATAGTCCTACCTTTCAAAATTTTGGAGACAACGATCATTTACCTTAATCGAGAGTATTCCTAAGGAATCTCGTTCCTAATGATATAATTAACTTTGGGGGCTTGCCCCTGTAGGAAACTTAACGAACCCGATTTAAAATAAACCCTGCTTTACTTTTACATATAAAGTAGGGGAAAAATATCTAGTACAATTCGAAGACCCATAGTTCTTAGGAATTCTTATTGAGGTGATTAAGTCCATTGTAGGGTGGCAAATTCTATCTTTCAAGATAGTACACCTTCCTCAATATTGTACCTGATCACCCTAATAAGAACATCTGCGGATCTACGTGGTGTGCCAATAAGACATATTTTATATATTTTTATTTTTATTTATCTTTCTTTTCTCTAAAAAGAAAAGTGAGATAGATGAAGGTAGAGATTTATAGAATATTTTCACCACAGTCTCTTTTTAATACACATTTGATCTCTATTTTAACATACCAAATTTGTTAAATAAGGATCCAATTTTTCATGTCAAACCACACTTGAGCTTTCACTTAACATACCAAATTTGTTAAGTGAGAGTCTCATTCTCAACGAAAAATAAGCATATCTCAAACACATTTCGGGCTTTCACCTAATTTACCAAATTTTTAATTGGGACTCCCATCTTCAAAGAAAAGCAAATTTATCTCACAGTCACATTTGACTTTCACTTAGCATATCGAATTTATTAAGTGAAAGTCTCATCATGAAGCACAAATCAAACACATGTGGCATCTACTTAACATATCAAATTTGTTCAGTAAGAAGCCCCATTTACAAATCAAAATATCACACAAATAAATCTTTGCAAGCAAAGACATTCTAAAAAAAATTAAATGCACAATCAGAACCTCTTCTTAGCATACTCAAATTTGCTAAATAGAGGTTCTTTCAAATCATCAATATCTTCAAACAAGATGCACAAAACACAAATATCTCCAAAAAATCTCTCCTTAAATTTTAGAACTCCACCCAACCCACCTAAATCGATTGAGTGTCATTTCTAAATCGAAATAAAATGGAAAAGACTCTCCCCAATATCCAAATCTCTCCAATGAACCCCACTTAACATATTTGAATTATTGAGTGTGGGTTCAAAACTCTGAACTTTTATTACTTTCTTGGAACAAATATCAAGGCAGAAATTTTATACAAGTTATATTCCAACAAATACAGACATACAACTCAGATTGGTCAGTGCAGTCTTTTGTAGTCAGCAGACATGGCCTCTCATAAGTTAGTTTTCATCTTTCCATTCGAAATGGATTTGACCCTGGATCAAGCCAGCCTCCCTCAGACTGACTCCACCCATCTAGTGTACTTTCACTGAGAATTTGAGGGAGTTCACATCACCTGTGAGGGGGAGACCCTCACTACTGTTAATCAAGACAAGGTGGTTGGGCAAAAGCCATTCATCCAAATTGACCTACCTTCTAACACTGAGTATCCTTTCTTGAAGAGGAAGGCAATTGAGGTTTCTCCAATCAGTCTAGTTCCTACTTAGTCAATTGTTCCCATAGCTGCTTGGGTGCGTGTTAGCACCTCCTTGATGGTACCCTCTAAGGGGAAGGCTATTCTAGCATCAGAGATAGCCTCCCCTACCTTCGAGGTAGAATCTGTCTCTCACACTACCTTACTCAGCCACACACAATGTTGCACACAATGATGTAATAGGAGCTGCAAGATCAAGCGGCACCATGATCGTGTTGCCCGAGATATGGATGTCGCATCCCACATTGTAAAGGAAAGTCCCCCCTACATACCACGAGGCTGGCAGGAGGAAGACTTATGCTGGTCTATGTACAATATTACGATAGGTAGGAAGGGTACACGGATGTTCAGAGCTCAGTACGTTATTCGACTTGAGGTCTATTATTCCTAGGAGTGTTACCAGATGCATTTACAGTGATAGATCATCATAGGCCTGGGTAGCAGTTCAGTTAGGGAGCAGGGATCGATGGTGGTTTGCCAGACAGTCAATGGCCTCCACTCTAGTCAATTTTCTGAGTCATTGGGTCGACATGACTGATAGTATAGTGCTGACAGGTACCACCAGTCATAGGGCAATAGCCTCAGTGAAGGTAGGGCTGGTGTTGCCTCCACCACATTGATCCACTCCTCACCCACCATCACTTGTTCAGGTCCCGCCATCCACCGTGCCTATAAAGGCACAGAAGACAACATCCGGGGAGAAGAAAGACTCATCAGTGATCCAGCTACAACCGAAGGATCCCACTTCATCTACTCCACTGACTGAGGTGAGGATGAGTTCCCCTACTCGACCTCCTACTTTAGTCTTGGTGAAGAAGGAGTGACCCGAACATGGTCGCATCATAACCACCACCATTAAATACAAGTAGTGCAAGGGGAAGGGGATAGTTCTACAATCCCCATGGCAGTAAATCTCCCTAGGGACACTACTCCACTCACGAGCAGTCACGAGCATATCTCTTCCAGCAGTCATGACCCTCCCAGAGTCAGCACTCCAATGATAGGCAATGTTAGGTGCATCTTCGTCAATGAGCATAGCCCCTCCACCAATCATTAGGGTGTATTTGTACCGGCACAGTTAGATTGTTCCCTAAATGAGATGTTGGCATAGTACTTTACAGAAAAGAGAGAGCTTCTAGGGAGTGACTGATCAGATTATGAGGAGGGAAATGTCAACTTTGATCTAAATGACGATGATCTCCTTGAGGATTCGGCCGAGGTTCACATGGTTAATACTAGGAGCTCCCTTCAAAGAGATCAACATAGTTAGAAAGGTATTATGGTTGAGGAAGACGATGTCATCCATTCAACCCAACACCTTCGTCAGCAACTGAAACAAAAGGATGATCAGATCAACTAGACGGAGAAGAGGATGGAAGACTTGTTAGTAGCCCTCCATGCACTTCAAAACCAGGCCTTAGTACTGCAGAAATACCGATAGAGATAGATCATCCCGAGTTAGTGCATATCCTAGATCAGCCCAAAAGTACTTCTCCAGTAGATCAGGATAGTGGTAGCTTGCATAAAAAGGGGTGGACAACACCTCCATGCAAGAAAAAGATATCAAACAGTTGGTAGAGCAGCAAGTGAAGGATGCATTGGCGCAAGCTCGAGGTGGCTCATCTATTTCAAGGGGTAAACCCTTCCCTGAGGAATTTGATGCTGCCCAATATCCTAAGGGTTTTGTGCCTCCTTCCTTCAAAATTTTTGATTACAGTGGGAACCCTCATCAGCACATAGCACACTTCAGAGCTAGATGTTGCAATATCGATGGCAGTGATACACCCTTATTCCATCTCTTCGTTAATAGTTTGACAGGCATCACATTTGATTAGTATGCTGAACTACCCAATGATTCAGTGAAGATATTTATTGAGTTGGAGCAACTCTTTATTAAGAGATTTGTTGGAGCTTAGCAAAGGGTAACTGTGGACGATCTCGTGTAGATCAACAACACCCTGATGAGTCCCTTGTTGATTACATTCTTAGATGACACAATTTAAGTATGAAATGTGAACCACAGCTATCTGAACAGCATGCCATTGAAATTCTACTCAAGAATATTCATGGTCAGGTCACCTTCATGCTTAAAGGGTTTACCATTAAGACATTTAAGAAATTAATCAATAAGGTGGCTAGTCTACAGGGAGAGGTCAAATAGTTATGTTTCCAAGATCAATCAGCCAAGCCCAAACTACAGAAGGCATTTGAGAAAAAGTTAGGGGTAGTCATAACAGTTACTAAGGGTAAGCAGCCAGACAGACCTCGAGCACATCAACCTCCTCTACCACCTCCTTTTCCACCACTTCACCCATTATATCATCCACAACAGTTGCCGCAATGGCCTCCACCGCCACCTGCTCAGCATTATCCCCATCCACAGCTTCAGCAACAATATCCCCACCCATAGCATCAGCAATAGTACTTCTATCCACCACTAGGTAGCTACCATTTACCTACTCTTATCAATAAATTGAATAAGCCTTATTCATTCAAGAGGAAGATAGTCAGAAAGATCTTTAAGAACCTCTTAAAGAAGCCTGATTTTTCAATTACCAGAGCTTAGGAGGCTGGAGGATGTGGGCAAGAGTCATGATCAAAACTTTTGCCCCTACCACCGCATGTTTAGTCATGTCTTAGAAGATTGCTTTACCTTTAAGGACTAGCTTGAGCATAGATACAAGTCAAGTGCCATTATCATCCTTAAGGAATATTTATTAGAACAACCCTCCAATTCTGTTTGGGTAATCCTTGGGGATACAAGCGATCTTCTTAAGACAGAGGAAGTTGGGATATCTTCCTATCCCGAACCTCCAAGAAAATCATTTCTAAGATCAAAAAGTTACTCTACAGGTGCAAAGCTCAAACTTCCAACTCTAAGAAAGGTTTACAAGTTGCTAAGGATAACTTGAAGGAGGTAGAAGCCCAGCAACAGTAGTCCACCTTACTTACCGGGATAGCATAGTAGCACAACCACCGTCCGAGTCTAGAACTCCATCCACCATTGCAGCTACTACTTTTTGCTCCACTAGCCCCTCTTCTGCCAGCAGGAGCATTGTATCAGGAGACAAGGGCACTAAACCTCTTACCCTGCTTACTTTATTAGATTTCTATCATGTACCTTTATCTAAGAAGAAATCAATGAAGAAAGATTTGACTTACATCTTGTCCACTTCTGATGCTCTAGATTTTATTTCTCTCGAAAACTCTCCAAGTCTACAAAATAATAATGATAATTCTAGCTTCGATCATTCCTTTTCTAATTTAGAAATGGATTTTCATTCCTAAATCATTTGGGTTCGCCCATTGAGCTTGATTTGGAGTCATCAGACTCCGATGATCCCATAGGAGAAGCTATAAGTGAACCTGATGAGCAGGTAAAACTTTCTACTAAATTATCTCACAAAGTCATTGAAGTCAAATATCCTCGCTCACCTAAGAAAGTTACCAGCTAAATTAATCATATATGATACCCTTGTCTTATCCAAAGAGTGAGGGAGTCATTGATCAAAGCTCTTCTTGATTCGTATTTTAAAGTGACGGCCGCTGGAGAGGAGGCATGTTATTCAAGAGAAGCCCGTGGAGTTGCATTCATAGATGAAAACCTTCTTTTGGGGACAACCGAGCACAACCGTCCCCTCTACATCACAGTGGGCATGGGCAGATTCAAGCTCTCTAGGGTATTAGCAGATCAAGGTGCATCAATGAACATTATGAGTCTAAAAACCCTTGCCTATCTGAGGATCGATAACTCTGAACTCCGAGGAGATTGAATGATGTTGAGAGGATTCAACAAACAAGGCAAGAGGGCTTTAGGCTACATAGTGTTGCCATTGGAGATAGATGATTTGAAGATAAAAGCTAAGTTCTACATAATATATTCATATGCATCTTTAATTGCTTTGCTCGGTAGGCCTTGGATACATGCAAACACCACAGTTCCATCTCCTTTACACCAGTGCATCAAATTCAGAAGAGGTGGAATTGAGTATTGTGTCAAAGGAGACTTGAAGCCATTCTCAATTAAAGATATTAAAATATATGATGATGCAGCCTACAATCTTCCTCCAAATCAAAAAGTTTCTTCTCGTGAGCTTGGTGAATGTTCAAAAACAAAAGAAAAAGAAACAAAAGAAGGAAGAAAAAGAAAAAAAAGAAAAAGAAAGGAAAAAAGGAAGACAAAATGAAAATGCAAGTGAACGAGAATCGGACAACGAGGAAGAGGTAGAACCAAATGTTAGATTCCTCCTACAGTTTGTTCCTCCATATGAACACATGGGTAAGGTGACTCAACCCCCACTAGGTAGAGGTAGAGGTAGATCAAGAGGTTGTTCCAGAGGTGGAAGACCTCCTTACTGGTGGCCAGCCAGTAGAAGCTATGTTCCAGATCACACGAGTACCCCCACTATCCACATAGACTTAGAGTCCAGTTCGGAGGATGAGTCTCATGTGGTTAGCATGCAGACCAACCCCTCTCAGCGAGTCCCTTTGAAGGTGACATTCGAACTAGACAGTGATGAAGACCAGACCTCCAAGCAAAGCATGAATATATCTGAATCATTATTATCTAGAACAGTCACGCAGCAGACAGTTAAGAACTTTAGCTCTAAATTCACTTTCTTCCTAGAAAGTTGAAGGTTTAGTAGTTAAAGAGGCCCACAAGTCATCCACAGATATTAAGCTAAAGAGATTTTTGTTTGGAGCATCATCCTTAAGTTAGTAAGCTGATGTAGAACTTGAGAATAATTCATATAAAGATTTAATAGAATTACCTTTTGATTGATACTTGCTTTGTGTTCTTAACATAGCAAAGAAGGGATTAATCCCACATACTTGATCTAGACACAAGTCAGACTATTTAAAGGCTATGGGACAACAAAACTAGACATCCTCAATCAAGACCAGGACTAGGATTCGACATAATGGGTCTAGTCGATGATGACAACCATTGCCTAGTCATCATAAATCATTTAGAGTCTGATAGGTTCTCAAATCATGCTAACTCTTATGAGGAGGTATGTTTAGAAATTTCAGATGACCCAAGTGAGCCTGAAGTTAGAGATGCACCGCCAGAGTTCGAAGAAGAGATCAGATCAACCATCGACAAGCTCAAAGAAATCAACTTGGGAACTGAAGATAATCCACATCCGAAATACATCAGTTCTTTGTTAAATGAAGAAGAAACTAATAACTATGTTAGGTTATTAGCTGAGTTTAAGGACTTCTTTGCATGGAGTTATGAAGAGATGTCTGGTTTATCCTCTGATATAGCAGTCGACAAACTAGTAATATAACTTAATGCTAACCCTATCAAGCTGGCTCTTAGACACATGCGCTTAAACATTGAATGGTAGGTCACTTTTGAAATCAAGAAACTGATCAATGTTGGCTTTATCAGGGAAGAAAAATACCATAACTGGTTAGTCAATGTCATCATAGTTAAGAAAAATAATTTCCAAATTCGCATATGCTACAATTTTAGGGATCTAAATAAGGCATCTCCTAAAGATGAATTTTCACTTCCTATACTAGAATTAATGGTAGACATTACCTCATCTCATGAAGTATTCTTCTTTATGAATGGGTCATCTAGCTACAATCAAATCAAGATGGCTCCTGAGGATGAAAGAAACACTACTTTTCGAACTCCAGTCCAAATTTATTGTTATAATAAGGTCATGCCTTTCAACCTTAAAAATGTTGGTGTTACATACCAGTGAGCCATGACTCGAATCTTCGATGAACTCATTAATCACCAAGTTGAACGCTACGTCGATGATCTCATTGTCAAAAGTAAAAAAAAGAAAGACCATCTCTTTGACTTGAGAGTAGTCTTCAAATGGTTAAGACAATACAACCTCAAAATGTACCCCCTAAAGTGTGCATTCGGAGTAGCTTCAGAAAAATTTCTTGGGTTTATTATCTGACACCGGGGAATTGAAACTAACCTAAAGAAGATCAAGGCTATCTTAGAAATGCCACCACCTAAAAATCTAACTCAACTCAGATCATTCCAAGGGAAATTGGCATATCTAAGATGCTTCATATCCAACATATCAAAAAGATGCCAACTATTCTAAGCATTTGTCAAAAAGGATGCCAAGTTCAAGTTGCATGACAAGTGTAAGTGTCAGCATGCTTTTAAAGACATCAAGCACTACCTGATGATGCCACCGCCTAGTGACCTATCCTCGCTAGTTGTCCTCTACACCACAGATTAGATGACTCCCTTGGCACTTTGTTGGCCCAAGCCAATGACGAAGGGAAAGAAAATGCTCTCTATTACCTCAGTAGTCGTCTAATCCCTACTGAGGCAAACTACCCACCTACCTAGCTTTAATATTTGCATTCAAAAGTTATGGCACTACATGCTTTCTCATAACCTCATTTTTTGGATGAGCTCTCAACCCCTCTATCTTAGACATAGGACTTCTCTTAGACTTTAAGAGTTCCTTAGTCTTAACACACATCTAGTGATTAGGTGGACACTCAACCTAGCCATAGAGTTTTAGAAGAGTTAGCCATAGGAATAGGTCATGTCTTAGGGGTGGTAGGAAAATTTTCCTACCCTACAACTTGAACCAAAATCCACACTTCCTTCTTCCAAGTCAAAACTCCAAACTCAAATCAATTCCAACTTGATTGATTGTCTCCAAACTCATATCAACTCCAACTCTAACTCAAACCTTAAACCAATTCAATGGATTTTCTCAAATCATGAATAAATTCCAAATAATTAAAACTTATGGTTGAAGCCTATGATTGGATTCCAAATTCCAAAATATTTTCTAAGTCCCTTGGATTCTATCTTATAAACTTAGCCTAAATCAAATCTAAATCCATTCAAATTCAAGAAATTATCTCACATCCCATTTATATTCTCATTTATATTCACATATATAACTGAAATATAAATTCAAATCAATCAAACCAAATTCTAAATTCAAATCCAATTCCAAAAATCTTCCCTAAGTCACTTTGATTCTATCTTATGGACTTAGCCTAAATCAAATCTAAATCAATTCAAATTCAAGATATTTTCTCACAACCCATTTATATTCTCATTTATATTCACATATATAAATTAAATATAAATTCAAATTATCAATCCAAAAATTAATTCAAAAATCAAATCCAAATTCAATCAAAAATCTAACTTAAGCCCTTCAAGTCAAAATCTTGAACTTAGCCAAATCAAATTCAAATTAAGTCAAACCCTTGATTTTTCTTCATTATTCAATCAATCTTTCAATATTTCAATCATGAATCCAAATATAAAAATAAACTCCAACCATCAAACCAAAACAAAATTCAAAAATTAAACCCAAGTCAAACTCATGTTCACCCTTTGAACTTGAAATAGTCAAATGAATCAAAACTCATTTGACTTCAAATCTCTTGCAAATGGATTTATATTTCAATCATAAGTCCATATGTCAGTATAATGAAACTCAAATCAAGCTTTGACCAAGCCATTTGACCCACTTAGGCTCACTTGACCCAAAGTGACCTAAAGTATCCCTTATAAGCCAAATTATAATCCTACTCAAATTGGATTGAACAAAACCCACCTAAGTCTCACATTGTGAGCAATAATGATCATAAGATGATCAATCACTCAAATTAGTTCAAACCAAGTCAAACCTAAGAGTTGTCCAAGTCAACATTTGACCAAAATAAAACTTAAACTAGCCAAAAATCCACCATAGACCAAATTGATTGAAACCATTGATCAAAACTCATTCATGATCAATATTTGAACTTGACCAAGTCATCCGTTGAGCCTAACCTAGCCCAATTGGCCATTTGACCCAACTTGACCCAACTTGACCTAAAAAGTCAAAATGTGTCAAAACTTGATCTAAGCCAAATTGATTAAAACTAATGGGTCAAGTTCATTCCAAATCACTTGTTAAACTTGACCAAAGCCCCAATTGGCCAACAACTTTGACTTGAACTCAACTTGACCTAAAAGGTCAAATTGAGTCAAATCCAAATATAAACTAAATTGATTGGAAATAAAGATACCAATCCATTTCAAATGACCAAACATAAACCAACCCATGACCTAACCCAGATAGGTCAAATGGGTCAAATTGATCAACTTGACCCATTTGACCTAAATGAAATAAAATGAATCAAATTCAAATATAAATCAAATTTAACCAAACCAATAATGCCAAAACATTTCAAATGGTCATATGAACTTGGCCCAACCCTTGGTTTGACCTAATTTGACCAATTGGTCAACTTGACCCAAGTTGACTCATTTTCAACATGTGTTAAATCATATCAAACTAACTCTAAATTCAATGAAACTTGGCCTAACCCATTTCTCAATCATACAAAACATATTCAAATTGAAATCAAAGTCAAATGACCATTTTACTCCTAGGCCATAGGGAAACCTAAAATCAAAACTACTTAGAATTTGGTCAATTCCTTTTCATAGATACTTGACATCCTCATGGAATCACTACATGGTGCACATGACCCATTGGGTCAGTCAAACCCAACCCAAGGTCAAAACTGACCACCCCCATGGAAATGAGCACATGGGAATCCTTCCTCCACTCATTTCAAGCACATGGCACTCCTCCACTACCTGTCTATGGCCAAACCAAATGCAATGCCACCCTAAACGGCCTAACAAATCCACTCAAGGAGGTCAATTAGAACAAAATGACAAAGGAGCTTATGGTCGTTTGATCTTTTAAGGGAGAGATATACTCTCCCTTATTTCATTTCAACTGAGATCTCTTGCATTCGATTGAGTGATAGGAAGTCAGAGCTAGGATTTTAGAGCTCCTCCAAGCTTCCTAGAGACAATTAAACTTCTACATTCTCAATTTCTCCAAGCCAAAAATAGGAGAGGTAACAAGGAAACTCAACTTAGCCAACACATAAAACCAATCCAATTCCTCCTTCAAACACCCTCAGAGGGCCTAGTCGAACTCATCCCAAGCTTCTTCCAAGCTCCAAAGGTAAGGGAGGTGGGACTTTGATCAAGATTGAATCCATTTGAAGGAGAGCTTGGTCCATAAGAAGATTTACTCAACCAAACCATCTCAAATCTTCAACAGGGCTTCATCTCCACTAGACAAAGCTACCTCAAGGGATTCGAGCACTAGTGATAGCCTCCGATGAGGTATGCCCTTAACCCAAGCTTAAACTAGCCATGGTGTGATCCTTTGTGAAATAAATTCTCACTTCATGAGAAACTAGCCATTGGATGTGTCCCCCCTTGCATGATGATGGTGTGGGTTGAGTTGGAGCTCAATCCGAGCTCAATCGAGCTTGGATCTTGTCCTAAATGATGGATGGATGTCCTCTCTCATAGAGAAGATCAGTGATGGATCATGGATCATCCATTGCATTTTGGATGGATGGCCATGATCAACACACATAGGATCCTTTGACTTCCCCTTAAGAACTGTGGGCTTGATCTCATCCATCTGATCTTAGATCAGATGGATGGGGAGAATGCATAGCATCGCTGCTGATGCAACACTATGATGTGATAACTTAAGTGGCCTCTCCCATCGCGCCACGTGGAAAGAGCACGTCGTGTCAGCCTCTACGTGGCACCAACGGGATTAGCCATATAATTTAGGGATTAAATACTTAATAATCATGGAAACTTCAAATATTCATAACTAATTGTAGAAAAAAAATGCAAAATAAAAAGCATTGGAAAGGTAATTCAAAGAAGAATATTCTAAAATTAATTTCACTTGATTTTGAAGAATCACATTTTCTAAATTAGGGTTTTAATGAAAATATAATAACCCTACTTACTCCCTAATTATCCCACTAATAAATTTTAATTTCAAACTTCTCATGTGAATTTAGGGGGATGACTTATGCCTCCCCTAATTTTCTTGGGATTTATTGAGGGTATAATTAGGGAGATTAATTAATGAACCCTTAATTACTCTCTTCATGTAATTAAGGGTAATTAAGCATATGAACACTAGTTTAATCCCTTTATTAAGTTACTTAAGCCTTGCTTAAGTATGGAAGAGGTTTATGGAATTGATTTGGGGAATTTTCTCTAAGTCATTCCCTAAACCCCTTTCCTTTTTTTAATCTAAACTTAATTAAAGGCTAATCCCCTAATCACTTGATTAATTACTTTGATAAAATTTTTAAAGTATTACAGAACTTAATCAATCAATCTTGGGTAGGTGCTTAGGTGTTCAATAACCTAAGTAGCTTAAGAAATCAAAATCCAACCCACATGAGTGGGAAGGGTTATGAAAGTACTTAAATTAAACCCTTTAGCTTAATTAATCATTAATTGTGAGTCAATTGCATTAGGCCCTTTCTTTCATAGGTGAATTGTTGATTTAAATTCCTTGTGTGGTTTTATGTCATATCATTGGCTCATAATTATTTGATTAAATATGCTAAAGAGGTATAGGTAAGGGGTAATTAACACACTTAATTCACACATTAACCTAACCAAAGCATAAAATCGATCTAAACACCTAAAAATTAAGCTAAAATAGCATACACATATGAGAATGGGTTAGGACCAACAAACCTTCTCACACTTCTCAAATTGAAATCAAACTCAAAACAAAACAAAATTTCTTTAAAACCAAATTTGATTTTCTTTAAATAATTCTATCTCATAAGATTGTCTTTAGAAATTAATTAGGGTGAATGAATTTATATACTTTCATCACTTTAATTCTTTACTAATATGCTAAATGTGTATGCCATATGAAAATCATGCATTCATGCTTTTTAAAAATCAAATTAAAATGAAATGTTTTCTTTGTCAAATTGCATGTTTTGGCTAAAGAATATGAATGGATTATCACTATTAAAATCTAAAATTATTTTCAAAATTTATAAATTTAATATCAAAACTGAAAGGTGTGCTACTTATAATTATTTATAAGCTTGCATGTGTGTATAAATATAAAGATGTGCATAATGTGGCTTTCCTTCTATTTTCTTTTAGCATAATTTTGAATAGGATTTGATAAAGTGTATAGTTCATTTGAAAATATCATAACGCTTGCTTAAATCCATTCCTATTCATTCCTATGTTATTACATGAGAAGGACATCCACACTTACACATATAAATTGCATAAATAAATCAAACAAACAAACATAAACTTTTGCATCTTTCTTTTTTCCATTAATTTCTTTTGTACATGCATATGTATTTAAGGAAAGTGGTATATTAGTCTAGACAATGCTGGGATTGTGAAGCTTTGAGTAGCCCTAAGTAGGTCGTGTACCTTACACCCCTGGTGCTAATAATGGTGTTACACTCACTTATGCTTTTCATACATATAAATGTGCATGTGAAAAAATGGATAAAAAGAAAACCCTCTGTTCAACTTAATGAAAATCATGCATCATAAGGCATCCAAATTTTATTAAGTAATATTTCTTAGCATTCATCATAAAGTGTGCTAAATATTTCCATTTGCATGTATAGATATGCTTAAGATTCATCCATATGCATGTGACACATGTTGGGAAAGAAATAAAGTGATGTGTATTTTGTGATATTAATTCACTTTACTTAATCTTAAAATGCATTTCTTTTTGAATAGGTTTATTTAGGGAAAATATAAACTTAGGATTAATTAAAAAACATAATAAATCATTCACCAAACAAAAATCAAATATGAATCTACATTATAAATTACTTAAGGTAATGAGAAAAGAGAAGTTCCCTTCTCTTTTCTTCTCTCTATAACACTTAGTAATTAATCCTAGGTTCATTCAAACCTAGTCAAAACACAAAATAAAATTAACCTAAATCAATTAAACAACTTAAATTAAACCACCCACTAAGTTGAAAATTTTCATACTTAGAAAATCTAAAACTTAAAGCCATATCTAAGCATACCACACAAACCTTAAATGACACACACATTAGATTAAGTCACCATTTCTAGATTTGGGTTAGGGCAATGCATAGTTTGATACTTTGCTTTTATTTTGTGATGTAATGTTTTAGTCTGGATGTTAGGGTAAATGTGCAGAATAAATGGTAGGACAATTTAGTCTAATCATTGTCTTCTGTAGGGGATTGTGCTTAAGGGCCGATGTAATAAAAATATAAAATTACTTTTATTGTGCAGGTGCTTATACCCCTAAGCATAATCCAATATGCTAAGTTGACTTGGTTACCCATGTATGGGGTGCTAAGTCCAATATATGCTCATACATGCTTGAGATTTGTATGATTTATTTAGCTAATCTCTATTTTGTATGGGTCAGTTAGATTTACTTTTCCTTTTTATGTAATTTTATAATTAGAATTTTGGAATGATTATTATGGAGAATTAGGATGGACATTGGTCATAAGATTTCATCTTATATACCATGTGAAACCTTTGGAGCAACCATATTCCATCCATCACAAAGAAGGAACCAAAAGAAGAAATGAAGAAATGAAGAATGAAGACCCCCATAACATAAATTTCATGCTTAATTATAATTTATTCATTTGTAATCCGGGTTGTATAAGGGTAGAGCTTGGCTACCCAATTTGTTTTCTGGTTTGTGCAGTGGAGCCCGACCACAAATGATAATTTATTCTTTTGCACTAGTTTTATAAATTGATTGATGTTTGTTTAACTTGTGCATTAAGATGGCATCTTGTCCTAGTTTTTTCCTTACTTTGATGTATGGCCTGGATGACGATTATACTCTTAGAGAAAAATAAATCTTATACAAAATTAATCAACTCAAAATAATTAACAACCCCTTAGTTGGATGTTGTCCTACTTTTCTAACATGATGCATAAAAAGCATATTGTTTCACTCTTGATTAGAGGACTTCCACCTTTGCCAGAGAATTTGGCTTGACCTGTGAGAGCCATGGTGGAAACACACCTCCTTATCTTGCTGATTTTGGCCCATAATCTAATTTCTTATGCATTAGGCATATGTATCATAAAGCTCGTGTCAAATTGATTCTCCTAAATGAAAATAAAATATATGAAAATGTTGCATTAGATTTAAGTCATTAAAGCGTCCTACATGATCTAGTCTCTTAAGGAGTGTATTTAAGTACTTAGTCTCTATCTAAATAAATAATAACCTTGCTATCTTGCATAAACATATGACTTGCCTAAATATTTTAAACTGTAGAGGGTTGTCCTCAGCTTGTAAGTCCAAATTGGGTGATTTATTCTCTCTTATGGAGGTAAACTAAATATCCATTTTTTCTTTAGATTTAGGTTGTGCTTTTGACCCTCTCCAAAGCTCCCTAGATTTAGGTTCTTAGATTGCTACTTCCCTTTGTAGGCTACGAGCATAAATCTCCACCTCTTAGGCATTTCTGTGACCTTATATCATGGAATTATAAGCCCTAGCATTCTAATAAAAATTCAATTCAAACAAATTAATTTAATTTCAAAAATATAAAGTCTAACCAAAGGGTAGTTTGGGATGCTTACTAGACTTCCTAGTATCTTAAGCACCCCCTACTTATTTTCATTTAGCTTCGATAAAAATTATCTCATCTTGATCGATCTCACTTGACTTTCTGTAGATGAAGCAATCAATTGATAGTCCTATCCTTTTGAAATCTTTAGAGACAACGATCATTTACCTTAATCGAGAGTATTCCTAAGGAATCTCATTCCTTAGGATATAATTTACTATGGAGGCTTGCTAGGGGAACTTAATGAACCCATAAAATAAACCCCGCTTTTTTCCATGTAAAGTGGGGAAGAATCTCTACATTTTGAAGACCCATAATCCTTAGGAGTTTTATTGAGGTGATTAGGTCCATTATGGTGACTTCTATCTCTCGTGATAGTACATTTCCTCAATGTCGCATTATCACCATAATAAGAATATCTCATGACTGCGCATCCCCAAGGCATATTTTATATATCTTTATTTTCATTCATCCTCTTTTCCCTAAAAAGAAAAGGGAGATAAATGAAGGCAAAGATGTATAGAGTAATTTTTACCACATAAGGTAAATCTGATCTCCAAGATCAATCCACTGTAATATCTCATAACACAGCTGACATTAACTGGACAGTGGGCGTGGTGGTCCATGATTTTGTCATAGTTTGATATCATATTCGTACCCCTCCATGCGGTGAAAGGACAGACACTGGTAGATTTCTTAGTAGCACACCCACTTTCTGCTAATTCTCCGCTTAATGATGACCTCCCCGATAAATAAATCATGAACTTAAGGGACACTAGCATTTACCACTGGGAGATGTATTTTGATGGTGCGGCTTCCTCTCAAAGAGGAGAAGAACCACAATTTACTATCCTAGGGAAAACAGGGGTAGGAATAGTTCTTCTAACTTCAGAATGCAATGTGATGAGATTCTCATATCATCTGTCCAATCCATGCACAAATAATGAAGCTGAATATGAGGCTCTCATTGTTAATCTAGAGTTAGTCATTACACTATGCATCCAAAGTATCAACATCTTTGGGGATTCTTTGTTTGTCATCAACCAAATCGTTGGGTATTATAAGGTTTTGAAGCCTAAGCTCCATCATTACCATAAGTATACCATGGGGTTATTGGCCCAAATCCCAAAGGTTATGATCAGCAAGATTCCTCAAGGAGAGAACGTAGTAGTAAATGCATTAGCCAAGCTTGCTAAAGAGTTGGCATGTACAGAAGATGAGTCCATTCCAATAAGGATAGATAAGTTTTATCCCTTATTGATGCTAAACTCATCGAGAGATTCTCTCTTGAATGGGAGGTTGTCATTGCCAAAAAAGATGAGGAGTTAGATTGGAGGCAACCATTCATAGATTATTTAAATATAGACAAAACTACCTTAAGAGAAATCACTAACACGCCAGGTGAAGCAGAGCCCTTGCCTATGGTCTCGTGGATGGCACCTTGTGCTGGCGGTCCTTCGATCATATGTGGAAACATTGTCTCGACAAACATGAAGCTTGTAGGATCATGATCGAGGTACACTCAGGTTTATACGAAGCACATCAATCTGGTCCAAGATAAAATCCAAGATCAAGAGACTAGGATACTAGTGGCCTTTGATGATCACAGACTGCATGGATGTAGCTAGGAGATGCCACCAATGTCAAGTACACGGTGCGATCCTACATCAACCACTCAATATTTTACATCCTACATTATCCTCATGTCCATTTGAGTGTTGGGGTACTGACATAGTGGGTCTGATCGATCCTTCTTCTTCCAATGGTCTATGGTTCATTCTAGATGCCACCGACTACTTTTCCATATAGACCAAGGCAATCCCACATAGAGAGGTCACAGCTCAGCATGTGCTCTGGTTTTTCAGGAACCATATCGTATATAGGTTCGGGGTGCCTTGACAAATTATATTTGATAATGGTACTGCATTTAAGAGCACTAAAGTAAATAGCTTTGCTCGGAGACACAACATAGATTGGAGATACACTATTATCTACTATCTAAGGGAAAATGGGTTAGCAGAAGCCTTCAACAAAACTCTCATTCAAATATTGAAGAAGACACTAGATGATAATAAGTGATGATAACATGAACAGTTGGTTGAAGCCTTATGGGTGTACCACACCACTTATAGAACTCCAACGCAATCCATCCCTTTCTTCTTAGTGTGTGGGTCCAAAGTTGTTTTACCATTAGAAGTCCAACTCCCATCACTAAGAATAGCTGTGGGTAGTAAAATTACAACGATCATAATGCCAAGTTACGATTGGAAGAGCTTGAAGGTTTGGAGGAAAGAAGCCTTTGGGCATGCCAGTACCTCGAGTTGTACAATGGCAATATGATTCAAGCTCACAACAAGTTAGTTCGTCCTAGAGATTTTCAAGTAGGAGAGCTTGTTTTAGTTCTAAAGAGATCAATTGTTGCCCATCAAAAGATGGGAGGCAAGTTTAAACTCACTTGGGCAGACTCTTATGCCATAGAGAAGGCCTACCAAGAAGGATCTTATCAACTCATAAATTGTAAAGGAGACCGCCCGATGCTTCCAATCAATTGGCTCTTCTTAAAGAAATACTATCCATAAATCTTGTTTGAAAATAATTATTAATAAAACTTATTTTCATATCAAATTACATCTCTTTCGTGTTAGAAGTATCTTTTGCTTGTGATCCATGATAACATGTTTAGGCTAGGTATAAGAGAACCCAACAGGCATCCTATCCCTCCACAACATAAACACAAATTGCAAACAGCCTCCAATGCTATTAGGATAGGTGTAGAGAACCCAAGAGGCATCCTATTTCAACTAATACAACTAAGTTAGGTGTAAGAGAACCTAAGCGTCATCCTTTCTTGGTCGAGTCACTTGACACATTTCACCATTTCTTGACGTTTAGGATAGGTAAGAACTGCGACATCCTATTCCTCTCTCACACCAAATAAACATATATCTTTTGTCTTGGCTATTTTGATGTGGGAGCAAGCCTCATGACACTCACATTTCTAATCGCATGCTACCTTGCAGTGCACCCCTTCACTTGTCTAGATGTGAGTCCCAGCGACTTGACCATTACAAATCGACGAGCGCCTTGTTAATTCGATAGGCCTCATTGCACAACCAGCAAACTACCTCATGTTAACTTTTTTAAAGAGGATATAAGCCTACATGCTTTCTTCTTGAACTATCCATCATGCATTGAATAGTTTGAGTATATTTGAGGTTTAGGATAAGTCCCCCAATGGCTCCTTTCCTCTTGACTATTTCAAGCCTGGGTTTGGTCCCTACGTAGGACCCCTCACTTAGTAGTTTCCCTAGGTCGGATGGCCCCTGTCGAGCCGAAGACAAACTATCCCAGTAATTAGTTTTGCTTTAGAGAGATGTAAGCCTACATGCCTTCTTTCTAGACTCATTGTCACAAACCAACGGGCACCTTAGGTTGGTTGGTTATTGCCATGCTGACGGTGACCCACCCAATGGATACACCACTCTTGGCAGATGTGAGTCCTCGTGCTTTCTCCTTGAGTTGGCCACTGGATACCTACAGACTCTCTTTTATAGGATTTTGGATAAAGCCCCTAGTGGCACCTCCCATGCACTCTATTTGGATCACATCGGTAGTGACCCCATTTAGACATTTCCCCAATTATTTTTGGATGGATAGTCCCCTTTTCTAGTAACCATCCATGTGGCTGGAGAATTTGTTCAACGAATGCACAGATTCTCCTCTAGTCCAGTAAGTCTGAGATAGGACTAGGCTAATATGAGCTCATTCTCAGTGTGGTCCCTTGCAAACCAACAGGGTCCATGCAAATATAAAATAAATAAAATATATCTTTGCTTATAGATTAGGAATTCAAGCCCCCAGTGGCCCCTTTCCCAAGCATACATCCTATCTCTAGGGCAGTGTTAGTGAAACTCTTTATAAGAATTGCCTAACTACTTTGAGTTGAGATAAGTCCCTGGATCGGCACTCTCTAGTGCCGGTCGTCGTTCAACTTGTTGTGCCAACATGAGTTACCGCTGCCTTTGCTTTGAAAGATATAAGTCTATTACGCATTATTTCCAGCATGATCATTGCAAACCGACGGGCAGCCCTAGGTCGGGCCCGATTTATTGCGCAAGCAACCAATCACCCTAGTGGTTCTTTATTTAGGAAGATGTGAGTCCCAACACTTTCTTCCTAACTTGACCATTGCAAACTAAAAGGCATCCCTTAGGTTGGTTAGTTCTACCTAACGACTAGTAGACTATCCCTTTGGATTTATAAACATAATATAAATCTAAGCTGATATTAGCTCCTTCTTAGTAGATCCATCACACACTGACATGGTCCATCTAAAATTAAATTAATTCTGATTATTCTTGAGTTGATATGGGTCCACATCGGTATTCGCTCAAGTCGTCCTAGGTCAGGAATGATTTATTGTGCCATCGACAAATCACCCTAACGGTTGATCCCTACTTTGAAAGATGTAAGTCTGTTATGCTTTCTTTTCAGTACAATTATTACACGCCGAAAGGAAACCTTAGGCCGGATAGTCCTACCTTGTGGCTAGTAGACTATCCCTTTGGACTTATAAATCTGAGATAGGTCAAGGCCAACATAGCTCCTTCTCAGTGGGTCCATCGCACGGCCACAGGGTCCATAACATAACACACCAAACTAAATTAAATTAATTCAAATCAAATTAATATAAATCAAATTAATCATCATGACTACTCTTGAGTTGAGGTAAGACCCCCAGAGGTGCTCACTCAGTGGTCACTTTAGGTAGGGCTCGATTTGTTGCACCATCAATAGATCACTCTAACAACTGATCCCTACTTTGGAAGATGTAAGTTTGCTATGCCTTCTTCTTAATATAGTTATTGCACACTGAAAGGCAACCCTTAGGTTGGATAGTCCTATCTTATGGCAGGCAGACTACCCTTTTGGACTTATAAATCTAAGACAGGCCAAGGCCATGAGTGTAGTCTGTCGCACACCAACAGGGTCCATAACAAAATAAATTCAAAACCAACCTTCCCAGTGGAGTCAAATTAAACATATCGAACAAATCAAATTTCTCCCTAGTGAGGCACAAATCAAATTAGTCTCCCCAATGGAACCTAGATCTAAATCAAAAAAATTCAATCGAGTGTACATCCCCAGTAGATATGCCCTCAATCTAGAACCCTTCTCCCTAGTGGAGCCATAACAAATTAAACCAACCTCTCTAGTGGAGTCTAATAAAACAAATTAAAGAAATCCAATCAAATTCTTATCCATAGTGGATAGCCTGAACCTGCTTCTCTAGTGGAAGGTTCACATACCCAATCCCTAGCATATTCGAGCACATATCCCTAGCGGAATGCCTCCATATCAATTTAAAAAAAAAAATCAATTCGATCTTGATCCCCATCGGATTATAGATTCTTATCCCCAACGGATTCTTTCTTGCTCTCTTATGCCCTCGACATAAATAAGGTTGTATTGCACTAAGCTCATAATTTTATCTACCTCTCAGGTATAAGTATAGATCATTTTTGTTAGTGTTTGTAATCTTCTTGATGTTGTTGATCATTTCGGTCAACACTAATATATGTTGTGTGCCTTATTAGTTACACTGCACCTATTGGGTCCTTTTGTTGACCTCACTTTTGGAATGAGCTCTTAACCTCCTCTTCTTAGACTTAGGACTCTTCTAAATACTAACAACTCCTTAGTCATAAGACACTTCTAGTGATTAGGTGAACACTTAACCTAAGCCTAGAGACTTAGAAGAATTAATCATAGGATTAGGTCATGCCTTAAGACTTAAGAAAATCACCTATCCTATAGCCTAAACCTAATCTAGATACACTTTCTCAAATCAAATCCAGATTCAAATCTCAAACTAAACCTCAAATTCAAATCCAAATTTGAGTCCAAATGATTGAAACCTAAAATCAAATTCAAATCTTAAGACCCTTCTTAAGCCATACGAACCACCTTCATAAGCTTAGCCAAAACTCCCTTTAAATCAATATGAATTCAATTGATTTCTTTATAAATCAATTGTTCCTTCATTTATATTCACAAATATAAATGAAATCCAAATTCAAATGACCAAAACTATATCCAAAATTATTTCCAAACCCAATCTAAGCCCTCTAACCAATTCTTTGGACTTAGCCAAATTCTATCCATATCAAGTCAAAACTAATGAATTTTCTCTTGAATCAATCATTCATTCAATTATATACCCAAATATAAATGAAACCTACAATCATCAAATCAAATTGAAGCCAACCCAAGTCAAACCCAACCTATCCCTTTTGACTTGAAAATTTCAAATGAGTTAAAATCTCTAAGACTCCAAATTGATTGTCGTAGAATTTTTATTTCAATCCAGGGCTCATATAAAAGTTTAACTAAGCTCAATCAAACCAAAACCAAACCAACTATCCCACTTAGGTTCACTTTACCCAAAGTGACTTAAAGGACCCATTTGAGCTAACTTCTAACCCAACTTAAATTTGATTGAACCAAGCTCACCAAAACCTTTCACCATGATTATTGATCACCCTAGAATGATCAATTGTAATCAATTGAGTCAAACCAGTCAACTTAATCATTTGACCAAGTCAACCCTTAGCCCAAATGAATCAAACTAGCCAAAACTCATCCTACATCAAATTGATTGAAACCAATGATTGGAATCAACCCAAAATTAATATTTAAATATGACTTGACCACCAATTGAACTAAACCAAGCCCAATTAGCCATTCGATCTAAGTTGAGTCAAATTGGCCTAAAGGACCAAATTGGGTCAAATCATGATCTAACCCAAATTGATTACAATCAATAGCTCAAGTTCATTCCAAATTGATTATTGAACTTGACCAAAGACATAATTAAACCCAATTTGATCAATTGAGCCATTTAGCCCAAATTGGTTAATTTGGCCTAAATTTAAATTAAATCCAAATTGATTTAAATCAAAGACAACATTCAACTTCAATTAGCCAATTGAACATGAATCAATATAACCTGGCCAATTTTGATTCAACTTGACCCATTTGATTTCAAATGAGCCAAAATCAATTCTAAGTCAAATTAAATCAAATTGACCATACCAAAATACTTCAAATTATTATTTGAACCTATCCTAAGCCTTAGTTTGACCCAATTTATTCAATTGATCAACATAACTCAATATGACCCAATGTGACCTATATGACCCAAATTGAGCTAAATCTCTACCAAGCCATTACCCATTGGGGGCTAATCAAATCTGACCCAAACCCATTTGGGATCAGCCCAAAATCAACCCAAACTAATTAAATCTCTCATGGATCCTCCCTCATATAAAATTTCACCCAACTTCATTTAATTCCCCTCATCACATGCATTCAACTCTCTCCCATCCATGGCATTCAATGGAGCTGATCATATGGCAACAAGAGAGGACTTTAGAGTAAAAATTTAAAGTCCTCAATCAATCCATCATTCATTCCAACCACCCCAAGCAAAATGACAATACTTTACAGCCAAAAAATTCAAAAAAAAGTGGATTTTCGGCCACTATTAAAGGAGGGGAAAGTGAGGCTTCATTCATTTTCCTCCTACCATTATTCGGCCCTCAAGAGCTCCCCCAAAGCAACCAAGCACCACTTCCCCACCTCTCTTGAGCCAAAACTATCAAAATCGGGTGGATTTTGATGAAGAAATGATAAGCAGCAGAAAATACATCATTTTAAAGTCAAGGCGAAGGCAACACTCATTCTAAAACTTTTTCTTGCACCTAGGAGCTCGCTCAGATCTTCACCACCGCTGAAAATCATCCCCGAAGAGATAAATTTTTTCAAACTGTAGCCAGCCTTAGGATCCTTCATTTGGGATAATTGTTTGCGTAATTTTAGAAATTTATCCTAGATAATCTTGCATTTTATATTTTATATCATTCTAATTAGAATATAGAAATTTTTTGGTGTGAATCGACATGAAAACGAGCTCATTTGGATAAGTTTTCATCTAGAATTTCTCATTTTTTCCAAAATACCCTCAGTTTTTACTATTCACACTGACCGGACAATAGAAGCCGTCTGATCCCGTGGTTCGCAGGATCGGACGGCTTAGAACACTCGTTGATCACGTGATCCAACCCTTCAGATTGGCAGGTGCATTTTGGATCATCTGATCCCACGGTTCGGAGGATGGGACGGCTCAGATCACACGCTGATCGCACGATCCTGACCTCTAGATCGGTGGATGCAATTTGGACCGTGATATAATTGCGGTTCAAAGCAACCGAGCGGTCACTCGCTGGCGAGATACTCAAACGCTGACACATCATAACGCACTATCGCGACGGGCTCGCGGTGTCACGGCAACGCGCATTCCGCACGGCCACATGGCGTGATCACATCGCCACACGCGAGCCATTGTGCTAAGTGGAAAATTCAGATTTTTTTATTTTAAAAAATTACTTAAATTACCTAAAACTTCAAAAATTCATAAAAAATAAAATACTCAATGAAAAATTACAAATAATGGCTCGTTGGATTCATTTTTTCGAGAGGAGTAACAAACCCAAAATCCTAAATTTTACCAAATATTTTAAGCTTAATTTGAGTTTTAGTAAATAAATAAATTTCATTAATTATTCTAAAAATATAAGTCGAATTGAGTTGAAATTTTCACGAATTGAAATTAAAGTTAAAGCACACCTAAGATAAAAATATCAAGTAAAAAATACTTTTGGATTGAGAGAAATTAAATTTTAAAATTTAGATTGTCTATTTTAATAAAATAAATAAAAAAATTCAAAAATTTTCAAAAATCTTTAAAATAGCTTAAATCACTTCAGTTAATAGTTAAGATCTAATAATGAAAATAATAATAATAATAATATAATAATAATAATAATAATAATACAATAATAATAATAATATGATAATTTAATGAACCTACAATCAATATTTAGGGTTAAAATTTAACAAATTAAGAAATTAATTAAAATGAAATTCATAATAATCTAAATAATAAATTAAAATCAAAAATAAAAGAACACTTAAGCAATCATTAATCAAACCTCAAATCAAAAAAATATTATATAATCCTCAGAGGGAATAAAATTAAATATGATTAAATGTATTTAAGTTAATAAAACTCAATTAAATGATTAAATCTTAAATCAAACGTAAAATTAAACAAATTTAGTAAACTTTAACATGGGTCAAACTACTATAATTAAACCTACACTAAACATGAAATATTAATCATATGAAACTCCTTAATGAATATAAATAAAATGAAACTAATTAATCATTAAGTAAGCTAAAAGGCTAAATTAATTATAAATCCAATACATCATAAACACTTAATATTAATCAAACCAAACCAAACCAAATGAAGCTAAAGTGAACTTAATTAATTTAATATCTAAATCAATCCATTTGGAATAAGAGAGTTACTCAATCATTAAATATTTCGACTTAATAACTAAATCAAATATGTTACTGAAATTAAACAAACATAATAAATGAATCAAATCAAATAAAACTCTAATCATAAATAATCGCTTAATTGAAATAAAATAAACATTAATTAATAACAATGAAGGCAATAACAATAATCCTTTAATAAAATCAAACTTAAGTAAAATACCTAACTAAATCAAATCACTCACATGTGGGAAATTAAGTCATTAATTAAATAAATCTTTGATTAATCTAATAATTCAAAATTTAATTATTTTTAATCAAACCAAATTAATCAAACATCTAATTAATGCAAATTTAATGAATTAATCCATTATCTTAATGAATCAAATTAATTTAAATAAATTACATTAAAGCTAACTCTTAAATTAAGCTTAAATCAAACCCCTAATTAAATTTAACAATTAATCACACCCCTCAAATAAGTTAATTAAGTTAATCAAATTAATCATATTAAACTTAATCTTAATCAAACATGAAATGCAATTAAATGCCAATCAAATCCTAATTTAAAACTTAAATCATTAAGTTATTAATTACATCATTAACCTAAATAAATATGAAATCAAATTAAAAATAAAACAAATCTTTATTTAATTTAATAATTGATCACACCTCTTAAACAAGCTAATTAAGTTAATCAAATTAATCATATTAAACTTAAGCTTAATCGAACATGAAATGCAATTAAATGTTAATAAAATACTAATTTAAACTTAAATCATTAAGTCATTAATTACATCATTAACCTAAATAAATATTAAATCAAATTAAAAATTAAGTAAATCTTTATTTTAATTTAATAATTGATCACACCTCTTAAACAAGCTAATTAAGTTAATCAAATTAATCATATTAAATTTAAGCTTAATCAAACATGAAATGCAATTAAATCTCAATCAAATCCTAATTTAAACTTAAATTATTAAGTCATTAATTACATCATTAACCTAAATAAATGTGAAACTAAATTAAAAATTAAATAAATCTTTATTTTTTTTAATAATTGATCACACATCTTAAACAAGCTAATTAAGCTAATCACATTAATTATATTAAACTTAAACTTAATCAAACATAAATACAATTAAATAGCAATCAAATCTTAAATTAAACATAAATCATTAAGTCATTAATTACATCATTAATCTAAACAAATATGAAATCAAATTAAAAATTAAACAAATCTTTATAATTAAGCTAAACACACTTCTTAATTAAACTAATAATCACATTGAACCTAAGTAAACTCATAGACTAATAAAGCTAATCAAATCAAATCAAATCAAATTAAATTAAATTAAGAAAGACTCTCATAAATTTAATATGTAATCAAATCAAATCTCATTCAACATACTTTAAAAAGATAAACTAATTAACTATCAAATATATGAAATCAAAATACAAACCAAACTTTGATAAATATGACAAATGGATGAGATTAAAAATAAAATCCTAATTATAAAGAATCAAACTCAATTTAAAATTAAAATAAAATCTCAATTAATCTAAGCCAATTAAACTACAAATAAATGAACCATAATCAAATCAAATAAACATAAAATTAAGTCACACAACCATAATCAAAGAAAAGAATTAGATATTAATTTAAAAGGATATTGAATTATCAAGATTTAATTAAACCAAAACATCTAATCTAAAATTAATCAATCAAAAATACATGGATTTAAATAAATTAAAACTTCATTAGAGATTAAGGATATTGAATTATCAAGATTTAATTAAACCAAAATATCCAATCTAAAATTAATCAATCAAAAACACATGAATTTAAATAAACTTAAACTTCATTAGATATTAAGGATATTGAATTATCAATATGTAATTAAACGAAACATCTAATCCAAAATAAATCAATCAAATGCTAAAACAAACTCAAATTCTAAATTCTAAATCAAATCAAATAAATCAAATTAAATGAATTGTAGAAATTTAAATGGGCTAATTAAGATACTTAAGGACCTTAGTTAGACTTTTTAGGAGTTAGGATGTAGAATAGGATGAGTTTTGTCTACAAATGGAATTCATTCTACTCTTCATTCTTGAAAACCTAAACATCATTTTAACCAAATAAAAATAAAAAACAAATCATTAAATCATTTAAATTAAAATCACCCAAAGGTAAAATTTAAATAAATTCAAACTCCATATTGAAATTCAAACTAAAAGAAAGTCTAAAGTCTTAAAGCACACACACATTAGAATATTAAGTCGCCACTTCTAGTGCTAAGTTAGGTGTTGTATGTATGATGTTGTGTTTTATTTTATGATGTAATATTTGGGATGTTAGGATGTAAGTTTCATAGATTGATGTTAGTCATTTTAATGATATTTTCTCGAGGTTGTAAGGGCACTGTAATAAATATAATTGCTTTTGCTGTGCAAGTTGCTTAACTCCTAAGCATAACTCACGTTAAGATAGATGGGCTTTGTTACTCATGCGTGGGGTGCTAAGTCCAAATTATTCATATAACTGCTTGGGTTGTATGATGTGTTTAGCTAATATTTATTTTGCAGGTGCTAGATTTACTTTTCCTATTTTGTGTTGAGAATTAGGATTAGTGTTATGCGAGATTAGGATGAGCAGTGGCCAGAAGGCTTAATCCTAGGGGTGCCCTATGATTCATTTGGAGCAAATCAAATCAAAAGGAAGAGAAGGAAGAAATGACGAAAAGAAGACCCCCATAACATGTATTATTTTGTAACTGAAGTTGTATAAGGGTAAAGCTCAACCCATCTTTTTCTTTTTTTATGCACGGAGAACCCAACAAAGACGGATTTTATTCTTTTATGGTAGTCTATAAAATTGTTTGATGTTGTGTTTAGATTGTGCACTAGAATTGTATACTTTTTTAGTTTCTTCATATTTGATGTTTGAATGTGTGGCCTGGATATAGTAGGCTCTTAGGATGAAATTAATTTTTTTACCTCAATTAATAACTTATAATTAATTTTTTTTTAAAATAACTCATAACCGTATTAAATCAAGATAACAAAATATTTAGCAGCCCCTTAGCTGGATGATTATATGTATACAATCATGCATGTCATATTCTTCCACTCTTGTTAAGAGGGGGGTTTCCATCTATGCTAGAGAATAAAGACTTAACCTGTGAGAGCCTTTGATGGAAGAACACCCCTTTCTCTTTTGGTTTAGCCCATAATCAAGTTCTCATATATTTAGGCATACAAAATCCCATAGCCTGTGTCAAAATAAGGAGTCTAAAAAAATGAAATAAATTTGATAAAATTTGTATTAGATTAAGTCATGATTTCATATTACTCATACTCTAGTCTCTTTGAGAGTGAGTTTAAGGACTTAGTTTTCTCTCTAAGAAAATAGCAGCCTAGTCATCTTTCAAAGCATAAGACTTGCCTACATGAATTTAAAGCATAAGAGTTAGCTGGCTGCCACTCCAAGCAGTAATAAGTCCAATAATGGGTGGCTTATTCTCTCTTGTGGAGGTAAACCATATACCCATTTTCTCCTTATATTTAGGTCGTGCTTTGGCCCTCACCAAAGCTCCCTATATTTAGGATCTGAGATAGTTGCTTCCTTCAAGTTACAATCATAAATTATCACATCTTAAGTATTTTCACAATCTTATATTATGGGATTATAAGTCCTAGTATTCTAATAAAATCTCAACTCAAATAATTAACTCTCTTCAATTTTAAATATATAAAGCCCAACTATAAGATATATTAGAATGCTCACAGGCTTCCTAATATCATGAACATTCCCTACTCATCTCCTTTGGCTTCCAAAATAAGTCTCTCATTTTGATCTATCTCATTTGATTTTCCAACATAGCCAAACCTTTGATAGTTTTGCCTTGAAATCTTTGGAGATCATGATTGTCTACTTTAATCGAGAGTATTCTTAAGGAATTATCATTCCTTAAGATGTAATTTACTATGGGGGCTTGCCTCCATAAGGAACTTAATGAACCTAACTTGAAATAAATCCTATTTTACTTTTTTATGTAAAGTAGGGAAAAATCTCTGGTATATTCGAAGACCCATCATGCCTTAGGAGTCTTTATTAGGTGATTAGATTCATTATAAGGTAGTGATTTCTATCTTTTGAGATAGTACATTATTCCTTAATATCGTACCTGATCACTTTAATAAGTACCCCCTAAGATCTATGTGGTG
Organism: Cymbidium sinense; assembly: GCA_021442155.1. NCBI lineage: Eukaryota > Viridiplantae > Streptophyta > Magnoliopsida > Asparagales > Orchidaceae > Cymbidium > Cymbidium sinense. The sequence goes on along the minus strand of CM038232.1, from coordinate 15,755,746 downwards.
TCCCACATCTCAAAAATAAACACCACAAACTTCTCTAAACTCTTCATGATTAATAATTTTTATGTACATTAAAATTTTTTAAAATGAAATATATTTTGTTTACTTCTCTTTTATTTACAAACAAGCCTTAGATAAACAATTTAAATCAATGACAGTTGTTCGACGCTTCATAAACATTTAAACTGTAATTTTTGCAATGTTATGCACAAATATAATTGATGTATTTAGTCTGAAATGAGTTTGATTGATTGATTGATATGCTTAAAACTCAATCCACATTGAAATTTTAAGATGTCGAGTGTTTCATTAGTTTGAGAGCTCCATTTTACTTTTTTACTTTGATTTGATTTTTAATAAAATGTCAAGGAATGATTTCAAGAAATAATTAAAGTATATATATATATATATATATATATATATATATATATATATATATATATATATATAAGATTAGTTTGTTTTAAAGTTTGAAATTCCTCACAATAAGCTGAATACTAAATAAATATCAATCATGAAAGAAAACAATTTGATTATCAATATCACTGGAGACCACTTAATTCATGTGACAATTTAATGCAATTAAAAGAAAGCTGTGAAAAGAAAATCAAAACCTTCTAAATAAAAGAGAACATTGAAGTTGAAACATACTGAAATAACATTACTAAGAGCAAAGGATATATTAATATATCAGAGGGTAAAACACACCTAAAAAAAGAACCTATGCTCCAAACTTTCAAGCAATTTCAGCTTCTTTTTCCTTTTTTCCCTTCTTTAGTGAGCTTTTTCCATCTCTTTGCACTATCAATTATTTCTCCAGTCTTGATGAGGTAACAGACTTTGCTTCCATCTTCTAAAACCTTGCTCCCAACTCTGCTAGCTACATTCTGCTCTTTCGAATACAACATGACATTTGAGCTATGAATAAGTGCTCTGCAGATAAATAATTAAATTTTAGTCATATTTCTGAATTTATTATAAAGGTATAAATAATTACACCTATTTGGGATCAATTTTACTTCTTATTTTTTATGTTGTCTTTAGAAACATATTTGTAAAAAGTGATCCCAAATCACATCATTTTTGCAAACATTCAAATAATTTTCAGATATTTTGAGGGTATTTAAAAAATAATCATCACCACCAAACAAATTCTTTTTGAACCCTAAACATAAATAAAATAAATTGAAAACAAAAGAAAGCAAACAATAAATAAAAGTGATCCCAAACAACTTCTTAAAAATATGTTAACTAAATATATTTTAAAAAAAATAAAAATAAAATTAGAAATATAAAACAAAATTAAGTCTAAACATAATCTAAATAAACATATTTTTAAAAATAACATAAAATTAAAAATAAAATAAAATTGATCCCAAAAGTGTTCAAACATAATTCTTTGTTTAAAAAAATATCTAAAAAAAGCTACAAACCTTCATAATTTTCCTTAGCTCGTCCTTCTCTTTGTTCTTTATGTGTTTTGTCTTGGAGTTAATGTCATTTACTATGACCTTGCTACTATGGCAAAATATACGAGTAATTTCTCCTATTTTACCTTTGTCATTGCCCGCAATGATTTTCACAGTGTCCCTCATTTTAACTTGTATCTTTTGTAGTACTGGAAGACTATTTAGTTTGCACTCTTTTTGCTCACATATCTTGAGCTGCATTAAAGTATATACATTCAAAGAACACATGCCAATTAAATGATATCACACATTATAATTTTTCTCTGTAATGATATCCACCATCAGTTTGGTGTATTCTTCTGCCGACTTACTGATTGTTGAGCTTAAGTTAAATTCCTAAGATAGAACATCATATCAGTTACTGATATGTAACAGCATGACTGAAGTGTTATACTTGCATACCTCTGAAAAACACTCTAACATAATAGAAAAAGGTGTTACAATGGGTGACCCTTCATGGTCTCCACCTTCACAGCTTGTTCTTTCGTCTCTGTTACATTAAAAACATAATGGTTTAAAGTTTAACAATAATATTTAAAGACTATATATTCAGAGACATGTATAAAATTACTCTTGACTTTCTTGTTTCTCTCTCAATATCCTTTCAGCCTTGCATTGGAAACATCCTTTGGCTGCTGTTTAACTGGATCCTTTAAAAAGTCAATTCCTTTATCTATTATAGTAGACTTCTTCTTCTTAGTTGTTTTATCAGTTGGAGGTGAATTCCCATATAATATAGAATCAACATTATCAGATATTTTTTTAAGGAACCCAACATATACTCCTCAGCTTTCTTATTATCTTGTGTCGTGGTGCTTATTTGATATGCATATCGACTGATGCTGTTCCAAAAAAATAATGTCAATTTAATTTTCATCATTACCTTGCACATCTTTTAAGTTCCTGTGAGCACTATCAAAGTAGATATCCCTCTTTGCTCTGGTTGACCATCTCATGAGAAGATATTTCTTCAGAATGCACATAATATCTTCGACAGAACTCATATGTAATGGGCATAAAACACCCCCATCATTTCAAATTTTTTACAACTATGAGTTATATTTATGCATGTCTTGTCAAAATAGACAGTCCATATTTTGGAAGAACTTTTATTCTCTAAGTTTCTCACCAAATACTTCATGGGATTGTCATCTGACACATTTGCTGCTAATCCACCAACTTCATGCAAAAATTCTTCTTCAAACATTGTATAAAGCTTTCTTGTGTAAAACATAGCAGCTTATTTCGAATTAACTAGTTTTAAGAATAGGTTGCTAACTAGCTACACTTGAAATCTTCATAATATTCATTTCGTCGTAATGTGTCTATAACCTTCTCCAATCCCAAGAAATAATCGATGATAGAACTTGTTGGTTTAGAGATTCTATGATATACATTATTCATGAACTCGATTCATTGCATTGATAAGATACCTATATAGAATGAGTCTTTGCAGAATGCGGTAGACCACTTACATCTAATTTTATATAGCTTAGACAACCAACCATGATCATGCAAATTACCTTCTTCTAGCATGGTAGACCGAGCTTGCTCAAACTCTTTCTGTGAATCACACTTATTCATGCATGTATATAAGAGACTTTTATTACTATTAAAATAATGTACTTCTGAAATAAATATTATTAGATAACCTTACGTATAATGCAATTTTGATAGCTCTCGCCATTACCTAATCTTGATCAGTGAATATTGTTATAAGATGTATATTATTCATCAACAGGAGAAATATTTTGAATAGCCATATGAATGACTCAATTGTCTCTTCTGATAGAAATGCTACTCTAAATAAGATATTTTGCTAGTGATGATTCACTCTAACAAAAGATGCACAAACATGATTATATTTATTAAGTCGATAACTTGTATAAAAAATTATGACATCCCCGAAATAATCATATTATATCCTCGACATGCCATTGCTCCAAAAAAAAATGACCAAGCTGTCCGACTCATCAACTTGGACATCCCATGCAAACATTTTATCCTCCACTTGCCTTCCTTGAACAGTTATATTAATGCATTACTATCACCCTTCACAATCCTTGATCTTCTTTCTTTTTGGATATAATTGAAAGTATCTCTTTTTGTGAAGCCAATATTCTCAACGCCGGCAACTTCCTCACTAAGATAACTAAATGCATCAGTTGCTCTAATTCCAGGCTCTCTCATTGACTTTAACACATCCGCCTTCTCATTGCTGATGCCTCTGTATGATCTAAGAAGATGTAGGTCACCCGACTTTGCCAATGAATGATTATGACTTTCTATATATTTTTTAACCTTCCGATGCCCATCTAAATCAATAAAAAAAATCTAATAATGGTCGGACAACCACTCGTCGTATCTATTTTTTGAAATTTGACTTAAGCATTTTAGTTGAGTTTCTTTAGATCTGCTTTTGCATATAAAAAATCTTTTGCTTTTAAATTCTTTGAGTTCAGCCAATAACTAGTATGATCCTTCCTAACACTGAATCGAGTTTGATGTGCATAATCACAATACAATTCATATGCCTCCTTTTCATTGTGAACAGTGGTGCCAAGGAGTTTGCCCACAATTGATTCATGAGATATAACGGCTTCATCATCGCACCGGTCATTAACCTTATTCACCTGCGCAGACATAAATATATTTCATGAAAAATAGCTCCAAAAATCAGCAAATTCATCATGAAATATCTCCAAACATCTTACAATAGGATATACTAAACATATTATAAAAAAAATAAAGTGTACCCTCATGAGTACATAGAGTATACATGCAAAATAACTCTAAAAATATCCAAATTCTTCATGAAACATCTCCAAATATCTTACATTATGATTTACTAAACATATGATAAGTCTCACAACTAAATTTTTTCAAAAAATGAGGTGTATCCTCATGAGAGTACAGAGAGTACACATACAAAATAAATCTAAAAAATACCTAAATTCTTTGTAAAATATCTCCGAACAGCTTACAATAGGATGTACTATACATATGACAAGCTTCATAGTTTAAAAAATTGAAAAAATAGGGTGTTCCCTCATGACAGTATAGAGAGTACACATACAAAATAGCTCTAAAAATCAGCAAATTCTTCATGAAATATCTTCAAATATCTTACAATAAAATTTACTAACATATGACAAGCCCCACAACTAAATTTTTTTTAAAAATGGGATGCACCTTCATGAAAGTACAGAGAGTACACATGCAAAATAGCTCCAAAAATATCCAAATTCTTCATGAAACATACCCAAACAGCTTATAATATAATGTATTAAACATATGACAAGTCATAAAAAATTTTTTTTTGAAAAAATAGGGTGTACCATCATGAGAGTACAAAAAGTACATATACAAAATATCTCTAAAAACTAGCAAAACATCTTATAATATGATATAATAAACATATGACAAGCCCCACAACTGAAAATTTTGAAAAAATAGGGTATACCCTCATGAGAGTACAGAGAGTGCACATGTAAAATAGCTTAAAAATCAGCAAATTCTTCATGAAACATCTCCAAACATCTTACGATAGGATATACTAAACATATTACAAGCCCCAAAGTTGAAAATTTTGAAAAAAAATAGGATATACCCTCATGACAGTACAGAGAGTACACATGCAAAATAACTCTAAAAATTAACAAATTCTTCATGAAATATCTCCAAACATCTTACAATAGGATAAACTAAATATATGATAAGCCGCACAGTTGAAAATTTTGAAAAAATGGGGTATATACTCATGAAAGTACAGAGAGTACACATGCAAAATAGCTCCAAAAATATCCAAATTCTTCATGAAATATCTCCAAACATCTTATAATAGAATCTAGTAACACATATGACAAACCCCACACTGAAAATTTTAAGAAAATGGGGTATACTTTCATGAGAGTGCAGATAGTACATATGCAAAATAACTCCAAAAATGAGCAAATTTTTTATGAAATATCTCCAATAACTTACAATAGGATGTACTAAACATATGATAAGCACCATAGTTAAAAAAAATTGAAAAAGTATGGTGTATTCTCATGAGAGTACAGAGAGTACACATACAAAATAGTTTCAAAAATAAGTAAATTTTTATGAAATATCTTCAAACATCTTACAATATAATCTACTAAACATATGACAAGTCTCACAGTTAATTTTTTTGAAAATACTTTCTCATAAGAGTAGTACACATGAAAAAATAAAAAAATTAACAAATTATTCATGAAACATTTTCAAACATATTTTAATAGAATATACTAAACATATGGCAAGCCTCATAATTAAAATTTTTGAAAAAATGGGGTGTACCCTCATGAGTGTAGAGAGAATACACATACAAAATAGCTCCAAAAATTACCAAATTTTTCATGAAACATCTCCAAACATCTTACAATAGAATATATTAAACATATGACAAACCTCATAGTTAAAAATTTTGAAAAAATGAGGTGTACCCTCATGAGAGTACAAATAATACACACGCAAAATAGCTCCAAAAATACCTAAATTCTTCATTAAACATCTCCAAACAGTTTAATAGGATGTACCAAACATATGACAAACCCTACAGTTGAAAAAATTGAAAAAAATATAGTGTACCCTCATGAGAGTACAAAGAGTATACATATAAAATAACTCAAAAAATCAACAAATTCTTCAAGAAACATCTCCAAACATCTTACAATAGGATATAATAAACATATGACAAGTCTCATAGTTAAATTTTTTGAAAAATAAAATATATGTCTCATGAAAGTACATGAAATAACATCAAATAAAAAAATATCTAAATTCTTTATGAAACATCTCCAAACATCTTACAATAGGATATTATAAACATATGATAAAACTCACAGTTGAAAAAATTAAAAAAAAAAATGAGGTACTCCTGAGAGTATATAAAGCATATGCAAATTTCAAAAATAGGCTTTATGAAATATCTCTAAAGATCTTACAATAGGATATACTAAATATATGACAAGTTCACGGTTGAAAAATTGAAAAAATAAGGTGTATATTCATGAGTATAGAATATTGCAAATATTAAAAAAAATCAAGTACTCTTGCAAATAACTCCAAACAGTGTGAGAAATATATATTACATAAAAAAATTTCAAAGAATATCACTTTTCAAAAAAACTGTATATATAAAACAGTTGAGAAAATTTACTGATGTATTTTTATTTAAGATATCATCTACTAAATTGGTCGCAGTATCAAGTCTAAAACTTCCAAATTCGTTCTCCATATTCACAGTTTTTCTCGAAAATTAAAATGAGATTTTTTTGTTTATCTTCTGTGAGCTCACTTCATCTGAAAAAATATAAATTATGCCCTAAATTTGTTTATATATTACTTTTAAATTTTTTTCGCATTTAACGGCGTTCTCCATTTGTTTTTTTAACGAGTCCTTCGTTAACGTCACCATTACGTTATAACACTATAAAGTAAAAAAAAAATATTTTATTACTGGACATTTGTTGAGTTTCAGTTGACGTCCGGGCGTAAAATTATGTCTAAACTCAGCACATAATATTTTTTCGAGCAAAAGTGATTACATCTTTCAAGCATATATATTTTTTATATTTTTTAATATCTAAAATAATCTTTATATTGTATAATATTTTTATTTCTATATAAACTTTTTTTAAGAAAATGGGAAATGTCCGTTTTTGTCCATAATTCTCCCTCACCCGTTCAAATCGAAATCCAAATCTACATCCGAACTATTGGTGGTGCTGATCCTCGTGCTCCGTTCTCTTCTTCTAAGCGGAGCAATGCTCTCCTTCAAAACCCTCGGCGGCAGCAGCACAGGCAACTTTGGTCACTCCAACAACCTCGCCTTAAACTCCGCTTGCGGCACTTCATCCCGATTATTTCTCTTCTCCCAAAAAGCATTCGTGAATCCTTTAAGGTATCGATTCAACAGAGATACTTTCTCCGGAGATGGAAAGGGTTTAGACGTAGAGAAGGAAAGGAAGGTAGAGAGAAACGTTGGTGATGAAAACGATCAACGTCGGAGGGAGAGGGGGATTTCCGGAATTCACGTGCCAAGACAGAAGTACATCTCCGTTTCAAAGACAGAGCTTGTCCAAGCTATTCTGGAGATGTTTGAACTAAAGGAGGATGCCGACAACTTCCTGAAGCTATCCGCGTGAGTCGTATTCCTCTGCTTCTGTTTTATTTGGCTAATGCGACAGTCTAACATTTTATTTTGGGAAGTATAGAGAAAACCCTACAGTTAGCCTCTTGAATAACAAAAGTGTAATATATATATATATATATATATATATATATATATATATATATATATATATATATATATATATATATATTATATTGTGCTACATTATATGCTGCCGAGAGTACCTAAGTATTCGAACTTGAACAATATTTTTTAGGAAGATTTTACATACGTACATATCTAACACTCATGGGTTGTTTAGTGCAAGTAAGATTTAGTAAATCCTGTAAATCTGGATTTAGTATTCTGTATTTATGATTTTAAGCTTCTTATATCTATTATAACAGCAATACCTAGTTTAACACTTCACCAAAAACTAATATATATGAATTACGTATATTTGAACTTGTTGTTTTAGATATCAGATGTTCATTATAATAGTAAAATCTAGCTAGATATTCAATAAAAAGTGAAGTATTTGGTGGATATTTATTTTATTATTTTAAGTAATTAAGATCTATTGTAATATAAGTATCCTTTGACGTTGCTAGCTTTGAATTTGTGGTTTTAAACATATAAATATATATATATATATATATATATATATATATATATATATATATATATATATATATATATATATATATATATATATATATATATATATATATATAATGAGGCACCCAGTTGTGAACTTAGGAATTTAAATATTAAAAATTATAGTGATGCCTAGTTAGGTATTTCACGAAAAAATAATATATATGACTTGGCTAAATTTGAACTTGTGATTTTAAACATTAAAAGTTCATTATAGTTGTAGTACCTAGTTATGTACTATATAAAAAGTAATTTATTTGAAGTAAATAGCTGTTTATTTGTGTTTTTAAGCATTTAAAGTTCATTAAAATAACAAAACCTAGTTAGACACTTCACCAAAAAATAATGTATATGAGGTACCTATTTGTGAACCTATGATTTAAAACATTAACAATTCCTTATAGTAGCAATATGTAACTAGGTATTCCATTGAAAACATAATATATATATATATATATATATATATATATATATATATATATATATATATATATATATATATATACATATATAGTTTTTAGAGTTATAACTATTGTTAGTTGATCTTAAAAAAAATTCCATTCTATTAATCTTTTCATTATTTCAAGTGGTTAATGTGTTATTCATTTCTCATTGTTCTCTAAACTAATGCACATTACCAAAAAAAAATTTTGTCGGGCTTGTTGAATATTATTATACTGTGGTGCTTGGTGTAATTTCTCCAAAGAACTTTTGTTTAATTACGATATATATATTTTTTATTTTGATGTCAAAGCTATTATTTTTATCTTATTACTTCAAGTCTTTATCTTTCATAACTTAATGAATTTCTTATTCAATATTTTTTTGGGCCCCTTTGGTTATTAATTGCTTAATTGTACTCTCAGACTTTTCTTTTTTCGTTGCAATATTTGTGGTTATATTTAACTATAATACAATTGCTTAAGCCTTCTTGAAGCACATTAAGGAACATACAGGTCCCTGGATTCCATTTTGCATGCTGAACATAAAGGTATTCTTGAGGAAATGAGAAGCTATTATTCTCCTCATCCACAAGATCAAACTCAGAGACCATACTCTTTGTCAAAGTCATGGGAAGCTACATCTAGCGGACTTCAAGTAGTCTCAGATGGTTCAATCGGTACCAATGGCAATGAAACAAATTGCCTCGACAATCCTAAAGTTGAGAAACCTCTAGATAACTTCGACCTAGGGAGATTTTTTGAATCACTTTCTGGTAAAGGTGATAGAAAGTCTGCATTGGACTCACCAAGGTTTGCTAAACTCATCCTTCTTAAGTTGTGTTATGTGCTCTATTTTGTAGGCCCTTTTCATTTTTACTATTTATTTAACCTCTATCATTCTTATGTTTTGAAGTCATTTGAGCTTCTTTACAATTTGTTTAATTATAATATGAAATATGAATGTTATCTTTATAACTTTATTGTTACTCACTATTAATTAATGGAGTTTAGTGCCTATTTGTTAATGCTGAAAAATTTGACATTTTTTGTCTATTAACGTTGAGAAGCTAATTACGAGTTATTTTATTTCTATTCTTATTGTTCCTTTCATATGCCGTTTTTCTATGTCAGCGGTTCCTACTCATCTTCAGTTAATATTTTCAAGTTTTTTTTTTTCTTATTTCGTAGTTTTTTTATTATGATTTAAGCCTATTTATATAGAGTTGTATTTTAGTGGTTTTTGATGTCATGCTCTGAATCACCATTAATGGTTCTTTTGACTCGTAGGATTGCAGTTGCAATTCATTTTCAACAATCTTTTATGAAGCTTTTACACAATGCACAATTTGAAGAACTATCAGCCCAAGATTTGTTATTAACAAATGCACTAAATAGTGATTATCTATTGACGTTACCGATATATGTGGACTGGAAGCGTGCATCTGAATCCCATGTGATAATATTCAGGTAAGAAAGCTTATTTTTTAGCTAATCCCATCACTCAGTTACTCCAAGAATCATTTTACTGATAAAATTTGTGATATTTTTCTTTGAGTGATTATGAAACTTATACTCAAAATATTTGTCTCTATTGTCTGTACTGTAAGCAATTGATATTTTGTAATCGAACTGATGTAAGATGCTGAGAAGAGAGTTAGATGTTGGTTAGGGGGAAGTGCATTTGACTATAGACAAATTATTTTACGTTTGATGAATGTTGAAAAACAGGATTTGCCAAAAGCTAGCATGAAGAGATAGGAAAAGTTTTGTTGCATTTTTAGGATTCTAATCCATACATTTTGAAAAATCAAGAGACTGGATCTCAAGAAAAAAAAACAAATTTTTTTGTTCAAGTTTAAGATATATGTGTTTAAGATTCTATTAACTATAATTGGACAAATATATTTTGATCAATTTCGAATCACACTTTCTTACTTTTGTGGAAATGTTTAATTAGTCATTAATCAATTTGAATCGTTGTTTAAAATTGTGCAATAAAAAATCCACTTTAATGTTTTTTGAAAAAATCGCAATGAGGTTTACGCCTCATTGGTGTTATGTGAGGCTTACGCCTCGCATGATATGAAGCCCGCTTCAAGGCTTGCCTCATCTCAGGTTTGTGAGGTATGCACTTTTAGATTCAACTTTTAAAAAATAAATATAATTTTTAATTATCAAAATAACACACATGCCCTAAAAAACATGCAGCCGATATCAAAATATATATTACTCAAGCGCATCTCCCCTCATGCCCTCTTTGTTCCTGCATAATACTAGCCATCACTACACCATCCATACTAGTGATGTTCTTACTTTGATATTAAATAATTGGAGTAGGAGATAAAAATTTATAATTTAAACTTATTTTGATTTGTTACGTTATTAGTTTTTACTTTGATATTAATATAACACTTATTACATCAAGATATGATGTTTTAATATTAATATATTATTTAATATTTTGTACAATTTATTACGTCTTATTATATTAGGATGTTATTATGTTGCATTTTAATATGTTAACAAATTAAGATACTTCTTACTTTGTACTTTAATGTGTATATAATACGTCTTATTTACGCAATTTGTTGATTTTGAGGTTTATACCTCAAAATGCCTTGAGGCTTACGCCTCGATTTATAGGCGAAAATGCCTCAATACCAGATTATGTAATTTTAAATTTGATTGAATCATTGCAATAACTAGTCTATGATTAAGAGAGAAAGATCATTTTGCTTTGTTTTTTGAAAATTGTTAGAAAATGAGGCCGGCGGAAATGCAATCACGATCACTAGCAATACTTCTTGGAGATACAATTTAATAAGAGATACACCAGAAAAACATGAATATAGAAAAGCACACTCCAGATTTTACTGAAAAATTCCTTAGAAAGGGTAAAACTCATGGACATAGGAGAAGAATGTGCTAATCAAAAAAAGATTATAAAAGAGAGAAGTGAAAACTCAAAAATGAATCCAAAAACACTCTCTCAAAAATCAAAAATAAATCTTACACTTTTAGTACAAATCTCACAAAGAATAGGTTAAGTTCCTTATACCAAATGAATGGGTATTTATAGAATTCTATAAGACCCCTTATAAGGAAACACCTAAAAGAAATTAATAAAGTAAGAGCACACGGATTGCAATATAACAGACATAATGAAACAATCTAATGATAGAAGCTCTTAATTCCGTGTGCTTATACTTTCCAACTACAGCTAAAGTAACTGCACACGGATTACAATCTGATGGCTATAATAAAATCAATCCAATGAAAAGGGCTTGCTTGTACTTTCCTACTAAGGTGAGTGGGACTTTAACAGAAACCCTATGAGCAGAAAGATAGTTCAACATTTAAGGGGAAAGTTATTAGGAAATATGGAGCTATGCATGTGTTTTTTCTTGATTGTGTTATTCTCTAAAACACCCTTTATAAGACCTGAATGCTGACCTTTTGGTTTCCTCTGACATAGCCATGAATATTTTTGGATCCTTATTCTACACTCTTTGAATGCAGTTGTTGAATCCTGTGACTTTCAGTGAGTATTATGCCTTATTTTGTCCCTACAGATAATCATATGAAAGCAAAAAAGAACTATTTGAATCTCGGTGAATTAGGATTTTAAGCTATCACAGATTTAGTCATTTTTATGGTTAGAAAATGAAAATTTTAAACATAAATATAATAGGGACAGTTTCTTAGATGATATTTTTATTATATACTATTAGTTGACAAAACAAATTTACTGCAGTTACCAACTAGAAATTTTCTTGAAGGATTTGCATGCATGATTAGTTAATTTCCCAGCATTACAGAAATAGTTGTACATATGATGAATTGCAAACATGCTTATTTCATGAGTTATACCGTTGTGTTGTCAGATATTGTAAATATAATAATCCTTTGCTTCTCTCATATAGATGAATTATGCTATTCTTCTGTTTCTGTTAGAAATACCTTTGGAAATTGTATGCTTTAAATGCTAGATAACTTACTTGGACTGCTTTTGTTTAGTGCCTTAACTCGATCTCAACTATTATACAGGCGGGGATATGCAACTGAGAGACAAAGTGGTCTACTTATAGCTGAGAAACTTGATTACTTACAATCAACACTGTTGCAAGAGATTTTCTTCAATCTTTCAAGGCCACTAAAGGAATTTGGAAAGTGGCTCTATGAGGTCATGCTGCTTTGCATTTTTTACCAATTTACTTTATTTATTTTTTCTTGCCAATTAGAATTGAATAAAGTGTCCATTTGTTAGCTATGGAGATGGAAACTTTTCTTCTCTTAACACTACCATTGCCGGTCCCAAGTCCGGATGCAAAAAGTGGAGGGTTGCGTTAGGTAGTCGGCGCGTAAAATTTGTCGAAATAATCGTGACATGAATTCTTTAAATCATTGTGTTAATCTTGGGGTCTCTAGAAGCGGCAGCGTTGTATATAGCTTGAATCTGATGAAAAATGTCTGTAGCATTGCCCGGTGCGATGTTAAATAAGCAAGGGTTCCCACATTATGGACGGATCTTTGGCAAAGAAGTTAGTCCATAAAATTAGAAAAGGTTAGGATCTTGGAATATAGGTACTCTTTAAATTAATGGAATTAATAGATATATGGTTTTATAGAAAGATAAATATTTTATGTGTTGAAACTAAATGGGTTGGTGAAGGCCGAGGAGATTGATAGTTTAGATTTTAAACTTTGGTATTGGTAAAAGTCGAACTAGAAATGGTGTAGGTGTGATTATAGATAAAAGTTTGAAGGATAATGTTATAAGTATTAATAGATGTGGAGATAGAATTATAGCTTTAAGATTATTGTTGATCTTAAGATTATCAATGTTATAAATAATACATGCTCCTCAAGTAGGTTTGGAGGTAAAATCAAAAGAAAAATTTTGGAATTAGAGGATTAATCAAAGATATCTCTTGAAGAAAAAGTATTTATTGGGGAGATTTAAATGGGCGTATTGGTAGAAGTGGTAGAAGATTTTAAAAGTATTCATGTGGTTATGAATTTGGTATTAATGAAGAAGGTAGGGTATATTAGATTTTCTTAGCTTATGATTTTGTAGTTCTATCCTTATTTAAGAAAAGAGATGAACATATTATTACTTATAAAATGGATCTAGTAAAAACCTGATTGATTATTTTTGATAAGAAAAATAGATCGTTTAGATTGTAAAGATTGTAAGGTCATTCAGTGAAATTTTAAACGTATATTAGTTTTAGATTTTAAGATGAAAGGTTGTAAGAGAAAAATAAACTAAATTATTGTCTTAGGATTAGATGGGGACACTTAAAACATAAATAAAATATTTTTAAGAGCAAGCTTAGAAATTAGAGTTTGGGATGTTCATGGAAAAACTAACGTTATGTGGGAAAAATATCAGTGAAATTAAGCAAGTTCTAAAGATGTGCTTGGAATCAAAGGAAAAACTCTTTTAATAAGAATAGTTGGTGGTGGAGTCGAGTGTCTGCGAAAAGATAAGAAATAATAAACATTGTTATAAAATTTGGTTTAGATGTAAAACTTCGGAGAATTGGGAAAGATATAAAATGGCGTAGAGATTATAAGAAAGCAATATATGATCTGAAAAATTTAGCTTTTAGTGATTTATACTGATAGATTAGATACAAAGAAGGTGAAAGATGTATGTATAAGTTAGTAATCAAGAGATAGGAGAAGTGAAGACATAGTTCAAGTGAGGGGTATTAAGGATGAAAATAATAAAGTCTTTCTTAGAAAAGATATTGAAAATAGGTGGATGAGGTATTTTAATAAACTTTTCAATGAAGGATCGAAAGACGATTGATTTTAGCAACCTTAATATCTAAACAAAATAGAGAATTTCATTTTATCGTCAGATTAGTAAATCGAAGTTAGTGAAGCTTTAAAGAAAATGAAATGTGGAAAAGCGAGGGGGATAATATTCCAATAGAAGCGTGGAAATGTTTAGGAGATCGAGGAATTTCTTGGCTTACAAATCTTTTTAATGTTATTTTAAAGACTAAAAGATGCAGATGAGTGGAGAAAGAGTTTGTTGGTCTCATATTTAAGAATAAAGGTGATGCACAAGAGTGTGCAAATTATAGAGGAATTAAGTTAATGTGCCATACATTAAAATTATGGGAGAGAGTAATTGAGCATAGATTACGATGTGATCTGAAGTTTCTCAATCGGTTTGGTTTCATGCCGGTAGATCTACTATGAATGCTATACATTTGTTAAGAGGTTTGATGGAGAAGCATAGAGAAAATAAGAAGGATCTACATATGATATTTATTGATTTAGAAAGCTTATGATAAAGTCTCAAGAGATGTTCTTTGGAGAGTTAGAGCAGAAAGAAGTTAATATTGGTTATATTCAAGTCATTAAGAATTTGTATACTAGAGTTGTTACTTGTGTCCAAACACAGGAGGATTGACAAAATATTTTCCTATTTGGTTGGATTACATCAAGGATCAACATTAAGCCCTTATCCTTTTACTTTAGTTATGGATGTTCTTACGAGGCATTTACAAGAAGATATACCTTGGTGTATGCTTTTTTTGATGACATTCTTCTTGTTGATAAGACGAGAGGAGTCCAACATAAACTTGAATTATGGAGGTCAACTTTAGAGTCTAAAGTTTTCGTTTAAGTAGATCTAAAGCGAATATATGGAGTGTAATTTTAGTTGTAGAAGTTTTAGTGGTAGTGTTGTGACTTTAGGCGATCAAGTCATTAATAAGAGTGAGCGATTTAGATATTTAGGCTCTATTGTTCAAAATGATGGTGAAATAGATGGAGATGTTATTAGTAGAATTCAAGTTGGATGGTTGAAGGGGAGGAATGCATCGGCTATTATGTGATAGAAAAGTTCCACTTAAACTTAAGGAAAAATTTTATAAGATGGTGGTAAGACGCAATGACTTATAGTGCGAGAATGTTGACCAATAAAGAAACATAAAGTAAGTTAAGTGTTACGAGATGAGGATGCTCGTGGATGAGTGGCTTTACTCTTAGAGATAGAATGAATAATGAGTATATTCCAGAAAAAGTTGGAGTAGCTCAAGTGGAAGATAAGATTAGGGAGAGTCACCTTAGATGGTTTGGCCACATAAAGCGTCGGTCGTCTGATGATCCGATTAGGAGAGTAGATGCATTAGATTTGCCTTATATTAAGAAAGGTAGAGGTAGACCTAAAAAGACTTGGTTAAGATGTATAAAAATGATCTTAGTATACTTGAATTAAATGAGAATTTGACACATAATAGGACACAATGGAGACGAAGGATTCATGTAGCCGACCCCACCTAGTGGGATTAAGGCTTGTTGTTGTTGTTGTTGTTGTTGTTGATTGATGTCTTTTAAACTTCATCTAAAGAACTAACTAGAGATGTTCATGTCTCTAGTTATGTGAAGTAAATGATGGGCTATTATTGAAACTTATATGAATTAACTAAATACCATCCAACTCAAAAAGCAATCAATCAACAAACGAGAGATCAAACAATGTATTTACTTTGAGAAAATATGTTGGCAAGTTGGCAAGTGCAGGCAACAGTGGAAGCCATAGTGATGCTGACAGACTTGAGAACTCTTGGGGTCTAAACAAGTCGAGCTCGATCCATACCCTACCTGAGCTTGAGTTGACCAATTTTTCATGAGTTACTCAAGCTTGACTTGTAGCTTCCTTGGCAATATTAGCAAACATGCAAATATAATTTAGTAAGATTTTATTTTATTATCCTTAATCTCGTGTGCCTGTTAATGAGTTAAGCTTCAACTTGTTCATTTGCTCACCTAGGGAATCCTAAGTCAAGGTTTTTCATATAAATGGAAAGGAAAAGTAGTGTTACACCTTTGGTTTAGAAGGCAGTACATAATTTAGGGTCCATTTGGGATGGTTGTATGTGTTTTATAGGTGCTTCTAAAGTTGTGAAAAAATATTTATTTTAGAAGATATTGTGAATATTATAAATATATTTTTTTTTTTGAAAAAATTGGATATCAGTTTCCTTGTAACTACCATACTCTTAGCATGCTTAGTTCGTAAATTAGCTTCCCATCACATGCATTTTTGAAAAGTGATAAAAAAGTAGTAGCCTAATGTATGTGTCATGGCGGTCTGAAAAGAAAACAATGAGAAATTTGTCCCAAATGAACCATTAATCTCAATTTATGAGACTAATTTAGTATCTTAGATTAGGTATTTTGTATTCAAGAGCAAAATAACTCATATGTAAATGTATGCACCTGAAGATGTATATTTATAAATATGTGAAATAAATCTTTTTGCATCAATAGAATATATAACAATCTTTTAGCAAGGGGAAACTAAGATATAAACTTATAGAAAGAAATTGAATCAACTACATTTATGAAACTAACATAGGATCTAATATAAGTCTGAACAAGAAATTACTACTAAAATATAAATATTCAATTAAATATTTATTATTGAAGAATCTATTTTTGTGGTGATTGTCACAACCTATGTATTGGCTTTGAAGAAAACTAACCACAATCTAAGAATATGAAGTGAGTTGATAAATGTAAAGTTAATCCAATTAGTATAAGCCTGTTCACAATGATATAGATATCCACCAAAATATGATTAGAGTGTTTAAAATTTATCCACCAAAATATAAATAAAACTTGTATATTATCATAACTTGTAATAACCCATTTTTAAAAAAGGGGGAAAATTCTAACTGAATAATGTCAGTTCGATTCTAACTGACATTAGAAGGTTTGGCATTATAAAGGAGGTGAGAAGGGGCGAGTAGTGATGAATCGAGAGAAAGGGGAGAATAAATCACTTTCTTTGAAACAAACAAAACCACACATGCAAGAGCGAACGAGGAAGGGAGAATCTGGTGAGTGCGAGGACTTGCTCGAGATCGGTGAGCTTGGGGACGACACAGTGGTGTTGGTGTCGAGCACAACAGGGATAGTAGCGCCTAACCGAGCTGCTTTATTGTGCGTGAGGTTGTGGTATCAGATTGAATCGAGAGTTGTTATACATTTTTCATATTCAATTTGGTGATTTTATAATTATTATGTATTTGAAATTTAAGAAATTTATGAAAGAGAAATGATATTTAGGTGTTAGAATTATTTAATAACATATTATGAGTTAATTTAATATCAAATGATTTATGTAAGGTATTAATTGAGAAAAATAAGGAAATATTATGATGGAAATTTAATTTTAAATTTATATTGAGGTATTTTAGATAGATTTACAATATGTGATTAATAATAATAATTATATTGAGGTATTTTAGATAGATTTATAATATGTGATTAATAATAATAAATAATGATTGAAAACTTAATGTTATATTATAAATATACTTTGAAATCAAGAAATTTAGAAGTTATTTGTAATATTATGTATATAATATAATTTAAATAGCATACTTGCTAATAAAATGTTATTGATAAATTTACCTAAAATAGACTTATATTATAAATTAGAGATAAATGATTGATGTTTAGGAATGAAATTTAGAAATAGATTAGAATAAACACTAATTTAAAATTGGGAAATTTACATACATAGCATACAATTCTTATGCATTTACATATCTAATATTTAAAATTTGATATTTACAAACATAGCACCTTTCCTATGCTCCAAAAGGTGAATTTAACTTCAAAAGGTAAAAGAATAATAAGATTTTGCTACATGTAAATATTTATATTTGGGTGTTAGATATGTAAATATATAAGAATTGTGTGCTATGTATGTAAATGCCCCTTTAAAATTTATATCATGATGTTATAAAATTAGTTAGGAATAATTATATGTTATTATAGAGATAATAATTTAAAATTTTAGGCAAAAGTATAGATAAAATTTGAAATCGAGAAATTAGAAATTATGATCTAAAGATTTCTAAGATTCATAATTAATTAGAAATTTAAGATTTACATTAAATAATTTGGATAGAAAAACTTTTTGATAGTAATAATGAATATGCTTAAGTTTAATCTAGGTTTTATG
Source organism: Cymbidium sinense (assembly GCA_021442155.1). Taxonomy (NCBI): domain Eukaryota; kingdom Viridiplantae; phylum Streptophyta; class Magnoliopsida; order Asparagales; family Orchidaceae; genus Cymbidium; species Cymbidium sinense. The sequence goes on along the minus strand of CM038232.1, from coordinate 15,737,041 downwards.
AATTAATATTTTGACAAGTATTGTAAATTTCATGATTAGTATGATCATTAAATAGAAAAGAGAATATAAGTGATATGTTTCTTATATCATTAGAATAAAATTTAATTATATAGAGAGTAACTGAAGTAATTATTCTTTTTAAAATATTAATATATGTCAAGAAAATTTAAGAATTTGATTTTCTATAATTTATACAAATCTTAGAATTTGGAATTTTTTATTTATAGGTTGAATTAGTATCGAGTTGAGTATAAGCTATCAAGAACATTGAGAAGATTCTTCAAAGATTGAGGTTTACAAGTGAGTAATTTTACATTCTAAATTTCAATACTATTTTCTGCCTCTAAATCTTATGCATTTAAAGGTTCTATTTATGTTTCTTTCCTTCATGATTTTATTAATTAGTTATCTACCATAGATTTATCTGTCATATTATTAAGCATGTGACATACAGTAGTCTTATTTGAAATATGCATATGCAATAGGTTCCCTAATAAGATACTAAATCATTATAACATATCATATACTTCATTTGATGTCATGTAGTGATTGGTAAACAAACTTTAGGTCATTTAGAAAAGCCATACATATTATGATGAATATCAATAAAAATATTTATCTAAAGATATACTTCTTGTGCATGATGAAAAGAGTTCACCTCATTATGTTGTTGGTTGGGGATGCAATGTACTTGCGTGGGTAGATGACCGTCCTTCCATCTCAGATAATAGTGAAAATTAAACTCACGCTCTACTGTGCCGATAGGGATGTATCAGCTAGATGTGAGGTGAATCCTTTCCACCTTAGACAATAGTAGACTTGTCTATGCCCTGCTGTATCAATCATGGGTGAGTTAAGTTATGCCTAGATAGTGTTCCTAAGATGGATGTATAAAGTAAAATATCAAGTTATTAATATTTGAAAGTCTAGATAATGAATTGTGCAATAGGAGCTAATGTTTTTAGAGTTATGTGTTTTAAATATTTGTTTAGAGGATATCCATGATCATAGGTGAGTTAGACCTTCATATGGATTTTTTTTTATAAGTTTAGCATGCATATTATTTTTTTCATTGAGAATTGTAATTATTCCATTGAGTTTGAAAACTCATATGTTGTTATCTAATAATCTTAGGTTTAAATGAGTGAACGAAGGGAAAACATATACTGTAGGTGGGATAGCAACAGTCGAAGATAATTTTAGAAAAAAAATTTATACTACTTTAGATTGGCTCTTTCATTACTTTTGGATTTAGATTATTAGAATTTTGAAAATGTAAATCTTAATTTTCATTGTCCAATTATCTGTTCCTGTCTTGAAAATTTCAATCCCTGGGCCGGTTTGTGACATAACTCATCTTAAAGAAAAATTGCTATCAAATTAGATACTTTAAACTCTTCTTTTAATGATGCACAATTAATAACCTAAATGTGACAAAAAAAAAATAATCAGCATAGTTTGCAAGGAAATAAATTCAAAAGGTGAAATCTATTGAATATGACATAAGCGACGAGATATAGGGGTTAAGTATGATCAATGAAACATGCACAAGTAATAATACAACTTTATTTCATACTATCTATATTATATCAAGATGATTTGAACATATATGATAAATATTATTAAATGTTGATGCAATTTATTGGTGATTACTATGCAAAAAGAATTTATAAGAAAGCATGTATAAATTAACAACTATTTTATAAAATAGTAATTGTTTATATGTATTCGTACTATATTTGCATATTACAAATAACTTATAGTCATTTATTATTATATCTTTAATACATAGCCATTCTTGTGATTCTTTGAGCAATAAAAGAGTTTTTATCTTCCTAATAGAGTCTAATGACCCTTAAGAGAGTAGAGTTGTCACTTCTTGGAGCTGTGTGCCAGACTAAGGCATATTTTTTTCATTCCAATCAACGATGCACAAATATCATAAGAATTAATGCTTCAACTAACATTAAGAAGCTAATTGTACATCACTTCATATTAATATAAGCACATGAAACACAATGAATAAATAAATTATATTTCATAATATACATTAAAACATATAAGCCAATAATAATGTCATGAAGAAAGCCCCTAGTAAGGAAGAGTATGTTTTCCATTATGATCAAAGAGGCACCTACTCTAGAAAGATTGCAGACACTCAATCATATTGATTATGACTTTGATATTACTCACTTCAACATATGATGCTTCACAATGCCTATATTTGATAAAATCTAGATCAACTTTACATTCAATACCTTTATACCTTGCACATCAAAAAGTCAAATAATCAAAATAATTAATTTAAGTATATTCTTCTAATGATTGATTCTTGAGGATTTTCCCTTAACACATATGTACATATAAATATTATAATTAAATAAAAAATCATCTATGAATTTATTCATCTATGTTAATCTCTTTATTAATCCTTATCTTAGAATGCTCAAACAATTACGTTAAATTACTTATAAAATGTAAGGTAATCCATTCAAACTCTTATTATCAATGCACAACCTTATACTTCTTGCAATTAAAATGATAATCATAAGTTATTATCTACTATATAACATGACGATAAAATATTCTTATTATTAGTTTCATTAGTCTTTATAGCATACAATATTGTTTATTTAAGAGTGAAATCATAATATTGTGAAATCATATGATATTATAAATCATGGGTTATAGTGAAATTATAATATAAAATTTCACAACCCTAGACTCAATTCCTAATATCTGAAGTTTGCTGATGTGATCAATCCAAATAAAGCCTCTTTTAAAAATCTTGTTTAAAGATTACATATGATAGTTTTGACTTCAACATCTCAAATGCCTAGTTGTTTAGCAATATAAATTTAATTTTAAGTTTATTAAATTACTCATTAATCAACATTGGTAAATGCTAGAGTTGGAGTTTAACCACCATCTTAATTTTGCTTTCAAAGTAACTTAACTACTTGAATTCCTACCAATAAAACATAACGATATTAGCATAAATAAATCTAGGGATTAAAGTTTATTTAGTTGCTTTTAGTAAGTAGAATAAGATAAGTTTTACTGCAAGCTTACAAATAGCAATCCTTTGATCTCACTCTGTAGAAGAACTCCCATAACCATACTTGAGCTATTAGCATTTTTCTCAATCCTTACTCTATCTGTGTTGTATGTGCCTTATCTCTCATGTTATTGATCTTATTCTACCTTTCCTCTTGATCGCTTGCTCCTCTCAAACTCATGCTCTTACTCTTGCCTTTTCTCACTTTCTGCCTCTCACTGACCCGACCTTCGCTCTTTCAGTCTATTGCTCTTGATCGGCATGATATTTTTTCTAGCACAAAGCAAGTATAAAGTTGAACCAAATGAACCCTATATTCTCCTAGGAGAATCCTACTTTGGTGATGTTGATAGTTACTTTGATATTGATTGTTACATACATGTTGATAGTCTTAGCTATCCATGTAAGCATGTTGAAATACTTGACTTTGGAATTTCTTCTTTTTTTTTCTTGTTTTTTTTGGGGTGAGCTTCAAGCTGTCTTTACATTTACTTATTTGCTGCTTTGGAAAGATGATTATATTTCTCAAGTCATTCTGAATACCTCATTATTGGTTGTGCAACTATTTTTACTTCGATCCTTGATGTAGTTTTTATTGAGAATCATTTCTTATATGGTTTATTTCATTTTTATCTTCTTACTTTTACAAAGATTTTCGTATTAATTTAAATGATTCTGTCCATTGCATACAAATTAGGGCCATTTAGCCATTGCATTTTAAGGTATGAGCTGCATTATTGTTCGGTGCCTGTGCCTTTTACCAGTTACAACAAGTTGCTGAGACCTTCAACTAATGTAGATTTTTTTGGTTGACTTTGTTGTGCTGTTTTTAGATTACTTCTAATGAAAATTTACTCTCTTTGGTTAAACAATGTATCCTGCTCGATGTTGTTGTATCAATTGAATAATATTTTTGATTAAATTGGTTTAATTAGTGAACTTATATAGAAATTTACATACATCCCTATAGTAACATTATTGTTGTTCAAGCAGGCGCTAAAAAATTTTAATATGGCACAAAGTGTGGCTGCAAGGATCGATGAAGCAAAACTTTGGCTTAAGGATCAATATTCTCTGGAAAGAACTGGGCCTCAACGAGAAAACTTCCATAGAAACCAGCTAAGACTTGAATTCATGGGAGATAACAACCTTCCTATTTGGCTTGCTGCACAAAGAGCAGCCCCTCGATATGAAGGGTTTTTATCAATTGTCGGACCACGGAGAAGATTAATGAAGAAGCTTCTTACTTGGGTTGGATTGGTTCCTTCAACGCCAGAAGAATTGGTTGATTTTGATAGACGTGGCCAATCTTCAAAGTCAGATTCGAGGTTGGTGCTCGTGAAACCAATGTAGTTTTATTGCGTGTATTTCAAGGAATAACCTTGCTTTATCTAGTCATTTAGCTGCTTATGTTTTGATATAATATACTGATTTGATAGTGAAACATATTTTCTTATGATCTTATTTTAAAGTTTATGGATTGCTCATCCTTTATATTCTCTCTTTTTTTTTCACATTTTGATATTACTTGGGGTGGATGGATACTGAATAAAGTTTGTGTGGACATACCTTAATTATTTTCTAAATAAACCTAACTTGAACTTTACGTTCTATTGTGTATCATGGCCATATCTAGTTTATTTTCTGGGCATTAAAAGAGAAAATGATTGTTGTGAACCACAGCCAAGATTTCTTGTCACAATTGGTTTTGTGAATCCCTACCATCAATTTGTCATGTTTCATAGCATTGGTACCTGTTATATGAGTAATGTAGTTCATGCAATTTTTTTTGGTAAGCTTTGTTTTAACTTTTATTGGATTATGCTTGGGACATATGTTCTGATATACTTGATTTTCGATACCTGCTTAGACATGTTTATTATGATGATGAAGATATCTATATGGCATAATCTTAAAGTTTTCATTTCCTTAAATAATATCTTGACAAAAGCATATATAGTTCAAGTCAATTTCCCAAAACTTGATGCAAGCATGAGCGATCCTAAATTCAGAAAATTTGAAGTAAATTTTTGTTGTTATTTTAAGACATTTGAGGATTCCTACATCATCTATTTATTTTTAAGCATATAATACTTTTTCTGTATTTACAATACAACATATCATTAAGTTAAACATATTTATTAAAGAAATTTATAATTAAGAATTTACAAGCAGTAAATATGAATTATATGATGAAGATTTTTTTTTTAGAAGACTGAGAGCAGTGTCTAATGTTGTCTCAAGTTAGTTATACTAAAACACATGTTGAGTGAGTTTAGGATGTGGGGGAGGGGAGGGGGATGTGCCTGGCTCTCTTAAGAAATTTTTTGTTACTTTAGATCAAATTTTTAGAACTTAGATTATATTGTAGATAATACACTCCCCATAGATTTCGTCCTTATTTTACAAGGAATTTAAGATCTTGTTTCAAATTTGTAGTGTAAAAATCATAAAATTTCAAAAATGTAAGACCAAAGTTCCTCCTAAAAATTATACCCCAATTTTCACATTACCCAAAAATGATCAAATATACATGTATAAATTATTTTTTTATTTTTTTATTTTGATATATAGAAGTATATATAAATATTTAAGTAATAATAATTTATTAATTAAAAATTCTAAGAATATTCAATAAACTTATCCTTAAATTCTCTTATATGTGAATTGCCGGAGGTGGATGGATAAGTATGGGTTTTGGTATAGAAACAAAGGAGAGAAAAGAAGAAGGAAGAAAAAGGAGGTGGAACAAAGAGAAGGAAGAAGAAAAAGAGGAGAGAAGAGGAGGAGAAGAAATGAAGAAAAAAAGGAAAAGAGGAAAATTAGGAATTGACGTATGAAGTTTGATTCTTCAATTTTTTTTCACAAATTAAGTTAGATTTGAAAATAAATTCTTGTTTTTCAGCTCTTCCCTTTAGATCAAAGTTGATTTCGAGCTGATAAGCATTAAGGTCTATATGAGACAGATTAACTGAGGTTAGATTGAGCTACTTGAGTTAGACATTAAGAATATAGTTTAAAATGAGAATTTATTTATTATTAATTGTTAATAAAAGAAGAAGTTTTAGGATGATTGATTTTAGGAGATTGACAATCAGTTGGATAAGATATGCAACTTTTAATTCATGAAGTGAATATTCTTTAATCTATTTGTATTTGCATTCAAAGGTTGATTATACTTATGTGTGAAACACATTAGAATTTTTTCATATTGTAGGATGTATAGTTACAACTTACTATTCATATATAAATGATCACACATAAATTTTGATAATATGAGCTTACAATTAAATGTGATTAAATGAATTTTTTGTCAGTTGGTAAGAGTGTGCACTAGTTGGTTTAAACTGAAAAATCTAACCAAACTAACATTATTTGATTGTTTTGGTTTGGTTTGCAAACTCACCGTTCGATTTTCGGTTATAAATACAAAGCTATTTGATTTGATTTTATGAAAAAAAATGATTAAATTGAATAAATCATAATAGTTAAGAAATTGAATATAAGTATGTAATTTATATTATAAAAATGAAGCTTTTTGTGTAAATGAATAATATATAATTGTATAAAAAATTTTTAACATTTCAAATTTATTTGATTATGTTTTAATTAATTATTTCATTAAAAAATAGATTTTTTTTATATGTTATTTTGTTTAACCAAAAACTGAATCGAATAAACTGAAATATAGTTTAATTCTATACATTGTTTGGACGGTTTGGTTTATTCGGTTTAACAAACAGTAAGCCGAATTGATCGAATGCACACCCCTATTATTTGGTGACAATTTAAAAAGATAGTATTTGATATATGAAAATTTTCAATATATATATATATATATATATATATATATATATATATATATATATATATATATATATATATAGTTGATCAATATATTTAAAAAAATGAAGTAAAGTTCAATGATGAAAATATGTTTAAGCTTGAGAAATGTCATATTATGGGAAGATAGGTTATGGCTTGAGAAATTTTCATATTGTAGTATGCATAGTTACAGCTTAATATTCATATGTAAGTGATCACACATAAATTTTGATATTATGATATTACAATTAAATATGTTATGATTATATGAATATTTTGCTAGTTGGTGATATATAAAAATTGTTCACATATATACAGTTGATCAACATATTTTAAAAATAAAGTAAATGTTTAATTAATTGTTCAATGATGAAAATATTTTAAGCTTGAGAAATGCAATATTATGAGAAGATAGGTTGACAATCATATGTTTATAATATATGTACAGGTAGGACAAAAGAGTCTCTTTTGGATGCAAAAAGGTCTTCAATGTGGTTCAATAGTGATAGTATCGAGTTTTTCCTTGATTCTATTGAACTTTATGATGTATGTTATGTGATGTGCATCTATACCTTACCATTTTATGATGACCAATAAATTTAGATAACTATATATTATACATTCGAAGGCAAAAGTGAAAAAATAATATGATGGAAATAAGTAAGCAAATGAATTATTTGATGTAAGTTAATTAATATGTAAGTATGTATACCTTGACTGACAAAATATACTGAGAAAATTTTCATATTACATTCTGATACTATTATTTTACATTCGCAAATTAATGTTAAATCTTGTGCCACCAAATTAATGTTCAATGTTATGATAATGTGTTGGTCAAAAATACTCAATTTTATGATTATGTCCAATCATGACTAGCATACATATTGTTTTATGATTTTTGCTTATTTGAATTTTGTATTAGAGTTGATTACCTTGTTAAGTCTCATAACTCACTAGATAGCTACTCTAATTTTTTTCAGGGAAAAAAAAGATAAGGTTGAAACTAAAAATCATGTTAAATTTTATTATCATGTTTGATAGATAGTTGATATAAGATATGAATGGTACTAAGATATGTATTAAATAAAGTTTGATGTTTTATATGAATCTTGAATTTATTAGTTGCTTTGTAGATATATAAATGAAATAATATTGGATTACTTCCACTGGCTTATATCTATTGATTCTATGTAGATTGTATGAAATATTATATGTTATTTCAGATGCATCATGTGATTGATTTTATCCCCTACTTGATTTTAGTGAGGGGATATTAAAATGGGTGTTGGAGATAGATTAAATTAGCTGATCGTACCCGCCTCTATTTACGTTACGAGTTGATTTTAAGAAGCAATTGTAAGGCGTGGCAGGTGCTGTCACTTAAGTTGCATTGGCCTCTTAGTTTCTAAGAAATTTCTAAAAGCATTGGGAAGAAATACTTGAAGCAAAATAGTTCTAATGATGAGTGCATTGTTTAGGTACTTCAACTCTTGGTTGTTTGTGTTTCTATCACTTCCACATGATTCTTTTGAGACATTTTTGAATTTTAATTTGTTAAGGTTGGTGTTTGGTTAAAAATATAAATATACAGGGAGTGAGAAGAAACCTTTTCAGCTGTTAAGGTATTTTTAGGTTTTCCTTAAACTTTGTGAACGATTTTATTGTCAAGGTTGCATATCATTGGCTTGATCCATGTTAGATTGGTTGTTTCCTTATGTATCCATCTGTAATACTATAACATTCCATTAATATGATTTTAGATGTGTCAAAATGCATCTTCTTGTTTGTTTGAACGTTGTTGAATTGATTGCATTAGCATGTGCTGCAGTTGTGGAGAAGCTCAATTTTGGATTGCTCTATAGTCTTCTCTTTTCTTTAGTTTATAAGAAGCCATTAGTTGGGATTATACTGCTTGGAACTCATTCATTTACTAAGTTTTCCATTCATCTGTACATGCAGATTTGAATTGAGAAGTAGTTAGACTGTATTTATGACATGAAATGTTCTATCCTTTTTGTACTTCATCTAAGTTTTTAGAAGAAAGCTTCGTCCACAATTTTGTATTTTCAACAAGAATCATATTTATAGGCTTTCTTTTGGTCATAAGCATGCTGGCAAACTAAAATGATGCCTTACGAATTCAGTTATATTAACGTGCTTCATTTTTTTTTTTTTAATTCATGCAACCATTTATACAGAGTAATTGTTTGTCTCTTTAGGCCAAACTTCTTACGAAGAATTACTCTCAGCAACTTATGGGAACCTGCTTCAAAAGAGACTTGTGGAAACAATGTTTGGAAAATGTTGAGGACTGCTGTGTCAGTCTTGTTTTCAAGATCAATTCTTCAGGTATTAATCATTTGCTTTTTACATTTCATTGAAAATGGTTTCATTGATTGTAAAGTATTGTTTGTATCTTTGCTTTAGGGAATTAACACTAACTACATGTTATTTTATAAGCTTCAACAATTTGTTTTTAATTTCATAGCCTTCATACAAAATGCTTTAATTGCTTGGTGCTGTGTTGTATCTACATGCTCGTCTCCAAAGCATACTTGGAAAATTTTTTTAACTTTTAAGTTAAATAAGTAGTTGGATATTGTTGCTTTGTATTTTTACAACGGATATTTAACTTTCAAGTATAGTTATAAATCAGGAGCCTGCTTTTGAAGAATTAATTCTGCTTTATACTGATGAGCTAAGTCAAACGGAAGATACGGATGGTGTTTTACCATTGCATTTGAAAATCTATGAGAGAATACCTATTCCAGATCTCCCGGTAACTACATGGGCATTCAATCATTATTATTCTCTGAAAGATTTTTTTTCCTATTATCTTTTGATAGAAAATAGCATTATTAATGTAGAGACATTTCATATACAGGTCATTTTCCCTCACAAGAAGCTGTCATTCAGGATTCTAGATACTGTATGTTATTTCATTACTTTGCTACTTTTTTTATTAGTTATTTTTTTTCTTTATAAATCTACCTTAAGAGATTATTAATGATGGTTTTATTTGTGTTCTTTACTAGTGACAATGATATAACACGTCATTAAGAAAATCAAAATAAAAGTCCCAAGTACAAAAGCTAATGCTAAAGTTTAAAAAAGAGATCAAAGAGCAAGCCTAACTTCAAGAGCCTAATCTAAGCCCCAATAAAGGGCCCATATTCTATAACATTTTAAATGTATTTTTAATTTTGATATTTTAATATTTTAATTTCTTATCTAAAAGCTTGTATGGTTGGCCTTGATATGAAGGAAATATTAAAAATGAGTGGTTGAAACACTCCATAAAGGATCCAAGGAGAAGACGTGAAAAATAAGATTTCCATCTTCAAATCTAACTTAATTTGTGAAAGAAATATGAAAAATCTGATTTCTTATTCCGATTCATGATTTTTTTTTCTTTATTTACTCCTTTTTTTTTTCTTCTTCTTCTTCTACAGGTACGTTTGGATGTAGCAAGCATATTAGGTTTATTGGCATTCTTTCTGAATTACAAATTTGAAGACATCCTCTCTTCTCCGTAAGTACTGATTATGAGCATAAGGAACTTGGTATGCATTATTTATGTGGACATTTGTTACTTGCAAAGATGCTCTTAGTTTCCTTTTTCTTTTCATTAGGAAGGGAGAGATATAGGGCAATTATTGAAGTTCACTGAAGATGTTATGTAAACCTTTATTTATAAAACATGAACTCCTTGTCTTTCTATTTGCAACCTCCCAGCAATCACATTCCTGTATTCTAGCTCTTGAAGACCATATTACGTGCCCACAAACAAAACTAAGTGATAGTATCAGTTTAACTAACTATTTATGCCCTTCAAGTAGGTTTAAATATATATTCAAAAGAAAAAGTTTGAAATAACTTAGAAAGATTAATATAAAGGATACCTATTTAAGAAAAAAGTATTTATTGTAGGAGATTTAAATGGACATATTGATAGAGTGGTAGAAGATTTTAAAAGCATTCATGATGGCTGTGGGTTTAGAGTGACTAATGAAAAAGGTGAGTTCATATTGGATTTTGCTTTAGCTTATGATTTTGTAATTGTTAATACTTTATTTTAGAAAAAAAGATAAACATATTATCACTTTTAAGAATGAACCCAATAAGACAGGTTCATTATTTTTTTATAAAAAAATAGATCGTTTAGATTATAAAGATTGTAAGATCATTTTGGGTGAAAATATAAGCACTCATCATCGACTATTGATTTTGAATTTTATGATGAAGAGTTGGAAGATGAAAAATAAATTGAAATATTGACTTAAGATAAGATGGGAGTGCTTAAAAAATAAAAATGTTTTAAACAGCAAAATATAACAGCTTTAGAATTTTGGGATGTTCATGAGGAAATTAATGTTATGTGAGAAAAAGTAGTTTGTGAGATTAAAAGGTTGCAAAAATTTTATTGGAAAGTCAAAAGGGCAAGCTCCTTTTAATAAAAATAGTTGATAGTAGAGTTAAAATATGCAAAAAAGATGAAATAAATAAGAAGTTTTATTATAAAAATTAGTTTAAATGTAAAAGCTCAGAGAATTGGGAAAGAAGAGTGGTTCATAAGGATTCTATGAAAATAATATGTGATCCAAAGAATTCCGCATTTAGTGATTATATAATAGATTGAATACTAAAAAGGTCGAAAGATGTATATATAAGTTAGTCAAGCAAAGAAATAAGAGAAGTAAAAAATTTAAGTAAAGTAAAGTGCATTAAAAATGAAGATCAAAAGATATTTTTTATAAGAGTTTAATTAACATAGGTGGATAAGATATTTTCATAAATTTTTTAATGATGGTTGTATGAATTTGATTGACTTTGAGAACTTTAGTATACAAAATGAAAATAGTAAATTTTGTTTTTATCATCGTATTTATAAAATTGAAATTGAAGAGATTTTAAAGAAAATGAAATGTGGAAAAGTAGTAGGACCTGATAATTGTCCCATAGAGGTATAAAAATACTTAGGAGATTAAAGAATTTTTTAACTTACTATCATTTTAATATTATTTTAAAGACTAAAAGGATGTCATATGAAATGAGAAAGAGTTTGTTGGTTCCTATTTTTAAGAATAAAGGCGATGCATAAGAGTGTGCAAATTATAAAAGAATTAAATTAATGTGTTATACATTAAAATTAGAGGAGAGAGTAATTAAGCATAGTTTACAGAGTGATACAAAAGTTTCTCAAAACCTGTTTTGTTTCATGTCGAGTGAGTCTATTGTGGATGCTATACATTTGCTGAGGTTTGATGGAGAAATATAGAATTTACATAAGATATTTGTTAATTGAGAGAAAGCATATGATAAAGTGCCAAGAGAAGTTCTTTGGAGAGTTCTAACCAAAAAAAAGTGTTAATATTGCTTATATTCAACTCATTAAGGATATATATACTAGAGATGTTTCTTGTGTTCAAACACAAGGAGGATTGATCAAGTATTTTCCTATTTTAGTTGGATTACATCAAGGATAAATATTAAGCCCATATCTTTTTTGTTGTAGTTATAGATGTTCTTACTAGACATTTACAGGAGGATGTACCTTGGTGTATGTTTTTTGCTTATGATATTCTTCTTGTTGATAAGGTTATAGAGGGAGTTCAAGAGAAACTTGATTTATGGGAGTCAATCTTAGAAATTAAAGGCTTTCGTTCAGTAGATTTAAATTTAAATATACAAGTTTAATTTTAGTTGTAAAAGATCTAGTGGTGGGGTTGTGACATTGGGTGATCAAGTGATTAAAATGAGTGAACATTTTAAATATCTCGGGTTGATTGTTCAAAATGATGATGAATTAAATGAGATAATATTAGTAGAATTCAAGTTGGATGGTTGAAGTAGAGGGATGCATCGGTCTTGTTGTGTGATAGAAAAATACTTCTTATACTTAGAGAAAATTTTATAACATGGTGGTGAGACGTACAATGCTTTATGGCGCAGAATGTTGGCTAGTAAGAGAGAACCATAAAATTAAGTGTTGTAGAGATGATGATGCTTAAGTGGATGAGTGGCTTTACACTTAGAGACAAAATGCAAAATGAATATAGGTTAGAGTAGCTCTAGTGGCATATTAGGTTAGAGTGTCGACTAAGATGGTTTGGTCACATAAAACATCAGTTGTCTGATGACCTAGTTAGGAAAGTAGATGTATTAGATTTGACATATGTTAAGAAAGTTAAAGGTAGATCTAAAAGACTTGGTTAGGAAGTATAATAAATGGCCTTATTTTATTAGAATTAAATGAGAATTTAACACCTAATAGAGCACAATGGAGAAGAAGGATTCATGTGGCCAATCCCTCGTAATGGGATGAAGGCTTGTTGTTGTTGTTATTGTTGTAGGCTTTTGTAAAAATTAAACAACCTTGAGATGATAAATTTGGCCATGTAGAGGAATACATAATCAAAATTTACACCCCGTGATGACCCCTACCCTTATACTGGGTCATCAAGATATAGACAGATGACTGATTGGACAGATTCCACCAACACGTTCCAACCTGTGCTACTGCGGAACGAGCAAGTGAAATTTGTATCTAATCAAATCATCACAAATATTTACAATTCATATACTACTTAACTTAATTCATATCACAATTACTGGAAGCATGAAATATTTATGTTTGTAAATAAATACGAAAGAACAAAAGCATCATAAAATTTTGACGTAAAAAAAAACCTTTAAGCTTCCCAAAACTATAATTCAACAAAACAGACTAAATTTACCCATGCCTTTTCAAAATTATCAACAGAAGATCATAAGCAAAGTTTTCATGAGACAGAATGCTAAAGTAGTTCTCAAGAAGACAAGAGTGAACAATCGTATGTATAATGTAAATTTACAAAGTAAACCGGCCGCAGAATGTAACAATGAATCAACAATATGTCAGGTGCCGCAGAACGTAACAATATAACGAACAATACTGCTCATCTATCAATGTCAAAGAGCGTGATTTTCATTAAAATCATTTCGCTTCTATATCAAATCATTTTCTAAAATGTCATTTATAATTGATGTTTGACTTCATAACAAAAGTTGTCACCCTACCCGGCCTAAAGTCGCGTGTAAGGGCGGAACCATACTACTTACCTAATGACTCGACACAATTGGACGTTCTAACGGCTCCAACCTCAAAATGTCGAGGGATACTAAGATCCCTAATCACTCATCTCGTAACTTTTGCCTATCTCGCAGATTTCTATAACATAGCCTTCCTATCACAATTTTCGACATTTCGCTTATCACATTATCGATTTAACAACATGTTTTAAAACATTTTATATGCCCAATGAAATTATATCAACTACCTTATAATCATCAGAATCGAATCTATGCAGGTCAAGTAATAAGATTTCAGATTTGATTCAATACGACAAAAAATATCTATATCATTCATACAATTTATACAAGTGGTAAAGATACATGTGAATAAACCGAATTTAAATTAAGAATTATGTCTCACCTCGCTATACTACGTGTCTTCGATTCCTTCTCGAGTACACAACCTATAATGAAATAACTCTTCTAAATACTTCTAATACATGAAACTCATAATTAACACGGTAGTATTACCAGCTTAAATTGTAATCTACTAACGCCAATATTAATTATCTGCTTCAATCAACAAACTAAAATTAACAAACAATGTCAATCCTAAACCCCCGTTTTAATACACAATAATTCTGCAACTCACCTAGCCAAAATAGGGAACTCCCAATCACGATTTCAACACTCAAGGGGCGAAAAAAAGGATAGGGAAAGAAAATTAACAACTTACAAAATTCCCTTAAGTTTCCCCGATCGGCCAGGAACAGGAAATCTCGAACCGAGCCAATCGGTTCACAGGATTTCCGACCCGAGCTTTTACGGATTTCCAACCGTGACTTACAGGTGCGGCGCTTCCAGCGACGAAGGCACACGGCTTCCATCGAGCGGCCCAAAGCGCGACGCTTGAACGCGCAGCTCGCGCACGGAGGCGACAATTAACCGGTCGACGGCGGCGAGCTGGTTCGTGGCGCAGTCACGGAGTGGTCCGTCGGCCGATGCCGGTGAAGGGAAAGGAGGAGACGAACTCGACCGCGGAAGGACCGAGGGCGCCATGGAAGGAAATGAAATAGAAGTCGGGAGAGATCCAACCATACACGCCGAATGGCTTTAATCCCTGATGCTTAGTGCTACAATGCTACAAGAACTAATAAAATTAATTAGAATTAGAAATATAATTGATATTACAATTTCCCTCTTAAAAAAAAAAATTTCGCCCCTCAAATTTCTTCAATCATTCAAACAGAAGGGAAACTTCATTTCTTGTTCAACCTCCCAAGTAGCTTCTTTGATTGGTCTCAGGCTTCCATTTAATTTTAACATAGAAATTTGTCTATTTCACAATCTCTTTCACATCAAATTCCTAAAATCTTTTCCGCCCAATGCATAAGTCAAATCTGGTTGTATTTCAAACTTGTATATGGAATCTTCGCTCGGATCCATTTTCTCAACATTGAAATGTGAAAGACAGTTGTGAAATGTCGATTCAATGGGTAAAGGCAAGTCACGTAAGCCATATTGTCCTTTCAATAATTTCAAAAGGTCATGTACTCAGGGATCGATTTACCCATGACCAAATCTGTAATTCCTTTTCATGGGTTTGACTTTCAGAATACAAATTCTCGACTTGAAATTCTATTTCGGTGCTTTAAGTAATATTTATGGATCGGCGACTTCAATCTCTCATTGTCGATTTTCTCGTGCGATCGACTGGACTGTTTTGTCTTTCTCACCGACCCCTTCGATGGAGTTCTACACTTTCGACCATATATAATGTCATATCGAATCTTAGATTGATAAATTATTATTGTAAGCTTCGATCGTAGGAATATGATATTCTACTTCAAAATCTAAAACACATGTCTCGACAAATCTTGGGACTTGAATTGTTCTTTCGATTGTCCATCGGTCTGCGGATGAAAAAGAAGTGTAGCGTATTGCCCAAACCTCTTTGAATTTCTTTCCATAATCACGGAAGTAAATCTCTGTCTGTCGAGCGATCACTTTTAGTCATGAAGTCACAATTCTTTTCTTTAACATATAATCAGACAATTTATCGGAGATCATGCGTTTCATGGGTAAGAAATGGTGACTTGTCGATCATCAACGGATCTTATCACGGCCGATCAGGAAATCCATAACAAAATCCATTCTGATTTCTTCCCTTTCGTATAGGTAATGGCGTAACAATCCGCGGGTCTTTGATGCCGAACTTTACAATCGACGACAGCGTTTAGAGGCATATTATGTTTTTTCTTCATACGACCAAAATCTTTGCTTTTAAATCTTTATACATTTTTGAACTACGGATGAATAGTATATCACTTTGATGGCCTCTGTAAAATTTCTTGTCTGATTTATCACGGTACGCATTGTAGATTCTTAGAATAATACCTGCATCTACTGTAAAATTACTTTTGGTATGATTTGTTCGATGAATTCGATATCCATGATCAGGTTTAAATGCGTTTGATTATCGAATAAAGTTGATTCTTTGTCGATTGATATAAATGCCGGCGTGAATCTTTAACTTACTTGTGCCTCCCAATTCTCGACTCGACTTTTGAGTAATAATCCGTGGCATTTCCGGACTTGCGAATGCATCGATAGCATTAAACTTTGCGCGGATCTTAATATTTAAATCATAATCTTTAATAAACTTCAAGCCATCTTTTTTTAGATTTAATTCTTTTTGTGTAAAGATATATTTAAGACTCTGATGATCAGTAAAATTTAGCATTTCCTCCATAGTAATGTCTCCAAATTTTAAGAGCAAAAATCACTAATTAAATCATGCGCGGGATAATTTCTTTCGTGAGGTTTTAATTGTCTCGGCGTAAGCGATTACTTTACGTTACGCATTAAAGACCGGCCTTTTAAAGATCATTCTAAATATTTGGAATCCCGATTTAATGGAATAAAAAGCGCGGGGATTGAATCTTTCTTGAAAACTTCTGCTCACATTCACCGTTGGAATTTGATATCCTTTCTCGATAAATTAGATAGGCGTTCTGATATGAAAATCTCTTGACTTCGTAATAACTAAGCGCAGAAAACTAGAACTTCTTTAACGTTAGTGCGGGTTCTAAAATTCTTTTCTTTTGAGGATCAATGGCTTCATGCCGATAATGTGACTGAAATCTGACGTTATCGAAATTCACATTTTGAAAATTTGGCGTATAATTGATTTTGTCTTAATAATTAAAAGCAATCGCCGGATGATTTGCGTATTCTTCGGTTTAGAATAAATCGATATCATCGATAAAGATGATATATGGTCCAGAGGGCTTGAAAACCGCGATTCATTAGGTCATAAAGGCTGCGGGATTAGTTAAACCAAATGGCATAAGAAATTCATAATGTCACGGTTCCAAAATTTGTTTTAAAAATATCGGTATCTTTAACTTTAACGATGATATCAGGATCTCAATCGATTCGGAAAATCTGGTGACTCCTGATCAAATAAATCATCGATCCGGTAGTGGATCTTGTTCTTGATTGTCACTTTATTTAACTCCACATGTCAACACAATGCATGGGCATCCTTTTCTTAACAAATATCTTGGTGCACTCCGCGGTGAGTTCTTTGGTAGAATAAATCCTTTGTCAGTCGATTCACGCTGTGACACTTTAGTCTGCAATTCTTTAGGAGTCGTTAAGGAGATTTATGTATAGAAGTTGTCCGGGTTGTACATCAATCCTCCTTACCGTGTTGGTGGCGAGCAGTAATTCCTCAGGAAACACATAGGAAATTAGAAGCAATGGAATGTTTTTGGTTCAAACTCCTTATTAACACGTCCCAATTTGGTAGAAATACAATTTCGCTTCTTAAATATTTACTCAACTTGCCTAATCGAAGAAAGACATTCTTATCACGAGAAAAATAAAATGATTTTTCAGGCGTACAAAATTTCACTCTCCTCTTCGGCGTTCAATTGTTGCAAAATATTTGATCAATCATCCTACAGTAACGTCAAAATGTCGATTGGTAAGATAATTAGTTACGTAGGAAAGTGTTTATCTTGAATGTTAATGTCTCGACAATAGCGTTCTTTGTATTATATCATAGGAAGGCATTCTGCATCAATCTGGGTGAAATAAATAGTATCGGTAGTAAGCGGTGGAAAAGGAATCGAAATGAATGAATCTGAAAGCAAAGCGAGCAAATGATCGAAATTTTAAGCATACGACACCTTCATTTGATTCCTTCTTGCGGGTGATAGCAAAACTTCGGCTTTTCTTGGAGGGTTGGTTTTTGGTTCGAAGTTCTCCTTTTCTTGAATTGAAGGTTTCCCAAAATTGTGTGTTAGCTTCGGCTTCAAAATTTTCTTTGTTGACCCGTCACGATAATTGTATGATTTTATATCATTCTTCTCATAGCGTCGTTGCCCGATGTCCGTCGATCATCGTAACATTTTCACGATCACCGGACATTGACCAAAATGTTTTTCCACTTATCGCAAATAGGTTTCTCCGAATTTGTTTACGTCATCGAACTTAAATTTCTTCTAGGCAAATCGGCTTCTTTCAAAGCTTTTGCGTTTGCCTTTGTAAATCCATTTGTGGAAAAATTCATTTCATTTCAATTCTTAGCCTTTCACTAAGAGAACTCGATATCGAAAGTCTTGTGCCTTAATTGATCTCGGCGCCATGAAATCTATGACATTTCTCTTCGTGTCTTGATATAATGTGGGCGTATCTAGAAGAGAAGTGAACTTCGACTTCATTGCATTATAGTTTTGATCTTGAGTTAGATTGAAAAATTTGTCTTGTAAAATCGGTGATGGAGGAATAAACAATCCGATCTTTGAATTCTTCCCATTTGATCGAGTAATATGGGTATCGGGTCAAATCTTTCCTGTGTTGAGCACCACCACCTACGCCTCCTTGTCTAGTAGCGAGTCTTCTCTTACGTTTTGAGGCAAATCATCGTCAAAATTTTTCCAATTTTAAGCGACCAATCTTAATAGGATCGGCTCCGCGAATCTTTGGTGGTTTGAGCGTTTGAAATATCCTCGAATGTTGATCCCGAACCATACCGGATCGTATAGTGCAGATTTTTTCCATAGATCTTGCTTATCAACACGGGAAATCATTTGAACTACTAATTCATCGGATCTACCTTCACCACTTGCTCTAGGTTGTATTTCCTCTGTTAGAAATTATCTTGACGTAGTTGAGTGCATTTAGTGGCGATCAATCTAACCTTTCTGGCATTTCTTCGGACAAATTAATTTATAATTATAAAAAGTATTTATATGATACATATTTATTAAATATCATACATGCATGAAATTATTAAGAACATATAGATTCCTAACCCAAACTTAATCGCTATACCAGATTGATCATTCAAACTTATCCCTAAATCCAAATCATGTTTCCATTACTATTACTCATCAATCTTTTGCTCTTTCAACCTTATGCTCGATACACTTTCGTCACCCCGATACCCTTATATGTCAATCTAACAGAATAGATGACTGATTGGACAGATTCACCAACACGTTCCAACCTCTTCTGGAACGAATAAAGTAAAATTGTATCTAATCAAATCATCACAAATATTTACAATTCATATACTACTTAACTTAATTCATATCACAATTACCTAAGCATGAAATATTTATGTTTGTAAATAAATACGAACTAAAGCGCATCGAAGATTAAAATTTTGATGCACTCCAAAAAAAAAAACCTTTAAGCTTTCCCAAAACTATACAATTCAACAAAACACTAATTTCTACCCACTGCCTTTTCTCGAAATTATCAATCCAGAAGATCATAAGCTAAAGTTTTCATGAGACAAGAATGCTAAAAAAGTTTCACAAAAGACAAGAGAACAATCGTAATGCATGTAATTTACAAAACCTGTAACCGTTGCGAATGTAAATAACAATGAATCAACAATATCAGTAGGTCGCAGAATGTAATATAATAACAATACGAGTTCATATCAGATCGCGAAGAGCGTGATTTTCATTAAAATCATTTCGTTCTATATCAAATCATTTTCTAAATGTATTTATAATCAGATTTTGACTTCATAACAAAAGGGTTGTACCCTACCGGTTTAAAAGTCAGAAGGCGAACCATACTACTTACCTAATGTCTCGACACTAATTGACAATTAACGGCTCCAACCTCAAATGTCGAGTCGGGGATACTAAGATCCTCTAATCACGCCATCTCTCGTGAACTTTGCTTATTCGCAGAGATTTCTATAACATAGCCTTCCTATCACAATTTTCCGACATTTCGCTTATCACATTATCAGATTTAATACGTTTTAAAACATTTCTATACGCCCAATAAAATCATATCATTAGTGGCTTATAATCATCAGAATCGAATCATGCAGGCCGGACAAGATTGTATTTGATTCAATACGTAAATATCTATACGTATTCATACAATTTATAGTGGTAAACAATGACATATACATGTGAATAAACTGAATTTAAATTAGAATTATGTCTCACCCCTTTATCCAGTTTGATGCCTCGATTCCTTCTCGAGTACACAACCTATAATGAAATAACTCTTCTAAATACTTCTAATACATGAAACTCATAATTAACACGGTAGTATTACCAGCTTAAATTGTAATCTACTAACGCCAATATTAATTACCTGCTTCAATCAACAAACTAAAATTAACACACAATGTCAATCCTAAACCTCCGTTTTAATACACAATAATTCTGCAACTCATCTAGCAGCCAAAATAGTTCGGAACTCTCCAATCACGCATTTCAACACCAAGACTGTTGAAAGAAAAGGATGGGAAAGAAAATTAGAACTTACAAAATTCCTTAAGTCGACGAGGAAATCCGAATCGAGCCGATCGGTTTACGGATTTCCGACCCGATTTTACGGATTTCCCAACCTGGGACTTACAGTGCGCGCGTTTCCAAGCGACGGGGCAAGCATCGCCCGCCACCTGGAGGCGACACCGTGTCGACGGCGAAGCGAGCGGGCGGTTCGGCGTCGTGGTCACGGAGGCGGTCCGTCAAAGCCGATGCTGAGGGAAGGGAAAGGAGGAGACGAACTCAATCAGGAAGGAAATCAGCGAAGGACCGGGTACCATGGAAGGAAATGAAATTGGAAGTCGGAGAGATCCAACCATACACGCGGTTTAATCCGGCCGACGCTTAGCTGATCCTAATGCTGAACGACAAAATTAATTAGGCAATTAGGAAATAAGCTAATTGGATTAATTGGATATTACAAAAATAAACATGAAACTAAATTTCTGATTATATTTTTTATGTTCTTGTTTATTTTGATTATCTATTCTTTCACATGGCCCATGCTAGGTAAATATGGGTCATGAGGATATGTTCATACAGTAATTTCTCCTGGAATTGTGTTGTTGAAGCTGGTTTGGACAAGGTAGTAGATTGTAAAAGAAAAAGAAAACATGTAATTGTACATTGATCTTTTTCTTTTGCTGTATGATTCCAATTTCTGATATTTCAATGTGGCAATTCCTTCTATGATCTCCAATAATATGGGATAAATTCTTATCCAGATCTGCAGTTATGCTTGATGTAATTGCCAGCACTGCACTTATACTATACGTGAGCCGTGTGATCCTAGGTTATAAGCAGACTTGGGATAGATATCAGGTTTCATTTCCTATCCCATCAACATGTCATTATACAACTTTGTTCAATATCAACCATCCTGAAATGTTTTTTGGTATTTTTTCTATATCTCGAGTGTGTTATAGTAATTTTGCAACTCTGGAAACTTTCTATCATATTTCTTAGGAATTTTGTAATTTAACTCTATTTTTGCTCAATATTTCAATTTGGTTTTGTATTTTTGAATATCATTAGTTTTGGATCTATTGCTTTAGAAAAATTTGAGCACACAGGTCCTTTCCATTGATTTATGCATTAAATTATGTTAAGGGGTGTTAATTCCTTTACTAATTTGGTACTCCATTTATTTGAAAATAAAACAATGATCTGGTGGCGAAAGGCAATCACAGCGGCAGCTGTAACAAATGATAGTGACAACGAACATGTTAGCATGGAGACTGTATACCAGTGATGATAGTGTGATAGCAATTGGTGGCAACAACCAAGGAGGAATTGAATATGTAGCAGAAATTGCTAGGCATTGCTTGCCTACCACATTGTGTACACATTGGCAATGATCGCTTCCATCAACTGCGCCACTACCCATTCGTGAAAAACCCCAATGGTCTTGCCTAATCACCCAATGGTCTTCGTTAATATAGTTGGTTGCCCCTTCTTGCTAGTGTAGTTGAGGCCACAGTCATTTGTTGTCCTAAAAATATTGATGCTCCTATAGAACACTAGATTCAAAATCAGCTACAAGCAATGCCATTTTTGCAATTAATTTTGAGTTTCCACTTATAATTGAATGAACATATCCACAGCTATATTTGCTTTCTCCTGGTATGTCAAATTTAACTATCTTCTATGCCAGTACAATATACAAAATGAAAGAAATCTTGTGCAATCTTTTGTGATAATCCACTAAGCTTAGAAACCTCACATCAATTGGCTTTATCCGGTTGACCAATACCTTATCATTTTAAGGATCATGAAAAATCTTTAATAAGCATGCATTTAAAAAACTGAAGTACGAGGCCAAATATATGCATGCATTCCAAAACTTTGCAAAGATTAAATATAGATGTTGCATATGCTTTTTAAAGTTCTTGGATTCGGATGCTATAGCATCAATATATACTTGCAACCTGATTAGGTATAATCATGTTGATAGCATTAATAATCAACCCCTTGTGAAGTATTAGATAATTGAAATGACATCAACATAGATTCATTTTTTATTAGTTTCTTGTTGATCTCATAAAAGGTCTATTCCTTGGGTTCTATACTAACCACCTAGTTCAGTACAAGACCAAGGCACAATCCTTAAGTGGCCTTAGTCTTTAATTGACCCTATACATTCTTAGGATTGACTCCAAAACCACTTCAGAAATATTGCCTCCTTTTGTTGACCAAGTAGTTGAATAGAGTGTATGTAGGCTACAATCCAATTATCCAATTAATTGGGTCAAGCTTGACTTAGTTGATTTTGACCAAGTTACCTTACAATTACCTCAAACTAACCTCTTTAAATTAGGTCTCACAGGTTTGGGCCCTAGCCACTAGCTTAATCCCTTTGCCTTAATAGGGTTACCTATCCATAGTGAACCTTTGGGCTAGATTTACTTAGCTCAAGAAGCTCCACGTGTTACACCCTATTTGACCCCTCCTAGTCAACTTGAGATACAAAAAAGATGGACAATCTAGTCAGGCATATCTCTCACCAACAATCATCCTGATTTTTAATAATCAAAATCAAATTTGCAGAAAATTAGTCCACCTAAATCATCATAAAATCTAAATTTTCATTTTAAATCCTTGAATAGATTCATAAATAATGATACAAAAGTGTGCATATGATAATCATCAAATTGGAATATAGAACTTTAAAAGTAAATTTGTGCGTACCAAAAATCTTTAATTTATATCATACGCAATCATCGTCTATAAAACATCCAAAATTATATAACCAAAAAAAGATAGAATCGGTAACATGTCTACTACCCTACAAGACCCTTCCCCTTCTATGAAACTAAAGTTATAATATCTGATAAACTCAATGCTCAATGAGATAAATAATTGTAATGTGAGATTTAAACATACAAGAAAGAAAAATAACGAACATGATAAGTTTTGATTAATATGAGCATTAGTATTAACAAATATAACTAACTTGGTTTAACAATAATTTAAATAAAAACTTGTTTTGATATACAAGAAAATAAGTATAACATGATTATGAATATTAATTAGAGCTATTTGCAAGAAATAAATATTATGGTAAATGTCAAATTTTTTTATAACATTATGCTAAGCTATTTGTATATGAAACTATTTGTTTTACAATCATTTTTCTTTTTATACTCACATATTCATGATCTTAGAAATATCATATAAGATCACTTTTGTGGGAACGATGACGCCGATCAAGATCCCATGTCCATCCGGACGCGATCCCGCTAGAGAGAGGTAATCTAACCCGACCAAAGATCCTCGAACAATGTTACGCCGCCCAAGGTGTCCTCAGACTGGAGTTTGTCAAGGGGACAAATATAAGTCAACCTTACTAACATAGTTTTTGCCCAACCAAATACATTCTACATTTCACCAAAGAGCAAAGCCGCTGGGAACATAGGTGTGTAATTTAGTGCCATATCGCTAACCACGGCCGAGTCAGGTCAGAACCGCCATTTATGTATACATAAGAAACCACGCGACAGGACACGCCACGCCCCACGGGCTTTAGGAATATTTGATGAAGCATGTATTTATTTGACATTGCTTCTTTGTGAGCAAAGTTTTCTTAATTTGTCACCAAGAAAACACAATGGAGGGTGAATTAATTTTATTTTTTTATTTTTAGTTTTTTAATAATTAATTTCATTTATTTTATTTCCTTTTGTTATTTTCTTTGAATTTTGATCATTTCATTTATGATTGATTTGAATATATATGATCATTTATCATTAAAATCTTAATTATAATTACCTCATCATCTAATATCAATTCGATAGACCTTGTCTCTTCAGCTTTTCTGAGGATCGGCCTAAATTCATCATCTCAAAAGTATAATCCTTCAAAACCTTGTCCACTCTAAATGAGGATCGGGGACTTTTCTTTCTAAGAATTTGAATTTTGTTTATGTTAGTTGGTTCAGTCTATTATATACGAGTAGTTCTCGATATTATTAATTTGAAATTTTATAATATCAAATTTTAGTTTGTTAACGACCGGTCCAAGACCAAACCGGATTATGTAAGATTCGTTTTGTATTTGACTTAGTAATTACTCCAACACGCATATGGATATCGTTTTTGAAAATCACTACATTAAGATGTCAAGTTCAATGTCAAATTTTGATTTTGAGTTTTGTTAACACCCTATCCAAGACCAAACCCATGATGTAGATCTTTGTTTTATACAACTGCATATGTCCAATGTTTGAACATTTCAACATACATACAGAGTTCTTTTAGATGTTACATGAATGTATTGAAATGTAAGAGATTCAGGATTTCAATATGACATTTTGGTTTTGTTATACGGCCCAAGACCAACCGGGAAGTGTAGATTTGTTCTTAGATTGACATATGATTTGATATGGATTTTAGAATGACTCCAAGACCAAACCGGATTAGAAGATTCTTTTATATTTGACTTGGTATTTACAAATACATGGAATGTTGAAAAATGATTAAGATAAGAAGTTCGATGCCAAATTTTGATTTTGAGTTTTGTTAACGCGGCCCGTCAAAAGAGCAAGATGTTTCTTTTGTTTTATACCTAACTGCACGTGTCTATTGTTTGAACTTGCATACATACAAAGATTCGTTTTAAATGTGTACATTAAATCTAATTAGCGTAATTTTTTAAAGTTTAGATTGATCGATTTTTTGGGTTTTTAAGACGGAAGACCAAGAAGCATTATTTGTTCTTAGTATTGACATTATAATGCAAGAATGAATTTTGACACGGATTTTTTTGTTAATAGGAAGACCAAACCTAAGTGTAGCATTTGTTCTTTTAGAATTGTATGACATTGAAGTAGTTGAAATGTATGTTCAATTTTTGATTTTGTAATACCCATCCAAGACAAACCCATGGATAGACTCAACTGACATTTCCTGCAGAGATCTGATAATTATTTCAAGATACCATTCTCCAAATGAACTCTAGATTACATGAGGATTATTTGAGATTTTCTTCTGATCTTGAACTTGCAAAGAACGTATTCGGATGCCGATAGATTTATCTTACCATTTCTAATTAACTTAAGATTTACACATATCATTAGATTTTTTTGTTAACGGACGGGACCAAACCGGATTATGTTTTTGGATCGAATAGTTAAGCAAAAGAACATTGCTTCATAAGATCATGATTTCATTTATCTTCGTAAAAAGGATTCAAATGAATAGAGATAAAGATTTAAATATTAATCAATCATTTACTTAAGATTTTAGCATTCTCATTTGTTTTTAAATGATATACAGTCTTTATATCTTTCCATTCGCCATATGGCATAATCGGTAAAAAGAAATGAATTTGAACTTTAAAGTAATATATATTACAAGATTCAAAGAAGCCGCATGGTAAGATAATCAATTGTTATATTTGACACATTTCAACTCTTTTTTATTGAAAATTTCTCTAGCCTCCGGCCATCCCCCATATGTCGCGGAGACTGCCCACCACGCCAAGAAAGCGTGCAGGTGTCGTGAGACACCCTACCGAAGTTTATTTGCACCACGCCAAGAAAGGCGCTATGGGAGCATAATATACAGTTAGCTTTACGAATCCTTATCTCCGTGATCAGTTTACAAATTCTCCCGGCTCTCCGCGGGATGAGATGAAGCTTCCACCACGCCAAGAAAGGGCATGGTGGTGTCGAGACACCGCAAAACTTTGATAGCTAAGATTTCCCCGTTAAGATCACATATATGAAAGTATAAAGATGAAATTTAATTTAACCCTTATCTCAATCAGTTTACAAACTCCTCTCCAGTAGGGGAGAGAGTCGCCCACCACGCCAAGAAAGTGCATGTGGTGTCGTGAGACACCACTAAACTTTGATAGTAGCATTTCCTGTTAATATATCACATATGCAAGTATGCAAGAATGAAACTCATAGATAATAAGAAGGTATAATCAAATCCCTTTCTATTAATTTCGATTTCAACTTGCATATGAAAGAGGCATGACATATATATAATTCACTTCATAGAAACCAATTGAAAGTAGAAGTACGAAATTCATAGAGAACAGAAATAATATGATATTTAAGCCATACATCCTTCCTTATCAAATTTTCAAACTTCCTAAAAGAAATTTTCAGCAAGCACCACGCCTTTAGATAGCAAGCTACTTGATTTCCTAGATAAGAAGTTTAGCAAGCCTTATACTCATCCAATAACATATTAGCTGATTTCCCTTTAGATAAAATGATTTCAGCCAAGTATTTTACCCATTACAACAAATCAATTCACTTTCCATTCATAAGGATAATGAAATTCATTTTTTTTTTTTTTTTCATCATTCCACATTATTTCAACGATAACAAAGAATGCTTCAAGAAAAGAACAAAGGCTATAATGGATCTAAATGTATGGCTCCAAACAAAAGCTTTCAATCTCACATTGTGGTGATTGGTAAAAAAATCCTTCCTTATGTTGGCAATGACCAGTATTTATTCAACTTCCAATAGACCCATATAAGCTCTAATTTGCAAGCTAAGCCTTAAAGTTATCATACACAAGAAGGATAATGTTATCATGAAATTCAATAAAGTTTGCAAGAAATGAATATTCAATCTAAAGATAGCGTGCCCAAAACATCAACAAACTTCTTAAAGTCAAATTTCCCAATTCACGCCTAGCTTCACTTCCAAAGACACACAATAGATTGATTCCATCTCTTGTGTCTCAGAGGCATGCTCATGGAGAAGAAACGGAATCACAGGGAATAGAGAGAGGATTATCGCCCAAAGAACAGAGAGAATGAGCTCCTCCGTATAGGAGAAAACAAAGAAAGCAAAACCCAACATTTCACAGGGGAGGAGGAGGAAGCCTCTGGTCAGCCAAGAAGGAAGAATCGAGGGAATGGCTCTCGCCTTTAGGAGGAGAAAACAGAAAAGCAAAACCCAACATATCACACAAGAGAAACAAATCCAACCATAGAACGAGGATAAATCAAATCATTTCCTTCAAGAAAATCCCACATAGCAAAATATAACTTAAGATTGAAACTAAACAACACGGGGTTTCGGTTGGAAGAGAGTTAGGAAGGATCGAGTCCTTGTTTGCTCAGGGTTCTCAAGCTGAACCGAGAGAGCACAGATCGCCGAGGGAGCTCAGAGAGGGAGGATCGAAGGCCCAGCAGCGTGAACGGAGAGAGGAGTATCTCCCTGGGCCTCGATCAAGAACAAAGAAGAGAAATCGCCAGAGGAGAGAGACCGAGAGTCACCAGAGAGGGAAAAGAGTCGTGAGAGTGAGGTTCAGATAGAGAGAGAGGAGAGTCGAGCCGAGAGCCAGAAAGAGCGAGAGGGGAAATCGTGAAGAAAGGAGTCAACGCCCTTCCTTCCTTTAGAGCTCTGCCGTGGATAGGAGCCGCGATGAGGTGGTGGATCGAGGATTAAGTGCTTAAGACCATTATTTAATTATATTAAAATATTATGATTTTATTACTTTGACAAACCCAGCAATATGGGTGTCAATTTAAGTTGTTTGTTGGCCGAACACAATGATCGCGATCTGAGGTCGTCTGACAACGACGGCCGGCAGAAATTTAGGTTTAAATTGTGCGACGTCGCTCAAATTGCTCGACGCCGCTTTGCATTCGATCGCGAAGGCGTCGTTTGATAGTCTCGACGCTTCGGCGTGCCACATCAATTTGAATGGAGGTTTAGACGTCGTCGAGCTTCGACTTATGCGCATAATTTTATTAAAATTTGATTTTAATTATTTGATTGATCCTTAATGATTTGATACTTTCTATTTAATTAAATTTGATGCTTTTAGCATTCAAATTTTCAAATTGAATAATTTAATTGATTTCGATTGTGATTAGGGATTTAACCTCATGTCATTTATTTAATTTTAAATGACACATAGTAGGTCAACAATCCCCAACAAACATGGTGATGAGCGACGCGTGTTTGTGTTTACATAACTCATGGATCTCCAAGAGATTTTGATGTCACGCTTAAGTTTACAACTTCTTGATAATACCGATCGTGTTCTTTGATAAGTGGGTATAACTCGGGTTGGGCAAGCATTGCATTTCATCGCTTCAACAATACTGCTTGAACTGGTATTTGTTGTCATTAATCCAATGTTTGTGCTTGATGGATGATGAAGGAGATGATTTGACTTGTCATCATCAACTTGTCGAAAATTTGATGCATCTTCATATGTTTTGCTTTGGCGGACTTGTTGAAGACTTCTTCGAATTTGAAATTTATATTTTTCTCTTGTCGGCTTTGTGCTTGGTGGACTTGATGGAGTCGATGAGATGAAGCGTCCCGGTCATCTACTTTGTGGAGTTGAAGACTTCACCTCGAACTTTGGGACTTGTTTTCCTCTGTCGGCTTTTATGGACATGGAGTTGATGAGATAGAAATGTCTTGGTCACGTCTTTGTGCTTTGACGGACTTGTTGAAGATTTCATCTGACTTTGGGATTTGATTTCCTCACTTCGGCTTTGTGTGATGGACTTGATGGAGTTGATGAGATAGAAATGTCTTGGTCATGCTTTTGCTTTGTGTGGACTTGTTGAAGATTTCATCTCGAGGTTTGATATCTTGTGCCTCCTTTTACCACGGCTTCATGCCTTGGCGGTTGATGGTAAATCTATCTGGAGATTTGTCGAGCGTCTGAAATTACATACGCCAGCTTTTGCTTTTGGGCTTGTAGAAGGATAAATCGAACGACTCTCGAGCTTGTGTTGGATCAATGGCGAAGAGTCATGATCGTGCTTTGCACATGTAATGGCATCTTGATGACAAAACTCCCTTAGTTATTTAGCTTTATCTGAACATTGGGATAGCTTCTTGATCTGCTTTTTTGCTTGATTGGACTTCTTGAAGAAGAATTTCCTTTGGTCTTTGCTTTACGCTTTGATAGACTACTTGAAGGAGTTGAGATTTTACGTTTGTATTTGATTCCAAACTTTAGGTATTCAGTAGGATATCTTTGTTTGTTGTAGAATTTTGAAAGATGACCTTGACCGATAGGGATAATTTCCCGATCGGGCCACTTGAACTCACCAAGTTGGAGAGATTTGGGGATTTGGATGCTCTTGTCTTTGAACTGACGAAGTAGGAGGATCACTTCTACGGCCTTTGTGGCGTGTTGAGTAGCAGTCTGTCGGCCACGTATTTTGGCGTGTTGAATCCGACCTTATACACGAGTGTGGACTTGAGCAATTGATGAAGGATTTTATCCTCCTAGAGATGGGGATCTTACTACTGCCTTTGTGGCGTGTTGAGTAAAATCGCTGTGGCGGCCGTATTTGTGTTGAGTCGACCTTATCACCAAGCCTTTAGATTTGAAGTGGGATGATAAATGTATATCCAACTTGGTTTGTTGAAGTTTCTGACTTGAAAGTTTTCTTCTTGGTCGATAAGACTTTTAAATTTGAGCATTTGAATACATAATTTTGAGTATGCATGTAGGGATCTCGACACAGCACGATGTCAACCAAAGAGAAAGAAAGGCCCTGTCTTTGTCGAGCGTACTTTTCTATAAAACTTTTAAAAAAATGCCCTGTCTAACGAGGGATTTTATTTTATTTTAATGCGTTCTTATGTTACTGAGAATTTTCAATGAATACAAATTTTGAGTATGTATGTGATCTAAGATGTCAAAGAGAAAGCCTGTCGACTTTCTTAAAACTTTAAAGAAATGCTGTAGTATTATTTTGGAAATCGTTCTTCTGAAGAATTTCCGATAAAATTTTCATAAGTGTTTTGATAAATTTTCAAATGGTTGTCTCACACTTTCCTTCATGTAATATTTCTTAAATCGCGTTGATTGGCGGTGGTCTCCTTTGAAGTCCGGTGATGCTCTCGCGATATCTTTTGATGAGGTCTTGGTTCAAATTCTCCTTATGAGGGATGATTGGTCTTACGGACCTTCTCGGCTTCAGTCTTGTATGATCGAATCGGACATTCGGCGATATCAGATTTTGGAGCTTGGAGCTCGTTGAGCTCTTCCATCCATGACGAGCATTCTCATCTTGGGTAAGATTTTGTTGAATATTTTCGGAAGGTAGTTCAACCAGTGGCAAAGCGCTTGAGTGCATAGGGGTAGACTTTGTAGGAGTTTTGTGGTAGTGCGGTAAATATGCGCTTCCCGAGTTTGGTATGCCACTCCCTTTTTTTCTTGTGAGAATTTTCTAAGCAATTTGGTAGTGTTTTTATATGCCTCAGCCAATTTTTCGGATTATAAATTGAATATCGCCGTCAATCTTATGCCGTCGAATTTATAAACTTTAGCTTTTGAAGGTGAACCATTATCGAAATGATTCGGTACACCAAATCAACGATATTGTGGGTAAAGAAGTTAGTCACTTGGTATTGTAACTTCTTTAAATGGTGCGGTTACTTGGAGAAATAATCGGTGTTCTTAGATGAAGCGGTGACCGGTGATGATGGCGGATCAATTGGTCGATTCCTACATCCGACTCTCAAGCGGCGAATCTTTCGTTGGATGCATGGTTGGAGGCGATGAATTATGTTAAGTGGACGGCATTCATGGCATTTCTTGGCGTGATTGATCTGATCTTTTAGGAGGCCATAGTATCCAATTCTTTTAATTTTGAAAGCCATTTTAGGACGATTGGTGTGCACCAAAGTCCTTGATGGATTTCAACAATTACTTTGTTCTTCTTATTCCCAAACATATGCGTCTGTTGAAGGATCTACGATGAGTATTAACATAAGCGTATAATTCAGCGCCAGTTGTTTATCGACTTATTACTTGGCAATTTGCCTTGAAGTAGTCGACGAGGCTCTCGTCTTCCTTCTCTTCTTATAAGGATTTCATTGTGTGGTTTTGGCTTCCGAGGTTGAAGTCTTTCATCGGAATGGTTTGAGCTTGTCTTGTTGACTTTGAGAAGTGATTTGTAAAGTGTAAGGAGCAACATGGTACCTCTGATTTATGTTTGATAACCTCTTCAGTGATTTTAAACTTATTTTCTGGGACTCGACATGTAATGTCGGTATGTAGTCGTCGTTATCCATACTAGCCATTTCTTTAGCTAATTTAGCTTAACGCTTTTCTATTCCCAGCTCTGGAGACTCAGTCATAATGACATTTGGATTTGCTTCATAAGAGAACTTCGTTTGTGATAGTAGGCCAATTCAAGCTTGTTGATTTTGTAAAGGCGACACTTGATTGATGTGAGTTGAGAATCGCCATAAATTTGCGGTTCGGACTCCCATGGAAATGACCTAAACGCCACCAACGCTTCATATTACGTTGTTGGTTAGGTGGTTGAGTTAATTTATAAGAATGTCTCGATTATGCCACCAGGTGTGATCAATGAGGCAAATCTGAGCCTTTGGAAGATTTGAGGGTTGAGTGTATCAATGACGAAGCTCCATCAAAATACAATTCCACATTTGTTGCTTTTCTTTTTCATATATGTGCATGATTTGCTCATCGGAAGATCATCGTTGAGCAATGCACGGGATGGGATGGCGACAGAAAATGCCGAATTTGCCCCTTCGCTTTACGGGAACATATGTAATATCAATTGTAGCGGAGAACAACCATCGTCTTGCGCGACGCATCGGCGTTATTCGTAAGAACTTGACGGATCGATCCTTGAGATAAAGGGTAATTTTATGAGATAGCATGTAATGGCGTAGCTTTTGGCGAAAATTAGCGTCAATGCTTCTCAATTGGAGAATCTTGCAAAACTCTTCATTTAATGTATAAAGCATTCTCCTTTCCTCATTATCTTGAGAAAAGCACAGAGATTCTTAGTCTTTGCACAATATGAGAGGCTTCACGGGATTGGGCTGCAAGAATGGGTGGATTCAATGAGATATGTTTTGATCTTGTCGAAAGCCTCTTGACATTCCGTCCAGAAAGGAGTATCTTTCTTCATTAATTTTGCAAAAGTGCGACATCGGCCTTTGATATAAATCTTCTAATGAATCAGAGATGTCACTGTATGGGGCGAAGTTGGCGAAGACTCCTTGGAGGAGGCATTTCGACAATCGCTTTGATTTTGTTGGGATCGATTTCAATCCTCCACGGCGCCTGACATATCAAGGAACTTTCGAAGAAACTCAAAGGCGCAAGAGGATTCATCTTGAGATCATGATTCTTTCACGATCCTTAAATCATCGAGATGATCTTTGCGATATACTCTTGACAGGTCATCAACATAGCACTCTCTTTTGATGAATCAACTTCGATTGTGTCATAGCCGCTTTGATATGTGATTCTTGGCGGCATGACGTATAGCAATATATGCCAATTGGCGTCTGAATGAGGTATGTTTCTCATCTTGAGCCATCTTGATTGTGTAACGATCCGTCCATAAATGAGAACATGTCGTGGTTTGAAGTGTTATCCTTGCCGGTTACGATACAGGCGGAAAGTCATCCTTTGGACATGCTTTGTTTAAATCCACGAAATTCGATCTGATCTGAATCGACCATTCTTCTTTTCGGGGACAATATTAGCTATCCGTCGTATTTTTCCGAATAAAAGCCGCTTCAATGAGCTTCTTGGTTTTACGCAATTACTTCTTCAACCTCCAATCTCATTCGCTGAGGCTTGCTTGGTGGTGTTGCATCGGCTTAATTGCTTGGTTGTGAAGCTATATATCGGGGATAAGCGGCATTTCAGCATATGTCGCAAGCAATCCAATTCCGAGCAAGGTTTTAATTCTTCACTTTATCTTGAGAAAGCGATGAGCGTTGGGAGGATCCTCCCGGTTCCCAAATTAACTTCTTTAAGTTCATCCATAGTAGTGCCTCCCCACCATCTTCAAGCTCTTGGTCTTGGGTCTACTTCTTCATTATTGTGAGGTAACGTTAAAATGACATTCTCATCCATCACTCTACATTCTGTTATAGACGTATATCCTGTGGACATGTCTTGGATAAAACCAGGCCTTTGGTAGTGTGTTTATTTCTCTTACCAATGGTTTGAGAACCTTTTGGGTACCACATCATTTCAAAGCTTAGTCCTTTGCTTACTTCGCTGGACAGATGTTTCGCATTAGATTTTGCATCTTTGGAGAGTAATATTTTGGTATTCTTGTGGGCATAGCTTCTTCTTCATAGTTGCATTGCAATCGGATCTTCTTCTTGACACCCCGGTTTATAAAAGCGCTTCGGCGTGTTTTCGGGGAGAGGTACATAGAAGGTCATTCTCGACTTTGTGAGTTTCTCGAGGGTGATTTCTTTAAAATGTGAGGAGGAGGGTGACTACGAGTGTAGTCTCCTGGCGATGGATCATGATTGTTTTAAAGTAGGTGCATTGCACCGCTTGATTGAACTCATAATCGAGTCAAATGTTCTTCTTGATCGAGCTTTACTCGAAGAGTCATGCGGACCTTTGGATTTAGAAGGACACATTCATCTTCTTCTTGATATCCTTTGCTAGATGAGGGGCGGTGTTATTGATTTTGGACTTCTTTATATAATATTTGGAACAATCTCCTTTATTCATTTTATCTTCTCCTTCTTCTTAACTTGTTCTTTTATGGGTTTTGAAGTAGATCATTATTCTTAGTTGTTTTGTTAGCTTTGATTCCCTGGAAGGAAATAAGCGGCATCTTGATAAATCTTCATTTCATGCATAAAGGTTGCATGTCATGATTTGGCATTCTTCTCCATCCTTTGTATATTTACATTGATGCAATGTAGATGGGACAATGCCATACTTGAAACCATGAATTGGACGAGCTCACGAATGAAGTATCTGCATCGATCACATGAAATTTAGCTTACGTGTAGAGGTCTCCAAATTTAAGAGGAAGGGAATGACGATAGTTTTTTCCTTCTCATTTTGAACCATGACTTTATCTCGTCAGATGTTGTACATCCCAGAGATAAATCTAAGAGTTCTCAAATTCATAAGATTCACGAGGCAGGGATCAATTAAGATCCAGATTATAATTTCATCACTTTCATTAATCTGAGAGGCGATTGTCTCTGCGGTCCGACATTAGATCATCTTACGAAAATGTGACGGTGGAGGCTCTTGAACATGCAAGGTCTCGTTAGGCGTTAAGTATGCTTGAACTTTCCGCTCTTTGAGAGCTTCAATTAAGGTATTACGATCTTGACATTAGAAGTGCTTATACACTAAAACTGTAGAATTTTCCTTAGATGGGATAGAATATTGTAGTGATCCCTTTTGATGAAGGCTTCTTATTTGAATCCTTAGGGATAACTTTTTCATTGACTTCAATTTCTTTTCCTTTATCTTTATTCATTGGCTCTTTCCTTTGTTGAGATGGTAGCACTTTCGACCACTCCTCTTCTTGTACTTCATTTGCATCGAATCTTGAATGACTTCGATTCTTCGGCATCTGCACTATGATGACTAGATTGAATCCTTTAACTTTATATTTTTTATGTTTGTTGATATGGTGAGCTGGTTCATCTTCATCGGGAAAGCGAGTTCCCATTATCAACTTCATGCATCATCAGCAAGACTTCGGTAGGAAGTTCTTGACTTCTTCCCACGCTTCTTCATTGATCCGAAGATTTAAAGCACGCAAGCGTGATAGGTCGTCTGCGATTGTATCTAATCTTCATATTATTGATGATCTTTTGTGTTACGTTACCATGTAATAGTAGTAACATTTTGTCTTACTTCTTCTTCTTTTATTTAATTTATTTTTTTTGTTTGGCGGGTTTCTTAGCCTTCCTTGCGGTATTTGGCTTGTCTTTGTGAGATGAACTAGCCTTCCCATAACTTAGGTTTTGTCTCAACTCAAATGCGGGTTCAGTGGTGATTTCCTTGAATACACAGAGCTTCTTTGCATTTTCTGATCTTTTTTAGAGGCGACGCCTCATCATCATCGACCGACTTCTCTTTGCTTTATGATTGCTTGATAATGGAGATGAGGTGATTACTGGTGGATTCTTTCTTGGTGTCCAGATAATGTGAATTCACCGTTTTATTTTTCGATCTTTGAATATGTAATCTTCAACGGGATGGCGATGATATGGACAATAGTTAGGATTATCTGCTCCGTACTCTTGGTCTTTTACACTCGGTAGTTGGAGACTACTTTGAGTGCATGTTTAAACAATTTGGCCACTTTCCTCTTAAAAGAATACTCTTTGTTGACTTTTCTTTTAAGGTCGGCCATTAGTCATTCGCTCCTTTTGTTTCTTGGTGGTGCTCCTTCCTTGAAGCGACCTCGAGGTACATCGTTACCTCAGTATGAGCTTGGGTTGTGGGCGGATTGAATATGCTTGATTTTTCTTGATGCAGTAGCCTTTCTTTGCGTTATAAAACTTGTATCTTTTTTTGTATGAGGTGAAATGTGTTTCACCTTTCTTTGGAGTCTAGAGCTTTTGCTCTTTTGAATTTATCTTTCTTGGCCGTGACGGGATAAATTTAATTTCTCAATTTACCTGTCAAGCGACTCTTGAAATGTGGTAGTGAAGCCATGCAAAGATAAAGCGCCATCTTATCATCGATGTTGCCATCGATAATTGGATTCTTCTTAATTGTTGTTCACATTTCATACTCAATTTAAGCGTAATATATCAGTCAGACTCATCTTTCTTCCTCTTCTCGAGGC
This sequence comes from Cymbidium sinense, assembly GCA_021442155.1. Taxonomy (NCBI): domain Eukaryota; kingdom Viridiplantae; phylum Streptophyta; class Magnoliopsida; order Asparagales; family Orchidaceae; genus Cymbidium; species Cymbidium sinense. Next base: position 15,700,729 of record CM038232.1, on the reverse strand, counting down.
GAGTCGGGTCGTTGTCTTTTTTATTGCGGCGAATCTTTTAGAACATATTTTCAAGTTAACAAAAGTTGATCGAGTCATTTGATTTCGCATCATTCGGCGTCGAAGTTAAGCTCTGACTGGCGGAATAATAATCATCATTCCCGTGTTCTGCGGGATGCTTTGATGGGGATCTTTGCTTGGGATTACCATTCCGTCGAATAGATTGAACTTTGGCATTGAATATCCCTTTGGATATGGAATTTGATCATACTCCGCGGGATATGGGGCCTTTGCTCACCAATTTTACGCCGCTTTATAGATCTTCATTCAATATAATATCAAGTTGAGGCATCACGGATGTAGTTTGTATATTAAAGCGGGTTGTCTGACTCATTTATTTCAATCCTTTGCTCAATTTGGAACCCTTGAAGCATGTGAGATCAAATTTATTGGAGGGGTCATTGGCATTCTTTGGAGGCTTGATGATTATTTGGGGGGCAGTGTTGGGCCTTGATATTCTCTGCGTGCTTGCATCATCGCATCGCATCATCATTTCCTTTTTCAGGCGATTTCTTTATCTTTGGCTTTCATTTGAATTTGTCTGCGCCTCGCAAAGTAGTATCGATGAAGGTGGGATTCTCTTCCATTTCTTCTTCCTCTTCTTGTTGCTCCTCTCACGAAGACTGGAGGATGCTTCCTATTTGAACATTTTGTTGTTCTTGAGGTTGAGAGGATTGTTATGCACGCCTAGGTTGATATTGGCGCAGAGATGGCTCACCCATTGCAATATACCTTCTTGGTCGTTCTTCCTCTTCTTGGTCCTCTTGGACCGAATTTGGTCGGCGTCTCCGATGAACTTAGATTCCAAGTGTGGAAGAAATTTCTTCGATTAGAGGGCTTGATCAGTTAACCTCCTCTTGATGGGATGGAATTGATTGATGGCGGGATCCCGGAGGATTCTCCAAGGTGTCTACTTCAATATCTTATCATCGGGGCCCTCTTTTTAGGCTTCCCATGATAAATTTGAGTTTGGCGGATCTCGAATTCACACCGGATGTCACGCCATGTCTTTCAGAGCAATTTCTTTTTGAGGCTGAGCCTCCATCTTACCCTTCCGGGACCTTTGGTGGATTCTGACGGTCCAAGTGTCACACCGATGTTCGCGTGTGGGACATGGAATTGGTGGCGTCACGGCATTGGGTTGCGGGATGAGGTCTCCTTGGAGGAGGCGACCCAACATCCTTGGGGACCTTGGTATTTTCTTTTCATCATCCCTCTCCTTGGCAACTTGGAGAACCGATGCACTCGTGCGAGATATAGTTTGGGTTTCCTGCAGGCTGGAACACATGTTGTGGGGTCAGAAGGCTTTTGACCGAGCATTGGTTTAACCCTTAAGGTTATCAAACCGATTATGGGTTGGAACACTCACTTCTTGGTTCCATTGATTTGTCGCGGTTTGGGCATTAAGTGTTGAGCATCTGACTCGATTTCTTTTCTTCTGCCTAAATTTCGCCTCAGATGAAGAAGCACATCTTATGGCGAATGGTTAATTTGGTAGGATTGCGTTGTCGAGGGACAAAGAGGCGTCAGATAACCCTTGATTATTGTCTTGGGGCCAAGCCTCTCAGGCGATTGTTTCTTTTGAAGTGACCTACATGATGAGGTCACAACCTCAACGCCTTTTAGAGATTCGCACATGGCGTGCGGGGAGTTTTACACTTAAGTCGAGGCCAAACTTTTCGTTCAAGATGGAAATCCAGCCGCGGATAGCTCGGTCTTCGGCATTAATGGCGTTTGCCAAGCGGATGTTGGCACCACAGAAATGTTGATGGCAGTGTTTACGTAATCTGCGTTAAAGGTAAAATTAGCAATTAAAGATACGCACTTACTTCCAAAATATGGATGATAAGATAAAACATACTAAGCATATGCACTAAATAAAATCTCATATAACTTAAGACTTTGAGTATGGCTAAGTTGTCAGTTTAACTTATCGTTCTATTCATTTCAATTTCATATTTCATTTATCTTTTCATTTTTTATCTCGCTGATTATAACTTAGATTTGACTAGCAAAGATGGAAAGAAACCCCAGTAGTCCGAAATCTGTGGGATCCGAAAATTCGCCACCGACATCTTTCGGAAAAAAGGAAAGAAAGAGTTGTTTAAGTGTCGGTGATAATTTGAAGGCAGATGAATAGTAGATAAGACCTTACCAGAGATTTCGTTCTCATTTGGTGAGAACTTTTATATCTGGATTCGGTTTCCTATAGCAAGCCATAGTTAATTACCTCCCGTCTTGAGAAGCACTTTCGATTAAAATTTGAGTCAATGAATCGTTAAGAGCAGTATATAATTCGTGAGTGGAGTTTAGAACTTATGAAATTTATTATTTTAACTTAAAACTTTTGTGGGGAGCGATGGCCCGTCAAGATCCATGGTTCCGTCATCCCGGTCATATCACGATCAGTCGAGGAGGAGGTAATCGATGACCAGAAGATCCTTGTCACATGGGTTCGTCGTCAGGTGTCCTTGTAGACTGGGTGGAGTTTGTCTAAGGGGACAAATATAAGTCAACCTTAACATAGCTTTTTGCCCAATACATTCTACATTTCACTCAAAGCATTGAACATCTGAGCTGCCGTGTAAGTAATTAGTGGTGCCATATCGAACCACCACCCGGTCGAGAATCGTAGCCATTTATGTGGTGCCATGCCAGCGAGACGGAGGAGACCGGTCACGTCCATACTTTAGGAATATTTGAGTGTGAAGGTAGTTATGTATTTAATTTGACGTTAATTTCTTTGTGAGCAAAGTTTTCTTAATTTGTCACAGAAGAAACAATGATTGCGGAGGGTGAATTAATTTTTTTTTTTTTATTTTTTAGTTTTTTAATAATTAATTTCATTTATTTTATTTATTTTTTTGTTATTTTCTTTGAATTTTGATCATTTTATGATTGATTTTGATTTGAATATATATGATCATTTATCATTGAAATCTTAATTATAATTACCTTCTCGATCATAATATCGATTGATAGGCGGCACTCTCAGGTTTTCTGAGGTCAAATTCATCATCTCAAGTATAATCCTTCAAAACCACAGTTTGAACATGAGGATCGGGTTTGGGACTTCTTCTTAATTTGAATTTTAGAAATGTTAGTTGGTTATATGTGTATTATATGTGTTAACTACCGGATATTATTAATTTGAAATTCTTATAATATCAAATTTTTAGGTTTTGTTAACCCGGACCCGGTCCGAAGACCAAACCGGGATTATGTAGTATCTGTTCTTTTGTATTTGACTTAGTAATTACTCCGGCATGCATGGATATCGTTCTTTGAAAATGGACATTAAGATGTCAATGTTGAAGTTTGATGTCAAATTTTGATTTTGAGTTTTGTTAACGGGCTCAAGACCAGCAGGATGATGTAGTATCTGTTCTTTTGTTTTATACTACTTTGCATGTCCAATGTTTGAACATTTCAACATACACATCTGATATCTCTTTTAGAATGTTGTATGGACATTGAATAGTTGAAATGTAATCTGATTTCTTTGATTTCAATATGACATTTTGGGTTTTGTTAACGGGACGGTCAGAAAGGAACAGGAAGTGTAGCATGTTCTCATTATTTGACATTGTAATCTGGCATTAGTTTTGATATGGATTTTAGGTTTTGTTCACGGACGGTCAGAAAACAAGGGATTATAGCATCTGATCTATATTTGACTTGGTATTTCTCCAATGCATATGGATATCACTTTAAAATTGCATGGGCATTAAGATGTCTAATGTTGAAGTTCGATGTCAAATTTTGATTTTGAGTTTATTAAGGGCCGGTCAGAAGACCAAAGATGTATAGCATCGTTCTTTGTTTTATCTAACTTCGTGTCCTGTTTGAACTTTGACATCTGATATCTGCTAAAATGTTGTATGGGCATTAAATGTCAGTTGAAGCGTATGTCGATTTGAGTTTTGATCACGATATTTTTTGGGTTTTGTTAACTTGATCAAAATAAAGGAGTGTAGCATTGTTATACGTATTTGACGTATAATCTGGCATGAATTTTGATAAGATTTTAGGTTTTATTAAGACGGTCAGAAAGCAGCAGGAAGTGGCATTGTTCTTTTAGAATGTTGTATGGGCATGAATGTCAGTTGAAATGTATGTTCAATTTTGATTTTGAGTTTTGTTAACCCGTCAAGACCAAGATGGATAGAACCATTATTTCTCAGGATCATTTATTTAGATCAATCATTCCAAACCTTACTAGATTGTACATAGGATCGAGTTTGAGATTTTCTTCAGATCTTGAACTTACAAAGAATGTGATGATATTTATCTTTAGTCGTTTATTGTGAGAATTAACTTAGATTCTGATAAATCATTAGATTTTTTAGGTTTGTTAACATTTAGTCTAAGATACCGGATTATGTTTTGCATGGATCGAATAGTTAAGCAAAAGAACATTGCTTCATAAGATCATGGATTTCATTTATCTTCGATATTAAAGGCATTCAAATGAATAGAATGAGATAACACTTTAAATATCTTGCATTTGAATCATTCTTAGCATTTTAGCATGAAGTTTGTCGTTGTTTTTTTAAATGATATATGATAATCTTATATCTTTCGCATTGAGTGTCTATGGCATCGGTAAAAATGAATTTGAACTTTAAGTAAGTAATGTATCTTATGAAGATTCGGTAAACTAAAATTTAGCATGTAAGCATCGAATTGTATATAATATGATGAATGAGATTATCATGTATGCATGTATCTTCTTTTCTTCTTTTAAATCTTTACATTTCACATTTTTTTATTTATCAAATTTTGGATATCCGTCGTCATAAAGGGGCTTGAGAATACCTTCCATGCCGAAAGTGCATGGTAGGTGGCGTGAGAAATACATTTGCAGCGAAAGGCGTGCATGGGTTCTCCTGACGTTCGCTGCGTTAGACGATGTGAGCAATACTATAAGATTTCCACCGTTGGAACAAGCGTGAGCGTACTTAACAGATTCTGCCACGTTGGGTGCGTGAGCGTCTTATCGCGTTTCGCGTTGGACAATGAGCAGTCTTATATAAATAAATTTGCATTCACATGTATATGAAATTAAAGTATAAGCATTTATATGACACATTTCAACTCTTTTTTTTTTTGAAAATTTGTGACCTCGTCATCCCATTATGGGGCCTTGAGACTAAGCCTTCACCATGAAAAGCGTGTATGGTGTCGTGAGACACCCGAGTTATTGCACCACCACGAAAGGCGTGCATGGAATAGCATAATATAGCGGCTTTACACGAATCCTTATCTCCGTCTTGATCAAAGTTTACAGTATCCGGCTCTCCCATGAGATCTGTGAACGCCCTCGCGAAAGTGCATGGTGGTGTCGTGAAACAGCTGGTGAAAACTATTCGCTTTAGCGGATATCACATATGCAGAGTATAAAGATGAAATTTACACGAACCCTTATCTCGTCTTATCAAAGTTCTGGCTATACTCTCGCGAGGGGTTAAAAGTGGCGCCACGCCGAAAGGCGTGAGATGATGTCGTGAGACCATTGGCTTTGATAGTAGCATTCCTTAATATGATATCACGTATCAGAGTATCTGAGAATGAAACTCATAGATAATAGCAAGTGGTATAATCAATCCTACATTAATTTTGATTTCAACTTGCATATGAAAGAGCATGACATATATAATTCACTTAGAAACCAATTGAGGCAAAATAGAAGCGTAAATTCATGAGAGCGAAATAATATGATATTTAAGCATACATCCTTCCTTATCAAATTTTCAAACTTGCTCAAATAAAAGAAATTTTCAGCAAACCCATCTTTAGATAGCAAGCTACTTGATTTCCAGATAAGAAAGTTTAGCAAGCCTTATACTCATCCAATAACATATTAGCTGATTTCCCTTTAGATAAAAATGATTTCAGCCAAGTATTTTACCCATTACAACAAATCAATTCACTTTCCATTCATAAGGATAATGAAATTCATTTTTTTTTTTTTTTTTCATCATTCCACATTATTTCAACGATAACAATGCTTGATTAAAAGAACAAAGGCTATAATGGATCTAAATGTATGGCTCCAAACAAAAGCTTTCAATCTCACATTGTGGTGATTGGTAAAAAAAAATCCTTCCTTATGTTGGCAATGACCTATTTATTCAATCCAATAGACCCATATAAGCTCTAATTTGCAAGCTAAGCCTTAAAGTTATCATAGACAACGCAAGGATAATGTTATCATGAAATTCTAATAAAGTTTAAAAAATGAATATTCAATCTAAAGATAGCGACCAAAACATCAACAAACTTCTTAAAGTCAAATTTCCCAATTCACCTAGCTTCACTTCGACACACAATTTACAATTTCCTTGATTCCATCTCTTGTGTCTCAAGAGCCTGACTCATGGAGAAGAAAGCGGGAATCCGAATAGCGAGAGAGGATTATCGTCCAAGAAACAGCAGAGAATGAGCTCCTCGGCTTATAGGAGGAGAAAACAAACAAAGCAAAACCCAACATTTCACAGAGGAGGAGGAAGCCTGGTTAGTGCTCGGCCAAGAAGGAAGAATCGGGGAATGAGCTCCTCGCTTTAGGAGGAGAGAAAGCAAAAACAAAACAATATCACAGTAGGAAACAAATCCAACCATAGAGCGATATAAGGATAAATAACCATTTCCTTCAAGAAAATCCCACATAGCAAATATAACTTAAGATTGAAACACAACGGGGTTTGGTTGGAAGAGGGAGGATCAGTCCTTTGTTTGCTCGGTAGGGTTGTGCTTGAGCAAAGAGAAGAGATTCTGAGAGGAGCTCGAGAAGGAGGATCGTCGTCAGTGAGAGCAGGAGAAGGTATCTGGAGCAGGGCCTCAGTCAGGCTGAAAACAAGAGAGTCGCCGAGAGGGAGAGACCAGAGCTTCAGAGAGAGGAAAAGAGTCGTCGAGAGTGAGGTTCAAATGTAAAAGAGAGAGTCGAGCGTGAAACCTGAAAGAGGAAGCGAAGAAAAATCGTGAAAAGAGTCAGCCCCTTCGGCCTTTAGACGACAGCTCATTGGCAGCTTGGAATAGAATGCCGAGTGAGGTTAGGTAGGGATTGAGCGGGATTAAGTGCTTAAACAGCCATTAGTCCCCTTTAATTGCGTTTTTTTTTATTAAAATATTTAGCGATTTACTTTGACAAACCTGCAATATGGGTGTCAATTTAAGTTGTTCGGTTATGCGAGCAGCGGCGCGTCGTTCGTGATGAGGTTTGTTGACAACGTCCCGACGGTCGAAGTAAATTTAGGTTTAAATTGTGCGACGTCGCGCAAATTCTTCGGCGCCACACGCCGATTGGGCGTCGTTTGATAGGTCTCGGCGTTTGGCGCGACGGTAGTGATCAATTTGACGGAGTCGTTTAGGCGTCGTCGAACTTCTCGACTTGATATCGCATAATTTTATTAAAATTTGATTTTAATTATTTGATTGATCCTTAATTGATTTGATACTTTCTCATTTAATTAAATTTGATGCTTTCGACGCATTATGAAGCCGAATTTTCAAATCGAATTGAATTTAATTGATTTCGATTGTGATTAGGGCATTTAACCTCTATGTCATTTACTTAATTTTAAATGACACATAGTTGTAGGTCAACAACATGATAAGTTTTGATTAATATGAGCATTAGTATTAACAAATATAACTAACTTGGTTTAACAATAATTTAAATAAAAACTTGTTTTGATATACAAGAAAATAAGTATAACATGATTATGAATATTAATTAGAGCTATTTGCAAGAAATAAATATTATGGTAAATGTCAAATTTTTTTATAACATTATGCTAAGCTATTTGTATATGAAACTATTTGTTTTACAATCATTTTTCTTTTTTATACTCACATATTCATGATCTTAGAAATATCATATAAGATCTTTAGGCTTTGTTACATTCATAATATTTAGCCTTCATATTAGTTACTGGTGGCTCATCGATTTAAAGTTGGATTATATTATATCAATTTTATAGAATCAAAGTATGAACTTTTTAGAATCGCCTCTTGATTTAAGATTAGATTGTATCATACCAACTTTCTAGAATTAGGAGTCGGGATAGTTTATATCTTCCTATGTTAAGAAAGGTAGAGGTAGACCTAAAAAGATTTGGTTAAGATGTATAAAAAATTACCTTAGTATACTTGAATTAAATGAGAATTTGACGCATAATAAGACACAATGGAGAAGGATTTATGTAACCTACCCACATAGTGGTATAAAGGCTTGTTGTTATTGTTGTTGTTGCTGGTCATCATAATTTATCAGTCTATCTAACGTAATATGACATTTCATAAGTTTTATATTTAGAATCATTATCCTTAGCATTTAAAAATTAACATTTTTAAATATTCACATGTAATCACCCTTTGTATTTACTTGAAGAAAATTTATGCTTATGAAATATGTGCATTAAATGAATTTCTAGGCATGCACAAAGAATCATAAAAACTATACATTTGATTAGTACTGCACAATTTTTACTAGTTGTAAGCATGTGCAATGCAATTTGGCTATCATCAAATAACAAAATTACAATCATGATTTGTGTGATGAGATTTCTAACATCCTACATATTATAGTGTAAGTAAATGATAAGAATTATTAAAGTCAAGCATAGAAATAGTTTACCTTCTATTTTAAAAATTGAATATCTCATCTCTGTTAATTGATTGATCTGATTACAAATTTTCTTTCTTTGCTCACTTTGAACTCAATTTTTGTTTGTATGCCTCAAAATACGTTGTTTTCATTCACTCTTCTAGCCCAACAATTCGAAATCAAAACTCATTGTTACAGAAAGCTTCCGAAAATCCTGAATTTTACTTTCCAATTAAATTCTCTTTTCTTATTCTTATTCTTTATTTCATTTCTTTGTTTTTTTTAAAAAATTCCCCTTCTTGGCTCCCTGCAGTAGTCGGTGGATTCAATGCTGCTCACATGAAATTAATTAGATTTAATTAATTAAAACTAATTATTTACATTATGTATATAATTATATAAATACCTACAGGTTCTCCTTTATTCCGTTCCAGTTCTTGCTCCACAGCCTCTGCCTCAGCTCTCGTGCATCTTATGGGATGGGGAGGCACGAGAAAATACTGGGAGGAGATTATTAGGTTAATTAAGTAGGTTTATAAGAAATGAAATAAATTAGTTTTGTAATTATTAATTGTCATGAAATCCCAACCATCCATCCTTCCACTTGTAGCTGCATGCGAGTTTTGGTGAATAATTAAGATTGATGCAGTGCATTAATCCATGTGAATAGTGAAATTAAACTATAGATTAAATTAATTTATAATTATTATTATAATCGTATTTTATATATAATTTTAAAAGTCAAAATGATAAAAATGAAAAATAGGATTTTATTAGAAATGCTTTTGATGATTTTCGGGATGTGCAAAAAATTGGATAAAAGTTTAATTGTAAATTTTAATATACCTTTTTGAAATTGTGTATAATGCTACACTTGGTCAACCGGCATATTAGCTTAATGGCTGCTCCTTTTATTGTAATTGGTCTTGATTAGCTCAGCACTGAGGTCAAACAACCTTTAGTTGAGCTAACTGAGGTCCTTTATCATACTGAACTGAGGTCCTTTAGCCCTCCTGTACACAATAGATTTGTCTCATTTGCTTGGCCTAAAATTGAGTTTGAAATCAACGTGGCTATGTTTGGGCCAGAGCTTAAGTTTTAAGTTTGTTTAGATCCTATTCGAGCTTGAGAGTTGTTTTTGTTCTTGCCAAAGCAAATGATGTTACTTTGATTTCCAAATTAAGTTTAATTTAGTTCAAGTAAGCTTTGGTCCACGCTCAAGCTTGAACTACATTTGAACCTGACTCTGGTTACGTCCAAATTGAACCTCATTCTATATTGGCCCCAATTTGGGCTTATAATTGAGCCTAGATCCAACATGGACCTAAAAGCGAACTTGAAGATTAGGTTCAAAACTCGATTCTGCTTAAATGTGCCTCCGATTCAAATTTTAGTATGAAAATTTGAGCTAACATCTATGGTGTTTTGATAGCACGTTGTCAACAGCATTGAGATCAGCGGCAGCAAGCATGTGCATGGATACTAAAGGACGTGATCATAATGAAAACCGTGGAAAAATGGATGAAAAAAAAATTATGTGAACCAATTCAAAATATCATAGAAAGCAATTCAAAATTATGTGACTCAAATAAAGGAAAACAATAGAAAGCAAGTGTAAAGTTTACGTAAACTCCTTAATATAATGAAGATATATTAAAATGGTAAAAAACAAAGAAGCAACACTACAAGATATATGTTGGTTGTGTATAAAGTAAACTTTTGATATTTTCCCTAGTAATTCATTTTGGTCTTACATTTTTTTTTCTTTTCATATTAGAATCCACAACTTGTTTTCTCAGTTTCACTAAAGAGGAAATCCTCACATATGCGGAACATTTAAATGTATTTTATGACTAGGATATGTTTGGTTTTTGTCAGCTTCTTGTGAACAAGACTCTTTATGAAAAGACTTTAGCGAGTGGCTTTGGTTCAGTCCATTTTCTTCTAGATGAATCAGAACTGGAGCAAGTAAGACTCAATTTGAAAAATTGTTTTTATGATGATATTTCTATGGAGAGATTACTTGTCATCAGATGATCAGCCTTTTTCTAATGACTTCGATATCTTGGTAGTACAAGGAAGCAATTTTGGTGTATGCAATTTTATTGCACCCAGAAAAATATCAGGTACCGAGTTTTTTTAGTTTATTTTGTGATTATTGAACAAAAAAAAATTGTACAAGAAGCATTTTCCTTCTTACATCTCATGATGACATGTCTCATCATGCCATGGTACTTCTGTATTTCCATCATCTCTTCTTTGTTATTTGTTTTTTTTAGACTTCTTTCCATTGGCTATTATTGCTGACCCCACTTAGTGGGATAAAAGCTTGTCGTTGTTGTTCCATTCACTATTATTAATGCATTGCACCATAATGCTCTAGTTATGCTCAGAATGTGTACCAAAAAGATACAGTCACATGTCCTTTACCAAATAAACTTGGAGAAGAAGATAACTTTTATCAAATCTAACCTATAAGAGTAGGCATCCTTTATCATCTCTATGTACATAAGTCCTTACATATGAGGGTAAACTATTGCATGCACAATTAATCACATTTTCATGCTTTGCATATCTCATTTTTATAATAACTTTAGTTTATCATTAAAAAGATCATTTAATATTTAATTATAAAATAATAATCACATCAATAGGAAAAGTTTATAGCTAGGAGAACGAAAATCATTTTATAATAATAGTTTGGTGTTAAATAGAAATTTTATTTACTACACATACAACAACAGCAACAAGCCTTAAATCCTACTAGGTGGGGTCGGCTACATGAATCCTTCGTCTCCATTGTGTCCTATTATGTGTCAAATTCTCATTTAATTCAAGTATACTAAGATCATTTTTTATACATCTTAACCAAGTCTTTTAGGTCTACCTTTCTTAACATAAGGCAAATCTAATGCATCTACTCTCCTGTCGGTCTTGGACGGACTTTTGTGTGGCCAAACCATCTAAAGTCTCCCTAATCTTATCTACCATTGGAGCTACTCCAACTTTTTCCCGTTTTGCATTCTATCTCTAAGGGTAAACCACTCATCCACACGAGCATCCTCATCTCTAACACTTAACTTAGTCTTATGTTTCTCTTTTATTGGCCAACATTCGCACCATAAGTCATTCTTGGTCTTACCACCATCTTATAAAATTTTCCTTAAGTTTAAGTGAAACTTTTCTATCACATAATAGGCCGGCATTCCTCCCTTCAACCATCCAACTTGAATTCTACTAATAACATCTCATCTATTTCACCATCATTTTGAACAATAGAGCCTAAATATTTAAAATCACTCTTATTAATGACTTAATCGCTAAAGTCACCAACACTAAAACTACAACTAAAATTACACTCCATATATTAGATCTACTTAAACAAAACCTTTAGACTCTAAAGTTGACCTCCATAATTCAAGTTTATGTTGGACTCCTCTCTAGTCTTATCAATAAGAAGAATGTCGACAAAAGCATACACCAAGGTACATCTTCTTGTAAATGCCTAAGAACATCCATAACTTAAGTAAAAGATAAGGGCTTAATGTTGATCCTTGATGTAATCCAACCAAATAGGAAAATATTTTGTCAATCCTCCTTGTGTTTGGACACAAGTAGCTTAGTATACATATCAATGACTTGAATATAACCAATATTAACTTCTACGTTAGAACTCTCCAAAGAACATCTCTTGAGACTTTATCATGCTTTCTCTAAATCAATAAATATCATATGTAGATCCTTCTTACTTTCTCTATGCTTCTCCATCAAACCTCTTAACAAATGTATAGCATTCATAGTAGATCTACCGGCATGAAACCAAAGTGATTGTGAGAAACTTACATATCATCGTGTCACTCATTCTCTCTCTCATAATTTTAATGTATGACACATTAACTTAATTCCTCTATAATTTGCACACTCTTGTGCATCACCTTTATTCTTAAATATAGGAACCAACAAACTCTCTCTCCACTCATCTGACATCTTTTTAGTCTTTAAAATAACATTAAAAAGATTTGTAAGCCAAGAAATTTGTGATCTCCTAAACATTTCCACACTTCTATTGGAATATTATCCGGTCCTACTGCTCTTCCACATTTCATTTTCTTTAAAGCTTCACTAACTTCAAATTTACTAATACGACGATAAAAATGAAATTCTCTATTTTAGTTTAGGGTATTAAGGTTGCTAAAATCAATCGTCTTTTCAGATCCTTCATTGAAAAGTTTATTAAAATCTATCTACCTATTTTCAATATCTTTTCAGAAAAGACTTTATTATTTTCATTCTTAATACCCTCACTTGGTATATATTCTTCTATCTCTTTGGTTGGCTAACTTATACATACATCTTTCACCTTCTTTGGTATCTAATCTATCAGATAAATCACTTCTAAATTTTTGCATATATTACTTTTTTAAAATCTCTGGTAGATTTTATATCTTTCCCAATTCTCCGGTTTTACATATAAACCAAGTTTTATAACAACTTGCTTATTCTTTCTTTTCTTGCACTCGATTCCACCACCAACTTATAAGAAGCTTTTCCTTTTGATTCTCCAAGCATCTTTAACAACTTTTAATTTCACTGATATTTTTCCATAACGTTCTTCTTATGAATATCTTTTATTTACTACACATGTGGAAGTATAAATGCACTTGAAATATCATTTGAACATTTACCTTTAAATTATAAATAACAAACAATGCATTTTAATTTAGACAAAGGAATAATTATTATAAGGTAGAAACATAATTACCCATGTTATTTGGAAGACTAGTTTGCCTCTTATCTTTTGATCATCGCTTATCCTAAGTATTATACCTATATCAATAAAGTTTCTTTTAAGTATGCAAATTTTTTAAATTCTTTTTTATTATCTTAAGTTTAAATTATTCAATCCCAATTTTTTTTTTTGAAAATTTGATCACTTGATCTTCAAGGCATGCTTTGTATTCCTAAAAATATCTTATGTATATGAAATTTAATTTGATTATTTTTAAAATTATATCTTTTCTAAAGTAAAATTTTAATTATTAAGATTACAACATTTATATCAAGTAGCATTTCCTAGAAGGATTTTAAATCTAAATATGTCTACGGATATGATGTCAAACCTTTCTGGAGACATGTTGAGAGTAATGACTAAAGTGAGGTGACAAGTATAAAAGTGAAGTAAGAAGTACAAGTGAACTGCTAGGAATAAATATCACTACTTAGAATGGAAGTACAAAGTAGTACTAGCTCTGAAATACTTCCCCAAGATCAAGGAAGAGGAAAAAAGTCTCGAGATCCCTTTTTTATTGGGCCTGCAGGACGATTACATACATGGAAATAGGTCAGTCTTTAATAAGAAAATTGCAGAACGGTTATAAAGAATTAATGTGACAATTGTATAAATGATCTTTATTGTACTTCTAGCGTTAAGGTACTTGCCCTAGCTCCGAAGGTTGGGCGAATAAGCAGTGTCGAGTTATGACTCATTCGGAAGAGGTCACCTCTATGAGGCGATTAATACTGTAATAGTTGCCCATGTGGGGCGGATCTTCTAATAGTGGTCACTTATGTAAGGCGAGTTTTCATGTAATGGTCGTTAGTGGTTCATCAAGTAAGCTTGGGTTCTATGGTGGTGGATGGGCAATGAGCCCTTCTAGGCAGTGAGTGAGTAGGAATAAATTTGGCTTCTCTTTGTTTGAGCTCCATGGCTTGCTGCTCGTAGGTCCCTTGTGTTGGTTCTGTCTCTAGTCGAGTGCCTACTTGATCCATGGGTATGCACTCTCACCAAGCTCCTTGATCCTGCTCGGCAAGCTCTTAGTTTGTATTCTCCCTCTCACCTGATCTCTTTCTCCTCTCTCACACTTTCTTCTCTCCTAATTTCTCCGTCATATCTCTCGATTAGACCAAATGCTCGCTCCCCCTTCTTCATCTTCTGTGCTTATATAGCAAGGAAGGTCAGTGTGTATTCATGTAAGATCACAACAGCTATTTCAATAGATGTTACCGTACCAAGTCCTTGGTTGGGTATTTTCTTATATATATATATATCTGGTTAATAAACGTCTTTGGTATTTTGAACATGATAAATTAAGTAACCCGAAGCATTAATTAGATATAATTTTGTATAGTATATGTACATGAAGAAAATGAACTCTTACCCTCTCTGCAGGTTTTGAATCGTAAGAGCATTGGATCTGAATGTGAAATGTTCTTGCTTGATAAGTTTAATGTTGAGGTATGAAACCAACATATTACCATTTATATTATATTTTCGGATTAATTTGGTTGGCGAATTACTAACTGCAGATTGATATGCCCATTGATAAGGCTATGGATACACTAGTGAGATTGGGTATTGTTTCTGAATTTCCTGTTGAAGGAAATCTCAAACCAAAAGCTATTCCTTGCTCAAAGGCATACGAGCATTTAAGAAAACGCTGGGATAGCTTGCTACATTTGGAGTCGTGAAATGCATTATACTGGTAACATTTTCTGCTTTTTCTTTTTATCTGATTAAATGTTGCTTCGTGGAGTATGAATTATTTATTTTGGTGTATTCTGGATAGAAAAATAAATGTTTTTAAAGATTTCAAAATTGATTAATACTTTTTTGGATCTTCCTTCATGTGCTGCCTCTTTATGAAACCTGAGAAGCTGATGAGTAATTTTCTGCTTTTTAAGATTCACTAAAATTAATCTAAATAGACTCTTATGCGTATTAGGGTTCAATTTTGTTGTTTCTAGGTTTTGAACTTTGTGTTCTCTGTTTATCTTCATTGTGGGAGCCGTAATATTCTTTCATTCAAGTGATGAGTCTGTATTTTGATTGGATTGAGATGTAGATCTGAATTTCTATCACCTGAAGCCACTCCTAGACACTGCCCAGCCTTCCTTCTGACATCAGCCACTCTCCCTGCACCTGCCAACAAGCTTTTATCCATTCTAGCAGCCAGCCAGCCATCCCAAACGCCTCCCCTGCCGCAGACAGACGCTATCCTGCGCCAGCCTTCTCTCGTCCAGTCGCAGGTCGAGTGCCGTCCGACACTCCCACCATTTGTTTCCGCCTTCAAATATCTGTTCCGGTTCCCTTACGGCATCATCCTCAGCTTCTTTTCACCCCTAGCTTATGATCTCCTCTACTACACATGTTTGTGTTGAACTACACTTACATTCCATAATTTGAATTAAGCAATAATGGTGAAATTCATAAAAAAAAAGGCAACGGCGATGATGCATAATCGGAAAATTAAAATTCTTAATTGCAATCATATTTGGTTAAAAACAAAAAATTGTCTCGATTTGAGAAATCAACTTCGCAATTGAATTTAAGACATCAAAGATAATTAAAAGGAAATTATTGGATCAATTAATAAGTGATCGATCAATTAAAATTAATTCCAAATAAAATTACGTGCAATCTAAGCCTATTTTCACCTCGACTATTATTGTTGGCGTAATGACTCCGATGTAAACAAACATCATCGTCGTGTGGGATCAGAAAATTCGCCAATCTCTTCTAAGAAAAGAGTTGTTTAAGTGTGGTGATAATTTGGCGGATGAATAGTAGATAAGACAAGAGATTTCTTCTCATTTGGTGAGAACTTTTATATCTGGTTCAGTTTCCTATGGCATAAGCATATTCTCAATATTAAGAGCACTTTCGATTAAATAGTCGATGAATCGTTAAAACGAGTATATAATTACATTGAAGTTTAGAACTTATGAAATTTATTATTTTAATTTAAAATTTTTTTGTGGAGCGATTACGTGCGTCTAGATCCTGTTGGTCGCGTGATCCACTTCAGTTAAGAGGTAGTCAACCCCGACTCAGAAGGATCCTGTCAACACATGGGTTACGTCATCAAGTGTCCTTGTAGACTAGGGTGGAGTTTGTCTAGGGACAAATAAGTCTACCCCTTAAGAACTTTTTTATTAAATAAATCATTCTACATTTCAAAAAACAGTCGTTAACATCATATGGCGTGGCCAATAATTTAGTGGTGTCATATCGCGACAACCACCCGTCGAGTAGTAAATAACCATTTATGTGGTGTCATATCGCGACCACGACAGAGGACCGCCACCACGCTTTAAATATTTGAGTGTGAAGATAGTTGCATTTGATTTTTGGGCTAAGAAGTTTTCTTAATTGTCCAAGAACAAATTGCGGAGGGTGGATTGATTTTAAGTTTTAATTTAAATAATTAATTTCATTTTTTTTTATTTTTGTTATTTTCTTTAAATTTTGATCATTTTATGATTGATTTATATTTGAATATGTGATCATTTCATTTAATTTTAATTATAATTATCCTTACCGATTATAATATCAATCGATTGATAGCTATGCTCTGTCCGATTTTCTAGAGGATGGTCTTATTCATTGTCTCGAAGTATAATCCTTCAAACTTTGTCCATCTAGTTTGAGCATAGAGGATCGGGTTTGACTTTTCTTCCCGAAGTTGAATTTTAGTATGTGATTATATCTTTGTATTATATACGTAAACTACCGATATTATTAATTTGAAATTTTATAATATCAAATTTTTTAGGTTTTATTAACATTCAAGAACCAAAAGGATGTATAGCATCTGTCTTTGTTTTTATATCTAACTTGCACATGTCCTATGTTTGGACATTTCAAAATACATCTGATATATATTCTTTTAAAATATTGTATGGGCATTAAATATAAGTTGAAATTGAATTTGACATGATGTAATGGCGTAATTTTAATCTGATTTTAGGTTTTGTTAACTTGGTCAAGAAGACAACCGGATATGTAACATCTGAAATAGAGACTGATCTTCATATCTAGGGATATAACATGAACATTTATTAGCTGAACACCTTACTACGAAATCGCCAGTAATAAATTGAAGCGAATACTTTGAGCTTTTGATCAAATAAAATGTTGTTGACATAAGATAAAATCATTTACTGGAGTATGTTATGAATCCGTATAGGCCAAATACTCCTTTTTTATGCAAAAATCGTGAGGATATGGAAATAAATTAGGTTCTATTTGATCAAATGTAGGGTAATATACAGACTTGAGTCTTTTCATTGGAAATATGATATGTATATTATTTTGGTAACCACCACCCTTTTATGTCACACGTCAGAGTTAATGAAATAAGTTATGTTAGCTTTATTTGATCAAATGTAGGGTAATAAACATAAACTTAAGCACCATTTCAAAATATGATATGTATTATTTTGGCCAAAAAATCCTCTTTTATGTCACGTCACAAAGGGTATAGAATAAATAAATTGCTTTGGAAGCTTTGATCAAATGTAAGGTAATAGACCAAACATGACTTAAGCCTTTTAAATTGGAAATATGATATCATATTATTTTGGCCACTTTTGTGTCAAATCAACAAGGTATGGATTTCGAAATAATCTATTTTGGGCTATTATCAATCAATAATGGATCCAAAATGGATATAGCATTGTTTTGGGCCAAAAATCCTCTTATATGTAAATCAATGAAGATGAGAAATAAATCATTTTGAAGGCATATGATCAAAATATAAGATAATGCTAAAATGAATTTAGGACTTGATTTTTAAGAACTCTCTATGTGCAAAGCGACATAAATGATGAAATAAATCATTTTGAAGCTCATGATCAAATAGAAAGTAGTGAGCTAGAATGAATTTAAAGACTGATTTTAGCAGAACCCTTTCTTTATGTGAAAATCAAGAAACATAAAGAGAAAAATAAATCATTTTGAAGCTCATATGATCAAATATAAAGTAATGACAGAATGAATTTAGGACTTGATTTGGTAAAACTCTTTCTTTATGTGGCAAATCGAACATAAAGGGTTGAAATAAATCATTTGCATATGATCAAATATAAAGTAATGAGCTATAATGAATTTAGACACTTGATTTTTTAGAACCTTTATGTAACAAAATAAAATAAAATAAAATAAATCGTTTAGAAATAAATATGATTAAATATAAGTAATGTTAGAATGAATTTAGGCACTGATTTGAGAACCCTTTCTTTATGTGCAAATTTAATAATAAATAAATCATTTTGAAGCTATGATCAAATATAAAGTAATGGGCCAGAATGAATTTAGGACTTGATTTAGAAGAACTTTCTACTATGGCAAATAAAGGTAAAATAAATCATTTTGAAGGCATCAATCCATACATGTTTCTTGATAAGGAGGAGAATACAAAGATATGAGTAGATGTCATATGTCATTTAAAAGAGACAAGTGGATTAATTAAAATTCACCTCCTTCACATGCAAGCTCATGGCAAGTACAAGTGGATTAATTAAAATCACCTCCTATATCTGGCAAGCATGGCAAGTAGGGACAAATCATTAAATTTATTAAGAAGATATGAAAGAGTTTATTTTCTCTTTCGAAGTGATAAAGATGTAAGATGCACGTAATGCGTGTGCGCGATATAATGATTAAATTAGATGATTTCGCTGTATGCGACTAACGAGGTGCGTATGATAAGATAGATGAAAAAAAAAAAGAAGCGCATAAATAAGAGAGGATTCACCTCTTATGAGACTTACTTAATATCTTCATCTTCTCTACTAATTCAAGTTCTTTCAATCTTGCGTAAAAGGTTAAGTTGTCACATGGACTTGAGTTTCTAACTCAATTTTTTTGATATCTTATATATGTCATGTCATATGATAGATTTAATTTATTCCATATATGTTTCTTGTCTTATGTCTCATGTATATATATGTAAATCATGGTAGAATGACAAGTAAGGAGGTATTTATGTTTAATATATCTAATGTATTTACGTAAAGTTAAATAGAATCCAAGGTGAGCATTATACAATACATGTCATAATAGAATAAGAAAATAAATATAGATATTCAACACATAAGCATTGACATTTGAGATGAAGAAAATTTTAATCCAACATAACAACTTAAGCATTTCATCCATTTCTTTCTATCTTTTTTTTTTATAAATTTCTTATCCTCATCGCATAAATCTTAGGGGTAGTTTTTCTCTGCCAAGAAAGGCGTATGGTAGGTGTCGTGAGAACATCAAATTTATTCATGCAAGAAAAGGCGTGTATAAGTTAGCATAGCATATGATAAGTTTCTACCATGTTGGAGAAAACGTAGTATCTTATATAATAAATTTTAAACCATTTGTATATATAACAAGTTCTTGCGCATTTAATTAAGAGCAAAATAATCAAAATTCTTATTATGCTCCCACATAGGGGTTCATGAGACGGACGCCCATAAGAAAGGCATGTATGGGTATGTCACGAGACCATACCTAGAAATTTTGATAGAGATTTACCATGTTAGAGAACGTGATGATGCTTATAAGTAATAAATTTAAAACTGCGTTGCATATAAACAAAAGAAAGGCATGTATATTTGATTAGGGCATAATAATCAAAATTTACAACTCTCGCTCTCCCATGTGGGTTCATGAGAGAATGGTCACTACCATGCCAAGAAAGGCATGTATGGGTGGATGTCAGACACCACCAAATTTTGATAAGATAAGATTTCCTCTGTGTTGGAGAAACATGGTGATACTATATAATAAATTTCAAGCTTGCGTCGATGACATGTTTGCATATATACTTAAACAAGAGGCAAATTCTTTGACATTTAAATTGAGTAAAAGTAAGTAAGCAACATGTATATTGAACATTTCAGAAAATATGAAAATCTGAAATTAATCTTAAAAATGAATCTCCCTTTACATTTTGACTTTCATAATAGCAACTAGTCATGCAATGAAGTAAGGTAACCCTTCCTTTCAATTTTAGATTTCAGCATATAGGTGAAAGAAATATAGAATCTCCCATGTGGTCTAGGATCTATGTCACATAACACTTCAAATCCCTCCCTTACTTTCAGATTTTAGCATGAAATGAAAGAAGCATGGTGTAATACTTGGAAACCTTCCTTTCAATTTCAAATTTCAACTCATATGAAAGAGGCATGATATATATAATTCCCTTCATAGGAAACCAATTGAAACAAAGTAGAAGCATGAAATCATAGGAGAACAGCAAATAGTATGATATTTAAGCCATACATCCTTCCTTATTAGATTTTCAAACTTCAGGCTCAAATAAAAGAAATTTTCAGCAAGCATCACATCTTTAGATAGCAAACTAATTGTTTTCTCCTTAGATAAAAAAATATTTTCAGCATGCATTATCCCTTTAGAAAAGCAAATCAATAGGTTTTCCCTTAGGTAACAAAAGTTTCAGCAATTCAAAAGAGACAAATATAAATCATGCTTTGCCTCATGATAGTTGTTTGAAAGTAATGTTAGATTTTGCAAATCATAGGATGAAACAACTAACTTCATTTAGTAGATATAAATCTGAATTTTCAATCCAACAAAGATATTTGCTTGCATAATAACATGATTTAACTAATACATTCCCTAGACATTGCCAAATGGTAGAGAAGAGCCAAATAGAAATGAGAAAAATCTCATGGGAATCACAACCCACCTTATCATTTCAAGCCAACATTAACATAGGATTAAACCCATGAGTAATACAAATATCTTTGCTCTCTTTTCCTTCTTCCCCAAATCAAGAGAAAGAAACAAGCATTACATATCAATGACCAAAGTAAGTTTTCAAAGATGGCATCATATAAGCTAATGGGATTAGGATTTCATTATCACAACATGCTTTCATAATTCAAGAGCAAGAAAAAGGCATAAAACAGTATATCTTGCATGATTTCAGCCTCCAAATACTCATGGACAGCAAACATAGAATCATTTTAATGCAAGATAAAGACTTGACAATTGCTTGTAAGTAAATTATGAACAAGCACTAGGCAATATGCATCTTTAATGAAACTGAATGGCAAAAATGAAAGCTTTAAACTTGCACAAAGCCACATTTCAGATTGTACTTCAAAGGCTAATTAACTTAGTGATAACAAAAGAAGAGAAAACAAGCACAAAGTCAATCAACCCTTCCCTCATCCTCTTCCTTTAACATGATGATTATATGAAATTTACTCCACATAGATTAAACAATTACACTATGTTTAATAAGTTCAGCAAATCTGAACTCTTCCCTTTTGGAGCTATATTATGAGAACAAGAGCAATAGAATACTTAGCTTGCCCATTAGGAACAACAATAGAAAGTTTAGAGAAACCTAAAGAGTTTGGAATTTTTTCTCAAGCGAGATTGGATCATGAACCATGATAAACCAACATATCACAGAGGAGGAGAAGGCATCAGCGTCCTGGAGAGGAGCAGACGGACGAAAGGAAAGGAGGAACCGAGGCAAAGATAATGGGCTCCTTGGCTCAACCTTAATTTCAGCAAAGTGAAAGCTTGTAGGATAAATCAAACATCTTAATTTCATACTTTTGCAAATCCGAAAAAAAATCCTAAGGAAACCCCTTCACATATATTCATAGAATACAAATGGAAACGAAAGGGATTTGTGTTTATGCCATCAACAAGTAGAGCCATTTTCACATCTCGATAAAACCAAGAAGTTAGGAAGAAAATAGCTATAGCGGTACAACATCCAAGTATAATCATTCCTTCTCAAAAGACCAGCTGATGGGCAACAAAGAGATCTTCAAAGCATACAACCAAAGCAATAAATTTCAGCAATCCAAAAGCAATTTGAAATCAGCATGAAATCGTTATATACTCATCACTTCCTTTAGGTAAAACCAAGATAACCCATAAAGCAAGAAAAGGAAGAGGTTGAATAAACAACTTGGAACTTCGATTGCAGGAAAGGAAGAGGAAGAGTTCGATTAATTTGAAGCTTGGTCGATCCACACAGGCTGGTAGGCTCCACGAAGGGACCGAGTCGCGAGAGTGAGAGGAAGAGAGGAGGAAGCGTGAAGGGGAAGAGAGAGCAGGAGAGGGAAATGTGAGAGGAGATAGCGTGAAATCAGTCAATGTATCCCTTTCCTTTAGAATACAGCTCTTTTACGGCTGCAGCTAATGAGTGGAGGTTAGGTAAGGATAACGAGGTTAAGAGATTGTAGTACAAACTTTAATAATTAAGGTAATTAGCCTCATCATAAATAAATTTTGAATCATCTAATAATAATAGCAATATGGGTGTTAATTTTAGGTGTTTTTATCACGAATCTGCAACGTGATCGATTTCGCAATGAGTTTGAGCAAAATCGGCCGGTTGAGTGAAATTAAAATTAAATGCGACGTCGTGCTCAAATTGATCGGCGTTACACTTTGCGAATCGACGCGGAAGGCGTGGTTTGATAAATTTCGACGTTTTGGCGATCGATTTGAATGGAGGTCGTTGACGCGTTGTCGGTTTCCGATGTCGTAATTTAAAATTGAAATTTTATTGGATCATTAATTGATTTAATATTTTCTCATTTAATTAATTTTAATATTTGAGGCATTATGGAGTCAATTTTCAAATTTCGAAGATCGATCTCGATCCGATTAGGTTTTAAACTATGTCATTTATTTAAGTTTAAATAACGATAGTTATAGGTCCTGATAACGCAAATTGACATCTATATTGATATGGTTCGCCACACGAAATAATTTCGTAATTTTTGGCTCGAAAATATTAGTTATAATGCTAATATCTAGTTAATTAGTTAGGCCGCTAACAACTGCTTAAAACCCTCTAATCCTTATTCTGAGCCCGTCGTTTATTAACCCAATTAAAACAACTGCCCAATATCCCTTATTGATTGCCGTTTGGGCGACCAATCAAAAGGCTGATCGGCTCTAACATCCCAAGGTCGAGCAACTTGGGCTCATTTCACGTGACTCTCCTCTCTTACGTGATCGTTCTCTTATTTCCTCCGCTTTCTCTGGTTTTCTTCCTCCCATCCGTCCGTCGGCAGAAGCTTCGATCGAGCCTCGTTTCCAAGCCGTCCGTCCCTCTTGCTCCCTATCCGGCTATCCGTCTCCCTCGTGAGCCCTAGCCGAGTCCGATCACTGGTCGACCAAACCCTAGCTAGCCGAAACCCCTCTCCTTCATTCCTCCTTGCAACCGGAAACTCCAGGTTGTTTCCTTTAAATCCTAAGCACATTTTTACATATATATGGCCTCATTTCTTATGAATAAAGTGAGGTGAATGTTTCTTTTCTTGGTTAAAATGATGCTAGGGTTTTAATCTTGAGATTTGGGATGATGTATGGCCCAAATCTCATGCCGCTTGCTATTCTCTACGGATTTCATTTTTTTTATTTTGCTTAAAATGATTTTCTATGGGTGAAATGATATGTGTTATGCTTCTTTATTTGTCTAAAATTAGATTCAAAGTTTGAAAATAAGGCTTGAGATATTGTATGGCTCAAACTCTAAGTTTATGCAAGTTTTCCTTTTTTTTATGCTTTAGATTTTCTGTTTAGAGGGGATGATAATTGCTAAATCCTTTTCATATACTTACATAAAAGTTAGAAGTGTGGGGAGGGGTTTGAGGTGAAGTATAGCGTGAAACTCTATGCTATTAGCAAGTTGTCTTTTCTTTTCATATTTCAATTTGCTGTTTGGGATAGATTAACACTTGCTAAATCTCTATTATATGCCTAAAATGAAATTGGAAGTATGAAAATGGGTTTAGAGATGTTGTGTGGCTCAAACCCTAAGCTATTAACAAGTTGTCTTTTCTTTTCATATTTCAATTTGCTGTTTGGGATGGATTGACACTTGCTAAGTCTCTCTTATATGCCTAAAATGAAATTGGAAGTATGAAAATGTGTTTAGAGATGTTGTGTGGCTCAAACCCTAAGCTATTTGCAAGGTTTCTTTTTCATTTCTTGTTTCAATTTGCTGTTTGGGATAGATTGACACTTGCTAAGTCTCTTTTATATGCCTAACATAAGATTGGAAGCATGGAAATATGTTTAGAGATGTTGTGTGGCTCAAATCCTAAGCTATGTGCAAATTCCTTTCTTTCCAATGCTCTATATTTTTGTTTGGGCGAAATTGGGTTTGCCATGTACCTTTTGCATATTTAAAATGATATTAGAAGTGTGGAAGTGAAGTTAGAAATGTTGTATGACTCTTCCCTTAAGCCATATGGGGTTTTCCCTATTCCATGCTATAGATTTCTCTAACTAGGATATGAAATGGATTTGGTTTTAGCTTGCCTTATTAGTTTGAAGTTTCTTCCTTAACTACATCTGAAATTGTAAAATCTATAAGTTAGCTTATCGTAGCTTTAATTCTTTTATAATTATGGATCAATCATGAGCTTCATTCTTACCTTATTCCATTTCATCTTTTGAATTGGATAAGAAAAAAAAAATCAGATTTATTCCCTATATTGTTCTCTTGGATAAAAAAAGGGGGAAGAGAGATAGGTGGTTGAGGAGTTATTCGTGGTGCTCATCTTCTCTATTACATGAATTGTTGTCATATAAAATGGTGATTTGGGTGAGGGTTAGCCTTCAGATTTTTCAGATTCATAAATTCAAATGCACATGCTACTACACATTAATTTTTTCTGAAGTTATTCTTGCTTTCTTTGATTGTTTTGCTATCATGGGAATGATGATTTGAGCAAAGTTTGTTTTCAGATTTTTTTTCTTGATTTGGTAAATCTAAATGCAAGTATCATTTATATTTAATTTCTTAGATATAATTTCTACATTTCCTTCATGTGAATATGAGTTTTGTTTCTACTCCTTACTTTAATGCCTCCTCAAGCTCATGCAAGCATAGAAAGAGTGGTAAAATTTCAGATTTATAAATTTATTTTGTAGGACTAGAAATTTCTTCCTTAAATTAATGAAACATTATGGAAGGTTGAATGTTAATTATGCTTGGCATAAGCCTCCATTCCATTTGCTGATTTCCCTTACAAAAGTGAAGCATATGGCTTTATTATGGAAGGTTGAATGTTAACTATGCGTAGCAAGAAGTGAAGCATATGTTTATAATTTAACACATGAATTCTATCTTATTCTCTAAACTTGGAAAATGTATTTCATCCCTCATATTGAACAAAAAAAAGGGGAAATGACATGCAAAAAAAAAATAGAAGTGATAATTTCTTATTTGTGATATTTCCAATGCAATGCGTAGCTAAACTTACAAATGTCATATATTTTTTTTATTTTTTATTTTTTATTTTTTATTTTTTAAAGTACATATACATGTATGCTTATGTGTAAATGCAAGCTTGAAATCTTTTGTGATAATTACCCGTTCACATTGATCCAATGCGGTAGAGAAATTTGTTATAAGTACCTGTTCACGTTGTTCCAATATGGTAGGGAAATCTGCTGTGATAAGTACGCGTTCACATTATTTCAATATGACGAGAAAATTTGTTATAAGTCGCTCACGCTTGTTTCTGCGAGAAATTTAAGTACATATTCATTGTTACATGGCGAAAATGTTGTGATAATCATTCGTGCGTTATTTCTGATATAAGTATTTATTATGTTGGTGGCGGAAATCTTATGATATCCATGGCGTTTTTCTTGTGTGTGACAAATAAATTCGACCACGTGTCTCCGACTACCATACTTTTTTTGGCGTGGGGAATGTCAGTCTCTAGCATGTGGGGATGACGTGAAGGTTCAAAATTTTGGCAAAAAAAAATGTGTGTAAATGCCTAAGTTTTTTTTAAGAAGAAAAGCATGTATATTTACAATATGTTCACTCATGTTTAGTTCAATTATCATTTGAACCTTCATATCACATGACATTTATAATATATTCACTCATGTTTAGTTCAATTGTTATTTGAACCCATATCATGTGGCAACTATTTGTTTAAATTCAGATTTTTTCTTATCTAAATGATGATAGTATTCCTCTTTATATGTTACGTTATATAAATATGACATTCAATGTATTGTATGATTTAAACTTTACTTTATTATCAAGTACATCTTTATATACTATATGAGTGTGTTATGTGAAAATAAGACATCTTATGTGTCATATGATTTAAGTCTTGTCTTATTATCAAGCATATGTTTATGACATGATTGCCTCCCCTTTGCCTAAGTTATGAAATATGATTGAGATAAAAAAATTAGCATAGGTGATTACTTGATCAAATTTAGAATTTCAGATTTGTGATTATAAATTTAGTATGGATATTTGTTCATGTCTCATTTGCTTATCTTGCAACAATCTTTATATGCTTATGAATAGTTAAAAATGGAAAGAAGTATCTTATGGTTGCATGACTTAAGTATTATTTTATTATCAAATATCCATTCATATGAGATGATGATGGATACATTTAAAACATCAAGTTAGATGTAATTTACAAATTGATGTGATATGAATTGAAAATAAGTCCAATTGTTGGGGATTTCTTCCTTTGCAAGGTGGGTGAATTTTCTTAGAAGACTTAGACTTGCAATTTATCTTGTGAGGAGAATGGGAGAAATAGGAGAGTAAAGCTTTCATAAGAGAAGAATTCTCTCTTATTTATAATGAAGACTAGCCCCCTTAACATGAGGCCTAAAAAAAAAAAAATTGAAAATGGGATTTATGTTATCTCATTAATTTCTATAATTTTTCTACATGCCATTAAAATGGAGAAGAAAATCTTTCTTACCTTTGTCATTCTTTTAATTACTCATAAAATGAGCATGGATCTAAGGAAAAACTTTCATTTCTTTTGTCATTCTCTTTCTAATGACTCGTAAAATGAGCATGAATCTAAAGAAGTTTTCATTTCTTTTGTGATTCTCTTCTTAATTTCTCCTAAAATGAGCATAGATTTAAGAAAAAAATTTTATTTCCTTTGTGTTTCTCTTCTTAATTACTCATAAAATAAGCATTGATCTAAGGAGGAACTTTCATTTTCTTTGTCATTCTCTTCCTAACGATGCATAAAATGAGCATGATTTCTTTGTCATTCTCTTCTTAATTACTCATAAAATGAACTTGAATCTAAGGAAGAAATAAATAAAAAGAGTAACGGAGAGTAAGTAAATCCTCTTTTTCAACCAAAGTGTGATGCAAACAAAAAAAAAAGGGTAAGAAAAGTCTTCCTTTCATTTATGAGTGCATGTCATGATAAAAGGGGAACATGGCAAATAACTTAAAAATAATAATAATAAATGATATTATGAATAGATCATAATATCATGAGCTTTCTTCTTCATACTTGGCCTATCCTAAATTTTTTTAAAATGGGCTATAAAAAAGCAATTAGCCCATTTAGAATTAGCGAACTCTCTTTTTTTTAAAAAAAAAAAAAAACAAAAGGGAAGACCTATTAGGTTTAGTCTTATAAATGGGCTTATGTAAAACATGATAAAGAGAAGGTCTAATGGAGATGAACATATGAACCTTAAGGATTGTTATGTTACCATGAATTAAATGTTGTAAGACTTAAAATTACCTTGTTTATTTTGCCTCCTATGGTTTGATCATTTGCAATCATAAGAATCAATATTCATTTAAGCAAAATTTTCAGATTTTTCTTAATCTTGTGTAAAGAAGATTTTAGATTTTCTCGATCATGAAAATCACTATTTATTTAAAGTAAAATTTTCAGATTTTCCTAATCTTGTGTAAGAAAAATTTCAGATTTTTTAAGTTTATCAAACTTAGTATGATTATTTAGCCTATGAAACCTAAGCTTTATGAAATTGTCATGATCCAAGGAAGAGGATGAAAAGAAAAGTGAATGGCTTCATACTTGAGTTAATGGACTTTTAAAATGTCATTTGAAACAAAGTTTAGTGTGATTTTAAACCCTTTTTATTTTGCTGATTGGTAATGTTAAAGTGACATTTTACCTAATAAATGCTCATATTATACCCATAAGTAAGTGTCAAATTTATATCTTGCATTCATATGAAGGTAGGACATGATTCTCTAAAATTACTTACTTTATACGAAACCCAAATTCTAGTTGATTATCATTTAAAAGAAAGAGAGAATGAAATATGAGAAGTAAGTGAGTAGCTTCATTAACATTAGTATCATTCTTCCCTCTCTATGAATATGGGAAGGGTGACTTGAAATAAGATTTCATTAGCATAAAATTTGAAATTCCTTGACCTTCATTGATTGAGTTTAGAATGGCTATTCCTTGAGCTTATAGCTCTCTTTCAAATTCAAAGTATTGAATTCAAACTCATATACGAGTTTACATTTGAATTAATATTTATCCGTCTAAATTCTAATGTACATAAAAGAATTTGGATGTGGCACGCAAACTTATGCGTGATTCATAATATTTTTTCAACTTAACTTTAAGATAGATACTACACTCGATGCTTAGCAAATATTTTAAAATGTTAAATGTATATCCTATAAAGATATACATATAAGATATACATGTTTGATTCATGACAAATTGAGAAGGGTTTAAATTATATCATTAAGAATAAATGCTCATTTGATGTGTAAGTAGATATCTTATCTCTTTCAATACAGATATATGCTTGATCATCTAGAATAGATACTCATTTGGTTTGTATTTGGGAATGTTGAATTCAAGAACATATATAGGCTTGATCAAAAACAAATTTTTACTTTTGTTATAATATGTATAAAAATGACATGTCATACTAAACATAGTTACTTCAACTTAGACATTTAAATGTTCATATAATATTTTTTTAAAAAAAGAATAGATACTTGTATGTATGTTGAAGCGTCTACTAGATCAAACATTTAAGAAATATGCAAGCCAAATACAAAGTGAAAAATTGATATACTTCAGATTTAGTCTTTCAGATGGGTTAACAATCAAAATACTACAAAATTCATATTTGTAATTTGACATCTACACTTTAATTTAGACATCTTAATGTTCATACAACATTAAAAAAAAATAGATATTTTTTGGATTAACAAAATTCAAAATCCATATCAAAATTTATCTTTAATTTGACATATGTTATGTCAAACACTACTACTTAGACATCTAAATGTCCATATAATATTTTAAAAGAACAGATATCTGTATATATGTTGAAGTATTCATTAGATCAAGCATCTAAAAAGATATGCAAGTATGTGCAAAATGAAAGGACATATATCTACACCTCGGTTTGGTCTTAGGACTGGATATAGGTTAACAAAACCTAAAAGTTCGATTGAGATATTATAAGAATCTTCATTTAATAAAATATGAGAAGTTAATTATGTCATAAAATGACAAATGATAAATCTATTGACACTTCTTAATTCCTAACTCCCAAGAGAAAAGTCTCAAAATCGATCCTCTATTTAGAGTTGTGAGTTTGTAGATTATAATTGAGACGATGAATTTAGGCCGTCACTGTAAGCGAACAAAGTTGACAAGTTCTATCACCCAATAGTAGTCATATGATCGAGAATGACGATCATTATTAAAGTTCTAATAATGAATAATTACATGTTTAAATCTAAATCAATTATAAAATGATTAAAACTCAAATAAAAAAATTAATAAAAATTAAATGAATTTAATTATTTAAATTTAAACTTAAAATCATCCACCCAATCGTAACTGTTTGCCTGGGGGTGATAAATTAAGAAGACTTTTGCTCACAAATAATCAATGTTAAATCAAATGCATAACTATTTTCATACTCAAATAATCTTAAGAAGGATGAGCGTGTTCTGTTTCTGGCCCACAATGTAAAAATTAAATAAATATGGAAATTAAAATCCATATTGCGATCAATCAATTAAATTCGATTCGATTTAAAATCGAATGTCGTCAAAGCGTTAACTAAATAGAAAATATCAATCAATTAAGAATCAATCAAATAATTAAAGTCTTTTTTTAATGAAATTATCGCATCAAAGTCGAAAAGCGCCATGAATGACCTCGGTTGCGAAATTGATCGTCGTCGTAGAAGCGTCGAGACTTATCAACGACGCCAGGGACCGATTCGCAAAGTTCGAATGTCGATCCGAATAAATGCGAAATTTAGACCTAATTTCATCCGACGTCGGCGTTGTCCGAGCGACCTCAGATCTGATTCGCGTTGGTGACAATTAAATAACGTCCAATTGTTAGGTTTGTGCATAAATTAATGTACATAAAAATAATATTTTACAATTCATTTTCTTAATCCAAAATATGTAAACCCTCAATTCTGAAATCCATCTGCAACCAACCGGAAAGCGTTTCACTGACTTTGAAGCCTCGGCCTCACTCTCGGCTCTCACTGCTCTGGGTTGCTCTCGACTCTCTCTGCAGAAGCTGAGCTCGCGAGCAGCTCGATCCCTTCCTAACTCCTCTTCCAACCGAAACCCCAGGGTTGTTTCTTTCTGACTATATTTTTATGTGGGTTTTTCTTGAAGGAAATATAGATTTCCCTCTTCCATTTGTGTTTTATGGTTGGATTTGTTTTCTGGGTTTGCAATAGCATGAAATTAAGGTGATTGGATTTATGCAAACTTTCAGTTCATTGTTTTCTTCTCCTCCTGCTCGGTCTCTTCCTCTCCCTCGTTTTTTATATCGGTTCTGAAACCCTAGCAACCAAAGCCCTTCTCCTCCTTTTCCTTTAGACACTTCGACACTTCGGTCTTTTCAACAGGGAATTTTAGAGGAGCTTATACTTAAAGATCAAATATTTGTTTGCATAGTTCTAACAAAGGAGTTTTGGAAGTTTCTTGATGCTGAACTTCTCTTTCCCCTCATGTTTTAGGTCGATTTGTTTTGTATGTAGCTCTTGTTTTCTGTTCATTGGTTCTGGAACTTGATTGGCGAAAACTCTATTTCTAAGTTTGGGGTTGTTGATAAGGAGTGTGATCACCGGGCAAAGTTCGTGGAGAAAATTCTATCTCAAAGGATGTTTTGGAATTGATGAATGGCAAACTATCTTTACCTTTCTCAAATCATTTTTTTTTACCTCTATCGTTCCTTGTCACGGTGGTTACGAGGAGCATTATTGCGACAAAATATTCGACTTGGGAATCCATTCATTTTACTATGCCGGGAAGAGCTCAGGCTCCTTGCGGCAAGCCGCAATTGTCACGTTTACCGAACATGCAAACAGAACAAATGATATTTTCATACTAGCTGCAAAGAAAAATTCCAAAACTCTTTAGGTTTCTCTAAACTTTCTATTGTTGCTCTAATGGGTAAGTATTCTATTGCTCTTGTTCTCATAATATAGCTCCAAAAGGGAAGAGTTCAGATTTCTTTGGACTTATTAAACATAGTGTGATTGTTTAATTTATGTGGAGTAAATTTCATATAATCATCATGTTAAAGGAAGAGGATGGGGGAAGGGTTGATTGACATTGTGCTTATTTTCCTCTCTTTTGTGATCACTAAGTCATAAGCCTTTGAAGTGCAATTTGAAATGTGGCTTTGTGCAAGTTTAAAGCTTTCATTTTGGTGCTTAGTTTCATTAAAGTTACATCTTGCCTAGTCTTTGTTCATACTTTACTCAAAAGCAATTGCCATGTCTCTATCTTGCATTAAAATAATTATATGTTTCTTTGTCCATGAGTATTTGGAGGTTGGAATCATGCAAGATACATTGTTATGCCTTTTTTCTTGCTCTTGAATTATGAGAAATGAAAAGAAAGCAAGTTTATTTTGGGACAAAGTATGATTTATATGGATTTCCTTTTATTGCATCTTTTATCTTGCATACATATGAAAATGTTGAGAATTGAAGATGTAGGATATGCAAAATTTTCTTTATGATTATCCGTCGTGAAAGATGAAATATATGCATATCTCTTGACCTTTAATTCATATGTTACTTGTGGACTTTAAGAAAGATATGTCCTCTTTTATATTCAAAATGAAGAAACAGTATGCTTACATGTGAGTAAAAGCTTATGTTCATTTATTTGAATGTTTTAAATGCAAAATTTGAAATAGTGATGAAAATCGATAAAAGAATCTTTGTCTTGTTTAAGTATATATGCAAAAATGTTCATATGTAAATCGAGTTTTAAATTTGTGATATAAGTATATATGTTCTCCAACATGGTAGGAAATCTTATCTTATCAAAATTTGGCGTCTCACGACATACCTACACGCCTTTCTTGGCATGGTGGCGGCATCTCTCATGCAACCCACTTGTGGAAGCCGAGGAGGGTTGTAAATTTTATTATCTCTAATCAAATTTATTGCTTTCTTTTGTTTATATCAAATGTGAGCTTTAAATTTATGATATAAGTCACATCGTGTTCTCCATGGTGAAATCTTATCTTATCAAAATTTTATTTTCACGATACACCATACATGTCTTTCATGGTGTGCATCTCTCAGCAACTCCCTCACTTGTGGAGAGGCTGTTAAATTTGATGCTCTCAAATGTATATCACTTTTTTTTTTTTTTAATTTATTTATATGCAAATGAGCTTTAAATTTATGATATAAGTCTCTCATGTTCTCCAACATGGTAGAAAATCTTATATCAAAATTTTATGCGGTGTCTCATACACACTTTCTTGGCATTACACTTTTCTTGGTGGTAAATTTTATTATTTGCCATGCATTTTTATTATGCAAATACCCATATAAATACATTGCGTTGTTCCGTGTGGCGATATAAGTCTGCTGCGTTGTTTCGCGTGCGAGGAAATCTTGTCTTTGTGCATACCGCCTTTCTTGGCGTGGTGGAATAATAAATTCGGTCAGCGGCTCGCGACACATATCGCCTTCTTGGCGTGGTGGGGAAGTCCATCTATCGGGATGGCCGGGAGGTCAAATTTTCAAAATAAAAAAAAGGAGATGGAATATGTCACATAAATGCTTATACTTTAATTTTCATGTTAATGCAAATTTATTGCTCTATTCTATAAATGCCGTTCCATTGTTCCGCGTGAAACTTTGTGATATAAGTACACTCATGTTGTTCCGTGGCGAAAATCTGATTATATAAGATTGCTCGCGTTGTTCCGCGACAATCTTTATCTTGTCTGCCATACACGCCTTTCTTGGCGTGGTGGATAAATAAATTTGGTCAGCGGTGTCTCGACACACCATACACTCTTGGTGTGGTGGGAAGACCTAGTCAGCGACCCTATGTGGGGATGGCCAGGAGGTTTTTTGATAAATAAAAAATGAAATGTCAAGTGTTTGAAGGAAGATATGCGTATGATTATTCATGCTTGCTTCGTTCATTATCTTATATGATAATTACGATCTTACGCTTGCTTGGTTGTTACTGAATCTTCATAGCGTATGATTATTTATTTAAAGTTCAAATTCATTTCTTTAAGTGGTGATTATCATATGAATGGGTGATAAATGAAAATGTGGCCAATCGTGGAAAGATACAAGTGCGTCATATATCGCTTCTTGCTAAAATCTTAAGTAAAATGATTCTATATTTAAAGTGTTATCTCATTCTATTCGGTTTGAATGTCTTTAATATCAGTTAAATGAAATCTATGACAATGAAGCGATGTTCTTTTCTTGTAACCATTTGATTGCAAATCTTAAAAGAATCAAATTAAATCTATAAAATACTTGATTTGTTAAAGAACAAACACATTGATCATGATAAGTGGTTTAAAGAAGATCATACATCATTTAGAACATACAATCACTTAGTTTCAATGCATTCACATTCTTATAAACAGACTCTGGATACATGCAGTACGTGAAAGAATGCATATCATATTTTCCAAAGAGCAGATGTTACATCTTAGGTTTGGTCTTGGGGTGTCAGTTAAAACCTAAAATCTAATGATCTTTATAAATCTTAGAAGTTAATTACATGAAATGGCCAAAGATAAATCTATTCGGCGTCATTGTCATTCTTTTGCAAGTTCAAGATCTCAAGAAGAAAGTCTCAAACCCGATCCTCTGAGTATAATCTAGAGTCGACAAGGTTTGGAGAACGATAGATCTTGAAATAATTAATTTAGATTCGATCCTGCAGAAAATAAGAGTTGGAGTTATCCTTCCGGTTTGGTCTTGGACGGTCAATTAACACCTAAAATCTCACAAAACTGCTTTGCATTACAATCAAGTCAAATACAAAACGACAGATGCCATACTTCCCGGTTCGGTCTTGGGGTCAATTAACCAAAATGTATTGAAATCCTGCAAATTGCTTGCATTTATTAGGCATTCATATCTGATATTTTAAAAGAAAAAAAAAGAAATAGATAGAAAAGAAAAGATGAAATGCTTAGGTTAACATGTTGGCTCAAAATCTCTTTAGGTATATATGAATCTGCTTGATCTACATATAATGAAAATTTATCTTATTTGTGTAGTATACATAAAGTGGATTATCTAAACATGTTATGGAATACCATTACGTATCTCAAACTCATTCTATCTTTATATTTATTTGATCAAATAGGCAAAATAATTTATTCCACCCATACCTTGATTTGTGACATAAAGAGCTTGGCCAAAATAATATCGTATCATATTTTCAAAGAGCAGATCTACATAATCGGTTTGGTCTTGGGGCCGTCGTTAACAAAACCTAAAAATCTAATGATCTATTATAAATCTTAAGTTAATTACGTCACGAAATGGTAAAGATAAATCTATCGGCGTCAGTTAATGCATTCTTTCAGTTCAAGATCTCGAAGAAAGTCTCCGTCCTCGGTATAATCAGAGTCAAAGGTTTGGAGAAACGATAGATCTTGAAATAATTGATTTAGATTCGATCCTCGCGAAAATAGTGAGTTGGCGAGTATCCTTCCGGTTTGGTCTTGACCGGGTCAAAACCTAAAATCGTGTCAAAACTTGCATTCTGATCAAGTCAAATACAAACGACAGATGCTTTAGGTTGGTCTTGGGCCAGGTCCTTAACAAAAATGTCATATTGAAATCCTGCAAATTGCACTACGTTTAGACATTTAATGTCCATACAATATTTTAAAAGAACAGATACTTGTATGTATGTTGAAGTGTTCAAACAATAGGACATATGCGAGTTAGGTATAAAACAAAATAACAGATCTACGTCATCCGGTTTTGTCTTGAGAATTAAGTTAACAAAACCTAAAATTTGATATTATAAGAATTTCAAATTAATAATATCGGTAATTATCATATGAGATATGAATCAATTGGCTAAAAATTCAAATTTCGGGGAGAAAAGTCCCGTCATACATGTTGGCCCTGAATGAGTTTTGAAGGATTATACTTCTTGAGATAATGAATTTAGACCGTCCTCAGAAAATGCGGACGGTAGGCAATCATCGATTGATAACCCAGGATTGAGAAGGGTAATTATAATTAAAATTTCAATGATAAATGATCATATATATTCAAATCTAAAAATCATAAATAAAATGATCAAAATTGAAAATACAAAAATATAAATAAAAAATGAAATGAATTATTTAAATTAAAACTAAAAAAAAATAAAATAAAATAAATCCACCCTCCATGATTGTTTTCTTGGTGACAAATTAAGAAAACTTTTACTTACAAAGATGTCAAATTAAATACATAATTACCTTCTCAAATATTATTCCAAAGCGTGGGGCGTGGCGTGTCTCTGGATTTTTGGATATGGCACCACATAAATGTGGCTGACTGAGCCCTCGGCCGGGTGGTTCAGCGATATGGCACCACTAAATTACGGTCAGCGGCCAGATGTTCTAGCTTTTCTCTTTCGTGAAATGTAGAATGTATTTGGTTGTAAAAGCGCATGTTAAAGGTTGACTTATATTTGTCCCCCAGACACTCCTGTCTGAGACTCTTGGGCGGCGTAACATGTGTTCGACATCTTTGGTCGTTGGGTCGACCTCCTCTCATTGAGATAGATCGCGGCCGGGATAACCATGGGATCTTGATGAGGCGTCATCGTTCCCCACAAAAAAATTTTAAGTTAAAATAATAAATTTCATAAGTTAAACTCCACTCACTCGATTATATACTTTCTTCTTTAAACTTAATCGAAAGATCTCTGTATTGGGAGGGGTAATTAACTGGGCTTGCCATAGGAAACAGAACCAGATATAAAAGTTCTCACCAAATGAGAAGCGAAATCTCTGGTAGTGTTTATCTACTATTCATGTCTTACAAATTATTCACACTTAAACAACTCTTTCCTTTTTTCCGAAAGATGTCGGTGGCGAATTTTCGGATCCCACAGTTCTTTGTCCGCATGATTTTGTTGCAAAATGGCACCATTAATAATGAGCCTGGCCGTGGTTCACGCGATATGACACCACTAAATTACGGTCACGGCGCAACCCGTATGTTCCCCAACGGCTTTCCTCTTTGAGCTGTGAATCATAGAATGTATTTGGTTGGAAAAAAAAATCCTCTGTTAGCTAAGTCGACTTATATTTGTCCCCTTAGACAAACTCCACAATTCTGAGACTTTGGCGGCGTAACGTGTTCTTGAAAATGATCTTTCGGTCAGGTTGCTTCTATATCATTAGCGGGACTAAACGGGCGGCAGAGATAATGAACCATGGGCGTAAATGCATATTATCTGGAACGACAACCGCGATACGACAGGATGGGATACTTATTTTAAAATTACGGGGCGATTGACATGACGTTATAATAATAATTAAGAATAATATGTATAAATTTAATAGATAAAATAATTAAAATAATAAAAAATAAGTCATTTAATTAAAAAAAATAAATTAAATACTTATGTTATATATATATATATATATATATATATATAAAGTAATTTATTTTATTGTACTTTAATAATTTTAATAAATAAAATTTATTATCAATTCTAAATTTATAAATTTAATTATAATTTTTAATAATTTTAATTATTTGTAATAAATATATCTTATTATTCTCTCTTTTTAGCTCAAATATCATTTTCTAAATTTCTAAAATTCTATACAATAATTTAAAATATAACAAACTATATTTAAAATATTTTTCATATAATTTTAATTCAATTATATAGGGCACGCATGTCGGACACGCGTGTCCATTTAATTTTTTAATATTATTTTAATCCATTTTTTAGTGTCAACGTATTGGGTGTCGTGTCGACACGTGTAACACTTCGCTAATTTTTAGGAGTGTCATTGCATTATAATTACTTTTCGGTAGCCCCATCAAAAGTGCTTCTCGGTATTGAGAGAATTAATTATATAGGGACTGTCATAGGAAGCGAAACCAGATCTAAAGTCCTTACAAAATGAGGACGAAATCTCTGGGTAGTGTCTTATCTACTATTCATTTGCCTTTTAAAATTTTCACCAACACTTAAAATATTTTTTTCATCGAAGAGGTCGGTGGCAAATTTTTGGATACCACAACTTACTCAAGAATAGTGTCAGGGTATTAATTCTAAAACATGTTAATAAAAAAATATTTTTTGGTTAGGCATTGATGCACTATCATATGAATCATATAATATGGTAGGTTTTTAAGCTTTTTGTTTGAAAGTTTGAAAATAAATTAAGTTCTTTTGCATAATTTAGGTAACTTTGCATTGGATTGGTGGATATATAAGTTGTGTTGTATATGAAAGCTTAGTTAGCATGAGAGTACAATACTTTTTTCCCTTTTATGAGGAGTTAAGAAGGGAATTGTGAAGAGAGAGAAGAGAGGAGATTAGAAAGAGAAGAAAATCATATAAGTTTGTTTTCAGTAATTTGAATTATCATTTTGAAAAATAGATCATGTCATTTTATTGCACACTATGTTGTGGCTTATTAGTAGAGCGAATCCTCACTTCTCTCTTCATGGATGCAGGCTTAAGAGTCAAAACTATTTAAATTTTGATGTTCTTTTTTTCCACAGCTTGATCTCTTTAAATGCTAACTTTGCTAATGATTAAATGTCTTGATCTTACTTTCTGGAAGAGCAAAAGGCTTAAGGCCGAGAAGAAACTTCCCACAAATGTGCACTTGACTGATATATATAACTCTATCTTTATCATTTCTCAATGATAAATGGAGCAAAACTCTAAAAGTCAAACCATAAAAATGGTGAAATTTTAGTATAAACCTGTGGAGCCTCCATAGTTAAGACCCAACTCTAGTGAAAGGTTTGCAAAGGCAACTGTTACTCTCTTGAAGGAAGGTGAAGCAAAGGGAGATGCCAATCCCATCACTAACTTCACTTTTAGTATTGTATTTGTGTTTTGATGGCTTGATTGTTCTGATATGTAGATATTTGAGTGAATTTAATCATAAATTTAAATATATAATGTATGTATAAGAATTTGAACTCCAAATCTCTTAATTGATAGACAATTAATATATTTTACACATTGTTTTAATGTATATTTGTTTCCATCACTTTTGTTAATGGTAGGTCTCTGAAGAACTAAGACTCAAAATAGTTATTTGTTTTAAGAACTCTGAATTTTGTTGGTTTTGTTATCATGCAATTTTGAAAATGATAGAATAATCGAGTTGTTTTATTTGGCCTAAATTAATCATGCCTAGTTTTTATATTGATGATAACATATTTTTATTCATGTTCTAAGATCATGTGAATAAACATATGATTTGTTTGGGATCAATTTTATTTTATTTTTTTTAAACATTTATTTTGTATTTTTATTTTTAAAATAATTATCACTTTTACATATATATTATTTTGGATCAAAATAAAAAAAAAAAAAAATAGAAAGGACCTGTTTGAAATGATCTGTGATCTCTTGTATGTTTAAAAGGCAGCCTTCAATTTTAAATATTAATAGATATTGGAATTAAAAGAGATATATGTGTTAATTTATATAAAAATGGCAGCTTAATTTTAAAATTTATGGCAATCTATGTATTTCTTGGTTAAGAAGTTTATGATTTTAGTTTATTGAATGAATGAGAGATTTATAAGATATAACTATGCATGTACAGAATGATTTATTTATTTATTTCTTGTTTTAAAAGGATTTTTTTTCAATGCCTAAAATTATTATTATTGTTTGCATATGATCAATTCACGATAATATAATATCAAATTTTTGTATATAAGAAATAATAAAAAAAGAGAATAAATAGACGATGCATTTGAAGATTGACAGATAATTAGTCGCATAATTTTTAATCAGTCAACTTTCTCTACTAACCAACAAATCAAAGGAAAATTAGTGCCGAAAGCTATAAAAAAATAAAAGTATTTCTTTTATTGGTCATATATTGTTTTGAAATAAAGAGCACGCGCATGACTAATTCGCATTTATACGACCGGATAATGACCAAAATTATAAGATAAAAAACCAATCTATACGCGTTTATTGTCTCTTTCTTCATCTTCCTCTTGAGGGGCATCTTCTTATTATATTTCAAAATTGGTCTCGATACCATTTTTCACTTCTCGTATAGCTGTATGTTACTAGCGCCGCTTCGTATTCCATATCACATACCGGATCTGAAATATTGTGCCTGGACCGTCGGACCAAAATATATATATATATATATATATATATATTATTTTTGTAAGGCACCCCATCTTCCTTCCCAATCCCATGGAGAAACCATGCATTGTTTCATTTCCATTGCATTTAACATACATGTGCATTTCATCTGGATTTCATTCATTTCCACTGCTCTTTCAGGATTCCGCCGACCTATAAAACCCGAATATTTCAACTCCTTTCTCTCCCTCTCGCAGCTCTCGCAGCTCCTCCTGCATCGCTCCGAAGCCCTCTCCCTCCTCCACGAAAGGTAATTAAACTTCTCCGTTTCTGTACGATCGTTGCTCTTTTATCTTCCATCCTTTGCGATGTTTCGGCGATTGGATCGATCTTTTTATCGAGCGCTGTAATACCACTTTTCGTACAGATCAGCGGATTAGCAAATCGATTCAATAGGAAGTTTCCATATACGATCTAATTGCTTGCTTGGCGTTCGATCGATTAGCTTATTTTCATTCCGTTCTCTGAAATATTGCTGTTGGTGTTATCGATTCAATATTTCTATGCTATTTGATGTAAAATCAGAAGAGTGATGAATGGTGGAGGATTTAAAACTCAGAGATTATTATGTCTGCTTGAATGAATCGACATCTGATTCATTAGCTCGTCATTTACATATTCTATAGCTGTATCGATTTAGATTTCGGATGAGCTATTTTGAATTTGAGTCCCTCAGTTGAAGTTATAGCACTACTCCGGCCTGCCGCGAGGGCTTCTACCAGCTCTGATTGAGATGTTTGAAAATTTATTGGAAAGAGCTCATCGATTCTGGTTGGATTTGTTTGTTATAATTCTTCTCTCTTAAACACGACCCATAAACATAAATTTTTAATTTTATTTTAAATTTAATTATCATGTATATAATAGTTTCATATATTTTCAAATTTAAAGCAAAATAAGATGGTATTATTTGATTAAAAGGATGAAATTTTTTTTAGAAAAAATGAGATATAGATATTCAAAATATAAACATTTCTTTCTATGTCGATGATATTTATATCATAAAAAATAATATTATGAGAAATTATTATTAAAAGGATAATA
This sequence comes from Cymbidium sinense, assembly GCA_021442155.1. Taxonomy (NCBI): domain Eukaryota; kingdom Viridiplantae; phylum Streptophyta; class Magnoliopsida; order Asparagales; family Orchidaceae; genus Cymbidium; species Cymbidium sinense. The sequence continues at coordinate 15,659,812 of CM038232.1, read as the reverse complement.
TGTTACTAGCCACTTATATATATATAATTTAAGAGAAAAATGGCAAATTTAAATAATATATTGAAAAATTATTAATTATTAATTTAGTATTAGATATTGATCATCAAAATTCATTTAGGCATTTTTAAATTGAAACTCATTAAAATCAATTTTTTAAAAATCTCTCCATAATTTTTGCTATATATCAAATATTAGATGAGATAAAAAAAAGGTCATATAACTTCTTATTTAGTGATTAATTAGATTGATTATGACGTTTCATTTTTGGCTACAACAAATGAAAATGTAATTTTTTTTTTATAATGAAGATTATCATAACAAAATTTTTGAATAAAATGAAAGATAATTTTTTGAGAGTTCATTAATAATATATATTGAGAATGAAATTGAGGTGAGTTTCGATGTAAAATTACTGATCGATGAATTTGATACAAAGAAAAAATATCATATATAATTTTAAATATTTAAACATAATGACTAGATTAAAAAAATTATTTAAAAATTATTTCTAGCTATTTTTCATTTAATCTTATGTATTATTATTTATTTAAATTTATTTAAATTATTATTTTTTTTCTTATCCTTCTCTTTAAATTCTTATTCCGCTTCTAATATTGATGATTGTTAAAATGGCGACTTTATGATTTTAGATTGCTGTCTTCTCTTTCCCTCTCTTCTTTAGTTGCATGTTTAAAAGGCACTTTTTTGAATCGGAGCTTAATTGAAAGGCCAACTATCGCCTTCACTATCAGATTATTCTTGTTCATTATTATCTTTTCTTGTGCATCCTTAATGATATCCATTATGAAGGTTCATCCTTAGAAACCATGGCCGATTCTGATGAGATTCAACCCCTTGTTGTGGATAATGGCACTGGAATGGTGAAGGTATTTTTTTTTTCGTTGAACTTTTGCATTGGTTTCTCGATCTCTCTCAATTTGGAAGTTTGATCAACTTTGTTAAGGTTGAAAATAACTTTCCCGTTAATTTATTTGCCAAAAGGCTGGGTTTGCCGGGGACGATGCTCCGAGGGCCGTTTTCCCGAGCATTGTTGGCCGGCCGAAGTTCACCGGGGTGATGGTGGGGATGGGTCAGAAGGATGCGTATGTTGGTGATGAAGCCCAATCGAAAAGAGGTATTCTTGCATTAAAATACCCCATCGAACATGGTATTGTTAGCAATTGGGATGACATGGAGAAGATTTGGCATCACACATTCTACAATGAGCTTCGCGTCGCTCCCGAAGAACACCCGGTTCTTCTCACAGAAGCTCCTCTTAACCCAAAGGCTAATAGAGAGAAGATGACACAGATCATGTTCGAGACTTTCAACGTTCCTGCCATGTATGTTGCCATCCAGGCCGTGCTTTCTCTTTATGCTAGTGGACGCACCACAGGTATAATTCAACTTGCTGATTATTCTCAATATTCTGGTATGCTTAACAGAGATTTGCTTTATATTAATATTTTCAAGCTAGCTATTCTTATTAGTAGTCTTCCATGTCAAATGGAGATCTTATACTGTGAATGTATAGTAGTAGTTGTCTTACATAGTTTATGAAAACAATTTCGTATTCTCTTCAGAATGACTATATATAACATTCTTTATTGTAATTCATGCAAGTTAATTATAAATGATGATCGAAAAAACTTTTTTAATTTTCTCTCAACACCAGGTATTGTGATGGATTCTGGCGATGGTGTGAGCCACACAGTCCCTATCTATGAGGGCTACGCTCTCCCTCATGCTATCCTCAGACTCGACCTTGCCGGTAGGGATTTGACCGAAGCACTAATAACAATCATGACGGAGAGGGGTTACTCATTCAAAACCACAGCCGAACGAGAAATCGTTCGCGATATAAAGGAGAAGCTCGCCTACGTGTCCTTGGATTACGAGCAAGAGCTTGAATCTGCGAAGAGCAGCTCTTCCATTGAGAAAAGCTATGAACTTCCTGACGGACAAATCATAACGATCGGTGCGGAGAGATTCAGATGTCCTGAAGTACTCTTTCAGCCGATGCTGATTGGAATGGAGGCCGCCGGAATCCATGAGACCACCTACAACTCGATCATGAAGTGCGATGTGGATATAAGAAAGGATCTTTACGGAAATGTGGTGCTTAGTGGAGGTTCGACCATGTTTCCTGGTATTGCTGATAGAATGGGCAAAGAGATTACGGCGCTTGCGCCGAGCAGCATGAAGATTAAGGTGGTGGCTCCTCCTGAGCGGAAGTATAGTGTTTGGATTGGAGGATCTATTTTGGCTTCTTTGGGCACATTCCAGCAGGTAATTTTTCTTGATTGAATTTTTAGATACTTCATATGAATACTATATACTTTCAAAGTCAATTCCGTAATATATCTATTAATAATGTTTTTTTTTTTATTAAGTTCCACAACTCAACCATTTCTACTTAGAGATTGTAATGCTAATCTTCTGTTCATTTGGCGCAGATGTGGATAGCCAAGCTTGAATATGATGAATCTGGCCCAAATATCGTTCACCGGAAATGCTTCTAAGTTGAACACTGTACCACCAGCTTTGCTTCAACAATATATTTTCATTCATGCTTCAATATAATATGGGTGGTTTGGACTTGATTGTGATATTCTCCTATTCTATAGGTGTTTGTTATATACTTTATGAGACAGTTATATGCATTCTTCCTTTAATCTGCTTCATTCATAAACCACATAGTGCAGTCTTGAAGATATTTTTATTTATTGCAAATGGGTACAAGTAAATCATAAATATTATACACGTTAAAATTAAATATTATAAAATTAATTTTTTTGCTTTTTGAAAAAAATTATTTATTTTTTTCAATATATTGTGTCAGTTGTTACAGTCTTTTAATTATTGCGACTGAATTATGTCTTTTGGACTCTGCTGAGAACATTTAAGTAATTTTATTGTGAACATTTTAAAATAACTTTAATGTATGTATGAGCAGCACATGTTTCTTCTTAAATGCCATGAGATTTTTTTATTTTTTTTCTAAATGATTTTTTTTTAAGTATTCAAAATTATTTGAAGATTTCTCTTTAAATATTAATTTTAGGATATATTTTAAATTATTATAATATAAATTATATTAATATATAGCATTATTTTCAATATAGATTTTTTAACTTTTAAGTCCATTTTTACACCAGAATATATTAATCTGATTTTTTTTTAATCAGAATTTGAATATCTAATAATTACAAATGGATCGAGGCTCAATAATTAAAGAAGATTATTATTTTTTATTTCACAATTTTAAAGCAAGTAACGAATATGTTATTATATATATACAAACAGTAAAAAAAAATCAAAATCAAAATTAATTTTATTATTTGATCTGAATCGGATCCGAAATTGACAAAATGGTCGTGACAACCTATCAATTGCGAAATCCACCCATCTACCCCAGATCTGTCCTATCCTTCGCTATCTCTACCTGATCAGCCTATTTTTTTTCTCCTTCTCCAAAAACTTGAGAGCCCTACCTCTCCTCCCCGTGTGAGAGCTTCTCTGAAACCCTTGCTCTCTCTCCGTTGCCAGAACAGGTAAATACTTTAGCTGTTATAGTATGATTTAGGGATCTTTGTAATCCCTTTGCTGCCGATGATTAGGGTTTGGTTCTTTCATTCGTCCTTTTATTTTCAACTTGGTCTACGAAACGTTGGATTCGATTATTCGATCTATTTGTTTGTGTGATCTCGTTGCCGATCTGATGGTGTTGGATCTATAATTCCTTTTTTCTACGGTGAATTTGTTGGTTGTGTACTGTTTTGGTGGATCATCGATGGTCTCAATTCATGGTAGATCTGCCTATTTGTACTGGACATCTAGGGTCGTGCGTGGAGAATTTTTATTTTTTGGATCATTTTTATGATTTGTTCTCCGATTAGATCGGATTCTGTTATTAGGATTTCTTTTTTCGTAAGTATGCTGCCCTTATGGTTCAGCTATGTCGTGTATGTTTTACTGGTTTACATGATCTATGTTGGAAACGAACTAAAATGGATTTTTTCTGCGTAATTTGTGAGTATGCTGCCCCTTTTGTTTCCTGACGAATATCTCATTAGCAGCCAAAAACTTATTATTAATAGTTTTTGTTGGATCTAATGTGTCGTGGGAGAGATACCAAGATTCTGCTATAGATACGGATCGAACCTAAAGAGTGGAGAGTTCAGAGAGAGAGAGAGAGAGATTCTGAGGAGAATCTAAAGAGGGGGATCTCAAAGTGGTTTCTGCTAAATAAAAGTTTGGCTAAAAGTAAAAGTTCCAGTATGTTCTACCAATGACCCCCTATTTAGGGGTAAGCATTAAGGCTAGCGGCATAGGATGTGCCACATAGTGTAATTGTATAGAAAGTATATAATTTATACTTGCTGTAGCTATCATATAAAGGACAAATATGGTTGACAATTGTCTGCTAGATGGGAAGTTCAGACAAGTGTATAATTGAGGGTGATTCTCTTAATGAGATTTTCTAGTGATGACATCTACTTTGTTGATTGGTGAATAATTTGGACAAGTAGTTGAGTTCTTCGGGTGAGTAGGCTTGCCAACTTTGCGACTCTGTGAGCCGTCGGGTGATTTTGGTAGCTTAATCCTGAGGATCGGATAGGGGTTATCTTATGAACAAACTGATGAGATGTTACTCTTGGAAACTTGTGATTTTATTAACTTAAAGCTTAACAAGTTTCGAGTTGGTTCATGAGCATGACTTATTTGACTAAGTTGAAGCTCTTGTAATAACTTGATCAACTCGAGTGCTACACAAATATAGTTGTATAGTTAAAACACTATTGTCTACCATATTTTAAGAATTTATTTGATTAAACTTTTGTTTATAGGTATATATAATATTAATCACAAATATATCTTTTGCATGATATGTTGATTTGGAATAGTTTTGAATTCCTCTGTGACTCTTTCAGCTATAAGGTTGTTGGATGAATATCTTTACGATTGTAGATGTGTGGTTTCTTTCTTTTTTATGTTTTTTAGTTGTATGTGCAAAGGGGCAAGATCTTTATATTATTTTTCTTTAGGGATTGGAGCATGAGATAGGCTCCATGATTTGCCATTTTTATGGCCAAGAAGTTTTAGTGAGGCTCCTACTTTTGTTTAAAATTTTAATCTTTCTGTATATAAATCTCGATGATTAGTGGTGTAAGCAGGTTTATCATAATCTATGGCTGAAGCTGAGGATATTCAGCCCCTTGTTGTTGATAATGGCACGGGCATGGTGAAGGTGAGCAATTTTCATTCACACTTTAATGACTTTTCTTTATTTAATCTTAATGTTAAAAGTTTGATAATCATGGTAACAGTTTTATGTAAAGTTTTATCTAAACTGGGCTTCTTTTTATTTCTTGCAAATAGGCTGGGTTTGCTGGAGATGATGCTCCCAGGGCTGTATTCCCCAGTATCGTCGGTCGACCACGGCACACTGGTGTCATGGTGGGAATGGGTCAAAAGGATGCCTATGTTGGAGATGAGGCGCAGTCTAAAAGGGGTATTTTAACCTTAAAGTACCCCATCGAACATGGTATCGTTAGCAATTGGGATGACATGGAGAAAATCTGGCATCATACCTTCTACAACGAGCTTCGTGTTGCACCAGAAGAACATCCAGTTCTTCTTACAGAAGCCCCTCTTAATCCCAAGGCTAACAGAGAGAAGATGACTCAGATTATGTTTGAGACCTTCAATGTTCCAGCCATGTATGTTGCCATTCAGGCTGTGCTTTCCCTCTATGCTAGTGGTCGAACCACAGGTAATTGACTCTATCATCTAATTCGTAGATGATAAATTTAACTAGATTAATTCATTTAATTTATGATGTTCATTTGAAGGTATTGTGTTGGATTCCGGTGATGGTGTCAGCCATACGGTTCCTATCTATGAAGGCTATGCACTTCCACATGCAATTCTGAGGCTTGACCTTGCTGGTAGAGATCTGACTGATGCGCTCATGAAAATCCTCACAGAAAGGGGCTACTCATTCACAACAACAGCTGAACGGGAAATTGTTCGAGATATCAAGGAGAAGCTCGCTTATGTGGCCTTGGATTACGAACAGGAGCTCGAGACCGCCAAGAGTAGTTCCTCAATCGAGAAGAGCTATGAGCTTCCAGATGGTCAAGTCATCACAATTGGTGCTGAGAGGTTCAGATGCGCCGAGGTGCTTTTCCAGCCATCTCTTATTGGCATGGAGGCTGCTGGTATCCATGAGACTACATACAACTCCATCATGAAGTGTGATGTGGATATCAGGAAGGACTTGTATGGAAACATTGTGCTTAGTGGTGGATCGACTATGTTTCCTGGTATTGCTGATCGTATGAGCAAGGAGATCTCCGCTCTTGCGCCTAGCAGCATGAAAATTAAAGTGGTGGCTCCGCCAGAAAGGAAGTATAGTGTTTGGATTGGAGGATCCATATTGGCTTCCTTGAGCACATTCCAACAGGCAATTTTTTTTTGCCAAAGTTTCATTCATACCCTAATCATGTCTGAAAACCATCGATTTAATTGAATGCTAAAATAGATTTGCTCGCTCAAAACATGTTCGATTCAACACAATACAGCATAGTAAATTCGCCGAGATTAATCCTCGCAAAATTTGTTCTGTGTGATTCTGATTTTTTGTGTTATTTTGATTATGTTGCAGATGTGGATATCCAAGGCTGAATATGATGAATCTGGCCCGGCTATCGTTCACAGGAAGTGCTTCTAAAGCTTACTATATTGTGTTGGTATTTTGGTACGGTATTTAGATATATCATGGTATTTGATGCCTTGTGTGTGTGGAAGAAGCTTGTTTTGTTTTGTTTTGTTTTGTTTTGTTACTCTTTTTTTTTTTTTTTTGTATGAGTTTTTTTTCTTTTTTTAATGATGTTTTCTTCTCTATCAGATATTTTTCTACATAACATTATCTGGTTTGTATGCGTATGATTTGTAGTTTGGATTGTGTTGTGGCACATTCATGCCTTTTACAAAAACTTTGTTATTGTGCTTCACAAGACAGCTGTGTGCATTGATGTTTTCTTAAACTTCTATAAAGATATTGATATGAATGGTTTTTTTTTCTTTAGAGAATTCAGATGTCTGTTTTTGCCATGGAGATTTGCTCTATTGTTAGATGTCTAAAAAAGTTGTAAAAGGTATTTCTTTAAAAATTTGAATTTAGCTTTTTATCCTTTCATCAAATGAGAATTTCAAAGACACAACAGATAAAGGCTTGTTGTTGTTGTTGTTGGATCTTTTGGTTAAATGAATGTTGTACAGTCTACTGAAAAGTTTGATTGAGAGCTGAATGAAGTTCATTAGTTATAAGGGATATTTATGCAAATAATATGAAACAAAATTTTTTGTTAAAAAAATCAAACTTTATTTTGACATATACCCCTCCTGTAGTTGTATGTGCCATGATCAAACAGTTTTAAATTTGATTAAAGTGAAAAACTGAGTTGGAGTTCATCTTTATTATAACAAGGACGGCTCACAGCAGGCATAAAAGTATTAGGTTTGTAAATAGTCCAGCTTGAGCTTGTGAATGTATGTGAGAATTATTATGCGGTTATTTCTCATCTTAATCTTAGGAGTATCAAAGCTAATTCAACACTTATTGAGTCTCACTATTTCATTATATATATATATATATGTATGTATATTGTTTAGGGTATTAGGAGAAGTTTATCTTTGGAACTTATAATCTTCATTTAAGAAAAATGTTTAACTATGTTTGGATCTACTTATCGAAGAGTCTTTTTAGGGAAGATCACTCTAAAAAGATGAAAAGTCGAGAAATTTAATTCAAGGGATTTAAATTGCTTTGGTTTCAAGATTCGATTAGATATTTTTTTCTCCTCCATATTATTGGTTGGTTATTCCTCTACATTAAAGAAAAAAAAATAATAGACCCGCTATATATATATATATGTATATATAATTTCATTTGATATTTAGGGGGGGACCCACGGTCTTAAAGCCAATCCACATCTTGCCACTCAAGTGGATCTAAACTTTGTGCAAATATTTAAACCAGCAGTGAAAATAAATATTTTTAAAAATAATAATAAAAAAAAATGGCAATCATTTTAAAACAGTAATATATCTAAATGTGTGTGTATGAGTGAGAGATCAGAATTCAGAGATGACCGAAGAAAGATTCCGTGCCAGCATTACCTTTCACAGATTTGTAAATTTAATGTAAAAAAAAAGGATACACCGTACACGATTTATTAAACTGATGAATTAAAGCTAAAGGGCGGAGGAGAGGATGGACAGCTTTGCTTTACAACTTGGCAACCATTAATTTTTTTTTTTTTTTTTTTTTTAACGGATGTGAATTTAGGCATGATTAATTTTGGATGAGTCTGACAATTTCGAGCCCATAAGTATCGATCTTTCTTTCTTTTTACTTATTAAAGTGCATCTCGTTCTGAAGGAGAATCGAATATGAGTTAAGGAGTATCTAATCGGATTCGCCCAAATGAACTGAGCTAAAGATGGTGGGTGCAACCATTAATTAGATAAAAAAGGACGTTCGCGGTGTGATGCTGCCATTGCCCGCCACGTGCCCCGTAGATTCCTGAAAAATTAAAATTAAATATTAAATAAATACTCGGTAATATATTTTTACAATAAATATATAATATTAATATGTAGGTAAATATCTTGCAAATCGTATTCTTTTGTGCTTATGTCAATTATTATCTTAATTCCTCTTCTTACTTTAATAAAGTATATAAACATTTATACATTAAATGAGAATTATTATAGTAAGACTTTGCGTAAGCCAGCTATATATTCTTTGCTTGACTTTACATCTAATAGGATTTTTGTGTTACTATACTATCTGTGATTCTGATAGCTAATTATTTCAAAAATAAAAAAAATAATTTATGTCGAAATTTCTGACTTAAATTTGATTTGAAAATCTATTTTAAGAGTAATTAATTATATATTATATTTATTTGAATGGAAATTTAATAACTTCGAGATTCATTCCCCTTAAAATTTTGATTATGATATAATAATAAATTATTTTTAAAATTATTTAATGATATCGCTATGTTAATTATCTATATTTCTTATATATATATATATATATATGTATATATATATATATATATATATATATATATATATATATATATATATATATATATATATATATATAGTTGCGTTTTATAAAATGCAACTATAATTTTATTTGGCTACATCTTTTTATGCAATAATTATAATGTTTAAACACACTTATACTAAGATATTTCAATTGACACGAAAAAATTCTCAAAGAAACATGTCTCTTGAGATAGTTCTTTCGAATATTTCATTTAATTAAAAATTATGATAATCTTCCTATTAAATAACAATATGTCATTACAATTTCTTGTAGAAGAATCCAAAATATCAACTTCGATAATGTTTAAGACATATGTATTGCAGATAGATTAAAAGAAGATAACAAATAGGCGACATTTATTATCTATAGCAATAGTTTTAGATTTTGAATGCTTAGACCTACTTTCTCATCCAAAAATAAAAACAAATAAATTCAACTAATATTTCAGAAATATATGCTACTATAAATTTAGTGACAAAATTTCTAAAAAAAAGATCGAGAGGATCATCAAATATTATATAATATCATTATAATGGCTACACATATTAAAATGTTTTCTTAATGATTCAGTATGATAAATCTTTACATTTGTATCGAATCAAATTAAAAAATTTAGATTTATTTTCGATTCATTTTAAATTTATTATGGACACTATCTCTGAGAAATTCATGATAAAGTAGGGATAATAAAGCTCATACCAGTTTTATTGAGCCCTTACACAATTTGTTTTTTTTTTTCTTTTCTTCTCTTAATTTTCAAATTTCATAAAAAAAAAGTGACAATAAAGCTCACACACATGTTATGCTTGTTGCCCTGTTCCCCACGTTACAAAACCCTATGGTTTATTTACCGCCCCCAAGTTCTCTCTCTCTCTCTCTCTCTCTCTCAGTTCCATTTCCATACGGAGAGACAAGCGTGATAGAGATGCCTTTCGCTCTCTTCCTCCGTGTTTATACGCACTCTCTCTCTCTCTCTCTCATCCACCACGCCCTGGCTCCCACAGCCTCTCTGTCCTTTCCGTTCTTAACTACTATCGGGCAGCAAAGTAAGCCCAGCTGACACCGCAGCATCTCTTTTCTTTATCACTCCTCCCCCCCCCCCCCCCCCACACTCTCTCTCTCTCTGTCTAAAATTTCTATTCTTTTATCTCAACTTCTTATTTAATTCAATACATATATTTATTCTTCACACCCTTAAATATTACATATTATTAATTCTCACCACTATTTTCTAAGATTCTTTTGCCAGCCAGCTCTCCTCTTCAAGAGGAAGAGTACTATTACAAACAGCTAGAGTAGTCTGGGAAGATCGCTGTAGCTAGCTAAGCATGCAGCAAGATGAAGGACCTCCGACTTCAGATCAATTCGCCGCGCCAATAACGGTGCGGATGCCTCTCGGCTCACCACCTGGCAACGGCTTCGACGAAATTACAGTAGAGAGAGAAACTGGCTGTGGCTCGCCGGCCGGAAACCGGTGGCCGCGACAGGAGACTATGGTGCTTCTCAAGATCCGTTCTGATATGGACCCTGCCTTTCAGGAAGCCACTCTCAAAGCCCCCTTATGGGAAGAGGTCTCAAGGTACGTGAACTCCATCCTCCCTCAACTCTCTCTCTCTCTCTCTCAAGCTATTGTGGTTAATATAGGTTTTATAAGATCAAATTCTAACTTGATGTGGCGGAAATGTAGTGAGAGGGCTGAGATGAGAGAGATTGTCCTCTCTCTCTCTCTCTCTCTCACAATTTCAGATCTCGCAGACATCATCAGCTCTTAATTTCTCTCTTTTATCTCATCACGAGTGCAGTGGAACGGCTTCAAAAAAAAGTTTTTTTTTTGAAGTGAGAGGATAACTACATATGGACTGAATTCGATGGAAGGGTGTCAGATCCACGGCATCAATCCCAACAATACTGCCCTTTCTAATTTCTCGGCCGTACAAAATTCAGATGCTAAAATTATGGGAGTTCATGCCAGAAAATTAATCTAAAAAAATAATATCTTGATTATATTTGTTAAATTTAAATTCATCTCAAATAAAATTACTAACTTAAAAATAAATTTTTATTTAAAAAATTAATCAGAATATATTTTTTCAAAATTTTATTCTAATATGTAAAGGCTTAAATTCCAATATATTTTTGGCTCTGTTCAGCGAGTACGATAATAATTATTGTTTATGTCGATCTGTACAGTGAAGATATATATTTATTATTATTATATAATTAGGTGTAAGATTAGAGGCGTCGAGTGCTGCATGTGTGTTTGCGTGCAATCATAAGCACCTTTCATTTTAAATTTTAATTTTTTTTTTAAATACACCTATCGTTTTCTTCAACCTTTTTTTATGCATATTAAATTACATATAGAATTTCTGAAAAGTTTATTTATTTTTATCAAATTTAATATTTTGATTGGGGATTGAGTTTGCGAGTGGGGCAGGAAGCTGAGAGAGGAAGGGTATCAACGGAGCGCCAAGAAATGTAAGGAGAAATTTGAGAACGTTTTCAAGTATTATAAGCGGACTAAGGAAGCTCGCGCCGGCAAAAGTTACCGTTTCTTCACCCAGCTGGAGGCGCTCCGCACATCCGCCGCTACTGTCGCCGAGACAGCCGCCGCCGCCGCCCCAGTACTACCGACACCGATAGCCAGCAGCTCAACCAGCATGGCTTACATCGACGCAAGCTCGTCCGGCGCTGCCGATGCCCCATCTCAGCAAAATCTGTTTTCTGTCACTCTTACGACACCGCCACCGGCCTCCGCAGCCCCTATTACGACTCTTGGACCGACAATCGCTCCGCCTCCAGCTGATGCTACTGAGGGGCCAAGTTCCTCGTCCAACACATCAAGCTATTCCGGCACTGAGTGGGAGGATGAGGACCAGGGAGAAACTAGTCGGAAGAGGAAGCGAAAACTCCGTGGTGGCGCCGGCGGAGATGAGGCGCCAGAAGAAAGCGGGAAGATGATGGCTTTTTTTGAGGGTCTAATACAGAAGCTGATGGATCAGCAAGAGAAGATGCTTCAGAGATTCTTGGAAGCAGTAGAGCGGCGAGAGCAAAACAGAATGATAAGGGAAGAAGCATGGCGGCGGCAGGAAAAGAGCCGACTTTCTCGGGAACACGAACTCGCCGCTCAGGAACGCGCCGCCGCAGCTTCCCGCGATGACGCAATCATTTCCTTCCTCCAGAAACTCACCGGTCAAAAAATTCCCATTCCACCTCCACCGAAACCTCCTCCAACCACCACCGCCCCCGCCGAAGAAACACGAGCTTCACCGCCGCCTCCACCGCCGCCACCCCTGGAAGACACATATCCGCCACCGATAGAGACGACTTTGGGTTCTTCGAGCAGAACGACGACCGAGCCTATATTGTCTTCTCGTTGGCCGAAATCAGAAGTCCATGAACTGATCAAACTGCGAAGTGCGATGGAATCGAAGTATCAGGAATCAATCCCAAAGGGTCCATTGTGGGAGGAGATATCGGCCGGCATGCTCCGTCTCGGCTACATTCGGAGCGCGAAACGCTGTAAAGAAAAATGGGAAAATATAAACAAGTACTTTAAGAAGGTGAAGGTGAGCAATAAGAGTCGCCGAGAAGATGCCAAGACCTGCCCTTATTTCCACCAACTCGACGCTCTCTACCGCAGTAAACACGTCGGTGGCAGTTCCTCCGTCGCCATGGCTGCCCAAACTCTCTCCACAGATGATCACCCCGCCATCATGTCGCCTACTACGGCCAACACTAAGCAGCAAGGTAACCGCTTGGGCTTCTTTGAACACGGATCCAGCTCTGTTCCCCCAGTAAAAAAGGTATTTTTATTAGTTCTCATGAGTTACTTTTCGCTTCCAAAGTCAGTTAATTTGGCATTGTCGTTTGTATTGAAGCCAGAAGACATTGTGAAGAAGCAGACGGAGCAGGCCATTGTGAAACCCGAGAGCGAGAAAAGGGAGAAAGAGAGTAGCTTTCAGTTCAGAATACATTATGTGATGCCGATAGTACTTAGCGGGACAACTCGACTGAACAACCTCTCAGCCATGGTCCGGTAGAAATCCATTCCTTCTCTTTTCTTTTTGTTTCTTTACTTATATATATATATATATATATTAATAATCTATCTATTTATCTTCATTTATGCATCTTGGACGAATTATATTGAATTGATTTGTTGTGGAAGAATAAAATGTGAGTCGGGGAGGCGGCCGAGGGTGGCTGATCAGAATTGCAGGGAATTAATAAGGTTGATTTGATTCATGTTTCGGTGCGCTGATTCTTTGCTTTTGTTCTTGATTTGTTATTTTAATTTCTTGTTTGTTTTCATCATCATCTCAGGCATCCAGCTACTTAATTTCCAAAATAAATAATAATGATAATAATAATAATAATAATATTTTTTTATTTCTTCCAACTCTTGTTATTGTTTTTGCCATATATATATATATATATATATGATTGCTAGTTTGTCCAGGTTCGGGATCTCTACTTTGATTGGGATTGTGAATTGTTTAGAGGAGGAATCTATCGCATTAAAAAAAATATTTAAAGTTTGATATTAAATTTTGGTTGATTTATTTATTTATTATTATTAAAGGATAGATATTTTTTAGTGCTTATGAAAAAGATTTTAAAAATACACAAACAGTGATGATACGTTGTGAATATTAGTTATAAATTCTCAACATTATTGCCATCATAATGAAATGACAATGGTATATATTTTCATATTTATTTATTTTCGAACTGGGTGCATACGGGTCTCTCATTGGCTACCGATTACTATTTTTCAGCATAGATTAATGAGAAATTATGCCCAGTGGCCCAATTATATATATTGGGTATATAGCTGGGTGGGCCTCAATCAATTTATACGTGCCCCTAAAATATATATATCGAAATTTAATTTAAGGCATTAATGATCCAAAGCAGGTGAAGCGAAGGTATTTTGCATGCCCCATTCGCTTAGATCCCCCACCCTCCAAAAAGCTGGCTTTCACTATTGTTCATCAATTAAAATATTAATTGTGCAAGATAATTTAACCTATTAGTTGAGCGCTTTTATTTTCAACTAAAAAATTTTAGGTTCAAATTCTTGAACATGTGTTGTGTATGTGAATTTATGATTGAATTCACTTAAATATCCCAATTTTTTTAAATATTAAATATTCTTTATTGTTTAAAAAAAATGATATCTACTAATCAAGAATTAAGAATTATTCATAATAAATGCTTAATCTTGAAGAGAAATTGATGTTTGTATTTGAGATCGATATTCCGAAATTTAATTTTAAAATCATTCTAATCATTTCAACTATCATAATTTTAATTCATCAGTTCTGTTGAGATATATTCAAAGTATAATATGTATAAAATTTGATTTGATGGTCACTTAAATCTATTAAATTGAAGATAAAAGGTTAATCAAGTGGGAATTAATAGTGGTTTGTGGATGTGATGTCCTGTCTTTCCCTTTATTTTGTCTTCTTCAGTCCTACCACTGTTTAGCTGAAGCTGCTTAATTCGGTATTTTCCCTGTAATAAATAATAATAATAATAATAATAATAAACCGAAAGGTTGGTGGCAGTTATGGTGCATTGTAATTAATACTAATCGAGTGGCCTAATTGTTGGATTAATTAAGATCGATATTAATCGGTCCATTACAGCTCACAGAAAGAAAGAAAGAAAGAGATGCCGTCGTGGAGGGGACCTCCTTATTACGAGTTAGTATGCTATGCTATGCTAATAATAAGAAGATTTCTTTGGCCTCATGTTTTGATTTCAGGTTACATTAATTGGCCATGAATTGAAGCCTCTCTTTATTTCAATGCTTCTGAGTTTTTTTCCTCTCTCTCTCTCTCTCTCTCTTATTACTTTAAGAATGTGATGGATGATTTATGATGCTCTTTTTATGTGTACTCAAGTCCTACCCTCTAGGTTAGTTTATGTTTGATCATCTAAATTGAAATTTGGTAAAGATGCCACATGAGGGAAGAAAAGTTGGTGCTTAAATATCCTAAGTTTAGGGTTTAGGATCTTCTCCCTTCATATTACTTTTTTAAAATAATAGTAAATAATATCAATCATGAGAACATTTGATTATATCCATCTTAGATCGTAACATGCATTTGAAAATATTCTATCAATACTTAGCACTGGATAAGATGCAACTTCGAAGCTTTAAATACAAAAACACGTCTAAAGAGAAATAAACACTTGAAACATTTTGAAAAATGTCGAGTTGAAGGTCAACAATGGTTTTTAGATTCTTCCTACTTAACATGATCAGATAAATATGAAGTAACTATTGAAAGGGTGATATTTTTCTTTATTTATGATAATCATTTATATTTTTCTTAAATTAACTTTCTTTGCAAATTAAATTTTAGGTATTTAAAGTTTCCAAACTATTTAAAGTATTCAAATTGATGTGAAGAGAGATTAATTCAAATTAACTCAAATTTAGTTGATCCAAATCTAATTCATATTAGATTTGATTTTGATTTGTTTCATATTAATATTTAGTTCAAATCATATTCAAACTATCTTACTTCACTTTAGCAAATAGTAATAGTGAACTTTTTTTTGTTAACAACGATCAATATAGCCCTTAATTCCTCTCTCTCTCTCTCTCTCTCTCTCTCTCTCTACCACATCAATGATAACCCAAGGGAGAGATGCTTAATTCTTCAGGCATCACTCATCCCCTGAATGTACCATTTGATGGCTTAGCTCAACTCTTCGTTGATCATAAGATTATGGTTAATAGGGATAACCTATAGTACGTATACAACTTGACTTGTCAGTTGTCCACATCTGATGAAGCTAACGATGGTGGCCTTCTCGTTCTGACCATTGTATCTATGCCAGACAACTAGAAGTAGTCGTCTCATGCAGACCTTCATTGTACAAGTCTTCCATTAATAAATCGAATAAATTTCTTCAAAATTGTTAGCATTACTGTAAATTTAATGGAGTTGACAGATCAATTAATATTTCAAGAAGCTTTGGCTAAGTAAAAAAATAGACAATAATAAGAAGTGGTATTGCCATCAAGAAAATCTTATCCTAAGAGAGAAATCCAATGCCTCTTATTTCTCGTAAATCCAAGAAAAACGCAAGGTGCATAATATTTTTTTTCTTCTTTGAAAAATAAATAACATTGGAATCATATTTGGAGTCACAAAACAAATGGTGATGATAGGGTGCTCTCTTTTACGTCAAAAAATTTATCTTCCTGTGAATAATCCAATAAAACAAACGGCTGATCACAAAGCAGAGGATTATAGAGCTCTCAAAAACCGCAAAATATTCAGATCTTTATGAACAAATTGCGTGCAAATGATCACTATATTGGAGCTGAGGAACACTTCCATATAGTCGATCGTTGGCAACAAGAAGAGGCGAAGGATGCAGATTGCTGTTCGACAGTGAAATTATGTGCCTGTAAAATCTGAACGAGAGAGGAGGAAGAAAGTCCTGTGCTTTGTTCATCTCTTTAAACACAGTTCAGCTACTAACTATTCATGCATTCTTAATTTGTGTCCTTTTAATTTACACTATATATATATATATATATATATATATATATATATATATATATATATATATATATATATATATATATATATATATATGACGTAATTTGACTGTTAATTCACAAATAATTGGTATCACCGTATCAGCAACTATTCAACTTTTTTATTTCATTCTTGAGATTGCACCATTAAATTAAAACAGTATATTATCAGCAATTTGTTTATATAACTTTAAAAAATGATGAGATATTGACTGACAACAATATATTGACTTTAAGTCATCAAAGTGCGAAGTATTTAGTCAACTTGCAAGTGCCATCAAATGGGCAATTTTTTAAACAGTACGCTAATCAATTAAATTTAATTAATAATAAAAAATTTAATAGTTCAATTACATGATTTACCACGCCTCGACGCGCGCGTTACTAAAGATGGCTACCGCCTACCACCGAGCCAGATGATTTCGTCAGCCACCATGCGACGGCTGATTATGGAGTCACCGCCCACTAATCGGCCGTCCCGATATTTTAGGGCCGCTTCTCTTCTTCTGTTCGCTCAAATCCCTTCGCCAGAAGAACTCGACCAACTGACCGCCACCAGCATGGTCTTCCCTCCTCTGAACTTCCGGGCGCCCTGACGCACATTGCTCGTCTTGGTATTCGATAGAACTTTTGTTTTTCCCGACCGCTACCGCTTTTAACTACTCTCATTTACGTTTGGAAGTCAACTTAGCTTTCTGGCGACGATTCTTGCAAACTTCATTTCATTTGAGAAAATTCTCATGATTCTACATTTTAGCGACATCCTCTTGTTCTTAAACACACAAGAAATCACTTTATTTATCAATTTATTTAGGTGTTAAGTAGCCAAAAGTAGTATTAATTGTGTCTGCTAATATAAATTTCTCATTATTCATATAACTTGTTTTGCTAAGAATAATAATTTGTTTTGATTCTTTCTATGGGCTTAAACCGAGATCGAGCAATTCACCAAGTTATGTGAGGTCAAATCGTCAGCGGGTTCAACGCCACAACACCTTACCTGAATTGAAGAATTATGAGAAACTTGCACATTGATCCGAGAGCCACAGCCACTCTAAGTGCCGTTATCCGTGGGTAGCTTAATTTATAGTTCATTATGATGACGCTTGGGTTACACTCGAGCAAGCTTCACGCCGAGCCAGCGCCGAGGGTTTAAAGACGTTAATATTGATCCACATCGGCCGATAGTAAGGTCGATATACCGCTAACACATACACATATTTTTATCGCATAAGCACCTCCGGGATACAATGCGCCTTTGACGAAGTTGATTCTGTGCAAGATATCGGCCATAATTTATCCGATTATACTTAATAATTAATTATGATAATTACTGGCCGAACTTATAAGTTATGCGCAAATGATGATCTTTGTCACCGCCGGATGAACCGTATGTGCCCTGTGAGTCCGCGTAGGAGATGAGACTGAGACGACCAAATTGTACCCACAGGTATTACGGATGATTTAATCGCTCACCGTTAGAAACCACTATACTTGAGAATATCTGATCATAATCTGTTTGAAAAATCACTCATTCGTAATATCGACAGGGAGAGTCATTTGTCCACAAACGAGTATGTCCGGGTGTATAACTACGAGGCGAGACAACGATGTTTACTTTGACCCATCAAATCCGCCTCTAAAAGATGAAATTGAAATTCCAAATGACATTAACGTGAAATGTGTTTTAAAGTAAACTGAGTATACAATTTGCTATTGTTGGTGGTCCATAGTAAATAATATTCAATTCAACACCTCTAACCGTAAGAACTACACGGTTGTATGTGTACAGACGATATGAGGCCCCTGTAAGTGGCGTATATCAGAAATGCAGACGATTAGGGGGTGCTTGGAGAATATCAAAAGTTGGTGAAAATCATAGATGTGTCAATGCAGTAACTGCTTTATTTATAATATATGAATGATTGTGATATTCTATGAACACTGAAATAAATATATAGTAGTATCTAAATTTTTTCACCTTTACTTCCAAATTTGAGCATATAAACATACACCAGTATATACTTCTTTCATGACCACAATTTAGTATGCATATCGTATGCTAACAATAACGTATGGTATCAGAGCAACTCATAGTAAGAAAGGCTTGACCGGCCTCATAATAAGAAATTCATTATGAAGTCAACCAATTCATTTCACAAATGGACAAATAATAAGAAATTCATTATGCCATAATCAAAGTTAGCGTACATGACTCAAGTTTGTAATGAAATAGAAAAATAAAATGAAGACAGAATCGCCCTAAACCCTACCCCGGTGTGACAATCTTCCTCATATGGAATAGCACCACTCCTGTGTGTACTGTCAGCGAAGATGGACGATTAAATGATGATGGCCCTCTAGTGCAAGATCCTCGACGCGACATATCATCCCTGCGGATAGAATATGTGGTACAGTCATATGTAGGATGATGGAAGGTCCGGATCGATAATGAAGGACCTGGATCGATACGAAGGACTGGATAAGCGGTAGATGGACCGGCTCCATGTCGGCGACACCCTCTCAGAAAACCGATCCGAATATGTGTCACCAATATACACGCCATCCGTGTCTCTGATATCATCTCATACCTATCGACATCACCGTAGGGGGTGATCATCCACAAAGACCAAGTATGGGAAATATGTCCCGAGTTGCCGCTGATATGGTCCACACAAAAAATGTAAAATTACCACTTACAAAAATATTGAATACTTACTTATATCGAACTTACATAAATACGCTTCCACTTTCTAGTAGTAAGTGAGGATCTGTCGGGCTAAGAAATACAAAGAAGCCCACGACCAACCACGTATCTGATAGTCTTCATGTCCACATTCTCATCTAGGCCCTCGACAAGGCAATCCCTCTGTCTCTCTCAAGAAGTAATATGTGACTGGTGGTAATCAACCCGCAGATCCGCTTACCACCATCTTTTGAAACTAGGTCAACCGGGCTACATCTACTGGGAATAAGGCCGAGGGCGCAAAGACTCTATTCCGGTAAATGCCACTCAACCCTCTTCCTGATAAGAGGGACTCGTATAACTATATGTCGAGCCTATTGAGTATATATATCTGATGGATGTGATCGCCACCGTATGGCTCCTGATCACCTACACGATAATAAAAAATTATGTTAAAACATAATCTACATTCTGATATTTAGACTAAAGTGTTAGCAGATCCAACTGTGTTTGCCGCAAAGCCCATCTAAATTCATTGTACACCGTAATATTCGCTATTATAACATACTTCTCATTCCACCGCATAAAAAAAAATAGTTTAAACATATATATAAGTCGCATAATTTGAAAGTGTAATTAACAACATACCTCAAACCAATGAGACCGAAGCTCTGCAGGATATGGGACATGTAAAGTCGCCTACCCACATGAATATGCTGAAGTATCGACATGATAAATACCGTAGGACCAACTGGCACGTGCGAAAAGCACCAATCGAAATAAAATATAAGCACGCAGTGATGGAAAACTCCTCTTTCGGATTGTCATGACTCAAAGTCCACCTAAGCACCTCGCATGCATGTCTCATGATGCGCATCCGAATGTCGACTGACCTGACCGATCGATCATGATACATCACGCCGTAATGGGTGCCCTAACAAATCATCGCAAAGAATCGTGCCAAGTGTCCCATCTCTTCTCCTCGCACCATAACGCTTTATGATAGGTGGCCCATCAACCCGTAATCATCGCCATCGCCCCGAGGCCATCTCATCCACGAGAGGTGGAAGGTATTGGTTTCATGGAGACCATCTCTCAACCAAGGCGTAAGCAATTGATGATCCAAATGAATGAAGTGTACCGACTTACAGCAGCCCAGCCACACTGGATGAATCTCGTGCATGTAATGGCCACTTTAGCATAAGCAAGTGTGATGCCTCAAGTACGGTGCTCAAAAAAAAAAATCCACTGTCCAAATAAAAGGTAAGCGTGCATAACCCATTCAAAAAATAAAATTCACTTATAAGATCGGGTGAGCGCTCGATGCCACCCACGTAGGCAATACTAGGATGAACCTCGAGGTGCTGCTCCAATGGTGGGTCGGCCTCCCTAACGCTCACGCCGACATCTAGTCGGGTGCTCTCCGCCATCGCACTGCCGAAAAGAATCGCAAATAATAGTGTTAAGATACATCAAAGAAAAGATTTATCTCAAAGGGAATATGGAGATAACTTCATGATAAGATACGATCAAGAACAAAGAGCTAAAGTCAAATTGACACAAATCTTCATTAAAACACTAAGTTGAACTATTTAAATTTGAATTGGGAATAAAAGAATTGGGGCAACAATTCAAGTTGCATGGTAGTATGAAATTAAATAAAATCAATTACTCCAACATAGCAACATTATATTTAGAAAATACAACTATATCATGGATGAAGAAAACAATCTACGAGGCATAATAAATCAAAGAGGCATGCCATATTCTAGAAATCTATTCATAATAAGCCTAGGAGGTAAGCTCGATTTATATGCTCGATTCAAGTTCGAAGTTATTTCTAATTGACGAGCCTAGTTTGAATTGATTGTAGCTTAAGTTCGACTCGATTCGACTCGACTCATTTATATTTCGTGATGAAACTTCATTGTAGGCAAACATTTACAAGATTATGGTGAGTAAAAGAGAAGATGATTTCGTGATGAAACTTCATTGTAAGCAAGCATGAATGAGACCAACAATTTGTGAAACAAATCTTCTATTAGACATAACTCCATTTCTAACGAGACTAATGATACATGAGAGTGACCGTGATTTAAACCTCTTCGCCTCTCATCTCATTTAGATTCAATCGCCTAAAATAGGTTGGAACCAAGTTTAAATTAATTTTAGAAGATTTTAATTTTAATAAATAATGCTTCAATACAAGTTGTTATTTTCATTTGGGATAAATTTATCAAAATGAATTTATAAATATGTTTCTTTAAATAAATACATAGTTAAGATATTTGAATAATTACAATAAACGGTCCCTTTAAGCCCCTGCTTGTTTACTCGATTTCTTCCGAAGTCTCGAATGGTCACACTCTCTGAGGAAACCATTGATAGAGAAAGCTTCCACGTTATCGAGAATTAATCGGGAAAGAAAGAATCCAAATGCCGGAAAAATAAAAGTTTTATCGAATACGACAAGACGGCAATGCACGGTGACCTGCCCCGGCCGTGGAAGTTCGAGAGGAGGACCGCGTTCGGTGGCGGTGAGTTTGTGAGTTCCTAAAGCGAGGAAGGGATTTCGCGAATCGAGCAAACAGAGGAGATAGGCCGACGTCGATCGACCTAAAATATGTCGGAGGCCGCAGATTAGCGACCGCTCGATGCTGGCCGCCTAATTAATCGACCGCTTCTGATAGAGCCGCAATTAGCGACCGCCACTCTTCATGAGACGTACGCCACGCCGGAACGACGGGGCGCCACCCAATTAATGGCTACCTATTCTTAAATTTTTTTTTATTAATACTTAATTAGCTAATTCAGATTCTAACCGTACTCAATTTAAAAAAATTGCCCATCAAATGCCCCTATGCAAGCAGGCGGAAAAATATAAAAAAAAACTCCATTTGAAGATGAAGTCTTACAGAACGTTAACAGGCCCTTAATTTCAATGTTAAAGCTATAAACAATATTTTTCCATGACAAGGTCGCATTTAAATGATATGAATCAATTGTTTGATAGATAAATAACTACACGATAATCATTCATGTAATTAACGTGTAGTTATTTTGGTGAATGCCACTATTCTTTATTCATGTTTTAAACTAAATCTTAGAAGAGAGAGAGAGAGAGAGAGAGAGAGAGAGAGAGAGAGAGAGAGAAAGAATATAACATACGAATCAAAAGACTAGATAACTTAAGCATTCTTGCTCCCAATGGTTAATGGCCATGAAAGCGCTCTAGTTTACTTGACTCTTCATATAGAGTCAAATAGAAGGATAAAAAAGTTAAATATGCTCTATTAAGAGGATCAACTAAGACTTTAATAAGCAATAAAAGATTTATAATACCCCAACTTTTATAACTCCTAATACCAACAACAAATTGCAGTTTTTATATACAATTTATAAGGGAGCATTCTAGACCTAATCTGATATGATATTAGAGTATTACTCATTTTTTATCAACAACAAATGCCTCAGATCATTCCCTGTTAACTAATAAGTGCCACATTTATTGCTCAATTGTGAGCACATTCGACCCTTACACCATCTATATTGGATTGATCCATGGAGAAGAAAATAATACAATGCACCATTGAAGATAAAAATGATAATTATGCCAAGATAATTTTAAATGAGGACCTTATCAAACATCTCCTTCAATATCTATAAATAGACTATAGTTCCCATTATTTTATTCATATTTTAAATTTTGAATGCTCCAGAGTTGCATAGACTTATAAAGGTTATAACATCCCGATATTCTTGCCAATTATTATCACTTTTATCATTTTTTTCTTCATTGATTCATGCACATCAGTCGACATCCTAGATCAAATACTAATATTGTCATTTGTAATCACCCAGAAGCCATGAACTAATGTCTTGCTCTAAACGTCAATCATCACTCTTCTTTGATGACCGATACATGCAACACACCATCACCTTTTACCAACATCAAATTTTTGTTGATTGGCATTATCTAACTTCCAAGTATATGAGCATCCATAAACATTCTACTCAAACATTATCACATTCAAAAATAGTCTTTAATATTGTTGCGTGTCAGAAAATTAATAGCGATAGAATAAACTGCTTTACAGATGTAAATCCAACATACACATGATAAATAAAAGAAAATAAGAAGCTCGAATTTTATGTGAAAAATCTCGAAAGCGAAAAAATCAATTTTGCCAAGAAAATGCTCAACTATATATCTATTTTAGAGTACAAAGTTTAAGTCTTTCCGATAACGAGATTCCGAGATTGTATTTATGAAATCCTGATAATGAGAATTCCAAAATCCTACAACTATGCGGCGATAAAATAACGGTTGTTACATATGTCGACGATAATAGTCTGACGGTGATAACGGTGGATGATAACTTCAAACTTCTTCTTTAAATTTTCTCAAGTTTTCTTTCCTCCTCCCTTTACGACAAGAATGGTCTATTTATATGATTGAGAGGATTTTGTCAGCCAAAATCCCAAAATACTCCATCGGACGGTGTATATCTATTCATTTGATCATAGATATTTTTTTTGGTGATTTGACCTTTCAAACGATCTTCGATTTGAGTGATTTTAGGTTCGTTGGATTTGTCTCGTCGAGCCGCTCGATTTGATTATAAGCACGTCAAATTTGAAAGTCATTTGTTCATCCAGTTAGTATTTTGAAGTTTTCATACGTAACTTCGCCGATTCTCATTTGCCGATTGACCCGCCCAAAGAATCAACTCGCCTCATTGGAAATTTAATTTGATTATATACATGCGCTTGAGATTCGTGCTTAATTTATAAATTTTAGAGAGATATATCATTTTTTTCTCTATTTTTGGATGATAAAACTTATCTCATTCAAAAATATATTAAATTTTAAAAATAAAATAACTTCAGCTAAAAATTATTATGATTTATAATTATATACGTTACGTATATCAATTTATTTATTGGTTATTATTTATATTATATTATATATATATATATATCTCTCTCTCTCTCTCTCTCTCTCGATATTTGCTTTGAAAGAGAGAGGCTGCGGGCCCCCAATTTTCTTTTTTTTTATCGTGAAAGAGAGAGAGAGAGAGAGAGAGAGAGAGAGAAGAAACAATTTTTATTAAATGGCTAGCATTTTTCCAACGCGCCTCCCCCATTATTATTATTATTATTATTTGTTTTTTTTAAGAATTTGAAAAGTCAAATTTTCTAGTATAAATATCTCCCAAAGGGTAAGGAAAAACTCACACCTTACTTTCTTTACTTTTTTTTTTTCTTTGTTTCACCGACCAGATAATGTCGACCCCTCTCGCAGCTTTACTTCTCCCGATCTCGTGATTTCTAACTAATCTGTTAGATCAGATCCCGAATTCCAGTTCCAACGCTTCCAAGCTTTTCAAGTCTTGGTTTATCTCAATCGATCAAGATAATGTGTTAACCCGCCAGGCTTCCGCTTTCCCGATCTCACGCTTTTAACGACTGACAAATAACATTCAATTTCTCTAGTGTGATTCCAAAATTTTCCAACTTTCTCTAAATCCTGGAATCCTCCACTGGCCTGTATGATGGTGCGTGAGCCCCCTCAGGCTCCAGTTCTCCCTAATCTCGGGGTTTGAAACAGACATGGTTAGGCGACACGTATCCCAAATTCAGGCTCCAATGTAATTTCAAGTTCTTCCAACTTTCTCTAAATCTGAAACCCTCCACACCTTTATGACAGTGTGTGACCCCCCTCACAGGCTTCAATTCTACCTAGCCCCGGGATGTGAAACTGACCTGGTTAGACGGCGCATATCCCAAATCGAGGCTCCAATGTGATTCCTAGATCCTTCTTTTTTTTGTAAAAGTTAAAACTGTCGAGGCTTTAATTTTATCTTTTATGCATGTAAAGGACTTTGCCGCCCACTATAAAAAGTATAAATTTTTCTGTAAAATTTTTGCCTCTAATGGTGGCAATAATCATATATCCTTTTTCAGAGTTTGATTTCGAAAGGATTATGATTTATATATATCTATAGATATTTTTGATATACATGTATCTTTTAAAGCTTTTGACTTCTGAGATTTTTAATATACATGTACCTTCTGAGATTTTTAATATACCTGTACCCTCTGAGACTTTTGCTTTCTGAGATTTTTGATGTACTTTTGCCTTTTGAGGTTTTATCAGAATCGACCTTGAGCTTTTGCCTTATAAGATTTTAATGCAGACCTTCCTCGAGATTTTGAAGTAGAGACCTTATCAATCACTTACTCTCTTGGAGTCTTTCTAGTAAGGACCTGGTATACTACTAGCTTTCCATCGAGGCTTCCTCACGGGCATGCCTTCCAGGGGTTTGTTGACCTCCATGTGTGTCACATCAATCGTTCGACGGGCTTCAGATGCAACGATGCGCAAATCAGAGCTAAAATACACCATACATCACCAAAATTCAGTTAAAACGACCTCTGATTGATGAACGGACTTTGCCGTCGCATTTAGAACGTCGAAATTGATTAGAATATAAATAGTGCGCAATCTAATGGTAAATCGATCAAGAGATAGAGCAATCAATGTGCCGACGCGCATATTGGAGTAGAGAAGCTACGACGATATCCAAACGATCTCCGTCTATAAAATTGATCACGTCGTTAACTTCGAAACATCGAAACCTTTCAAATGAGACTATCCGCGATCGATTCAGACGAGTCTATACAAATGTCAAGTGATCTGAAGCGATAATACACATTTTTAAACTGAAATTGGTTTGAATTGACGTCGACTTGAACTAAATAGCCTAAAATAGAGCCAGAATATCGAATCTAAAATCGATATATATATATATATATATATATATATATATATATATATATATATATATATAATCTATGCGTAAAACCAAATAAGTGAAAAGTTTACTCCTTACCTTCAGAAGTCCAAAGACATAATGTATATTTAAAGAGCTAACAATAAACTGAATTTATTTAAAACCTCAAAAGAGGAAAACCACTGGCCTAACCCAAGAAAAGCTTCCACTGTATATGTTTGAGTACAAGATCTTCCGATAACGGATTACGTATGAGATGAGAAGGAACAAATGAATGTTGATGCTGACGATGTATGCTGACACGTCGGTTGATGATGACCGACGATAGTTGGTAATGATGACGAACAATGGTCGATGGCGCAGGATTAAGTGGCGGCCGATGAATGCCGGCATGGTATCGACAGCCGAGTGGAGGTTCTTGAAGCTCTCTCTCTCTCTTGCTCGCCTCCTTCTCCTTCATTTTCCCTCATGGGAATGACTATTTATGATTGAGGAGTGGGCGTCTCAGATACATGCAAAATCCAAACCACTCCTCTCCATCTGGACTCATGATTCCTCGATCATATGATGTATTTTGTACATTTGAATGCTCAAATGAAGTCAATTGTAAGATCTTTAGCTTTTAACCGCCGGATTTACTAATTATAAACACTTTATATTTGAGAGTCATTTAACCGATATCCCAAAAGTTTCCGATTATTTTGCTCGATCTCACCCGCAATTTCGACATTTGCAAAGATCAAGATTCGCTTCGACCAGGAATTTTCGATCATATCGGCTCATTTTTTTTGAGATATTATCTCAATCATCAAAAAATATGTTGCATCAAAATAGTAAATTCTTCAACGAAGCAAGTCCATTAACACACATTTGAGAGAATGATCTTCATGAGCACAAGATTATGACTACTAAGTCGCAGGCCGCAAATGCATAGCGCGCGGGTTCGATTGAGGTTACTTGACCCATCCGGGTGAATCGCCAGATGTTTCACGGCTTCTGGCGGGCGATAAGCAATGGCGTTCTTACATAGCTGAGATGGTTCATACCATGGCTCATGCGGAACAGGTCGCATGAATCTCCAGTCATGGGACGTCAAAACCACGCTGGTCGCGGCACGGCTGAGCGGGTTCAGTGGCCCTAGCCATGCCAGCCGTCGGCAACGCTGGATTAGAATCAGAATGCTGGGTCGGAACCATGCTATCGCTGGTTTTGACGGATTCGCCGGCCGACGGTATCCCGAGTGGGGATAGCGACCGCGGATCCCATAGGTCTGGTCATGAGGAGTCACCCATGGATGATGTTATGGCCTCGCTAAGCAGGCGAAGGACTGTATCCGGGTCAGGCGCTGGCCATGACGCATGGCGCTTGGCTAGGCCCGGAAGGCTACAGAAGCCGCGGGCGGGTCCGAGACGCCTATGCAACAACGGTTTTGATGATTTCGGGCTTTTATCGGCTTTTGATCCTTTCAGAAGTATTTTCATAAATACTTAGGTGGAGAAGGCACCTCTCTTCTTTGAGAAGGTCGCTTGAGCGATCGCGTCTGCAGATTTACGCCGTTGTTCCGATTTTGTCTCGGGGCCAACCTACCATGACCGTCCGGTTTGAGGTGATCAAGACCCACGCAGATTGCGGCGTTGCCAGCTTTTCCCTCGAAGAGGCTAACCGCCACGGACCGTCCGGGTTTGGACATCACGACAGATTTACGCCGTTGTTCCGGCTTTCCCTCGAAGAGGCGCAACCGCCTTTCACACCCGCTCGAGATCAATTCATTTACGTTTCCGGCTTTTCCTCGAAGAGGCGCCAACCTACTGACGGACCGTCCGGTTTGGAGGCGATCATAGTATACGGCGAGCTGCTCGAAGAGCGCCAACCGTTTGATCCCGGAGGCATCAAGACCCATAGTTCATACCGGCGAGGCTCGGTTTTTCCTCAAAAGAGGTTGATCTGCCCTCCGACCGCCGAGGCATCAAGGAGACGATAACCGAGACGGGTCACAATGCTCGACGAGGGTAGGACGGTGGCGCAGGATAACCAGGACGCATGGTGGTGACGGAGATTGCCGATGATGGTCTACGGCGACCGGGCGATAGCCTGCGATCTGGTCAAGCCGACGGTATTGTGGCCGGCAACCCGGAGACTAGTCGACGACGACATCGGCAAGATCGATAGTGAAGATTCCATGGTCGCCAGAAGTGACCGATCTTAGTCTCGCAGAACCGCCATGTTGGTCGGCGCCGACGGGTTGCTAAGCGAATCGACGCTTGCAGCGATCGACGCCTCGGGATGACCGGCGACGATGGTGGCGGTGACCGCGAGATGCTTGCGGCAGAACGACATGAATGGCGCAGGGCTACGGCTACCGACGGGGGGTCACAGCAATCGGCAACATGCCGACGGCGAAGGGCGTCAGTTGGCGGATGATCGGCGATTGTGATTTTTGACTTATCCGAGGTTATTTGCCGAAAGTATACTCGGCGACGCAACTGCGGAAGAGGTTAATTGAATCCGAGATTTTGACCCATCCGGTTATTTCGAGTGTTACCCGGCGATGTTAACTATGGAAGAGGTTGAATCAATCCGCCGAGGATTTTGACCCATCCGGTTTGTTTGTCGAGTGTTACCCGCGACGCTAACTCGTGGAAGAGGTCAATTGAATCCGAGATTTCACCCATCCAGGTTAGGTCAGTGTTACCCGGCGATGTTAACCTGAAGAGGTCAATTGAATCCGAGGATTTTGACCCATCCGAGGTTGTTTGTCGAGTGTTACCCATGACGTTAACTCGTGGAAGAGGTTGAATTGAATCCGAGATTTCACCCATCCGAGGTTATTTGTCCGGTGTTACCCATGATGTTAACCTGTATGGAAGAGGTTGAATTGAACTGAGGATTTTGACCCATCCGGTTGTTTGTCGAGTGTTACCCATGACGCTAACTGTGGAAGAGGTTGAATCAATCGAGATTTCGACCCATCCGGGTTATTTGAGTGTTACCCAATGACGTTAACCTATGGTAGGTGAATCAACTGGCCGATTTTGACCTATCCGCGTTGTCGAAGTCGCCGGCGACGCAACCGTGGAAGAGGTTGAATCAACTGGCCGAGGATTTTGACCTATCCGGTGGTTGTTTCTGCTCGGCGACGCTAACGTGTGGTGGTTGAATTGAATCTATTGAGAATTTTGACCTATCCGGTGTTGTCGTCGAAGTCTGCCGATGACGTTAACTTGTATGGAAGAGGTCGAATCAATCGGCCGAGGATTTTGACCCATCCAAGGTTGTTTGTCGAGTCTTTGCTCGGGCGACGCAACGCATGTATTCGAATTGAATCAAGATTTTGACCTATCCAGGTTGTTTGTCGACCCGGCGACGCAACTGCATGAAGAGATCGGGGAAGTCCACCAAGGATCTTTTGACCTATCCTGAGTTGTTTGTCGAGTCTTGCCATGACGCTAACTCGCGAAGAGGTCGCAGGAAGTCCACCGCGACCTTTGACCCATCCCAGTTGTTTTTGCTCGATGACGCAACTGTGGAAGAGATCGTAGGAAGTCCACCAAGGACCTTTTGACCCATCCTAGTTGTTTGTCGAGTGTTACCCACGACGCAACTGGAAGAGGTTGAATTGAATCAAGGATTTCACCCATCCGAGGTTATTGTCCAGTGTTACCCGCGATGTTTAACTATGGAAGAGGTTGAATTGAACTCCGAGATTTTGACCCATCCGAGGTTGTTTGTCGAGTGTTACCCAATGATTAACTGTGGAAGAGGTTGAATTGAATCCGAGATTTCACCCATCCGAGGTTATTTGTCGAGTGTTACCCAATGACGCAACTCAAGAGGTCAATTGAATCCATCGAGATTTTGACCCATCCGAGATTGTTTGTCGAGTGTTACCCGGCGACGCTTAACTCGCGTGGAAGAGGTCAATTGAATCCGAGATTTCACCCATCCGAGGTTATTTGTCCAGTGTTACCCGATGTTAACCGTATGGAAGAGGTTGAATCAATCCGAGATTTTGACCCATCCGAGGTTGTTTGTCGAGTGTTACCCGGCACGCTAACTGTGAAGAGGAATCAAGGTGATTTTGACCCATCCGGTGGTTATTTCGAGAGTTACCAATGACGTTAACTGTATGGAAGAGGTCGAACTGGGGATTTTGACCTATCCGGGGTTGTCGTCGAAGTCTTTGCTCGATGGACGTTAACTTGTGGAAGAGGTCAATCGATCCGCCGGTGAATTTTGAACTATCCGAGGT
Source organism: Cymbidium sinense (assembly GCA_021442155.1). Classification (NCBI taxonomy): domain Eukaryota; kingdom Viridiplantae; phylum Streptophyta; class Magnoliopsida; order Asparagales; family Orchidaceae; genus Cymbidium; species Cymbidium sinense. The sequence continues at coordinate 15,629,380 of CM038232.1, read as the reverse complement.
TGTTTGTCGAGTCTTTGCCATGACGTTAACTCGCGGTGGTGATTGAATTGAATCCATTGAGAATTTTTGACCTATCCAGGTTGTTTGTCGAGTCTTTGCTGGCGACGCAACCTGTATGGAAGAGGTCGATTGAATCCGAGATTTTTGACTTATCCAAGGTTGTTTGTCGAGTCTTTGCTCGATGTTAACGTATGGAAGATGAATCAATCCGGGATTTTGACCTATCCGAGGTTGTTTGTCAGGGTGTTACCCGATGACGTTAACCTGTATGGAAGAGATCGTGGGAAGTCCACCAAGGACCTTTTGATCTATCCTAGGTTGTTTGTCAGAGTCTTTGCTCGATGACGTTAACCTGTGTGGAAGAGGTCGTAGGAAGTCCACCAAGGACCTTTTGACCCATCCTAGGTTGTTCGAGTCTTTGCTCGATGACGCGTTAACCTGTGGAAGAGATCGTAGGAAGTCCACCAAGGACCTTTTGACCCATTCTAGGTTGTCGAGTGTTACCCATGACGCTAACTGTGGAAGAGGTTGAATTGAATCCGAGATTTCGACCCATCCGTTATTTGTCCAGTTACCCGATGCGTTAATATGGAAAGAGGTTGAATTGAATCGGAGATTTTGACCCATCCGAGGTTGTTTGTGAGTGTTACCCGACGTTCAACTCGTGTGGAAGAGGTTGAATTGAATCCGAGATTGACCCATCCGGGTTATTTGTCGAGTGTTACCCAATGACGTTAACTGAAGAGGTTGAATCAATCCGAGAGATTTTGACCCATCCAGGTTTGTTTGAGTTACCCGGCGACGCAACTCGTGTGGAAGAGGTTGAATTGAATCGAGGATTTCAACCCATCCGAGGTTATTTGTCCGTTTACCCGGCGATGATGTTAACTGCATATGGAAGAGGTTGAAATGAGGATTTTGACCCATCCGAGGTTGTTTGTCGAGTGTTACCCATGACGTTAACTGCGTGGAAGAGGTTGAATTGAATCCCGAGGATTTCACCCATCCGAGGTTATTTGTCGAGTGTTACCCAATGACGTTAACTATGGAAGAGGTCGAATTGAATCCGAGGATTTTGACCTATCCGGTTGTCGAGTCTTTGCCGATGACGCAACGTGTGGAAGAGGTTGAATCGAATCCGTTGAGGATTTTGACCTATCCGAGGTTGTCGGTCGGCCCGATGGCGACGCAACTGCTAGAGGAAATTGAATCCATTGAGAATTTTGACCTATCCGAGGTTGTTTGTCGTCTTTGCTCGACGCAATGTATTGGAAGAGGTCAATTGAATCCGCCGAGGATTTTGACCATCCGGTTGTTTGTCGAGTCTTTGCTCGGCGACGCAACCGTATGGAAGAGGTCGAATTGAATCCACCAAGGATTTTGACCTATCCGAGGTTGTTTGTCGCGTGCGTTACCACGACGCTAACTGTATGGAAGAGATCGCGAAGTCCACCAAGGACCTTTTGACCTATCCAAGGTTGTTTGTCAGAGTCTTTGCTCGATGACGTTAACCTATGTGGAAGAGGTCGTAGGAAGTCCACCAAGGACCTTTTGACCCATCCTAGGTTGTTTGTCAGAGTCTTTGCACCTTTAACTTGTGTGGAAGAGATCGCAGGAAGTCCACCAATGACCTTTGACCCATCTAGGTTGTTTGTCGAGTGTTACCCGACATTAACCTGTGGAAGAGGTTGAATTGAATCCGAGATTTCACCCATCCGAGGTTATGTCCAGTGTTACCCGGCGATGATGTTAACTTGTATGGTAGAGGTTGAATTGAATCCGAGGATTTTGACCCATCCGAGGTTGTTTCGAGTGTTACCCGATCGCGTTAACTGTGGAAGAGGTTAAATTGAATCCGCCGAGATTCGACCCCATCCGAGGTTATTTGTCGAGTTAAATGACGCTAACTGTATGGAAGAGGAATTGAATCGGCGATTTTGACCCATCCGGTTGTTTGTCGAGTGTTACCCATAACGCTAACTGTGGAAGAGGTTGAATTGAATGGCCGAGATTTCACCCATCCGGTTATTTATCCAGTGTTACGATGATGTTAACGTATGGAAGAGGTTGAATCAATCGGCGATTTTGACCCATCCGGTTGTTGTCGGCGAATACGACGCTAACGTGGAAGAGGTTGAATTGAATCCGCTGAGGATTTCGACCCATCCGAGGTTATTTGTCAGAGTGTTACCCAATTACGTTAACCTGTATGGAAGAGGTCGAATTGAATCCGAGATTTTGACCTATCCGAGTTGTCGAGTGTTACCCGGCGACGTTAACTGGAAGAGGTTGAATTGAATCCGATGAGGATTTCACCCATCCGGTTATTTGTCCGAGTGTTACCCGATGATGTTAACCTGTATGGAAGAGGTTGAATTGAATCCACTGAGGATTTTGACCTATCCGGTTGTTTGTCGAGTCTTTGCTTTCGACGCTAACGTATGGAAGAGGTTGAATCGAATCCGCCGAGATTTTGACCTATCCGAGGTTTGTGTCGAGTCTTGCTGGCGACGCACATGTATGGAAGAGATCGAAGTCCAGCGAACTTGACCCATCCTGGTTGTTTGTCAGAGTGTTACCCGATGACGTTAACCTGTGTGGAAGAGGTTGAATTGAATCCGCTGAGGATTTCGACCCATCCGAGGTTATTTGTCCGAGTGTTACCCGATGATGTTAACCTGTATGGAAGAGGTTGAATTGAATCCGCTGAGGATTTTGACCCATCCGAGGTTGTTTGTCAGAGTGTTACCCGATGACGTTAACCTGTGTGGAAGAGGTTGAATTGAATCCGAGATTTCGACCTACGACGGCCAAACTGCGCGTAAAACCATGTAGAGTGAAAGTTTACGCTTTTGAGGAAGTCCAAAGACACACACAGTGTATTTAAAGAGAACAATAAAATTCCGCAATTTTACGTAAAATCTCAAAAGAGGGAAAACCACGGCCTAACCCAAGAAAAGCTTCCACTATGTATATGTTTCGTACAAGAGATCTTCCGACACGGATTACGATTTGTATGAAGAACAAAAGTAATGTATAACGCAATGGCAATGTGACGACGATGTTGACTTCAAGTTGACGTCAAGTTGATGCCGATGATCGATGATAGTTTCGGAGAATGATGACCGCAACAATGGTCGACGATGGCGAGATTAGCATACCGATGGCGGCTGGCTACGATGGTTGACGACCGCCGGTAAGCGACGATTGGCGCGGAGGATCTTGAGCTCTCTTCTCTCTTGCCCCTCCTTCTCCTTCACTTGGCCTCCCTCATGGCGAACGGCGATCGGGAGGAGTGGCCCTTCAGATACATGCAAAATCCAACCACTCTCCATCGGACGGTTCATGATGATTCCCTTGATCATATGATGTATTTTGTACATTTGAATGCTCAAAAAATCGAATTGTAAGATCTTTTAGCTTTTGGAACCGCTGTCGATTTGACATAAACACTTTATATTTGAGAGTCATTTAGACATTTAACCGATATCCCAAAGCGGATATTTTAAGCTTGATTCTACCGCCATTTACTATTTCGATTAAGATTCTGCTTTCAAGAATTTTCTATTATATATATATATATATATATATATATATATATATATATATATATATATATATATATATATATATATATATATATATAAAATAATGTCCTTATAAAATTCATATTGAGATTAGCTAAGTATTTAAAAATTAATAATATCCTATTTAATCTAACCAGCCCTAATTCCTCTATTCAGTCGACTAAAATGCACGACCCGAGCCGGATCGCACGGGAACCACGATAGAGGAAACCGCAAGGCTTCCGTTCCTCTCTTCCCCCCTCTTCGTTCAATTCCCCTTTCACTTCCGCTCTGAGGCTCCCTCCCGATCGACGGCAACAAATCACAAGCAAACGGGAACTGCACGCATGATTCCTCACCCATTCCCTCTCTTTCTACCACTCTCGGCCGATCTTCCCTTAACCGCAAGCCTCCGTTCCTTCAAGTCGCAAGCCACACACGCAGTCCCCTTGATACGAATCCCTCATAGACGCTCCCTCTCGTTGGTCCGCTTCAAGCCGCAAGCCCTCGATTTCGGTCTCCCTTGAAACCACAGGTGGGTGTTCTACGTTCCTGAAGAAGGAACTGGCTACTTGTATGCGATTGGATCGGGCAGCCTAATGCCTTTATTTTTCTTCTTTCGAACCACATGAACAATCACGATTTACACTTTCTTCTATGGAGGATTCCTCTACACGACGAAAGCTTCACTCCTTTGGTTTCATGAGGTAAATAGTGGAAGGAACACATAGATGGGTTGGTGATCAATGGTTTCGATGATCTCCAGGCGTCCTCCTCCTGTATGCTATGCCTGCACTTTGAAGATAAGAATCGATGCCATCAGCCGAAGGGCGGCTCTTAGTATGCCGCACCACAAGCATGTCCTATGAATCTAAGAAGAAAGAGCACACATTGCTGGTGTGAAAATTGAGTTTAGGAGTTTCCTATAAGGTTTTGGAGAAAGTTTTAGGGGATTTACATCGATTTGCAGATCCAGTTGACTTGAAGCTATTTTGAGAAACCGTGGTGCCGATTTGTAATTGGGTGAGAAGACTATGTCTTCCTTCTCCTTTATGGATGGCTATTCTGCAACTATGCTGTGGCTACGTTTGTGCCTAATTAACTTCCTAATTGAACATATACTATTGATTCCTAATTAAATTATTTTTAAGATGGGCTAGGATTACTTCCTTTACTTTCCATTATAATTAGACTGCCTGAAGCAACAAAGCTTGGTCTTACAGGAAACTAGAGAAGAACAGCTCATGTGCTTCTTCTCCGGCATGAATAACTCAGGTAATCAAAAATCTCACTAATGCTCAATATGAGAGTGAAAAAACTCGACGCTGTCACAAAGATACCATCCACACATAAGCATAGGTAGTTCCAAAGCTTTCTGAATACTTTAATTAACTTTGTCAAATACCAAATTTCATCAAATTTTTGGGACTTAACAAAAAAAAAAATGATTTAACATTAAGTTAAATATAAAATAGAAAATCCTAAAGAAATGAATTTGAAATTTAATTTAAATGAACCTAATAAATATTAATATCATATGAGAATAAATTGAGTAAAAACAATGAGTTCATCCATTTAGTTTATTGTCGAATGAATGCTTAAGTCCATTTGTTTTATATATTGAAATAAATGGAGATGTTCAAATAGAATATAAGTGAGGTTTGAAACTAATTCCAAACTTATAAGAAACCTATAATAAATTTGAAGTTTAGTTTTCAAATAAATATAAAATTTAATGTGGAGTTAAGGATGAATCTAGAGGGAGTTTAATAGCTCTTACATGAATGCAAATGTGATTACAACTCTAGCCAATAAGCATCAATATGGTTTATGTAACAAGCAAGGAGGTTACCATGGCTTATTCCAAGTGAAATAAAAGAATGATATGAATTGAACACGATCAAATTTAAGAGATTTATATGAAGCTTGATAGCTTATGTTAGCATGAGTGGGCTTTGGCATTTTATTGAATAACATGAACAAGCTTCTTATTGATTAATCAAGATGTTAGCTTCATAAGCAAGTAACAAGCATGAAAAAAATTAATTGAACACTTGGATAATCACATTTGATGTTGAATGAAATGAAGACCTTTGATGAACACAAATAATATGCCAATCAATATAAGAAATGGATTTCTCAATAACTAAATGTCTCATGCTTAACTCTAATTGGATGAATTGAGAAGAGTTGAAGAAATTTGGGTAAAATTTACAAAGAATTTGATAGCTTTCTAATAGATTTGAACATAGTTCTTGCAATATTTTACTTCAAGTAATATGAGAAGAAATTCAGTTGAACAAATAATCAGATTACATGAGACTTGTAATAACTTTGAAATCTAGCTATGAAATACAAATGCGATTCAATCATGATTCAAGCAACAAGACTCATATCCAATAAGCTAAGTTGAAAGAGATATAATAGCTCGTCTATGGGTGGGAACAAAAGTTGAATATGATGATTAGCAAAGATATAAAATCCTATCAATACACATAATCTAAATAGCCATTTTATTTTTCTATCAAATTAAATACAAGTAAGGTTGCAATATTTTTAATTACAACCTAAATAAAATGCCTTCAACACCACCAGATCTGCAATTCTTCGTACAAGCAGACAGAAGATGATACTAAATTAAATTCTACACGAATTATGAAGCTTCTTTCAATCCAAAAATTAAGGAATTTTATTTTAGTCATGATTTTCAAAGTCAATGATTTCATTAATTAGATGAAATTATCTAAACTATAAATGCTTGCATGTGCTTAGGTATAAAAATTTAGAGTTGAAATTTTAATATCTGAAAAGACTGCACAAGCTAAGTTGGAAATAAATAAATAAATATGAAATTAGTCTCATAATTTATAAATAAAGTTATTTGAATTATCAAATACCCACATGGGACCCGATACTATGCTGAATGGTTAAACTTAGTGTTTGAGGATGCTGCACAGGTTGATCCCCGGATAGGTCTTAGGACCGGGTTTGGAGACCCAGCAGAGTTGTCAGAAATCTGTGGGCTTCAAAAATTCACTGCCGACCTCTCGATGAAGAGAGTTTGATTTATGTCAGTGAAATTTTTAGAAGGCAGATGAAATAGTAAATAAGATACTACCCAGAGATTTCATCCTCATTTTGTGAGGACTTTAGATTTAATTCCAGATTTTTTATAGGTGCAAGCACATATAGTTAATTACCCCTCCCAATGATGAGAGAGAAATTTTGATTAAGGCTATTGTTAAATGCATGCGTATAGTAAGAAGAAAGATGACAGAGTTTAAAATTTGAATTTATGAAATTCACCATTATTTAACTTAAAACATATGGTTGGTGGAATGATGATGTGCGTGATTTATGTCCCATGGTTTTGTCATCCCGGGTTGTCGTAGTCTCTAGTCTATTTAGTCAAGAGGTAGTCGACCCAACCTAACTGAATGATCCTTATTAGCAACACATGTGTTACGTCGTCCAAGGTATCTTTGTAGACTTGGGGTGGAGTTTGTTTAAGGAGATATATTTAAGTCCACCTTAGTTAATAAAGGGGCTTATATCTATCAAATATACCCTATGATTCATAACTCAAAGGGCTGAGCTATTGGAGAACATACGGGCTACAGCCGTAACCGTAATATAATGGTGCCATTTCGCGGCAACCATTCGATCAGAGGACTCTAGTCATAACCGCATCATATGTGGAGCATGCTGGCCAAACCACACGGACAGATGACACGGGCCATGTCCTTACTAGCATGAAATTATTTGAGTTTGAATATAGTGATTTATTTGACTTGATATTAGCTCCGTTGTAAGTTAGAGTTTTCTTAATCTATCACCCCCAATAAACAATGGTGGATGAGTGGATGAATTATTTATTTTAAGTATTTAAATAATAAATTTCATTTAGTTCAGATATTTACTTAGTTGAAATTTAGTTTTGTGATGAATTAATTTAAAGCTCAAGTATCTTTTGATTATAATATTCCATATGATTGAGATTTTCATTCAACACGATCATCATCGGGGTAGACCTTGTCAACTCTACTTATTTGCTATTAGAGGATCGGATCTATGACTTATGTGTAATTTAAATTCTTTAGGAAATTGATATCATAACAAACATTGTTAACTCCATTGCAAATATAGAGGATTGGGTCGATGACTTATGTGTAATTTTAATTCTTTAAAAAATTGATATCATAACAAACCTTGTCAACTCCATTTCAAATATAAAGGACTGGGTCTTATGATATGATGTAATTTAAATTCATTTAAAAGTTGATTATTTAGTAGACCCTGTCAACTCTATTTCTAACATAGAAGATTAAGCTTACTATGATCATATTCTATGGAGCTGAATATTTATATCTTTCATTGGCTTGAGTTAGCATATGAAGATATTCTTTAGCTTGTATGCATATAGTCATAAATGATTGAATCAACTTCATCATTATTCACCTCCTTTTTTTAAAAAAAACCAGCACAGCATCCTCAGGCACAAAGTTTAGTTGCTTGGTATAAGTGTCGGGGCCCATGCGAGTATTTAATAATTTAGGTAATTTTATTTTAAAATTATGAGATTAATTTTATATTTATTTATTTAATTCCAACTTAGTCTGTGCAGCTTTTTCAGATATTAATATTTGCACTCTAAATTTCTATACTTGAGTACATGCACGCATTTATAGCTTAGATAATTTCATATAATTAATGAAATCATTGACTTTAAAAATCATAATTAGAATAAATTTTTTTAATTTTTGGATTGAAAGAAGCTCCATAATTCCTGTAGAATTTAATTAGTATCGCCTTCTGCCTGCTTGTACGAAGAATTACAGATCTGGTGGTGTTGAAGTCATTTTATTTAGGTTGTAATTCAAAATATTATAACCTTTCTTGTATTTAATTTGATAGCAAAATAAAATGGCTATTTAGCTTATATGTATTTTTAAGATCTTACATCTTTGCTAATCATTATATTCAACTTTCATTTACACCCATAGATGAGCTATTATACCTCTTTCAACTTAGCTTATTGGATGTGAGCCTTGTTGCTTGAATCATGCTTAAATTGCATTTGCATTTCATCGATAGATCTCAAAGTTATTGCAAGTATCATGTAATATGATTATTTGTTCAACTAAATTTCTTCTCAAATTACTTAAAGTAAAATATTGCAAGAACTACATTCAAATCAATTGACAAGCTATCAAATTCATTGTAAATTTTACCCAAATTTCTTCAACTCTTCTCAATTCATCCAATTAGAGTTAAGCATGAGACATTCATTTATTGAGAAACCCTTTTCTTATATTGATTGACATACTATTTGTGTTCATCAAAGGTCTTCATTTCATTCAACATCAAATGTAGTTATCCAAGTATTCAATTAATTCAATTTATGCTTGTTACTTGCTCATGAAGTTGACACCTTGAAAAATCATTAAGAAGCTTGTTCATGTTATTCGATAAAAGGTCAAAGCCCACTCATGCTAACATAAGATATCAAGCTTCATATAAATCCATTAAATTTGATCATGTTCAATTTAGATCATTCTTTTATTTCAGTTGGAGTAATTCATGGTAATCTCCATGTATGTCACATCAATCGAGTCGAGCTCACGAGCCGAATTCGATGGGCTTCGAATGCAACATCACGCAAATCAGAGCTGAAATACACCAGACTGTCAAAATTAGTTGAAATGACCTCCGATCGATGAATAGACTTTGTCATTACATTCAAAACGTTAAAATTGACCAGAATATAAATATATTACAATATAATGGTAAATCAATCAAGAGATAGAGCAATCAATGTGCCGACATGCATATTGGAGTAGGGAAGCTGCGACGATATCCAAATGACCTCTGTTGATAAAATTGATCACGTCATTAACTTTATAACATCAAAACCTTTCAAAGAGGACTATCTAGGATTGATTCAGACAAATCTACGCAAATGTTGAGTGATCTGAAGCGATAATACACATTTTTAAACTGAAATTGGGCCGATTCGACACCGACTTAAACCAAACAACCTCTGATTGCGAAATGGACTGTGCCGTTGCATCCAAAATATCAGAATAATCTAAAATCAATATATATATTACTTATATAATAATGTCACCCTAAAATTCATATTGGGATTAGCTAAGCACTTAAAAATTAATAATATCCTATTTAATCTAATTCCTCTACACACTAAAATGCACAACCCAAGATCGCATAGAACAGACAGAGGAAACCGTAAGGCTTCCGTTCCTCTCTTCCCCCCTCTTCGTTCAATTCCCCTTTCGCTTCCACTCTCAGGCCCCCTTCCGATTAAACGATAATAAACTACAAGCAAATTGATGTAACTGTACCTTCTAAGGCTTTCGCCTTCTGAGATTTTTGATGAGTGGAGACTCTATCAATCACTTGCTCTCTTGGAGTCTTTCTAGTGAGGACCTGGTACACTACTAGCTTCCCATCGAGGCTTCCTCAGGGGAGTGCCTTCTAGGGGTTATCAGTGGAAACTTTGTCTACCACTTGCTTTCATGAAGTCTTTCTAGTGAGTACCTTGTCCAGTATCAACTTTCCATATGAGCTTTCTCTTGGGTATGCCTTTTAAGGGGTTTTATTAAATGCGATGAAGGAAGATTTTGTTGATAATAAAAAATTATTTAGAAAATAAAACCTTTTAAACTTTTCAATAGAGTAAAAAAGAAACTTAACTTTTTTTAATCACTACTCTGGTGAGAATTTTTTTTGATAAGTATTGGTGATATTTCTTACTCAATAACTCCAACAATTTATTTACCTTGATTCATTTGATCTCCTTTTTGATGATATGTACATTGCTCCAATAAGTAGCATCCCAAATGTACCTATCGTACTAAACATTCAATTTCTTCCTTGAGATGAATGCAACTTTCAGTTGAATGTCCTTTCGAACAGTGAAAGTCACAATATTGCGGTTGATTTTTGCCATTTGAATTTTTCAATGGTTTTGGCCATTTGAGATATTTAGAATTCTGAATCTCCATTATGATATTAGTCCTAGATGTAATTAGTGGAGTAAAACTAGGAGTATTGTAATGTTGTCGATCTTTTAAATATTTTTATTTTTTATTTTGAGATACTGTTGTAACATCTTCTGATGTGTATTTACGCTTAGAATTATTCTCAAATTATCTTGTATGAGCATGTTGACCTCACTTTTAGAGTTAGAATGAGTCTTCAACCTCCTCATAATAGATCTATGACTCTTATAGACACTAAGATCTCCTTAGTTTTAAGATACTTCTAGTGATTAGGTGAACACTTAATCTAAGCCTAGAGACTTAGACGGGTTAGCCCTAAGGGTAGGTTGTGCCTTAAGGATTTAGGTGGACTTGCCCTTCCTATGGCCTAATCGCAACATATATTTACCTTCTCAAACAAAAACTCAAATTTAATTCAAATACCAAATCCAAATCCAAATTCCAAACCAAATGATTAGAACCCATAATCAAAAACAAAATCAAAATCCTTCATAAGCCCTATAATTTTATCCTATGGACTTAACCTTAGCCAAAATCAAATCAATCCAAATTCAATTAATTTTCTCCAAGATCAATTCAATCCCTCAATCATGTATGAAGTCTAAATCCAAATCCCAAATCAAATGAATAGAACCCATAATCAAATCCAAAATCAGAATCCTCCTTAAAGCCTTATGATTGAATTTCATAGACTTAGCCAAATTTCCACCAAATTCAACCCAAATTTGATTGATCTCTTCATGAATCATTTATATATTCATTTATATTCACAAATATAAATGAAATATAAACTCAAATAGCCAAAATTAAATCAAAGTAAATCCAAATCCAATAAACACTCTTCTTTAAGCCATATGGACCTACTTCTATGAGTTTAGCCAAATCTCATACAAATCAACCCAAAACTCAATTGATTTATTTATACATCAATTATTCCTTCATTTATATTCACAAATATAAATGAAACCCCCATCCCAATGATCAAAACTAAATCAAACTAAGTCAATTCCCTACTTAAGCCCTTTTGACCTACCTCCATGGGTTTAGTCAAATTTGCTTCCAAATCACTCCAAACTCAAGTTATTTTCTCATAAATCATTTGTATTTTCATATATATTCACAAATATAAATTTACATGACCAAAACCAGGTCCAAAATCAAGTCAAAATGCAATTCAAGCCATTTAAGCCAATTCCTTGAACTTGGCCAAATCCTATCCAAATCAAAACCAATAGATTTTCTCTTAAATCAACCATTCCTTTAATCATCTATCTAAATATAAATGAAACATACAATCACCAAGTCAAATTCAAGTCAACCCAAGTCAAGCCCAAGTCAAGCCCAAGTTAGCCTTTTTGACTTGAAAATTCTAAATGAATCAAAACCTATCATAGCCCAAATTTATTGTAGTTGGATTTATATTTCAATCCTAAACTCAAATATAAATCCAACTAAACCTTAATCAAACCAAAACCAAGTCAATACTTGACCCAAAGTAGCCTAAAGGACCTTTCTGAGCCAAGTTCTAATCCAACACAATTTGGATTGAACGAAGCCCATCCAAGTCTCATATCATGATCAACAATCACCCTAGAGTGATCAATTGCATTGAATTGGGTCAAACCAAGTCAACTCTTAGCCCAAATAAAATCAAAACTAGCCAAAACTCATAATACACTAAATTGATTGAAACCATTGATTCACATCAACCCATAATAAAGGTTTGAACATGACTTAACCCCCAATTGAGCCAAACAAAACCCAATTGATCATTTGATCCAAGTTGACCCAAATTGACCTAAAAGGCCAAAATGGATCAAATCATGATCTAAAACAAATTGATTACAACCAATGGCTCAACTTCATTCCAAATCTATTGTTGAACTTGACCAAATCCCCAATTTCATCAATTGGACCCAACCTAGCCTAATTGACCAACCCAACCCAAATTGACCTAAAAGGGTCAAATTGGCTAAAATATAAATTAAATCCAAATTGATTCAAACCAAAGCCTACAATCATTTTCAATTAACCAATTGAACTTGAATGAACACCTAACCCAATCCATTTGACTAATTTGATCAAATTAGTCAATTTAGCCCATTTGACCTATATGAATCCAAATAAGCCAAAATCAAACCTAGACCAAATTGATTGAAACCACTTGAATCAAAACACTTAAAATGATTATTTGAACCTAACTCAAGCTTTGGTTTGACCCAATTTGACCAATTGGTCAACCTAACATAACATGACCCAAATTGAACCCATATTACCAAGTTGAGCCAAAACCCATAAAACTAACCCATGAGACTTTGGAAATTGACTAAACCTGACTAAACCCATTCTAAGTTAACCCAAAATCGGTCCAAACCCAATTAGAGCCAAATCCAAGGCAAATCCCCCTTGGAAATGCTTCCCCATGTGAGATTTTACCAAAATTGGCAAAGTCTACTCTCCTCTCATCCTTGGCAGCCCTCACTCACCCAATTTTGGGTCTAACCTAGCCACCTAGCCCACCCTAAGTTATCCCAAAATTGGTCCAAACCCAATTAGAGCCAAATCCAAGGCAAATCCCCCTTGGAAATGCTTCCCCATGTGGATTTTACCAAAATTGGCAAAGTCTACTCTCCTCTCATCCTTGGAAGCCCTCACTCACCTAATTTTGGGTCTAACCTAGCCACCTAGCCCACCCTAAGTGGACTAGGTCGGCCATGGACTCACCTTCCTTACAAATTGAGCACCCAAAGAATCAAGGGAGAGCCATCCACCAATATCAAGCCATGAACCATCTTCTAAGCACTCCTCCAACCAAACTGAGCCACATGGACATGATGATGACCACTCTGGCGCCCTGACGGCAGCTGACTGGTCGAAAAATGAGAGATAATTCTGTCCGTCTACCTAAGCAAATTGAAGGATATACCCCCTCAATTCAAACCAAAAAAATGATGCATTCGATTCATTTGAGCTCCCAAGAGTGAAACGAAATGCCCTAAGAAATCCCAGAGCTTCCCCAAGGCTTCCCCACTCTGGAATTCCTCTTATCGCATGAAATAAAAATAGGGGAGCTCAATACCAATTCTAACTCCCTCGTCTCTCAACCAAAATCAAATTCTTCTTACACACACCTTCCACACACGTCGTCAAAGCCACCCAAGTAATTTCTCAAGCTCTAAAGCCACCAAAGGACAGACTTCGATCAAAGATGAAGCTCCAAAGCTCGATCCTTTGCCTTTCTAGGAATCTGGGTGGAACCAATCCAATTGCTGCTCAACAGAGCTTCATCTCAACTAGACAAAGCTTTCTCAAGCTTTCAAACCACCGATCTTAGCTCTGGTGAGGTATTTCCATTAAATTTGAGCTTTAGCTTAAAATGGGTTGGAGCTTTTTGAAGAAAAGTTGCATGTGAGCCGATCTTAGCCGTTGGATCTTCGCGTAAAGGTGTGGGTTAATTTTGGAGTGAATCCAAGCTCAGGTGAGCTCAGATCGAGTAATCCATGGCGGACGAGCTCTATCATTTATCGTTCGTAGAAAGAGAGATAACGGGTAATCCGTTCCATGTGATTGAAACAGACGACTTTGATCCGATCATGCTAGATCCGTTGATACGAGCCATTATTAATCATAGGTTTAATCTACGCCGTCCGATCCGAGATTGGACGGTGGAGATCAATGCTGTGTCCTGCGCCAGCTGAGTGAGCCACATATGTGACTATTTAAATAGAAAATCCCGCAGTGCCACATAAAAAATGGGCCATGTGGCATCGATGGGATTAGGCTTAATTAGGCTTAATTTAATTATTTTTAAGGCTGAAACTTCTATAATTCACAACTGATTATAAAAAAATATAAAAAAAAATTAAGCTCATTTTAAGGGTATTTCAAAGAGGAATCCATTAAAATTATCTTTAATTGATTTTGAACAGTAATTTTGTCTTAATTAAGATTTAATTAAAAACTTAATTAACCTAATTACTCCTTAATTAATCATCCAATTAGTTTCAAAATTTTTAAAGTTTCTTAGGGGGATGACCTTTGCCTCCCCCATTTTTCTTGGAATTTTTTGGTTGGTTAATTGTTGACATTGATTGATTAAGCCATAATTACCCTCTTAAGTTAATTAAATAATAATTAAGCATGAAAACAGTAAATTAACTAATTAATTGGACTCATTTGGCACTGATTAACAGTGGGGAGGTTTAGGAAATGTAATTGGGGAATTTTTCTAATCTTTTCTCTAAATTTCCTTTACTTTTGAAGAGAGATTAATTATAAATTAATTAACTAATTAATTACTTAATCTTTTTCCTAAATTTTCTTTACCTTTCAAGGGTCTTTAGGTGTTCAGTAACCTAAAGAGGTTTAATGAAATTATGGTTAGCTAACATGTGTGAGAAAACCATAAAAGTAATTAATGATTATGAGCTAATTGCATTAGACCCCTTTATTTTATAGGACCATTGCCATTTACTTTTCAATTCATTTGCATATTTCATTAGCTCATAATCATTTGATTAATTACCTTAATGTAATATAGGTAAGGGTTTAATTAATTAATCCATAAAATCAACCTAATTATCTTCTCAATAAATTAAATTAACTCACACATGAGGAATGAGATTAGAATTAGCAAACCTCCTATCATATTTCTTAAATCAAAATCAAACATGAAATTAAAGATGACATTAAAAATGAAGCTTTGGTTTATTTTAAATGATCTTTTTTTGATATGATTGTTATTAGGAATTAATTGGATTGAATGAAATTATGTGCTTTTGTCCCTTTATTTATTTTTAATCATATTAAATATTGTAAGTCACTTGTAATCATGCATACATCTTTTTCAAAAATCAATTAAATGAAATGATTTCCTCTATGTTAAGCTGGCATATGTTGATTTAAATTAAAATATGTGTGGCTATTATCATTATTAAATCAAAGCTAATTTCAAAAGTATATAAATCAATTATAACATATGGAGTGATGACAATTATAAATATTCATAAGCTTGCATGTGCCTATAGCTTAGAATATGTGATATGGTGTTCTCTTTTTTTAATCTTCATGGATTTACATAAAAATGTGATATTAACAAGTGTATAGTTCATTTGAAAAGGACACAACATTTGTTTGGATTTATTCTTATATACATCTATGTTAGAACTTAGATAGAACTTTAGTTCACATATATAAATAATTCAATTAAATCAAAACACAACTTTTGCATGATTTCCATTCTTGTAGTCACTTGTACATTCATGTGTATTTAAGAATAGCAGGTATATCTAGCCTGGACATTCCAGGGACTTTAAGTAGCCCCAAGGAGGTCTTTACCTCACTCCCCTGGTTAACAATGATGAAGTACTTGTTTAACACTTTTACACACTTGAATGTGCATTTAGCTAATGAGTGAAAATCCCATATTTCTACAAAATACATATATACATCTTTCATTCAAAAGTGTGCTAAAAGAAATACATATACATTTCACGTGTAGTTATACTTAGGATTTAATATCATATGCATGTTACATATAATGGAAAGAAGTGAATGAACATGTGTCATGTGATAGTAATTCATTATAATTAATCTTAAGATGCATCTCTTATTAAATAGAATCATTTAAAGTGAATCTAAACTTAGGACTAATTTTAAAATATGTAATAATCCATTCACTAAAGAGAATTAGTTAATTAACATGCTTTAGAAGTGACTTAAGGTAGGGATGAAAGAGAGTAATCATCTCTTTTCCTTCTATTTATAACACTTAGTTGCTAAGTGTTAATCAAATAAAACAAAAGGAAACACTAAGTAAAATTCTTAAATCATTTAAACCACTTAAAGTGAAACTAGCCTCTTATGATTAAATGCCCTTTCACATTTAAAAAGTCATAACCTTAATGCCTAATTAGGATATACCACACAAGCTTTAACACACACATTAGAACTAAGTCACCACTTCTAGCTTTATGTTAGGTGGTTCATGGTATGATGTATGTTTTATTTTGTAATATATTATTTTAGACTAGATGTTAGGGTGTATATTTTGTAGTCTGGATATTAGGTCGATATTAGCCCAATCATATTTTCTATAGAGGATTGTGCTTAAGGAGCAGCTTAAAATAAATATAAATGCTCTTTTACAGGTTACTTAAGCTCCTAAAAATAATTTAAATTAGGAAAGGTGGACTTGGTTACCCATGTGTAGGTTGCTAAGTCCAAATTATAAATGTAATTGCTTGGGATTGAATAGTGTGTTTAGCTAACACTTATTTTGCAGGTGTACCTAGATTATTTTTCTATTTTTAATATAATTTCACATTAAGAATTAGGATTAGTGTTATGAGGGATTAAGATGAGCAATGGCTAGAAGGCTTTATCCTGGGAGGCTCTGTGATATCTTTGAAGCAAGCATATCCAAATCAAAGAAGACATGAAGACATGAAGTATGAAGAAAAGAAGACCACCATAACACTTATTATTTATAAATTGTAATTATTCTTTTATATTTAGGGTTATATAAGGGTAGAGCTCGACAACCCATTTTTATTTTCGGGTTGTACGACGACACCCGACAGCATCGACCTTTTATTCTTTTGCACTAAATTTATAAATTGTTTGATGTTATGTTTACATTGCATATTAGAAATGGCACGCCTCTTCATAGTTTCTTTATGAATGATGATTTAATGTGTGGCTTGGATTTGATTAATCTCTTAAGAAAAAATAAATTTTCTATCCCAACTATAACTCATACCTAAAATTTTCTATAACTCATAAATTCACATAAAGCCTAGGTATTAAATCAAGATAATTAAAAGATTTAGTAACCCCTTAGCTGAATGTTGTATGCTTAATATCATGCATTCATATTGCTTCACTCTTGCTAAGAGAGGGTTTCCATCCTTGCATGATAGGGGAAGACTTGACCTTTGAGAGTTTCCTCTATGGTGAAAAATACTTCTTTAGCCCATATTCTCAGTTCGTCATGCATTTAACATGTGAAAATCCTATAGCCTTTGTCAAAATGAAGTGTCAAAATTCAAATAAAATTTAAAAAGATTTGCATTAGACTAAGTCATTACTTATACCACTCATGCTTTAATCTCTTAGGGAGTGGGTTTAAGGACTTTAGTTTCTTTCTAAATAATAACAACCTAACAATCTTGAAAAATCATATGACTTGCCTACATAGTTTACTCTCTCTTGTGGAGGTAAACCATATACCCATCTCCGCTTAGATTTAGGTCATGCCCTAGCTCTTGCTAAATCTCCCTAGATTTAGGATTTGAGGTATCTATTTCCTTCGGGCCACAAACATAAATCCCCACCTCTTATGCATTCCACTAACCTTATGTTGGTGGATTATAAGCCCTATCAATATAATAAGATTTCAACTCAAAACATATAAATCTCTTCACTTTTAAATATATAAAACCCAATCATAAGATAGATTGAAATGCTCACTAGGCTTCCTAGTATCATGAGCATCCCTTACTCATCTCATTTGGCTTCGATAATAAGTCTCTCTTTTTGATCTATCCCACTTGATCTTCTAAATATAACCAATTTATTGATAGTCCTATCTTTAAACTATTTGGAGACAACAACTATATACTTTAATCAAGAGTATTCCTAAGGAACTCACCTTCCTTAGGATGTAATTAACTATAGGGGCTTACCCCCATAGGGAACTTTAGAATTCGATTTAATATAAACCCTACTTTATTCATTCATGTAAAGTAGAGAAAAATCTCTAGTATATTCGAAGACCCATCATGCCTTAGGAGTCTTTATTAAGTGATTAGGTCCATTGAAGGGTGGTGCCTCTATCTTTTGAGATAGTACATCATACCTCAATGTCATACTCGATGACTTCAATAAGTACACTCTCAGATTTGTGTGGTGTCCCCAATATACATCTAAAAAATAAACACTACAGAGCTGTAATAGCTTCATTAATAGTAATTTGTGCCTCTACTCGATGAATAAGATCAGTGTAAGATCACACTATATCTCTCATTAGTGAAGAGTAGAAAGTCCCTATTTTAAGACCTCTGAGAAAGATGCCTCGGAGTAGGTCTGGATCTACCCCTAGAATTTGACGAGCTTTAAAAAAGAATCTTTGAAAGTATTCCTTAAGGGTTTCCCCTTCATTTTGGAAAATTTCAAAAAGATGAGACGAGTCTTTGATGATTATTTGATCCCTATTTTAAGACCTCTGAGAAAGATGCCTCGGAGTAGGTCTGGATCTACCCCTGGAATTTGACGAGCTTTAAAAAAGAATCTTTGAAAGTATTCCTTAAGGGTTTCCCCTTCATTTTGAAAATTTCAAAAAGATGAGACGAGTCTTTGATGATTATTTGATTTGAGACAAATTATTCAACAAAGAGTTTAGTCAAATAAGCAAAGTTGAGAACGATCCCTTGGGGGAGGGAATAGAACCATGTACGAGCTTACCCTTTAAGAGTGATAGGAAAAACTTGGTAGAGCAAAACATCGGGGGCTTGTTAAATATATATAATAGTTCTGTAATGATCATTGTGCTCAAAAGGATTAGAGGTTCCATCATAAGGTTCAATGTTAGGTAGTTTAAACCCCACCGAAATCGATTATTGAAGAACCATATCATGCAAAGGAGAAAATTCTTGAATATTATTGACCTCCTTTTCGGAGTGAGTTCTCAATCTTGTTTTCTTAGACCTAGGAGTCTTCTAGATACTAAGATTTTCTTAATCGTAGGACACTTTTAGCAATTAGGTAAATACTTAACCTAAGCCTAGAGATTTAGAAGGGTTAATCAGATTAGGATGCTTTAGGAATTAGGGAGATTCACCTACTATATAACCCAAACCCAATCCATGTGCACTTTTTCAAACCAAACCTCAAATTCAATTCAAACATCAAATCCAAATCTAAATCTAGATTCCAAGCTAAATAATTGAAGCCCATGATCAAATCCAAACTTGAAATCCTTCCCAAGTCCTTCGAATCAATTTCATGAACTTAGCCAAAAAACCATCCAAATTAAGACAAATTCAATTGATTTTCTCATAATCAATTTATATCTTCAATCATCTTTCTAAATATAAATCAAATTTACAATCACATGACCAAAACTAAATACAAACCAAATCAAATCCAATCTAAGCCCTATGACCTACCTTTATGGACTTATCCAAATTTACTATCAAATCAATCCAAAATCAATTGATTTTCTCATAATCAATTTATATCTTCAATAATCTTTCTAAATATAAGTCAAATCTACATTCAATTGATCAAAACCAAATCAAACTAAATCAAACTTAATTAAATTAAATCAAATCCTTTCCTAAGCCATATGAATCAATCCCATGGGCTTAGCCAAATCTTAATCCATATCAATCCAAACTCAATTGATTTTCTCATAATCAATTCATATATTAATCATATT
This sequence comes from Cymbidium sinense, assembly GCA_021442155.1. Classification (NCBI taxonomy): domain Eukaryota; kingdom Viridiplantae; phylum Streptophyta; class Magnoliopsida; order Asparagales; family Orchidaceae; genus Cymbidium; species Cymbidium sinense. Next base: position 15,609,353 of record CM038232.1, on the reverse strand, counting down.
CACAAATATAAATCAAATATATATTTAAATCATCAAAACTAAATCAAACTAAATCAAGATCTTTCCTACGCCACATAAACCATTTCAATGGGCTTAGCCAAAAATCCACTCAATTCAAACCCAATTCAATTGATTTTCTCATGAATCAATCATACCTTCAGTCATATTCACAAATATAAATGGAATTTATAATCATCAAGCCAAACTAAAATCAACCCAAGTCAAACCCAACTTAGCCATTTTGACTTGAAATATCCAAATGAACCAAAACTCATCAAAGCCCAAATCAATTATAATTGAATTTATATATCAATCCCAAATCCATATATAAACTCAACTAAACCCAACTCAACCCAAAATCAAACCAACTAAACCTAATTGGTCAACTTGACCCAAGGTAGCTAATTTGACCTATTTGAGCTAAATTTCAATCCTACCCAAATTGGATTGAACCAAGCCCACTATGACCTCCTATCATGATTGTTGGTCACCCTAGATTGATCAATTATCATAAATTGGGTAAACTAAGTCAACTTAGTTCTTTGACCAAGTCAACTCTCTTAAACCATATGAACCCAAACTAGCCAAATTGTAACCTAAGCCAAATCCCTTGAAACTAATGATTCATACCAACTCAAAATCAATATTTGAATATGACTTGACCTTCAATTGAGCCAAACCAAATCCAATTGCCCCTCTTGACCCAAGTTGACCCAAATTGACCCAAATTGACCTAAAAGACTAAATTAGGTCAAATAAAAATATAAACTAAATTGATTGCAACTAATGGCTCAAGTTCATTCTAAATTGATTGTTGAACTTGACCAAAGCCATGATTGGACCCAATTAACCCAATTGAACCCAATTGAATCCAATTGACCCACTTAGCCCAAATTAACCTAAAGGGTCAAGTTGCCCTAAATCAAAACTAAATCCAAATTGATTAAAACCAAAATCTACAATCATTCCCAATTGGTCAACTAAACCCAAACCAACGCCTAACCCAAGCTAGTTTTGCTAATTTGGTCAAATTGGTCAACTCAACCCATTTGACCCAAATGAACTAAAATGAGTCAAAATCAAATCCAAAGCAAACTAAACCAAACCAATGACACCAGCACATTCAAAATGATCATATCAACTTGACCCAACCCTTAGCTTGACCTAATTTGACCAATTAGTCAACTTGACCCAACCTAACCTAATTTGACTCATTTGAGTCAAATTGAGCCAAACCTAATCAAATCAACTCCAATTGACTTGGTATTTAGGCTAACATACTTTTGGCTCATTTAAAATCCACCCAAATCAAATCTAATGTCAAATGACCATTATTCCTTTGGGTCAAGGGTATCACTGAGACAAATCACCCATGTAAGTGATCATTTTCATTCCTTGGCCACTTGACACCCTCCCAATGGTCCACCTAGCACTTAGGACACTGCCCAACTTGACCCAAAGGGGTGGTTGGATTGGCCATGACCCATGGGAGGTGAAATCACCTCACCCTCCCCATTGAAGCATTTAAAACCCATAGAACACCCATGATTCCTCCTTGGCAGCCACCTCCACACCTTCAACCAATCAAGCCAAGCCAACTCACCTCCTCCCTGCCACCCATGACTCTTTGAGATGGCTGAACGGCCACTAGAAGCCAAAACACATCCCACCATCCGATCAATAGGAGGGGGGTATCTGCCCTCATTTCCACTCAAAGAGACATGAAATCATTCCTCAGAGCTCAAGCTACCCAAGATGAGCAGCCAGAGCCATTCCCTAAGCTCCTAAGCTCGTTCCTCGATAAAAAAATTCCATTTCTGTCCATCCCGAAATAGGACACTCCCATTTCCAACCCAACTTCCCCAAACTTCCACCAAAGTCAAATTAACTTTGCACACACTATCCCTAGAGCCCGTTGAGCAAGAACGAATCTTCTGCCAAGCTCCCCAACCACCGGAGATAGGACTTCGATCAACACTAGCCTCCCAAGCTTCAGGTGTTGGTCTTCCGAGCAAACTTCACCAAATCAAGGTTCATGCTGATCAGTAGGGTTTCTTCTCCACTAGAAGAACCTTTCTCAATCAGATTTGCCACCAGTCTTGAGCTTCGGTGAGGTATGTCATTAAAACTGATCCTTAGGCAAAAATGAGTTGGAGCATTTCGAAGAAAACTTGCATCTCGTGTGATCCCCTCCAATCAACATCGTGAAGGTGTGGGATCATTTTGGAGTTTATCCGAGCTCGGGTAAGCTCGGATCAAGTGAACAATGGTGGACGGACTTCGTCTCTTATCGCTCATTTGACGATAGATCATGCACCATCCGTTCCGTGTGATTGGAATGAACGATCATGATTAGATCCGCTAGATTAATCCTATTAAGCCACGAGATTAACCATAGCTATTCGATCTTTGATTGGAGATCAGACGGTGGACGAGAAAGCGTGTTCGCCGCTGCTACATAAGCGTTGGAGTCGAGAAGCGCATCCGTCGCTGCCACGTAAGCGTCGAGTCAGATAAATTTTAAATAGCTAATCCCGCAGTGCCACATAGAAAGCACATCGCATCAACACACTACGTGGAAAGCTCACCGCATTAGTGCGCCACATAGCGCCGACAGGATTAGGCTTTAATTAGGCTTTATTAATCATTTTCAATGGCTGAAACTTCTAAAAATCATAACAAATCATAGAAAAATAAAAAAAATACAAATAAATACTCATTTTAAAGGTATTTCATAGGATAATTAATTAAAAATGATCTTAACTAATTTGAATAGTAATCAAGACTTAATTAAGGTTTAATTATAAATTAATTAGCTTAATTACTCCCTAATTACTTGAGCAATTAATCCCAAATTTTGTGGGTTAATTTAATAGGATGACCTCTACCTCCCATGATTTTCTTGAAATTTATTGCTTACTTAATTAGAAAATTTAACTAATTAAATCTTAATTACTCTTTTAAGTTAATTAATGATTAATTAATGCCATGAAGATTAACAAATTAGTTAATTAAGTTTATTAATCATTGTTAAATAGTAGGCGAACTAAGAAATAGGGTTGGGACCTCTTTCCTAGCCCATTCCCCATAAGTTCACTTCACCTTTTTTTAAAATAAAATTAATTAAGAATTTAAAAATTAATTACATCAATTAATTAATTAAAATTGAAATCATAATCATATTAAACTTTAATTAATTAATTCTTGGGTAGACCTTTAGGTGTTCAATAACCTAAAGATATCATAAGAAAATTATGGTTAACCCACACGTGTGGGGATGCCATAAGATTACTTAATTAAGTTTCTTAACTTAAGTAACCATTAATTGTGAGGCAATTGCATTAAGCCCATTTTATTCCTTAGTATCATTGCTAATTTAATTTTTAATTAATGTGCATATCATGTTGGCTCATAATTATTTGGATAATTATATTAAGGTAACATATGAAAGGGTTAATTAATGTATTTAATGCGTGCTATAACTTAATTAACTAATAAAATCAACTTAATTATATTTCATTAAACCAAATTAATTAATAAATAAGGGAATGTGTTAGGATCAGCGAACATTTTCTCACATCCTTAAATCAAATCAAAATATGAAATTAAAAATGGCATTAAAGAAACTTTGGTTTATTTTAAATGTCTTTATTTAAGGTGATTGTCATTAGAAATTAATTCAATTGAATGAAATCATGTGTTTATGTTTATTTATTCCTTTTCAATCATGTTAGATATTGTGTAACATTTGAAATCATTCATTCATCTTTTCAAAATTAATTAAATCAGATGATTTTTCTTTATGCAAGCTTGCATGTGTTAGATTAATTTATAATATGTGTGACTATTATCACTAATAAATTCAAAACTATTTTCTAAAGCTTATGAATCAATTATAACACTTAGAGTGATGATAATCATGAATACACATAGGATTTGCATGTGTTTATAACTTAAGCATATTAAATAAAGCTATCTTTCTTATAATTCATATATGGATTTACATGAGTTTAAATAATAATGGGTATATAGTCTGGACATCTAGGAAATATGAGGCTTTAGTTAGTCCCAATGAGATTATTGTGTTTATTTTGAGGGTGTACTTATTGAGGTGATTGGGTATGACATTAAGGAATGGTGCACTATCTCAAAAGATAAAAATCACCACCCTACAATAGACTTAATCACTTAATAAGGAATCTGTTGATCTCACTTTTGGAGTGAGCTCTCAACTTCTCCATCTTAGACATAGGACTCCTCTAGACACTAAGAGTTCTTTAGTCTTAAGACACTTCTAGTGATTAGGTGAGCACTTAACTTAACCCTAGAGACTTAGAAGGGTTATCATAGGATTAGACTATGCATTATGGATCTAAGGCAACCCCTTACCCTATAGCTCAAAGCCAACCCATGTACACTTCTTCAAACCAATTCAAATCAAATCTCAAATCAATCCTAACTCAATTAATTTTCTCAAATATCAAATCAATTCCAACTCAATTGATTTTCTCAAATCTCAAATCAATTCCAACTCAATTTATTTTCTCAAATCTCAAATCAATTCCAATTCAATTGATTTTCTCAAATCTCAAATCAACTCCAATTCCAAATGATCCAAATCCAAAATCAACTCCAAATCCAAAACCTTCCTAAGCCTTATGAATCACATCCATAAGCTTAGGCCAAGTGATTTCTTTATAAATCACTTATTCCTTCATTTATATTCACAACTATAAATGAAATTGGCATCCAAATCATCCAAATCAAATGAATATAAATCAAACCAAATCAAAAACCCTTTTTCAAACTTTTTGTCCTACCTTAGCAAAATTCACAATCAAATCACTACTAATTCACATGATCCTCTCATGGATCATTTATATTCTCATTTATATTCAAAAATATAAATGAAGTATAAATTCAAATGGCCGAAATCAAATCAATATAAATTCAAAATGCAAATCCAAACCCAATTTACATCCTTTAAGCTAATTTCTTAGAGTTAGTCAAATAATTCTCAAATCAATCCAAACCCTTGGAGTTTCTCTTTAAATAATCACTTGTTCAATCACATGCCCAAATATAAACATAATCTACAATCACCAAGCCAAAATCAAACTAACCCAAGTCAAACCCATGTTCTTCCTTTTGACTTGAAATTGTTAAATGAACCAAAACCCATTTGATTCCAAACCACTTGTAATTGGATTTATATTTCCATCATAAGTCCATATGTAAGTTCAACTAAACTTAAATCAAGCCTTGATCAAGTAAATTGATCCCTTTAGGCTCACTTGACCCAAAGTGACCTAATTGACCTTTTGAGCTAAGTTATAATCCAACCTATGTTGGATTGAACTAAGCCCATCCAAACCTCACATTGTGATCAACAATCAACCTAGGATGATGAATCACTCAAATTGGGTCAAACCAAGTCAAACCTAGCCTTTGACCAAGTCAACATTTAGCCCAAATGAGACATAAACAAGCCAAAATTTACTATGAGCAAAATTGATTGAAACCATTGATCTAAATCAATCCATAATCAATGATTGAACATGACAAAGTCATCAATTGAGCCAAACCAAATCTAATTGACCATTTGACCTAAGTTGACCCAAATTGAGCTAAAAAGCCAAAATGGGTCAAATCTTGATCTAAGCTAAATTGATTGCAACCAATGACTCAAGTTCATTCCAAATCACTTGTTGAACGTGACCAAAGTTTCAATTGACCAAACCTATTGAACATGAACTTAAAAGGTCAAATCAACTTGAAATCAAACTAAATCAAAGTTAATTGAAACCAAAGCTTCCAATATATTTCAAATAATCCAAGCCTAAACCATGACTAACCAAATTGGGTCAATGGGTCAAATTGTCTTGCCCCATTTGACCCAAATGAACTTAAATGAATCAAAATCAAATTTAAACCAAATTGAAACCAATGACCAAGGCTTGACCAAATGCCATGGTTGAATTTGAAACCTTTGAACTTAATTTGACCCAACTTGACCTAAATGGGTCAAATTGAACCAATTCAAATCAAGCTTCCAAATCACTTGGTCTCCAAATCTACATTTCTTTCTTAAGGCCACATGGGCACCAAGGAAGGTGGTGAACATGACCAAATGAGCTTGGGTATGACCCAAGGCAATAGCCCGACCTCCCAATCACATTTGAATAGTTGGAAGGCCAAATCCACTCACCACTCATATAGGCATCCACTCTCCCTCACTCTACTACCCAAAATGACCCATGTGGGATGTTTTGTAGCTCAAAATGTGCCTCCAATCTAAGCAATTGAGCCAAAACATTAAATTAGCCTCTCACCGTCCGATCCAAGGAGGGGGAGATATACTCCCCTTCATTCTCACTCAAATGATAAGTAATCCATTCCTAAAAGCTTGAGAGGTTGAATTGAAGCCTCCCCAAGCTTTTCCAAGCCATTCCTGAGCTCCCCCATTTCCCATTTTCAGTTTTTCTCAAAGTCAAAACAGGGGAGGTGAACTCCAAATCCAACTCATCCAATTCTCAACCAAAATCAAATTAACCTTGTACACACCCTCCTTGGACCTCATCAAGCTCAATCGAATCATTTCCCAAGTCTCCAAATAACGAGAAGCACCACTTCAATCAAGGTCGATCACCATTGAAGGGGATCTTGGTCGATCAAGCAAACCACTTCAACAGGGCTTTGTCTCTACTTGACGAAGCTACCTCCTCCATTGGATGTGACGGTGATATCCTCCGATGAGGTATGCCATTGAAACCGTAGCTATAGAAAATTTTGCTTGGTCCTTTCTGAAGGAAATTATCAAGTCATGTGATCTCCACCGTTAAATGCCTTGCTTGTGCTTTCTTGAAGGTGTGGGATGAATTTGAGCTCCATTCGAGCTTGGGTGAGCTTGGATCGAGCGACGATCGATAGACGTCATCCATCTTATGCCGCTCGGGAGGAGATAAATCACACACCATCTATTCCGCATGATTGGAATGAACAGTTGTGATTAGATCATGCTTTAGATCCCTTTGATTCCTTCCTAAATAGTGGGATTGATATTGGGTATTCGATCTTAGATCGGATGGCCAGTAGAGAAAGTGCGTCCACTGCCAGCTGACTCAGTCGACGGATGTGATAACTTGAATAACCTATCCTGCCACACACGTGGAAAGTGTGCCGCACAGCAGCCATGTGGCCCGATAGGATTAGGGGTTTAATTATGAATAATTAATCTAATTTTTAATGGTGAAACTTTCAAAATTCATAACTAATTATAAAAAAATCCAAAAAAAAAAAAAATGCAAACTCAGGCTCATTTTGAAGATATTTTAGAGGAGAATCTAGGAAATTTATAATTAATTAATTTTGAATAGTGACTTTGGCTTAATTAGGATTTTATCAAAAATCTAATTAATTTAATTATACTTTAATTAAGGACTCAATTAATCTCAAATTTTTTGTGGATGTTTAGGGGGGTGACCTTCGCCTGGCCTATTTTTTGAGATTTTATTAATTGCTTAATTAGGAAAATCATTTGAGTAAGCCTTAATCATTTTCTTTATCATATTAATTATAATTAAGAGATGTACAATAGCTTGATTAGTCACTTGAACATAATTATTCCTTGTGGTGAATTTTTTATTCTTATCTTCATCTAAAAATGAATTAAATGAAGATAAAAATAAAAGTCTTCTATTTGGACATCATGTAGATCCGCAGATGTTCTTATTAGGGTGATGAGGTATGACATTAAGAAATAAAGTACTATCTCGTGAGATAGAAGTCACTATCCTACAATAGACCTAATCACCTTAATAAGGACTCCTAAGGATAATGGGTCTTTGAATATACCATAAATTCTTTCCCTACTTGACATGGAAAAGTAAAGCATGGATTATTTTAAACTGAGTTCATTAAGTTCCTATGGAGGCAAGCCCCCATATTTAATTACATCTTAAAGAATGAGATTCCCTAAGAATATTCTTGATTAAGGTAAATCATCATTGTCTCCAAAGATTTCAAAGATAGGACTATCAATCAGTTGGTTATTTTTGGAAGATCAAGTGGGATTGATCAAGAGGAGGGAGTTATTATCAAAATCAATGGAAAATAAGAAAGGGATGCTCACGATGCTAGGAGACATAGCGAGCATCTCAAACTATCTTATGGTTGGGCTTTATAATTTTGAATTTGAAGAAAATTATTTGATTGAGTTAAATTTTTATTAGAAATCTAGGACTTACAATTCCATGATACTAGATCATGAAAATGCCTAAGAGGTGAGGATTTATGCTTGTAGCCCGCAAAGGGAAACAACAATATCGGATCTTAAATCTAGGGAGCTTTGGCAAGGGCCAAAGCACAACCTAAATATAAGATAAAAATGTGTATATGGTTTACCTCCACAAGGGAGGATAAAACACCCGATTGTTGAACTTACAACTACATGGGGGTGGCTGCCAACTAACTCCTCCTATAATTTTAAATAAATGTAGGTAAGTCTTATGCTTTTCCAAGATAATTAGGCTGCTATTTATTTAGAAAGAAGACTAAGTCCTAAAACTCACTCCCTAAGAGACTAGATCATGTAGGGCATGGATATAACTTAAATCTAATGCAAATTTTGTTAAGCTTATTTTCATCTTTGGACAAATAATTTGACACAAGTTATGAGATTCATATGCTTAATGCATGAGAAATTGGTTATGAGCCAAAATTAGTAAGAATAAGGTGTGTTTTCACCATGGATCTCAAAGGTCAAGCTAAGTTCCCTGGAAAAGGTGGAAGCTTTCCATAAGCAAGAGTGAAGCAAGATGATTTTTGTGCATGATGTGAAACATACAACATCCATCTAAGGGGTTGCTAAATATTTTATCTTGATTTATAACCTAAGCTTTAGGTGATGTTATGAGTTGTATATTTTTTTTTTAATTTGAGTTGAATAATTGGATAGAAAATTTATTTTTTCCTGGGAGCTTGATCACATCCAGGCCATTCATCAAACAATGAAGAAACTAGGAAAAATATGCCATCTTAATGCACAAGCTAAACAAACATCAAATAATTTTATAAAGCTTGCACAAAAGAATAAAAGGCCTTTGTGGTCGGGCTCCACCACACAAATCTGAAAAGAAATTGGGTTGCCGAGCTTTACCCTTATACAACCTGGATTATAAATGAATAATTACAATTTAGAAAAAATTTATGTTATGAGGGTCTTCATTCTTCATTATTCATTTCTTCTTTCTTCATGTTTGATTTGCATCTTTCCTTCATTCTTTTAGCTTGGTTGGAATGTGGTTGCTCCAAAGGCTTCATATGGTGCATAAGACATAGTCTTATTACCAATGTTCATCCTAATGCCCCATAACATTCATTCAAAATCCTATTTGCAAAATTACATGAAAATGAGAAAAGTAAATCTAACTAAAACCTGCAAAATAGAGATTAGCAAAACAAACCATACAATCCCAAGCATGTATATGAATAAATTGGATTTAACATCCCACACATGGGTAACCAAGTCCACCTAGCCTATTTTTAGATTATCCTTAGGGGGTATAAGCAACCTGCACAGCAAAAATATTTATATTTTTATTACAACGCCCCTTAAGCATAATCCCCTACAAAAGATAATGATTAGACTAAGATCATCCTATCATCCAGTCTACACACATACACCCTAACATCTATTCTAAATCATTACATCATAAAATAAAATCAGGCATCAAACCATGCACCGCTCTAACATAGAGCTAGAAATGGTGACTTAGCCTAATGTGTGCCTTTTAAGGCTTGTGTGGCATGTCTTAGATAGGCTTTAAGGCTGGAATTTTTTAAGTGTGAGAGGATTCAACTTAGAGGGTGGTTTTATTTAAGTGGTTTAGTTGATTTGTCTATTTTATTTGATGATTTGATTAGGTTTGAATGAACCTACATTTAATTACTAAAAGTTGTAAAGAGAAGAAAAGAGAAGAAAAGAGAAGAAAACTTCTCTTTTATCCCTACCTTAAGTAATTTCTAAGATAGATTTATTAGTGATTTTTCTTTAGTGAATGTTTTATTATGTGTTTTAATTAATCCTAATTTTAGATTTGCTCTAAATAAACCTATTCAATAAGAAAGGCATCTTAAGATTAATTAAGGTGAATTATTATCACATAACACACAACACTTTATTTCTTTCCAACATGTATACCATGCATATGAATGTATCTTAAGCATAGCTATACATACAAATGCAAACCTAATCACACCTTAATGATGAATGCAAAGAGATGTTGTTTAGAAAAAAATTGGATATTTCATGAATGCATGTTCTTGCTTTAAGTATAAAAGATGGACTCTTTTATCCATTAATCAAATGCACATTTACATGCATGAAAGACATAAGTGAGTACGACGCCATTATTTTCTATGCTAGGGGTATAAGGTACAAGACTTTCTTAGAGCTACTTAAAGCCTCACAACCCTAGGATGTCTAGACTAATATACCACTTTTCTTCAATACATGTGCATGTACAAAAGCAAATGGATGGAAGAAGAGTCATGCAAAAGATTTTTGCATTTGATTTGGTTATGCAATTTACATGTGTAAATGTGAATGTCCTTCCTAATTGATAACATAGGAATGTATATGAATAGATTTAAGCAAGTGCTATATTTTTTTTAAAATGAACTATATACTTTGCAAAACCTATTCAAAACTATGTTAATAAAAGTAGAGAAGGAAAGTTACATAAAGCACATTTTTATGCTATTATCACATGCAAGCTTATAAGTATTTATAAGTAGCACACCTTCATTTATAACATTTGATTTATAGATTTTAAAAATAGTTTTTTTATTTATTAGTGATAATAGACACTCATATTCTTACTTTAGCCAAAGCATGCAATTTGTCATGAAGGAAACATTTCATTTATTTTGATTTTTCAAAAGATATGAATGCATGATTTTCATATGGCACACAACATTTAGCATGCTTGGAAAGAAATAAAGTCAAGTAAGCATGTAACTTTATTCACCGTAATTAATTCCTAAAGACAATCCTATGAAATAAGATCATTTAAAGAGAATCAACATTTCATAAAGAGATTTTTATTTTTGTTTTGAGTTTGATTTAGGAAATTTGAAAAGGGTGTTTATTGGTCCTAACCCATTTCCCTCATGTGTGTGTCAATTTAGTTTAATTTTAGAACCAATGGATTGATTTTATGTTTTGTTTAGGTTAAGGTGTGAATTAAGTTCATTAATTATCCCTTACATACACCACCTTAACATAATTAACCCAACAATTATGAGCCCAAATATGATATGCAACCACATGGAATTTAAATCAACAATGGTCCTAAGAAAGAAAGGGGCCTAATGCAATTGGCTCACAATCATTGATTATTTAAGCTAAAGGGTTTAATTAAGTACTTTCATAACCTTCCCACACATGTGGGTTGGATATGATTTTCTTAAAAGGCACTTAGGTTATTGAACACCTAAGTATCTACCCAAGAATGGGATTGATTAAGTGATTAAGTTTCTGGATTAATTTTTGATTTTTAGTTTGGTTAATTAAGCTATTTAATGAAATGATTAAATCTTTAATCAATTTGTAAGTTAATTAAGTCTTCATTCAAATGTAATAGACTTAGGGAAAAAGATTTGGAAAAGGAATCCTAATCTCATTCCCTAAGTCTATCCACTATTCTAAGATGATTAATAAGTTTAATTAATGAATTTATCACCATTTAATAGGTTAATTAATCATTTAATTGATTAAGGGAGTGATTAGAGATGAAACAAGCAATTACAAAAATTAATCCAATAATAAATTTCAAGAAAATCATGGGAGGCAGAGGTCATCCCACTAAATAACCCTAAGGAGTTTGGAATTAATTATTGAAATGATTAAGGAGTAATTGACATAATTACATCCTTAATAAAACCCATATTGAATAAATGTCATTGTCAAAATTAATTAATCTTAATTTTATATTTTATCATTTAAATTATCTATAACATGAAGTTGAGTTTACATTTTCTGGATTTTTCTACATTTAGTTATGAATTTTTGAAGTTTCTATGATTAATAGGTCATTAAATAACCTAATTATATAACTAATCCCATCGACGCCATGTGGGAAGCTGATGTGGTGCATGCTTTCCACATGGCACGATGGGATTGGTTATTTAAGTTGTCAAATTAGATGCCACATCAGCCAGCAGTGCTACACGCTTTCTCTTTGTGGTGAAAATTTATATTAGAAATTTCTAAAGATGTATACTTCCATCTTCACTCTATGCAGAATAAAATGAAGATAGAAATATACTCATTTTATGCATTTTTGGACACAACGTAGATCCGTAGATGTTCTTATTGAGGGTGATAAGGTAATAGCATAGGAATGAATAGGAATGGGTTTAGGTAAGTGTTATGTTCTTTTAAAATGAACTATTCACTTTGCCAAATACTATTCAAAACTATGCTAAAAGAAAGAGAAGGAAAGTCACACTATGCACATCTTCATATTTATATCCACATGCGAGCTTATAAATAATTATAAGTAGCACACTTTCAATTTTAGGTGTTTGATTTATAGATTTTGAAATTGGTTTTGGATTTAGTAGTGATAATAGCCATTCATATTTTTTTTACTTTAGCCAAAACATGTAATTTGACATAAAGAAAACATTTTATTTTTAATTTGATTTTTGAAAAGCATGAATGAATGAAATTCATATGACATACACATTTAGCATGTTAGGAAAGAACTAAAGTGATAAAAGAATGTAAACACATTCACCCTAATTAATTACTAAAGACAATCTTATGAAATAAGAAAGCTTAAAGCAAATCAAGTTGTTTTTAAGGAATGTTTGATTTTATTTTGAGATTGATTTAATTTGAGAAATATGAGGTGAGTTTGCTATTCCTAATCCATTCCCACATATGTTTGTTGATTTAGTTTATTCTTAGGATTATTAGATGATTTTTATATGTTGCTTAGGTTAATGTATGAATTAAGTGTGTTAATTACCCCTTACCTACACCACTTTAGCATAGTTAATCAAATAATTATGAGCTAATGATATGACATAAAATCACACAAAGAATTTAAATCAGTAATGCACCTAGAAAAGAAAGGTACCTAATGCAATTAGCTCATGATTAAGGATTAATTAAGCTAAGGGGTTTATTTTAAGTAATTTCATAACACCTCTCACACATGTGAGTTGAATTTTTATTTCCTTAATTATACTTAGGCTTTGAACACCTAAACAACTACACAAGATAGATTAATTCCATTATGGAAAGTTTTAGAATTTTATGAAATTAATTAATGGGGTAATTAGTGAATTAACCCTTAATTAAGGTTAGATTAAGGAAGAAATGGGGTTTAAGGAATATCTTAAAGAAAGTATCCCAAGATTATTCCCTAAACCTTATATTCACTTAAGAAAAACCTAATTGACTCAATCAGAAGGTTATAAAACTAATTATACTCTTAATTAAGCTTAATTACATTAAGAGAGTGATTAAGGAATGAACTAATAATTCCTCTAATTAAACCACCAATAAATCTAAAAAAAATTAGGAGAGGTAGAAGTCATCCCACTAATTACGCACAAGAAGTTTGGGATTAATCACTGGAGTAATTAGAGGGTAATTGACAAAATAACATTCCCATAAAAACCCAAATCTAGAGAAAACCACTGTTCAAAATCCATTAAAATCTTTTTTAGAATATTCTATGTTCAATTATCTATCCAATGCATTTTATTTCATATTTTACTGATTTTTTTAAGCTTAGATATAAATTTAAGAAATTTCCATGATTAATTATGTGATTTAATAGCCTAATTAAATGTTTAATCCCATTGACACCATGTGGACAGTTGACACAACATCTGCTTTCCACGTGGTATGACAAGATTTGATATTGTCACATTGTAGCACCGTGTTAGCGGTGGTGCTATACGCTTTCTCCTCACCCGTCCGATCAAGGATCGGTGACTGATGTTAAAGTTGCAGTTCTAAAGGGATAGTTTGTGGGATCTACTTGTCGTTGATCACTGTCCATCCAAAATGCATGGATGGATGGCCCATGATCTATCTCTATATTTCTCTGTGGGAGAAGACATCCATACATCTTCTAGGGCATGATTCAAGCTAGATTGAGCTTGGATTGGATTGAAACTCAACCCACACCATCTAAGGGTAAAAGAGATCACATCTAATGGCTAGAATCTCATGGGGTAATACTTCACTTTGCAAAGAACTATACCACATCTAGATTAAGCTCGATTTAATGGAATACCTCATCGGTGCTTGATTCCCTTAGAGAAGTTTTGTCTAGTGGAGATGAAGCTTTGTTGAGAGTTTGAAATCTTGAGATTAGATGGATTCTTCTAGAGGCCAAGCTCCCCTTCAAGTAGGCTCGATCTTGATCAAGAGTAGCCCTCCCTTACCTTTGGAGATTGTGTGAAGGTTTGGGTGGGTTCGATCGAGCTCCTTGTTGAAGATTTCAAAGTGAATTGGCTTGGTATTGAGTGTGGAGTAGGTTTGAATTTCAATGGAGCTCCCCTACTTTCAATTTGAGAAAAATCCAAAAATGGAAAAGTTGAAATCACTCTAGGAAGCTTGGGATCACTTGGCAATGGCTCCTCTAGCTTCCCTTAGCTCAATCGAGTATGGTCTATTAAGATTAAATGGAATTAGGGGGAGTAGATCTCCCACTTGAAGGATCAATGACTGTGAAGGAGCTTGCCATTTTGATCCAATTAACCTTATTCAATGGGTTGTTTGAGCTGTTTAGAGTGGCATGGCATTCAGTTTTGGTGAGAGGAGGAGTGGGTGAGGTGGCCATGTGCTCAAACAAGGTTGAAGGAGGATTCCATGTGTTTAATTTCAAGTAAGGTGGTCAGTTTTAACCTTAGGCTAGGTTGGGCTAACCCAAACCCATTGGGCTAACCCAAACCCATTAGGCTAGGTGCACCACACTCTTTAGTGTTCACTTGGTCCACTAAGAGAGTGCCAAGTGGTCATGAAGAGGATTTGACTAAATTTTATGTGGATTTAGCCAAAATTTACCCAATGGCCTAAGGGTAAAATGGTCATTTGGCTTGGGTTTCAACTTGAATATATTTGGTATATTTGAAAAATAGGTTAGGCTAAGTTTCATTGTATTTGGAATTGGTTTGATGTGATTTGGCTCATGTTGACCCATTTATGTCAAAATGGGTCAACTTGGGTCAAGTTGACCAATTGGTCAAATTGGGTCAAACCAAGGGTTGGGTCAAGTTCTTATGACCATTTGAAATGTTTTAGTGGCTTTGGTTTGATTCAATTTGGTTTATATTTGGTTTTGGTTCAATTGAGTTCATTTAGGTCAAATGGGTCAATTTGACCCATTGGACCTATTTAGTTGGGTTGGTTCATGCTTGATTGGTCATTTGAAATGGATTGGTATCTTTTTTACAATCAATTTGGTTTATATTTGAGTTTGGCTCAATATGACCCTTTAGGTCAAGTTGGGTTTAAGGTCAATTGGGCTAGGTTAGGTCTATTTGGCCAATTGGAGCTTTGGTTAAGTTCAACAATTATTTTGGAATGAACTTGATCCATTGGTTTCAATCAATTTATCTTAGATCAAGTTTTGATACATCTTGACTTTTTAGGTCAAGTTGAGTCAAGTGGCTAATTGGGGTAGGTTAGGTTTAAATGTTGACTTGGTCAAGTTCAAGCATTGATCATGAATGAGTTTTGATTAATGGTTTCAATTAATTTAGCCTATGATGGATTTTAGCTAGTTCAAGTTTCATTTTGGCTAAGTGTTGACTTGGTCAACCCCTAGGTTTGACTTAGTTTGACCCAATTTGAGTGATTGATCATCTCATGATGATCGTTGATCATGATGAGAGGCTTAGGTGGGCGTAGTTCAATCCAATTTGGTTAGGATTAAAATTTGGCTCATAAGGATACTTTAGGTCACTTTGGGTCAAGTGAGCCTAAGTAGGTCAAATGGCTTGGTCAAAGCTTGATTTGAGTTTGATTGAACTCATATATAGACTTATGATTGAAATATAAATCCATTTGCAAGTGGTTTGAAGTCAAATGAGTTTTGATTCATTTGACAATCTCAAGTTCAAAGGGTGAACATGAGTTTGATTTGGGTTTGATTTTTGAATTTACTTTTGGTTTGGTGATTGAAGTTTGTGTTTATATTTGGATTCATGATTGAAGGATTGATTGAATCATGAAGAAAAATCAAGGGTTTGGTTTGATTTGAAATTGATTTGGCTAAGTTCAAGATTTTGACTTGAAAGGCTTAGGTTAGATTTTGATTGAATTTGAGTTTAATTTTTGGAGTTGGTTTTGGTTGTTTGAATTTATATTTCATTTATATATGCGAATATAAATGAGAATATAAATAGTTTATGAGAAAATTTCAAGGATTTGAAGTGGTTTGAACTTGATTTAGGCTAAGTCCTTAAGAGGGAATCAAAAGACTTAGGAAAGATTTTTGATTTGGATTTGAATATTGGATTTAGTTTCATTAATTTAAATTTATATTTCCTTTATGTATGTGAATAGAAATGAGAATATAAATGGGTTGTGAGAAAATTTTATGAGTGAATTGATTTGAACATGATTCAAGCTAAGTCCTTAGGAAGGAATTAAAGGACTTAGGAAAGATTTGTGATTTGGATTTGAATTTTGGATTTAGTTTGATTGATTTTAATTTATATTTCATTTATATATGTGAATATAAATTAGAATATAAATGGGTTATGAGAAAATTTCATGGATTTTAAGTGATTTGAACTTGATTTAGGCTAAGTCCTTAAGAGGGGATTAAAGGACTTAGGAAAGATTTTTAACTTGGAATTTCAATCATGCGTTTCAATCATAAGTTTAAATCATAAGTTTTATTTTTGGCATTGATTTGGGTTTGGATAAAATGAATTAAGCTAGAATTGATTTAGGTTTGATGTTGATTTGATTTGGAGTTTGACTTGAAGGAAGGAAGTGAGGAATGTGGTTCAAGCTATATAGTAGGAAAATTTTCCTAACACCCTAAGGCATGACCTACTCCTATGGATAACTCTTCTAAGTCTCTAAGGCTAGGTTAAGTGTCCACCTAATCACTAGATGTGTCTTAAGATTAAGGATCTCTTAAAGTCTAAGAGGAGTCCTATGTCTAAGATGAAGGGGTTGAGAGCTCATCCTAAAAATGAGGTCAACAAAAGGGCGCCCAATAGGTTTGGTGTGACTGACAAGGAACATTGCACGTATTGGTGTTGATCTAAATGATCAGTAACATTGAACAATCTTAAGCACTAGCAGAGGCAATCTACTCCTAACCTGAGGTGTAGAAGGAATCCAGAGCTTAGTGCAATGTGGCTCCACTTATGTCAAGGATATAAGAGAGGGAAGGAGGAATCCACTAGACATAGGGTATGTGAACCTTCCACTGGGGAACCAGGTTCAAGTCATCCATAAGGGGATGAGAGGTTTGATTTTATTTGAGTCTCATTGAGGAGAAATTTGATTTATTTAATTAAGTTTTGCTAGGGAAGAGGGTTGAATTTGTTTCAATTTGTTTGTTTAATTGTATTTATTTTGACTCCACCGGGGATAAACAAGTGAACTCTCCACTGGGGAGGCAAGTTCAAGTCATCCACAAGGGAGGAAAGGTGAAATCCTCTAAGGGATTAGAATTCTAGATCCATTGGGGAGCTAGAAAGATTTGTATCTCACTAAGGAGAAGCAAATGATTTGATTTGAATTGATTGATTATTTTTGTTTGGTTTATTTCAAATTTTTAATTTTGGATTTTGAAATGGACTCTATTGGTTTGCGATGGATCATACTGAGTAGGAGCCACAGAGGCCTAGACTTAACTCAAATTTACCAATCTAAAGGGGTAGTCTGCTAAGTTCATAGTAGAACTAGCCAACTAAAGGGATGCCTTTCGATATGAAGCAGCTGTACTAGAAAGAAAGCATAATAGACTTACATCCTCCAAAGTAGGGACCAGTTACTGGGGTGATCTATTTGGCAAGGCAACAGATCAATCCCAACCTAGGGCTGACTATTGAGTGAATGTCACTAGGGGACTTATATCAACTCAAAGATAGTCAAGATTAATTTCATTTTTAGATTTATTTTGATAGGTCCCATTAGTTTGCATTGGACTGCACTGAGTAGGGGTCACAGAGGCCTAGACCTAACTCAGACTTACCAATCTAAAGAGAATAGTCTACCAACCACAAGGTAGGACTATCCAACCAAGGGGATGCATTTCAGTTTGCAATGGTCAAGTCTTGAGAAGAAGGCGCGAGGACTCATATCTTCTAGAAACAAGAAACCACAGGGGTGATCGATTGCTTTGGCCAACAAATCAGACCCGACCTAGGGCTGATTATTGAGTGAATGCCGCTGGAGGACTTGAATCAGCTCAAAGATAGTCAAAGATTAATTTCATTTTTAGTTTATTTTGATGGATTCCGTTGGTTTGTGATGGTTCAGATTGAGAAGGAGCTTATATCAGCCTAGGCCAATCTCAGATTTACTGAACCAAAGGGAGTAACTTCCCAACCGAGGGGAGAATTGTCTGACCAAAGGAGTGCCTTCTAGTTTGCAATGATTAATTTAAAAGAAGAAAGCTTGAGGACTCACATCTTCCACTACAAAATACCACTGGGGTGATTGGTTGCTTTGGAAACAAATCGAACCCGAATGGTCGCTTCCGGGCCAGGTGTTATGCTAGAAAGATTGCATCATAGTCTTACATCTTCCAAAGCAGAATGACTACCAGGGTAACCTGCTTGTGGAAAAATAGATTGAACTTGACCTAAGAGTGGCTACAGAGTGAGTACCGACCTGAGAATTTATCTCAAGTCAGGTAGTCAGGCAATTCCTATAGGGACTTCTGCTGACACTACCCTAAAGATAGGATGCCTGCTTGGGAAAAGGGGCATTTGGGGGCTTGAATACCTAATCCATAAGAAAATTAATTTGTTTGTTTGTTTGTTTAGTTTGTTATCATGGAACCTGTTAGTTTGCAAGGGGTCAAACTGAGAAGGAACTGATATTAGCCTAGACCTATCTCAGATTTACTGAACCAAGGGAGAATCTGTGCATCCGCTGAATAAATTCTTCAACCACAGGGGTGGCTACTTGGAAAGGGGACTGTCCAATCCAGAAGTAACCCGAGTAGTGTCTAAATGGGGTCGCAAAGGATGTGATCCAAATAGAATGCCCGCAGAGAGAGGAGTCACTAAGAGCTTAATATAAAATCTTGGAGAAGATGACATGTCTAGTCATATATTAAATAAGTATTCAGTGGCCAACTCAAGGAGAAAGCATGGTGAATCACATCTGCTAAGAGTGGTGTATCCACTGGGTGAGTCGTTGTCAGCATAATGAACATCCACCAACCTATGGTGCCCATCAGTTTGCAATAATTAGCCTAGGAAGAAAGCTTGGGGACTCACATCCTCCTATAGCAGAACTGATTGCTGGGATAGTCCGCCTTTGGCTCAATAGGTGCTATCCGACCTAGGGCGACTAATAAGTGAATGCCATTAGAGGACTTAAATAAACTGAAATGTAGTCAATAAGAAAGGAGCCTCTAGGGGACTTATCTTAGACCTCATATATACTTGACCTAGTTAGATCATGATAATTAATTTAAGAAGAAAGCTCAGAGATTCACATCTTCTTAAACAAAATCAACATAAGGTGGCTTACTGGCTGGGCAGTAAAGTCTACCAAACTAACAAGGCGCTCATTGGTTTGCAATGATAAAGTTAGGAAGAAAGCACAGGGACTCACATCTTCCAACAAATAATCACTAGGGTGATATACTAGGGAGGTAACATGTAGACCCGACCTAGAACAGCTATTAAGTGAGTGCCACAGAGGGCTTGCTCTCACATCAAAGTAGCCCGAGATAAAATATATGTGTTTATTTTTGTGCTTGTGTTAAAAAGAATAGGACGCCTCTTAGGTTCTCTCACACCTACCTTAAACACACTTGGGGATTTTGATGAAATGGTGCCATGGGTGATAAATAGGAATTCCCACTAAGAAAGGATGCCGCTCAAGTTCTTTCACACATAACTTAGTTATGCTATTTGAAATAGGATGCCTCCCGTGGGGTTCTCTCACACCTTCTTTGGGTTTGGAAAGATTGGAAGTATCTCCAAGGATAACCCTAATGATACTGATGGTTATTCCATAAGGTATTCCTTCGGGATGACTATAGCACCGGTCTTGAAGCTATGTTCAAGCCAGTCCTTAAATGTGAAGCAATCTTCCAAAACATGACCTAGCATATGGTGGTAGGGGAAAAAGTTAGGATCATGACTTTTTTCCACTTCCTCTGATCTCCTAGGTTTGGGTAGCTAAAATCAGGCTTCTTTAAGAGATTCTTATAGATCTTTCTGATTACATCCCTCTTAAATGAATAAGGCTTGTTGAGTTTATCCAAAAGAGTAGGTGGACCATAGCTACCTGGCAGTGGGTATGTGTACTGCTGCTACTGATGATGTGACCGAGGAAGAGGCAGAGTAGGCCATAGAGGCTACTGTGGTGGCCGGTAGGGCTACCTCGGTGGTGGTAGAGGAGGTGGAAGCGTCAACTACTGAGCATGAGGTCTCTCAATCTACACTTTGTCTGACTGTTTCCCCTTATCCATTGCTATCACTGCCTCAGGCTTCTTCTCATATTCCTTCTGTGACTTTGGCTTTGTTGTTAGATCTAGAGAAGGTAACTATTTGGCTTCTTCTTGCAAGCTAGCCACCTTGTTGATCAATTTCTCAAAGGTTTTGATGGTGAGGCCCTTAAGCATGAAGGTGACCGGGCCATGGATATTCTTTAGTAGAATCTCAATGGCATGTTGTTCAGATTGTAGTTCACATCTCATACTCAGGTTATGCCATCTAAGAATGTAGTCAACAAGGGACTCATCTGGGTGTTGTTGTGCTACAATGAGATCGCCAATAGTGACCCGTTGTTGAGCTCTAGCAAACCTCTTGATAATGAGTTGCTCCAACTCAGCAATAGTCTTTACTGAACTATTGGAAAGTTTAGCATACCAATCAAAAGCTATCCTTGTTAGGCTATTGATGAAGAGATGAAAAAGTAAAGTGTCATTGCCATTAGTATTGTAACATCTAGCTCTAAAATATGTGATATGCTGTCATGGATTTCCACTGTCATCAAAACTCTTGAAGGAAGGTAGCACGAAATCCTTAGGATATTGGATTGCATCGAATTCCTCCAGTTAGGATCAACCCTTTGGAACTGATGATCCTCCTTGGGCTTGAGCCAATGCTTCCTTCACCTGCTGCTCAACCATTGATTTGATATCTTTTTCCTGTATGGAGGTTCTATCCACCACCTTCCTATACATGCTGGTGCAACCTTGCTCTGCTAGAGGTAAAGTCTTGGCTGGGTCCAAGACATGCACCAACTCTGGTTGACTAATTTTAGCTGTGGTAGGAAGAACTGCTGGGGCTTAGTTTTGTAATGCTAATACAATGGCTAATAGATCCTCGAGCCTCTTCTCCATCCTATCTATCCTTTTATTCTTCTACTTTATTCGTGCTAGGAGGTGTTAGACTGAGTGGGCTGTGTCTTCCTGCTCATCCTTAACACCTTCCGTAGTCTGATACTCTCTGAGGAGGGATCCCTTGGTATATACCTTGCAAACCCCTGCTGAGTCTCCCAACAAATCTTCTTCATTGGGATCAAAGATGATCTTCTCCTCATCAAACCAGTCATATCCTAGGATCTGCTTCTTTTCCATGAAATAGTGAGCTACTATGTCATCAAGAGAATGATCTATCTAACCAACATAAATGATGGTATTTGGATCATGTAGTGAGGTACAGACCTCCCTCGCTACTAGAGAATCAACCTTGAGGGATGTACTAGGAAGATATACTGTATTATCATTGACTTTGTTTGGGGTGACACTCCTAGGAGATTCTATCATCATAGGTGCAATTGGGTTGCCACCTTCTCCCTCCACCACTGCTATAACCATCTCCATGTCTTGCTGTGATGGTGATGGTGAAAGGATGACCACTATGCTTCAGGGTTGCCATCCTTCCTTCACAAGGAAGGTCAAGCAGAGAGCTCCTCACCATAGTAGGCTACATGTAGATGGAATGGGATCCATTTAGCCATCACCAGGGGTCCTCTTCTCCCTATGGCCTTCGTGGCCTTTGGAAAACTGAGAAAACATGAATGGAGATGGGGGGTAGAAAGCGGTGGAGACACCACCCACTCTCTGAACAGAGCTCCTTGTGATGGGTAGTACCCGTAAGAATCTTTGTATGATCGTGAGTGAATGGAAAATCAATGAGTATGGAAGTCACATTACACTCTTCCTCTAGTGATATGACTATAGTATAGGCTTCCCTCGCCCTCTCCTACTTTAGATGCTTCGTTGTGGGGATAGATCTCAAATTAAGAGCCTGACTCGATCATCCGTAGCTCTACCAATATGGCATAATAAGGAGATCGATATGACCTCCTACCACTAATTCTAAAATTGAACCACTGGTGGAGGTGAAGTAGGGATCCTCCTAGAATCCTCTCTGTCAGACCCAGAGAGAGGATGTAATGGGTTTGCTGTAACCAGCGGGGAAATTAGAGTGGGAAACTCCTCGATAATTGATCATGTAGCTGCCTCCATCTCCATGGTGATGCGTGTATGGTACCGCTTTATCATGCAATTTTTATTCTTCCTTTGAGTCTTGGTGGGGTGAGTTGAGTAAGAGCTAGACCCGACCTCAAAATAGGGGAGACAATCCCTGCGATTAGGAGAGCCTTCCCCTTGGAAGGTGCTAATGAGTGGGTGCTAGCCCTCACTAGGGTAGCATGGAAACAATGCATCTTTGTAGACACTAGCTACTCATCAAGGAACCACTACCGCCTTTCTCTTCAATGAGGGAATATTAGAGTCCGATGGCATATCAATCTGAATGATCGGCTTCTGCCGCTATTATGCTCCCGCTAATAGTGGTGTGGGGAGTGCCCTCACAGGTAATACTCACCCCCTCAAAACCTCATCCAAAATGAAAGAGGTGGAAATGATCAGAACAAAGAAGGCTGGCCTGATCAAGGGCCAAGTCCATCCCATGGGGAAAGGTGAAAACATATTTGACCATTGCCAATCAAAAAATCAATGAGATTGAAAAAACTATCAATGATAGTATGCAATGTTGAAATAAATTTGGATCAGGTTTCTATTTATTTGGAATTTAGAATTTAGAATTTGAACCCATACTCAACATTTTTGAAAATTGTTAAGTCGAGTTCAAATGATTTAGAATAGATTTTGAGATTTGATTGGAAAGAGGAATATTTTTTTGGACATAGAACCACTTTCAACAAATTTGGATATGTTGAAAATGGGTTCAAATATTTTTGTTTGAAGAGATGCTTCCATAGGTTTATATTTGAGTTTTGATTTTGAGGACCCTTTATTTAACAAATTTAGGTATGTTAAAGTAAAGGGTCAATTAGCTTTTGTTTTGGATTTAAGATTTTTGGAATTTACTCACTTAGCAAATTTGGGTATGCTAAGTGAGATGTTTGAAAATAATTTCTTCTTTTTGTTTCTTTCTTTGCTTTGTTTTGTGAATCATTTTGTGATTTGAAAATGAATTTCTTATTTAGCAAATTTGGGTATGCTAAATGAGAAAATCCAAGTGTGTTTTATTTTTTTTGAAATTTTTTGAAAATAGAATTTTTAGCAAGTTTGAGTATGCTAAAAAAATCCTAATGTATTTCTTTTGATTTTGATTTGATTTTGAAAAGTAGGATCCTTAGCAAATTTAAGTATGCTAAGGCAATCCTATTGTGTTTCTTTTGATTTTGATTTGATTTTGAAAAGTAGGATCCTTAGCAAATTTAAGTATGCTAGGGGAATCCTAATGTGTTTCTCTATTGATTTTGATTGAAAATGGAGACTTTATTTTAGCAAATATGGTATGTTAAACTGAAGTTCCAAAAGTGTTTTTGAAAATTTTATGAAATGAAAATTTCACTTAACAAATTTGAGTATGCTAAATGAAATTCCAAAAAGGTGTTTAAAATTTTTTTGTGTTTTGATTTTGTTTTGAAATTTACTTTAGCAAATATGGTATGCTAAATAATGAGGTTCCAAATGTGTTTCTTTTTTTTTTAGAAAAGGGAGATTTCATTTTAGCAAATGCGGTATGCTAGAATGAAGTTCCAAATGTGTTTTTTTTGGACATTTTGTGGAATGGAAATTTCACTTAGCAAATTTGAGTTTGCTAAATGAAATTCAAAAAGTATGTTTTAAATTTTTGTTTTTGGAAAAGGGAAACTTCATTTTAGCAAATGGGATATGTTAGAATGAAGTTCCAAACGTGTTTTGAAAAATTTTGTCTTTGTTGATTTTTGAAAAGGGAGATTTCCATTTAACAAATTTGGGCTTGTAAAATGGAAATCAATTATGTTTCATTTTCCAAGGATGTATATTTTGTGTGTGATTATTACTTTTTGAAAGAAGAAATTCCAACCTAATCATATATGAAATATGTTAAGTGGCATTTCAAAATAATGTTATTTTATTTGGAAAAGAAATTTCCATTCAATAAATTTGGGCATATTGAATGGGGATATTCATATGTGCTTTTTGAATGTTTATTTTTGATTTTTTTTGAAAATGAAATCTCCATTCAATAAATGTGGGTATATTGAATGGAGAGGTTTCATATGTGCTTTTTTGAAAATGTGAAAATTCCAATCTAACACATATGGAATGTGTTGAGTGGAATTTCAAAATTATGATTTTGCTTGAAGATGTAATATCCATTCAACACATTTGGATGCACTGAATGGAAAGGCCCATCTTAAAATTTTATGCTTTTGAAAATATGATTGTTAAAATTTTATTTTTGAAAATGAGGTCTTCACCAAAATGAATTGAGTGAAGAAGCTCATTTGTGCTTTTGGAAAATGTAATAGTTGGAATTTTATTTTTGCAAAGATGATCCTACGTATAACAATCATAAAGATTGTTAGATGAAGATGATTTAAGAAAATTTTTGTGCAAATTATTTTATTATGTGCATTTTGAAAGAGTGCTTTTTGAAAAGCAAGATTTTTATGAAGGATTTATTTTTTCTTTATTACTTTAGAATGGACCTTTCCTTACCATAAAAATGGTAAAGAGAAAGTCTTTAATTAATTCTTTTTGATTGAGCTTTTATTTTCACCCATTGGGGAGCCCAACAGGGGTTTTAAGACCAACATGGGGTGAGGTCCTAAAATCTAAAGATATTGGTTAGCTTAACTTAAGGATGAAATAAGCTAAGTGCTAATGGAAAGAACGATAGTCTTGGATTCATACCAAAGTATAAACCCACTATAGATACTTGGGGACAACGATCATTTACTAAAGATGGAGAGAGGAACCATCCCCAGCAGAGTCGCCGGAAAAATTTGTGGTGAAATTTTATATTAGAAATTTCTAAAGATGTATACTTCCATCTTCACTCTATACGGAATAAAATGACAATAGAAATATACTCTTTTTATGCATTTTTGGACACCACATAGATCCAGAGATTTTCTTATTGAGGGTGATCGGGTACGACATTGAGGAGAGGTGTACTATCTCAAAAGATAGAAGTCACCACCCTATAATGGACCTAATCACCACAATAAGGACTCCTAAGGACAATGGGTTTGTATGTGTACTAGATATTCTTCCCCTACTTTACATGGAAAAGTAAAGTAGGGTTTATTTTAAATCAGCTTCGTCAAGTTCCCTACAGGGGCAAACCCCTATAGTTAATTACATCAAAGGGAAGGGGATTCCTTGGGAATACTCTTAATTAAGGTAAATGATCATTGTCTCTAAAAATTTTAATAAGTAGGACTATCAATCAATTAGTTTCTTTTTAATAAATCAAGTGGGATCGATCAAGAGGAGGGTGTTCTTATCAAAGCCAAATGGAAACAAGTAGGGGATACTAAGATACAAGGAAGCCTAGTAAGCATCCCAAACTACCCTTTGGTTGGGCTTTACTTTTTTGAAGTTGATTTATTTATTTGAGTTGAATTTTTATTAGAAGTTTAGGCTTATAATTCCACAATACAAGGTTATAGAAATACCTAGGAAGTGAGGATTTATACTTATGGCCCATGGAAGGGAGAAGCAACCTCAGAACCTAAATTTAGGGAGCTTTGGCGAGTACCAAAAGCATGACCTAAATCTAAGGAAAAAATGGGTAACTAGTTCACCTCCATAAGAGAGGATAAACCACCCATCTGCTTGGACATACAACTGCCTAGGAGTGGCTACCAACTAACTCCTCCTATGATTTTAAATTCATGTAGGCAAGTCATGTGCTTTATGTAAGATAGCTAGGCTGTTATTTATTTTAAAAAGAGATTAAGTCCTTAAACTCACTCCCTAAGAGACTATATCATATAAGGGCATGAAAAATGGCCTAAATTTAATGCAAAACATATTATATTTTACTTTCATCTTTGGACAATCATTTGACTCGGGCTTATAGGATTCATACCTAAATTTGTTAAATAAAGGGTTCTCAAAATCATAATCAAAATTCAAATATGAACCTATGGAAGCATCTCTTCAAAAATATTTGAACCCATTTTCAACATATCCAAATTTGTTGAAAGTGGATTCTACATTCAAAAAATTCATCTTTCCAATCAAATCTCAAAATCTATTCTAAATCATTTGAGCCTGACTTAGCACTTTCATGATGTTAAATATGGGTTCAAATTCTAAATTCAAATTCAAAAATCAACAAAGCAAGAGAATCTGATTCAAGTTTATTTTGATATTACGTTCAATGGTTTAGGTCAGTCGATAACTTGATTCAATGGCGCAAGGTATGTGCTCACTTTTCCCCATGGGATGGATTTAGACCTAGATCAGGCTAGCCTTCCACGCTATGACTATGCCCACCTCATCCACTTTGGACAAGGTTTTGAGGGGGCCCAGATTACTTGTGAGGGGACCTCACTCACAGCAGTAGACGAGGGGTGATCATCATTTAGGTTGACATGCCATCAGATTCTGAGATTCCCTTGATGAAGAGGAAGGTTATGGCGGTTCCTACGAGGAGTGTGCCAACACTTGGTGGTTCCTTGTCTTGAGGCTAGCACCCTCAAAGGGGAATGCTCCCCTGATCCCAGGGATTGTCTCCCTACATTTAAGGTTGGGTCTAGCATTAACTCTGCTCACCCTACCAGGATGCAAAGGAGAAATAAGAACTACATGATAAAGCGGTACCACACCCACATTGCTAGGGAGATGGAGGCAGCCACGCAGTCTCTTACTGAGGAGTTGCCCACATTGGTTTCCCCACTAATTACAATAAACTAGTTTCACCTCTCTCTCTGTGGATAGGATGTCGGAGGATTTACCTTCACCGCCAAGGAGAGGAGGAGGTCATGTCGGTCGCCGATGTTTCTACAGGTAGGTAGACTATGGATGATCTCAGTTGATTGATCTTAGATGTATCCCCATAGCATGGGGAAGCATATTAGATAGGAGAGGGCTAGAGAGGCCCATACCTTAGTTCATATCACCAGTCGGGAGAGACAGAGGTTTTATCAGTAGTCAGTGGCCTCTGCACTCATTGATTTTCCATCTAATTGCGTGATCATATCATTATTTTGCTCACGTGATTACATCATGGAGGTAGATCCTATCCTGAGAGAGTCGGTGGTGCCTCCACCACACCACTCTACCCTCTATCCACTGTCGCCTGCCCATGTTCCAGCATATCCAGTTTCACCAAAGGCCATGAAGGTCGCATCTGGGGAGAAGAGGACCCCGTTGGTGATCCAGCTACAATTGAGAGATCCCATCCTATCTACACCACCTACTGTGGCAAGACCAAGCTCTCCTTCTCAACCTTTTACCCCAGTAGTGGTGAAGAAGGAATGGTGAACTTGAATCATAGTGGTCATCCCTTCACCACCACCTCCACAGCAGGACATAGAGATGGTTGCAGTACTTATCGAGGGAAAAGTGATAGCTCAGTTGCACATATGATGATAGGGCCTCCTAAGAGTGTCACCCCATGCAAATTCAATGATAGTCAGAAGCATATTTCTTCCAGCGAGTATAACCCTCATAGGGTTGACTCTCTAGTAGCAGGGGAGGTCCGGTGCCTCATTGTACATGGTAGTGATCCCACAACTGGTCAGCCAAAGTCATTTGTGCTAGTTTAAATAGATCATTCTCTAGATGATATAGTAGCCCATTATTTCATGGAGAAGAAAGAGATCTTAGGATATGATTGGTTTATAAGGAGAAGATCAGCTTGATCCCAATGAAGTTGATTTATTAGGAGATTCAACAGGGGTTTGCATGGTGGATACTAGGAGATCCCTCCTTAGAGAGCAGCAGACTATAGAAGGTGTTAAGGCCGAGCAGGAGGACACAGCCTACTTGACCCAACACCTCCTTCAATAGATAAAGAAAAAATGAAAAAATATATAGGAAGGAGAAGAGACTCAAAGATCTGCTAGCAGTTGTCTTAGCACTTCACAACCAAGCACCGGCAGTCCATCCTACTATAGTTAAGACCAGTGAGCCAGAGTTGGTGCATGTCCTGGATCCAGCCAAGACTTTACCTTCAGAAGAGCAAGGTAGCACCAGCATGTATAGGAAGGTAGTGGATAGTACCTCTGCACAAGAAAAAGATATCAAGAGCATGGTTGAGCAACAAGTAAAAGAAGCGTTGGCTCAAGCTCGAAGAGGATCATCAGTTCCAAAGGGTAGACCCTACCTAGAGGAATTTGATGCAATCTAATATCCTAAGGGTTTCGTGCCTCCTTCTTTCAAGAGTTTTGATGGCAGTGGGAACCCGAACCAGCATATTGCATATTTTAGAGCTAGTTGTTGTAAAGATGGTGGCAGTGATGCTTTACTCTTCCATCTCTTTGTCAATAGCTTAGCGGGCATAACATTTGACTGGTACGTTAACTTCCCAATAGTTCAGTGAAGACTTTTACTGAGTTGAAGCAACTCTTTATTAAGAGGTTTGCTAGAGCTCAACAAAGGGTCATTGTTGGCGATCTCGTTGTGGCTCAACAAAATCCTGGTGAGTCCCTCATTGATTACATTCTCAGATGGCATAATTTGAGTATGAAATGCGAACCATAACTATCTGAACAATATGCCATGGATATTCTATTTAAGAATATCCATGGCTTAGTCCCCTGCATGCTCAAAGGTTTCACCATCAAAACTTTTGAGAAATTAATCAAAAAGGCAACAAGCTTGCAAGGAGAAGCCAAACAGTTGCCTTCTCTAGATCTACTAACAAAGCTAAAGCCACAAAAAGTATATAAGAAGAAACCAGGGGTAGTGATAGCAGTAGATAAGGGGAAAAATCTGGCCAGAGAGCAATTTTAGAGACCTTGTGCTCCACAGCCATTGCTTCCAGCTCCTCTACAACCATCGAGCCATATCGCCATACCCTCCATGGCCTACTCGCATCCTCTCCTCAACCACATCATCGATTACACATATACTCCACCATGTAGCTATGGTCCACCTACTCTTTTGGATAAACTTAACAAGCCTTATTCATTTAAGAGGGAGGTAATCATGAAGATCTTTAAGAACCTCTTAAAGAAGCCTAATTTTCAGCTATCCGAACCTAGGAGACTGGAGGAAGTGGGCAAAAGTTATGATCCTAACTTTTGTCCCTACCACCGTATGCTAGGTCATATTTTGAAAGATTGCTTCACATTTAAGGACTGACTTGAACGTAGCTTCATGGCCGGTGCTATAGTCATCTTGAAGGAATACCTTGTGGAACAACCATCTAATTCCATTAGGGTAATCCTTGGGGATACTTGTGATCCTTCCAAAACCAAAGAAGGTTGGGATATATCTTTGTCCAAAACCTCTAAGAAAATTGTATCAAAGATCAGGAAACTTTTCTTGCAGGTGCCTAAGTCAGCTCAAACCTCTAACATTAATGAAGGTTTGTAAGTTTTCAGAGATAACTTCGGAAAGGGGAGTTGGGCTGAGCACTGCAAGCTCAGATAGCCCAAGAAGCAACCATGACCAACTCTAGCCTCCAGTCCACCATTGCAGCTACTACATTAGTGACTACCACCACTTTAGCTAGTTCTTCTTCTTTTAGTAGACATCTTGTATCGGTGTATGAGGGCTTCAAAACCCTCACCCCTCTTACTTTACTTGATTTGTACTATGTACCTCCTATCAAATCCAAGAAATTGAAGAATAAAGCTAGCTTGAATTATATTTATGTCACTTCTGATGGGTTATTTGAATCTATTCCTAATGATAACTCTTCGAGTCTAGATAATAACTATAACAATTATGATCTTCCTCTTTCTGATTTAGAGTTGTATTTTCTCACTCTGAATACTACGGGTTCGCTTCTTGAGATAGACTTAAAATCATTCGATTTGGAGGGTCCTATAGGAGAAGCTGTAGGTGAGCCTGATGTACAGGCAGAATCTTCCATTACCCTGCCACAAGAGATCACTGAAGTCAATCTCCATAGTGGCAAGGTTCTACCTCCTAGGATAGCACCTCAAGATTGAGGGAAATAAGTCATTGGTTCAGAGGATCGAGAAGCCCCTCCACAGGATGCTCCAACCTTGGATATGCTTATGGAGGATTGGCCCAAAGTGGACTACAATGTCCTCTCTCACCTAAGAAAGTTACCATCTAAGCTAAGAATACACGACGCCCTTGTCTTATCCAAAGAGATAAGAGAATCATTAATCAAGGCTCTCCTTGATCTTGAGATATGCTTAACTCAGCTGACTACTATTGGAGAGGCGGCACATTATTTTAGAGAAGCCCAGGGGATCACTTTCACAGATGAAGACCTTCTTTTGGGGGACATGGAGCACAACTGTCCCCTCTACATTACAGTGAACATGTGAAGATTCAGACTTGCTAGAGTTCTTGTCAATCTAGGTGCATTGATGAACATTATGAGTCTAAAGACCCTTGCCTATTTGAGGATCGACATCTCCACACTTTGAGGAGATTAGATGATGTTGAGAGGATTCAATGAACAAGATGAGCGAGATTTAGGTTCCATAGTGTTACCTTTGGAGATAGATGATTGGAAGACTGAAGCTAAGTTTTATATCACTGATTTGAATACTTCATTCATGGCTTTGCTCGATATGCCTTGGATACATCAGAACAAGATGATTTCATCCTCCCTCCATCAGTGCATCAAGTTTAGGAAGGATGTGATTGAGTACTATGTTAAAGGAGATGAAAAGCCATTTTCAATTAGAGAGGTTGAGATATATGAGGATGTGACCTACTGTCTTCCTCAAAACACCCTTTCTCATGAACTTGGACAAAATTCAAATTCAAAAGAAAAGAAAATGTAGAAAAAGAAAAAGAAAAAGAAAGAGAAAAAAAATGAAAATCCAAGTCAACAAGAAAGGGAAATTGAAGAAGAAATAGAGCCTCATATCACATTCCACCCATTGTTCATTCCATCATATGGACATGTGGGTAGGATGACTCGACCTCCACCAGGTGAGAGGAAATAGAGGCAATTCAGAGGTGGAAGACCTTGGTTGGCCATCACCAACATATGTTCTAGTTCATAGTACCCTACTATTCACATAGACTTGGAATCCAGCTTAGAGGATGAGTCTAATGTGATTAGCATACCAGCTAA
This sequence comes from Cymbidium sinense, assembly GCA_021442155.1. Taxonomy (NCBI): domain Eukaryota; kingdom Viridiplantae; phylum Streptophyta; class Magnoliopsida; order Asparagales; family Orchidaceae; genus Cymbidium; species Cymbidium sinense. The sequence goes on along the minus strand of CM038232.1, from coordinate 15,577,622 downwards.
CCCCTCTCAGCGGGTTTCATTGGAGGTGACACTTGAGCCAAACATCGATGAAGACTGGGCCTCTAGACAAAGCAAAGTATTCGAATTAAATGTATGTAAAACTATTAGGCAGCAGTTATGAACCTTAGCTCTAACCTAACTTTCATCTCAAAAAGTTAAAGGTTTAGTAGTTAAGGAAGCCCCTCAGTCTTCCAAGGACATGAAGCCAAAGAGATTCTTTTTGGGATCATCCTCCTCAAGTCCTAAAGTTGATGTAGAACTTGATGAGAATTTATATAAAGAATTAATAGAATTACCTTTTGATTGGTACTCGCCTTGTGTTCTTAATCTTGTAAAGAAGGGTTTGATCCCTTATTCATGGTCTAAGCATAGGTCAGAGTACTTTAAAAAGCTATGGAACAACACAAGCAGGGATGTACGATCAAGATCAGGACTAGGATTTGGTACAGTGGGTCCAGTTGATGATGATGATTACTGCTTAATTGTCACCAGCCATCTGGAGTCTGATAGGTTCTTTTCACACCAGACCAACTCTTATGAGGATGTGTGTATAGAAACTCAAATGATCCAGATGATCTCCAAATCAAAGATGCACTACCAAAATTTGAAGAGGAGATTCATTCAATAATTGACAAGCTTAAAGAAATCAACCTCAGGACAGAAGAAAATCCATGCTACATACATCGTTCGTTGAATGAAGAAACCAATGACTTAGTTAGGCTATTGACTAAGTTTAAGGATTATTTGCATGGAGTTATGAAGAGATGCTGGATTATCTCACGAGTCGGTTAGCAATAGATCCTAGCGCTAACCCTATCAAGCAAGCTCCTAAATGCATGCATTAAAAAATCAAACAATAGTCATTTCAAGTCAAGAAATTAATCGATGTTCATCATGGAAGAAAAATACCTACCCAGTTATGTCATGCTTAAGAAGAAGAATGGCCAAATTTACATATGTGTAGATTTCAGGGGACTTAAATAAGGCATGTCCTAGGATGAGTTTCCTCTTTCTATACCAGAATTAATGGTGGACATCGCCTCATCTCATGTAGTTTTTTCTTTTATGGATGGGTCATTTGGCTACAACCAAATTAAGATGGCTTTCGAGGATGAAAGAAACACAGCTTTTTGAACCCTAATCAGAATCTATTGTTATAGGGTCATGCCTTTCGGCCTTAAAAATACTGGTGCTACATACCAACGAGCCATGAATCAAATCTTCAATGAACTCATCCATCATCAGATTGAGTGCTATGTTGATGATCTAGTAGTCAAGAGTAGAGAAAAGGAAGGCCATCTCTTTGACTTGAGAGTAGTTTTTGAATGGTTAAGATAATATAATCTCAAAATGAATCCTCTAAAGTGTGCATTCAAAGTAGCTTTAGAAAAATTCCTTGGGTTTATTGTCCGACATCAGGGAATAGAAATAGATCCAGAAAAGATCAAAGCTATCTTATAAATGCCACCTCCTAAGAGTTTAACTCAACTCATATTTCCAAGGATGGTTGGCGTATCTAAGATGCTTTATTTTTAACCTATCATGGAGATGCAAGCCATTCTAAACACTTATCAAAAAGGATGCCAAGTTCAAATGGAATGACAAGTGCCAGCATACTTTTGAAGATATCAAGGTATTTGGTAAAAGCTCTAGTACCTATCCAGTGTGCCACTTATCCTCTAAACTTTTACATTAGATGACTCTATCAGCACTCTATTGGCCCAAGCCAGCGATGAAGGGAAGGATAGCACTCTCTATTACCTCAGTCGTTGTTTGATTCCCGCTGAAGCGAACTACCACCTATTGAGAAACACTGCCTAGCTTTGATCTTTGCATCCCAAAAGATATGACACTATATACTTTCTCATAAGGTGAACTTGATTTCCAAAACCAATCCATTACAGTATCTCATGACATGACCAACACTATCTAGATGTTTGGGATGATGATCCATGATCCTCTCATAGTTTGATATTACATTCATACCCCTCCGCATAGTGAAAAGTCAAGCAATGGTGGATTTCAGTAGCACACCCACTTCTTGTTGATTCTCTACTTAGTGACAATCTCCCTGATGAACAAATCATGAACTAAGGGGAGGTTGACAACCACCAATGAGAGATGTATTTTGATGGTACAGCTTCTTTTCATAAAGGAGAAGCACCATAATCTACTCTTCCAAGAAAGGCAGGGGAAGGAATAGTTCTCCTAACTCCAGACCATGATGTGATGAGATTCTTATACTATCTTTCCAACCCCTGCACCAACAATGAAGCCAAGTATGAGGCTTTGATTGCTAGTCTGGAATTAGCAATCACAGTCTGTGTCAAGAGCATCAACATCTTTAGGGATTCTCAGTTTGCATCAATCAGATTGATTGGTCCTACAAGGTTCTCAAACCCAAGCTTCGTCATTACCATGAGTATACCATGAAGCTATTGGTCCAAATCCCTGAAGTCACCATCTACAAGGTTCCCCGAGTAGAGAACGTAGTGGCAGATGCTTTGGCCAAACTTGCTAAAGAATTGGCATGTCCGGAAGATGAGTCCATTCTAATAAGGGTCCAAAATAGACAAGTCCTATCCCTTATTGATGCTGAATTCATCGAGACTTTCTCTTGAAAGGGAGATTACCATTGCCTATAAGGACAAGGTGCTGGATTGGAGGCAACCATTTATAGACTATTTGAACACCAACAAACTACCTCAAGAAAAGTCACAAGCCCATCAAGTGAAACAGAGAGCTCTCTCCTATGCTCTCGTTGATGGTACCCAGTATCGATGGTGCATTGATCAAATGTGGTTACATTATTTAGACAAACATGAAGCCCATGGCTTTATAACTGAGGTACATTTAGGTTTATGCAGAGCGCATCAATATGGTCCAAAGATGAAGATAAAGATCAAGGGACTAGGATACCATTGGCCTTTGATGATTACAGACTGCATGGATGTAGCTAGGAGGTGCCATCAGTGTTAGGTACACGGTGTGTCCTACATCAACCACCCAACATTCTATACCCTACATTGGCCTCATGGCCATTTGAGTGTTGGGGTATCGACATTATGGGTTTGATCGATTCTCCTTCTTCCAAGGGTCATCGATTCATCTTAGCAGCCACCGATTGCTTTTCCAAGTGGGGGGAGTCAATCCCACTCAGAGAGGTTACAACTTAGCATGTGCTCCAAATTTTTAAGAACCATATTGTATATAGGTTCGGGATGCCTCGATGAATTATATCCGATAATGGTACTGTATTCAAAAGCACCAAGATCAATAGCTTCACCAGAAGACACAGTATAGATTAGAGATTCTCCACTATCTACTACCCTAAAGCAAATGGCTTAGCAGAAGCATTCAACAAAACTCTCATACAAATACTAAAGAAGACTCTTGATGATAATAAGCGGTAGTGGAACAAGTAGTTGGTTGAAGCCTTGTGAGCCTACCGCACCACATACAGAATAACTCAATCTACCCCATTGTGTAGCAAGATCACTATAGAGCAGAATACAAAGTTGCGATTTGAAAAGCTCAAAGGTTTGGAGGAGAGTCACCTACAGGCGTGATAGAACCTTGAGTTGTATAAGGCCAAAATGATTCAAGCTCACAACAAGCTGGTCTTCCCTAGGTCATTCCAAGTAGGAGAACTTGTGTTAGTCTTAAGGAGACCAATTGTTGCTCATCGAAAGATGGGAGACAAGTTTGAACCCACTTGGGAAGGCCCCTATGTCATAGAGAAGGCCTACCAAGGAGGATCTTATCAGCTTATTGATTATAAATGGGAACACCCGATGCTTCCAATTAATGGGCTCTATTTGATGAAATATTACTCATAAAAATCATGTTTTAAAATAATTCTATCAATAAACAAAACCATGATCCAATTTCATCAAAATCTTTTCTTCTTTCAAAGTGTTGTTTGTTTGTCTTGTGAATTCACCATGATGTGTCTGAATTAGGTGTAAGAGTCCCCAAAGGCATCCTATCCCTCTTTCACAACACAAACACAATCAAACACAATTTCCCTGGTTCTACTAGAATAGGTGTGAGAGAACCCAAGATGCATCCTATTTTGATTAGCACAACTAAGTTAGGTGTGAGAGAACCCAAGATGCATCCTTTCTTAGTGGAAATTCTTGGTTTCCATTTGTGGTACAATTTCATTAAATTCTCCAAGTGTGTTTAGAGTAGGTGTAAGAGAATTCGAGAGGCATCCTATTCCTTTTTAAACACAAGCACAAAAACAAACACATATCTTTTATCTTGGGATATTTTGATGTGGGAGCAAGCCCCTGTGGCACTCACTCATTAGCTGCTTTAAGTGGGATCTACATGCTACCTCGCTAGTATGTCACCCCAGTGATCATTTGTTGGAGGATGTGAGTCCTTGCACTTTCTTCCTAATTTGACCATTGCAAACCAATGAGCACCTTGTTAGTAAGGTAGACTTCACTGCCCAGCCAGTAAGCTACCTCGTGTTGATTTTATTTAAGAAGATGTGAGTCTCTGAGCTTTATTCTTGAACTAATCATCATGATCTAACTAGGTCAAGTATATTTGAGGTTTAGGATAAGTCCCAGAGGCTCCATTTCGATTGACTACATTTGAGTCGATGTAAGTCTCCCAGTGTCATTCACTTAGTAGTTGCCCTAGGTCGGATGGCACCTATCGAGCTGAAGATAGACTATCCCAACAATCAATTCCGCTATAGAAAGATGTAAGTCCCCAATGATTTTTTCCTAGACTGATTGTTGCAAATTGATGGGCACCTTAGGTTGGTTGATGTTCCCTATGCTGACAGCGACTCACCCAGTGGATACACCACTCTTGGCAGATGTGAGTTCTCGCACTTTCTCTTTGAGTTGGTCACTGAATACTTATAAATATTATCTTCTCTAGGGTTTTGGATAAAGCCCTTAGCAAACCCTCTCCCTGTGGTCATTCTACTTAGATCATGTCCTTTGTGACCCCATTTAAACACTACTGGCTTACTCTTGGATTGAACAGTCCCCCTTTCCTAGTAGCCACCCCTGTGATTGAAGAATTCATTCAACGGATGCACAGATTCTCCCTTGGTTCTGTAAAATTGAGATATATCTAAGCTAATATAAGCTCCTTCTCAGTATGATCCCTCACAAACTAACAGGTCCATGATAAGCAAATAAATAAATAAATAAAAATATTTGCTTGTAGATTAAAAATTCAAGCCCCTAGTGGCCCCTTTCCCAAGCAAGCATCCTATCTTTAGGGCAGTGTAAACAGAACTCTTTACAGGAATTTCCTGACTACGCTTGAGTTAAGATAAGTCCTTGGGTTGGCACTCTCTCCGTAGTCACCCTTAGGTTGGGTTCAATCTATTTTTCCACAAGCAGGTTTCCCTGATAGTCATTTCGCTTTGGAAGATGTAAGTCTACTACACATTCTTTCTAGCATGATTGTGTAAATTGACAGGCAGCCTTAGGTCGGGTTGACATGTTATCTCATTAATGTGTCACCCTAGTGGTCTTTTATTCAGGAAAGATGTGAGCCCTTGCACTTTATTCCCTAAATTAACCATTACAAACTGAAAGACACCCCTTTAGTTGGATAATTATCCCCTTAACTGGGAAGCTACTCCCTTTGGATTGGTAAATATGAGTTAAGCCAAGGCCTACATGGCCCCTACTTAGTGTAGTCCATCGCAAACTGATGGGATCCATCAAAATAGTTAAAAATGAAATTAATCTTGACTATCTTTAAGCTAATTTAAGTCCCACAGTGGCATTCACTCAATAGTTTGCCCTAGGTCAGGTTCAATTTGTTGCACAAGCAATCGATCACCGTAGTAGTTTCTTATTTTAGAAGATGTGAGTCCCCATGCTTTCTTCTTAACTTGACCATTATAAACTGAAAGATAATCCCTTTGGTTAGTTAGTCCTACTATATGGTTGGTAGACTACCTTTTGGATTGGTAAATCTGTGTTAGACCAAAGCCAATGGCCTATACTCAGTGTATTCCATCACAAACTGATGGGATCCATCAAAAATAATTAAAAAATGAAATTAACCTTAACTATCTTTGAGCTGATTTAAGTCCCCCAGCGGCATTCACTCAATAGTTAGCCCTAGGGTGGGTTCAATCCGTTGCCTCGCCAATGGATCACCCCAGCAACTGGTCCCTACTTTGAAAGATGTAAGTCTACTATGCTTTCTTCCTAGTACAGCTACTGCACACTGAAAGGCAATCCCTTTGGTTGGATAGTCCTACAATGTGGTTGGTAGACTACCCCTTTGGATTGGTAAATCTGTGTTAGACTAAGGCCAATGACCCTACTCAGTGCAATCCATTGCAAGCCGATGGGATCCATAAAAAATAATTAAAAATGAGATTAATCTTGATTATCTTTGAGATGATTTAAGTTCCCCAATGACATTCACTCAATAGTCAACCTAGGTCAGGTTCAATTTGATGTACAAATAACTGATCATCCTAGTGGTTCCTTATTTTGGAAGATGTGAGTCCCCGTACTTTCTTCTTAACTTGACCATTGAAAAACCAAAAGGCAATCCTTTTGGTTGGATAGTCCTATTATCTGGTAGGTAGACTACCTCTTTGGATTGGTAAATCTATGTTAGACTAAGGCTAACGACCCCTACTCAGTGCAATCCATTGCAAACCGATGGGATCCATAAAAATAATGAAAAATGAAATTAACCTTGACTATCTTTGAGTTTATTTAATTCTCCCATCGACATTCACTCAATAGTCAGCCCTAGGTTGGGTTCAATCCATTGCCTCACTAATGGATCACCCTAGCAACTGGTCCTTACTTTGGAAGATGTAAGTTTACTACGCTTGCTTCCTAGTACAACTGTTGCACCTCGAAAGGCAACCCCTTGGTTGGATAATCCTACTATGTGGTTGGTAGACTATCCCTTTGGATTGGTAAATTTGTGTTAGACCAAGGCCAACAGTCCCTACTTAGTGCAGTCCACGTAAATCAATGAGATCCATATAAAATAACTAAAAAAATTGAAATTAATCTTTGACTATCTTTGAGATGATTTAAGTCCCCCCAGCAACATTCACTCAATAGTTAGCCTAAGGTTGGGTTTAATCCATTGCTTCACCTACTGATCACCCCAGCAACTGATCCCTACTTTGGAGGATGTAAGTCTACTATGTTTTCTTCCTAGTACATCTGCTACACATCAAAAGGAAATCCCTTCGGTTGGATAGTTCTACCATATGCTTGGTAGACTACCCCTTTGGATTGGTAAATTTGAGTTAAGCTAAGGCCTACATGGACCCTACTTAGTGCGATCCATCACAAACTAACAAGATTAAAAATTTAACAACCCCTTAGCTGGATGTTGTATGTTTCACATCATGCATAAAAAGTATCTTATTTCACTCTTGTTATGGAGGGCTTCCACCTTTTCTAGAGAATTTGGCTTGACCTCTAAGATCCATGGTGAAAACACACCTCCTTTCTTGCTGATTTTGACAATAATCAAATTTCTCATGCATTAGGCATATGAATCACATAGCTTATGTCAAATCAATTGTCCAAAAAATGAAAATAAAATATAACAAAATTTGCATTAGATTTAAGTCATTAATCAAAACCTACATGATCTAGTCTCTCAAGAAGTGTGTTTAAGGACTTAGTCTCTTTTTAAAATAAACAATAACCTAGATATCTTGCAAAAGCATATGACTTGCCTACATGTATTTCAAATTGTAGGAGTTAGTTGGCGGTCACCCCTAGGTGGTTGTAAGTCCAAACAGTCAGGTGGTTTATCCTCTCTTATGGAAGGTAAACCTTATACCCATTTTCACCTTAGATTTAGGTCGTGCCTTAGCCCTCACCAAATCTACCTAGATTTAGGTTCAGAGATTGTTGTTTCCCTTTGCGGGCTACAAGCATAAATCCTCACCTCTTAGGCATTTTTTTGATCTTGTATTATGGAATTGTAAGTCCTAGATTTCTAATAAAAATTTAACTCAAATATATAATTCTCTTGAAATTCAAAAATATAAAGCCCAACGATAGGATAGTTTGGGATGCTTATTAGGCCTCCTAGTATTATAAGCACCCCCTACTTATTTCCCTTTGGTTTCAATAATAACTCCATTCTCTTGATCAATCTCATTTGATCTTCAAAAATAAACCAATTGATTGATAGTCCTTTCTTTGAAATATCTGGACACAACAATCATTTAACTTAATTGAGAGTATTCTTAAGGAATCTCATTCCTTCAGATGTAATTAACTATGGGGGCTTGCCTCCATCGAGAACTTAACGAACCTAGTTTAAAATAAACCCTGGTTTACTTTTCCATGTAAAGTAGGGAAAGAATCTCTGGTAGATCTGAAGACCCATTGTCCTTAGGAGTCCTTATTAAGGTGATTAGGTCTTATGTAGGATGGTGACTTCTGTCTCATGAGATAGTACATCATTCCTCAATGTCGTACCTGATCACCCTAATAAGAACATCTACCAATCTACATGGTGTCCAAAAAGAAGAGTTTTATTTTTGTCTTCATTTAATTAATTTCATTTTTAGATGAAGATAAGAAAAAATAAAATAAAATTCACCACAGTCAAATTGCATATGTTGGATAAAATTAAGAATTTGTGTGGCTATTATCACTATTAAAACCAAAAATTATTTTCAAAACCTATAAATCAAAGATTATGAATGAAATAATGCTACTTATAAATATTTATAAGCTTGCATGTGATTATAGCATAAGATGTGTTTTATGAAGTTCTCTTTTCTTCTCTTAATATGGATTTACATAGGATTTGCAAGTGTATTGTTCATTTGAAAAGAAGACAACACTTGCTTAAATCTATTTCTATGCATCTCTATGTTATGACTTAAGAAGGATCTTCATATTACACATGTAAATTATACAATAAAAGAAAACATAATATTTTTCACAATTTCTTATCCATTTAGTTCTTTTTGTACATTTACACGTATTTAAGAAAAGTGATATATCTGTCTGGACATCCCGGGGATGCGAGGATTTAAGTAGCCCTAAGTAGGTCTTGTACCTAACGCCCTTGGTGTAGAAAATAATGGCACTGTACTCACTTATAACTTTCATAAATGTGGATGTGCATTTAGTTAATGGATGAAATCCCCCTTTTCTACATAACAAAAATATGCATTAATGATCTAATTAACAAATAGAATATTCAAATCACATCTCGTTGCATTCATCATCAAAGTGTGCTAAAATTTGCATTGAATGTATAAGTATGCTTAAGATTATTCATATGCATGGTATACATGATGGAAATAAATGAATGGGTGTGTGTTATATGCTAGTAATCCACCCTAACTAATCCTAAGATGCCTTTCTTATTGAATAGGGCTATTTAGAGTGAATTTAAACTAAGGGTTAAATTAAAACACATAATAAACCATTCACTAAAGGAAATTAATTAATGAATCTACCTTAGAAATGTTTTAAGGTAGGGATGAAAGAGAGCTATATTCTCTTTTCTTCTCTTCATAACATTTAGTCACTAAATATAGGTTCATTCAAACCAAAACAAATACTAACTAAAATTGAAAGTAAACTAAATCACTTGTAATGAAACCACCATTTAAATTGAACATTTCATATTTTGAAAATTTTAATCTTAAAGCCTAACTAAGATATGCCACACAAGCCTTAAATGACACCCACATTAGACTAAGTCACCACTTCTAGCTTTAGGTTAGAGCGGTGCATGGTTTTATGTATTATTTTATTTTGTGGTGTAATATTTTAGACTGGATGTTAGGGTTTGCGTGCGTAGACTAGATGATAGGGAGATTTTAGCCTAATCATATTTTTTTGCAGGGGGTTGTCCTTAAGGGGCACTATAATAAAAATATAAGTGCTTTTGCTGTACAGATTGCTTATACCCATAAGCATAACCCAAATTAAGATAGGTGGACTTGGTTACCCATGTGTGGGATGCTAAGTCCAAATTATTCATATAAATATTTAGATTGCATGGTATATTTAGCTAACCTTTATTTTGCAGGCTTAGTTAGATTTACCTTTCCCATTTTTATCTAAATTTTGTAATTAAGATTTGGAATGAATGTTATGGGGGATTAGGATGAACATTGGCTATAAGATCAAGTCTTATGTACCATGTGATACCTTTGGAGCAACCATATTCCAATCAAGCCAAAAGGAAGAAAGAAAAGAAGCAAATAAAAAAAATGAAGAAATGAAGAAATGAAGAATGAAGACATGAAGAATGAAGACCCCCATAACATAAATTCCTTTTAATTGTAATTTATCATTTGTAATCCGAGTTATATAAGGGTAAAGCTCGGCTACCCATATTTTTTTTAGGTTGTACGATGGTACCCGACCACATCAGCCTCTTATCCTTTTGTGCTAATTTTAAGAATTAATTGATGTTATGTTTATGATTTTGCAATTAGGATGACATGATTTTCCTAGTTTCTTAATTGCTTAATGGTTGTTGAATGACCTGGATGTGATTAGGCTCTTAAGAAAAAATAAATTTTTGATCCAATTAATCAATTCAAAATTAAACTAAACACTTCATAACCTCACCTAAAGCCTAGGACATAAATCAAGATAATAAAAGATTTAGTAACCCCTTAGCTGGATGTTATATGTCTCATATCATGCATAAATTATATTATCTCACTTTGCCAATGGAGGGCTTCCACCTTTGCCAGAGAAAATGACTTGACCTTTGAGAGCCATAGTGGAAACACACCTCCTTCTTTATGATTTTGGCCCATAACTGATTTTCTCATGCATTAGGCATTTAAAATCCCATTGCCTGCATCAAATAAAAATGTCCCAAAATCAAAATAAAATTTGATAAAATTTGCATTAGATTCATATCATTATTCATGCCCTTCATGATCTAGTCTCTTAGGGAGTGTGTTTAAGAGCTTAGTTTCTTTTCTAAATAAATAACAGCCTAGCCATCTTGCAAAAGCACTTCACGCTGTATTTAAAATCATAGGAGGAGTTAGTTGTAGCCACCTGTGGCGTAACAAGTGATTTACTCTCTCTTGTGGAGGTAAACCATATACCCATTTTTGCCTTAGATTTAGGTAGTGATTTTGCCACTCGCCAAATCTCTCTAGATTTAGGATCTGAGGTTGCTATTACTCTTTGGGGCTACAAGCATAAATCCTCATCTCTTAGGTATTTCTACAATCTTATGTTGTGGAATTGTAAGCCTTTGATTTCTAATAAAAATTCAACTCAAATATATAATTCTCCTCAATTTCAAAAATGTAAAGCCCAACCATAGGATAGTTTGGGATGCTCACTAGGCTTCTTAGTATCATAAACATCCCCTACTCATCTCTCTTTGGTTTCTAATGTGTAACTCTTTCCTTTAAATCAAAATTATTTTCAAAATAAAATCAATTATGAATAGTCCTATCTTTGGAATCTTTGGAGATAATGATCATCTACCTTAATCGAGGGTATTCTTAAGGAACCTCATTCCTTAAGATGTAATTAACTATGGGGGCTTGCCTCCATAGGGAACTTAATGAACTCAGTTAAATAAACCCTACCTTACTTTTTCATGTAAAGTAAGGGAAAGATCTCTGGTACATTCAATGACCCATCATGCCTTAGGAGTCCTCATTAGGTGATTAGGTCTGTTATAGGGTTGTGACTTCTATCTCTCGAGATTGTACATTATTCCTTAATGTCATACCCAATCACCATAATGAGTACATCTATGGATCTGGTGTCCCCTCACATAAACACACACAAAATCTCTGAACACCAAAATTGAAATACCACAGATTTTTCTGGAGACTCAGTTGGGGATGGTTCCTCTCTCCATCTTCGATAAATAATTATTATCTCCAAGTATCGATAATGAACTTGTATTTCATATAAGTCTGAGACTATCCTTCTTTTCCATTGGCACTTAGCCCATTTCATTCTTAAGCTAAGCTAGTCAACTTCCTTTAGGTTTTAGGACCTCACTCCATGTAGGTCTTAAAACCCCAATTGGGTCCCCCAATAGGTAAAAATAAAATTTAACCAAAAGAAATAATTAAAGACTTTTTTTGAACCTCCTGACCATCTTTATGGTAAGGTAAGTTTCTTTCCACAAATGACAAAAAATATCATTTTTCAAAAAACTTTCCTAAAGTTCACATGATAAAATATTTGTACAAAAGTTTTTCACAAAATATATAACTCAACCCCATCTAACAATCCTCAAAATTATTTCATGTAGGTTCATTTCAAAACCCAAAATCAAAATCATCTTTCAAAAAGCACAAATTTAAAAAAATGAACATCTTCATTCAACATACCCAAATTTATTGAATGAATGCTTCATTTCCAAATAAAATCATGTCATAAAAATTGAAACTCCATTCAATATATCTCACATATGTTGAAGTTAGAGTTTCTTCCTTTTCAAAAGCACATATTTGAAAATGAGGATCCTCATTCAATTTACCCATATTTATTGAATGAAGATCTCATTTCTAAATAAAATCATATCATAAAATTGAAACTCCACCAAATATATTCCATATATATTAGAGTTGGGGGTTTCTTTCTTTCAAAAAGCACAAATTTGAAAATGAGCATCTTCATTCAATATATCCAAATTTGTTGAATGGAGGGTTCATTTTCAAACAAAATCACACTATTTGAAACTCCACTCAACACATTCCACATGTGTTAAGTTGGAATTTCCATCTTTTCAAAAAAGCAATAATCACACATAAAAATTTCATCTTTGAAAAATAAAATATGTTTGACTTCCATTTTACATACCCAAATTTGTTAAATGGAAATCTCCTTTGCAAAAATCATGAAAATCAAAATATATTAGAATTCTATTTGACATACCCAAATTTGCCAAATGAGAGTTTCATTTTTCAAAAAGAAAATTGAAAATAAATTGGATTCTATTTAACACACATTTGTTAAATAGAAACACCCTTTTCAAAAATAACACAAACCAAAATAAAAAAAATCAAACACATTTGGACTTTATTTAGCATACACAAATTTGCTAAGTAAATATCACATTTTCAAAATCAAAACCAAAACACATTTGGGCTTTATTCAGCATACACAAATTTGCTAAGTAAAGACCCCATTTTCAAAAATCAAAATAAAAATCAAATAGATTTGGGATTTTTTTAGCATACACAAATTTACTAAGTAAATATCCCATTTTCAAAAACCAAAATAAAAATCAAACACATTTGGGCTTTATTTAGCATACACAAAATTTTAAACTAAAGATCCCATTTTCAAAAGCCAAAACAAAAATAAAACACATTTGGTCTTTATTTAGTATACACAAATTTGCTAAGTAAAGACCCCATTTTCAAAAAAAAAAAAAAAAATCGAACACATTTAGACTTTATTTAGCACACACAAATTTGCTAAGAAAAGATCCCATTTTCAAAATCAAAATAAAAATTAAATATGTTTGGGCTTTATTTAGCATACACATAAATTTGCTAAGTAAAGATTTCATTTCTAAATTCATACATGATATCATGGGCAAATAAGAAAAAAAAATTATTTTCAAACATCTCATTTAGCATATCAAAATTTGCTAAATGAGTAATCCCAAAATCAAATCTAAAATAAAATCAATTGACCCTCTATTTGACATACTCAAATTTGTTAAATAAAGGGTCCCCAAACATAAAATCAAATTCAAATATGAACCAATGGAAGCATCAAAAGTTTCTCCAAAATATTTGAATCCATTCAACATACACAAATTTGTTGAATGTGGATTCTAAACTCAAATGAACTCAAAATCACTCCTCCAAGTTATTCAAAATCTTTTCTTAAATCAATGAGCCCCACTTTACATATTCAAATTGTTGAGTGTGTGCTCAAACTCTAAATCAAACATAAAAAGTCAGCATAATACCAAGACATAAAATCTGATTTGAGTTTGTTTTCAACAATTGCTGAGTTTCAATTTAGTTTCAACTCAATCTACTCAGCTTTTCTTAGTACAGTACATTGTAGATGGATTCACAGAAGTATGTGTTCTCCTTCCCCTTTAGGATGGATTTAGCCTTAGATTGGGCCAGCCTCCCCCAAACTGATTTTGCTCATTTGATATATTTTGGCCGAGGATTCGAGGGAGCCAAGATTGCATGTGAGGGGCAACCCTCACCACTATCAACAGGAATGTGGTGGCTGGGCAGAAGCTAGTCATCCATATTGAGAAGCCCTTGAATTCTGAGTTTCCCTCATTGAAGAGGAAGGCGGTAGAGGTTCCCATAGTAGCTCTGATTGCGGTGCCTACCGCGGTGTGCCCATCCTTTCCCGGTCTGGGCTAGTACCCACTCATTCGCTTCCTCTAAGGGGAAGACTACCCTGGCTTTAGGGATAGTCTCTCATACCTTTGAGGTAGGGTCTAGCTCCCGTACTGCTCCACCTAGCCAAACTTAGCACCGTAATAGGAGCCGCAAGATCAAGCGACACCACATGCGCATTTCCAAGGAAATAGAGGTAGTATCTCACATTGCAGAAGTGGGGTCACCCAGGGTAGTTTCTCTTTTGCTTACTCAGAATAAGTTTCACCCCCTTTCCGGTTCTGAAGGAGAGGAAGATATCAGGAGGATTGCAATATCACCCCCACCTCCAGTTCATTATGAGACACCAGTCAGAGATAGGAGAAGGTCATATGCTGGCCTTAAGACAATTTTATGCCATATTGGCAAGGCTTATAGACGGTCAAAGTCCAGTGCCCAGTTTGATTTATGATTAGATATTCCTCGCACCTCACAGTGTAGGCGAGCAGATCTGTCAGGAGAGGGCCAGAGAGGCCCGAGCATCAATTCACATCACTAACAGAGAGAGGCAAAGATATGTCATGCAGTCAGTAGCCTCCACCCTCATAGATTTCCTTGATCGATGCTACCCACGTTGATCACACTAATAGTATTGTGTTGACTGGGACAACCCATCATAGGAGGGGAACCCCTATACAGAGGAAGTTGGTGTTGTCCCCACCACACTGCTCTACTCCACATCCGCTATCCTTAGTTCAGGTTCCATCATCTACAGTTCCACCCAAATCCATAAGAGCAACATCAGAGGAGAAGAGAACCCCACTGGTGATCCGACTACGGCCAAGGGATCCCACTTCATCTACTCCACCAACTAAGGTGAGGGCGCTGCTACTCGACCTCCCACTTCAGTTGTGGTGAAGAAGGAGTGGTGACCTCGCAACATCGTAGTCATGCCACCACCACCATTACCTCAGCCAATTATGGATATAATAGCAACATAAGGAGAAGGGGACAATTTTATTATCCCCATGGCAATAGATCCCTCCAGGGGCAGCACTCCACCCATAGCAGTTGACAGTCATGAGCATGTACCTTCTAGTGAGCGTAACCCTCATAGGGAGGTCAAATGTATCTCCGTTGATGATCATAATCCCACCACTGGTGAGCCACGAGTATTTGTGCTGGCACAGTTAAACTGCTCTTTGGATGATATCTTGACACAACATTTTACTAAGAAGAAAGAAATCCTAGGGTAATTTGTTGGAAGACTTGGCAGAGGTACACATGGTTGATACCAGGGATTCCCTCCTTTGGGATCATCATAGTTTGAAAGATGTTACGACTGAACAGAATGATACAACCCATTCAACCCAACACCCCTTCAATAATTTAAGCAAAAAGATGAGCAGATTGATAAGATGGGGAAGAGACTTGAAAATTTGTTAGCGGTAGTTCTAGCACTTCAGAATCAGGCCCTAGCAGTATAGCCTACTATTGTGGAGACTGATCAGCCTGAGTTATTGCATGTCTTGGATCAACCCAAGAGTTCACCTACGATAGAATAGGGCAGTACTAGCTTATATTGGAAGGTACCATACAAGAAAAATACATCAAACTCATGGTGGAATAATAAGTGAAATAAGCGTTGGCACAAGCCCAAGGTGGTTTGTCAGTTCCAAAGGGTATACCCTACCCAGAGGAATTCAATACTATCCAATAACTTAAGAGTTTTGTGCCTCCTTCTTTCAAAAGTTTTGATGGCAGCAGGAACCCTCACCAACATATAACACACTTCAGGGCCAACTGTTATAATTCTAGTGGCAACGGTGCATTATTGTTCCATCTCTTTGTGAACAATTTAATGGGCATAGCTTTTGATTGGTACGCTGAACTCTCCAATAATTCAGTGAAGACTTTTGCTGAGTTGGAGCAACTTTTATTAAGAACTGCTCGTGAAGAACTGGGTGATCTCATTGCTCAACAACCGGTGTGAGTTTCTTGATTATATTCTTAAATGACATAATTTAAGCATGAAATGTGAATCACAGCTGTCTGAACAACATGTTATTGAAATTCTATTAAAGAATATTCATGGCCCGCTCGCTTTCATGCTTAAGGGTTTCACCATTAAGACATTTGAGAAGCTAATCAATAATGCAGCTAGTCTATAAGGAGAGGCCAAACAGTTGCTTTTTCAAGATCAGCCATTAAAGCCAAAGCCACAGAAAGCCTATGAATAGAAGCCAGGGGAAGTAGTAGCATTGGATAAAGGGAAGCAACCAGCCAGAGATTAGTATGAGAGACCTCAAGCTCAATAGACTTTGCTTCCACCTCCTTTACCACCACTTCGGCCAACTTATCGGCCACCGTAGCAGCCTCCATGACCTTCGTCGCCTCCTACTCTGCCATACTCTCAGCAGCGGTACACATACCCACCCCCAGGTAGCTATCACCCACCTACTCTTTTAGATAAATTATACAAACCTTATTCATTTAAGTGGGAGATAGTCAGGAAAATCTTTAAGAACCTCTTAAAGAAACCTGATTTTTAGCTACCTGAGCCTAGGAAGCCAGAGGAAGTGGGCAGGAGTAATGATCCTAATTTTTTCCCCTACCACCGCATAGGCTATGTTTTGGAGGATTTCTTTACTTTTAAGGACTGGCTTGAGCATAGCTACAAGTTAGGCGCTATAGTTATCCTTAAGAAATATCTAGTAGAACAACCATCCAGTTCTGTTAGGATAATCCTTGGGGATACATGTGATCCTCTCAAATTAAAAGAAGGTTGGGATATCTCTTTATCCTGAACCTCTAAAAAGATTGTTCCTAAAATCAAGAAACTTTCCTTATAGGTGAACCTCCAACATCAAGGAAGGTTTGCAAGTTGCCAAAGATAACTTGGGGAAAGTGGGAGCTCAGCAGCAGCAATAGTAGCCCATACTTGCTTGGGATTGCCAAGTAGCGCAACCACCAACCGAGTCTAGTCTCCATTCCATCGTTGTAGCTACTACTTCAGCTGACATTCCTACTTATGCTAGTTCCTCTTATAGTATACATCTTGTATCTGCAGATGAGGGCATCAAATCCCTCACCCCACTTACTTTATTAGATTTCTACTATGTACCTCCATTTAAATCTAAGAAATTAATGAATAAAGCTAGTTTGAATTACATTTGTGCCACTTCTGATGGGTTATCTGATTCTATTATGTTGACCTCAATTTTGGATTAAGTTAATTTAATAATTAGGAGATCCTAATCTCAAATAGGATTTTCCTAATTCAATGCTGACTGGAAGTCACCTTGGGTTGGATCTAACCTGTTTGACTTAAGTATGATCAACTCAAGAATTCAATATGAATCAATTCAAATAAATCAACCAAATAAAATGGAAAGTCAAAATTAAATCTAAAGTCAAATCTAGTCAACCTAGTTTGACTCAGGTGGGACCCACTTGGGTCAAAAGTCAACCCACCAAAAGGTGGCCAAATTAAATAATTCCAAACATTCCAAATGATTAAATAAAAATGTTTGATCATAAATATAAAGAAATTTGAATTCATTTAGTACTAAAATGGGTGAATTAGACCAGTTGGTTTAAAATAGCCTAAATGGGTCTTATTGGATTCAAACCTCAATTAAATTGAAATAAACTCAAATTAATCATTTAAAATCATTTGGGAATAACAATCAAACATAATTTAATTCATTATTAGATATGATTAGGCCAAATGGGTCATTTGACCCAATTGAAAGCAAACATAACCCATTAACCCCACTTTAGGTCAATGGGTTTACATCAAAATATAATTGAAATCAAATGAAAATAGCCACTCTAATTCATCCCATGCACATGATCAAGCATGATTGGAGTTCAAGCCAATTCCAACTAAGTCAAATTGGTCATTTGACTTTAATTGGAACCAAATTTAATCTTTTTATGTTAAATGGGTTAATATGAAATGCAATTCACATTCAATGGAAGTGCAATTCGCCATTAAATCAATAAACAAATCAGCAAATAAAATAAAATAAAATAAATAATAAAAAAAGAAATGAAGAAAAGAGGGAAGAAGGGAAATTGAATTTCCTCTCTTCCCACATCAACCCAGGCTCCACCCCTTAACAAGGGTGGCTACCTTCAAGGTAATTAAAGCAAAGGCAAACCTCCAAGAGTTTGCCTTAAGCTAGGCCAACCAAGAGAAGAGAAGAAAGAAGAAAAGGGGATAGGAAATAAAGTAAATAGTGCTCAGCCATCGGTGGAAATCTACCAAAAAAGCTCTCTACTTGTGCTGTAAACACTCCAATGTACTCACAAGGGCAAGGGGAGTTGATCTCACACCTTGATCGGCTTTGCCACCGCCGATGGCCGGAGTTCGATCTTCAAATTTCTTCCTTATAGAGCTTTCGGCCAAGCATGGAAAATGGGGTAGGAGAGACTATCACCTCCCCATTTTCATTCCAAAAGCATCGCTAAGGAGAGTGATGAAGTTTCCAACCCTATCCGACCCCTGCCACATACACCTGAACTTGAGGCGAACGCGACCTCTCATTGTGAAATCCCAATGAGTGGATTTCATTCCCAATTGAAGGCACCAAAATGTTCAAAAGCTCAAAGGGATCTCAAACGAAACTTTACTAGACCCTCTGAACGCTGGCAAGTCAGAAAATGACCAACACCACCTCAAACCTAGCGTGAATTGGTCTAGGGAACAATCTATGGGGAGGCAAGCCACCAAACTTTGTGCACACATTCGTTGGGTCGTGGTGAAGCTAACGGGATCGATCTCACCACTGACGATTGCTAGAATCTGGGTATGCATTTTCTCCCTCCCTCTATGCTCAATTTTGAAGCTTTGTGAAGAAAGTTGGATCCTCAAATGGATCCAACCGTATGGATTGGCCCTAATTCAATCCCTGATCATTTTGGGATCCAAATCAGGGCTTGATTCACTGGCGATTGTTGGCGATTGGCAAGAAATCATGGATGGCATCCATTTCTCACCGGTGAGCTTTGGGATTTAATCCCCACCGTTCGATCCTTCTCTTAGGATTGGACGGCCTAGATTTAGGCGGACGAATTGATTTCATCATTTAGGGACCGTAGGATCAATCTGGACCATCCAATCTTTGATTGGACAGTCTGTAAGCAATCTCGCATTTTAACTTATGTCGCATGGGACCCCCCTAAAGCCGTTAGGATTAGTTGTTTAACGGTTTAATTAATTAAAGAAAATCCTCAAAACTTTAAAAAAACCATATAAAATCAAATAAAAATAAAAAAATTATAAATAAAACCTCTATAGATTCATCTTGATGAGAGGAGTCCATAGAAATTAAAATCCCTAATTTTTATTAGGTAATTTTCCTTTAATTTGGGTTTAATTGAAAAACATTAAACCCTAATTACCCTCAAATTAATAATCCAATTAATTTGAAACTTTAGGGAAATGAAATTAAGCTTAAAACATACCTTAGGAAAATTTCTGGGGATTTAATTCTATGAATTCAAGAGAAATTGTAATTTCATTTGTTTAACCTTTAAATTAATTAAATTAATTAACTTTTAATGAAATTATTAGAAAACTTTAATCTAATAACCTTAAATCAATATAATAAATATTAATGAATATCTGAATACTAATTAAACCTAATCAAACCTATCTAAACCTAATAGATCACTAATTAACTCAATTAGGTAATTAAAAGAATTAAATAATTTAATTAAATAACTTGAAACTAATTAAATCATAATAAATAAACTAAATAATCAAAAATTATAAATAAACCCTCATTGGAAAGGTATTTCAGTGTAGAATAAACAAAAAATAAAATCCATTAATGAATCTTAATAAAATATGTTTAATTTAAGTTTTAATGAAATAATTAAAACCTCAATTATACTCTAATTACATCTCTGATCAAGATGAAACTTTAGGGATATAAAATTGGCATGTAGCCCTACTTGACGAAAATATTTCAAGTCCAAATGATCTTTGGATTAGGAGTTTTAAAATTTCTAAATCCCTAGGTCAATGTTAATCAAATATTAGGTTAATTAAATTAATTAACATATTAAATAAGTGGTAATTCAAACTAATCTCTATAGAATATCAAAAAACTATTAGAAAACTTCTCTAAATATCCTAAGTCAATTAAAGTGATAAAATTCAATCTTAGGTTAATAAAACTATTAATTAACTTAAACCTTAACCTTTGAATCAATAAAATTTAATGAAACAACTCATCCTTAATGAATTTAAATAATGAACCTAAACCCTAGGATAATCAAATCAGATCAAGTGATTATCCTAAGTAGTTTAGGTTTAGAATAATCTATGAAAAAACCTATGGTACTAATTCATATTAATGAACTTGAACCTTAAGCTTACAAATTCATAATTTAATAACTTAAGATAAATTGAATAAAATCAAACTCTTTAAATTAACATAAGCCAAATCAAATGAAACCCATATAGTTTAATTCAAAATGAAATAAATCAAACAAAGCAATTCCAACAAATGAAATAACATAAATCAAATCCAAACATAAATAACATCAAAAAGGATTAATTAAGATACTTAAGGATCTTAGTTAGACTTTTGAAAATCTCATTAGGATTTAGGATGTGGAATAAAGTGAGTTTCATCTAAAAATGAAATTCATTCTATTTCTCATTCTTGAAAACCTATACAACTTTAATAAAATAAAATGGAATAAAAATAAAAATTAAATCACTAAACCATCCAATGGTAAAAATTAAATAAATTCAAACTTCAAATTTAAACTTGAAGTTAAAGGCTTAGCAAAGACTTACCACACAAACCCCACTTCTACACATACTAGATTACTTAATTCACATACTCTAGATCTAGTATTAGATCATTCATGATTTTATTTTAAATCTCCTGTGATATGTTGTGTTTTGCTTCACATGTCTGTGTGGTGTATTGCTTTAGACTACAACTAGGCTTATTTGTTCATTAGATTGGATGTTAGGGAATTCTTTCTAGATTTAATACTATTTTTCATAAGGGACTGTGTTAAAGGGATTGCTGTGATAAATAAATCATAAAATTATTGTTTGCTTGTAAGTGTTGAAAATCCCTTAACATAGTACATAAGATAGGTGGGCTTGGTAAGCAACTAATGCTAAGCCCGTATGTTTGTGAAATATAAACTGCTTTGTGTGCTGTGTGTATTTCCAAACATCTATTTTGTAGGGCTTAGGATTTCTTTTGAATTTTAAATGTAAATTTGAGCTTAGAATTAGGTTAGGATCTATGGGGTCTAATATTAGCAGGAGAAAACCTAACTAGGAGATGGTGCGGTGGTCCCTTGTGGAGCCCGATGGATGTCCCTGAAGAAGGAGAGTTTCTGGAAAGAAGACCCATTGATCTGAACTTGTAGTTCTAGGCCGGGTTGTATAAGGGAAAAACTCGGCTACCCATTTTTCAATATGTGCTTAACCTTACTTTAGCTTGGTACTAGAGCTAAAGAGAAATTAGACAGGGTCCTTGAATGAACACCCTTTGTTCTACTACATTCAAAAGGTGTCAAAACACCTAAGGATGTAAATTGAAATGAAAGAGTTCCTTCAAACACTGAGAAAACTCAAATCAAAAGGAGGCATAGTTGTGCCTATTGCCCCTTTTCCCACCATGATTGAAGTTTGAATTGCATTTAGAAAAAAAGGGTAAAAACAAAAATCATCCCAAAAAGAGAATGCTTTATTGACCTTAGGCGGAGGTTGATTAAGGAACTCAATGAAAATCTTCTATTCTTATAGAAGAAAATTATACATGATTACAAATCAATTTTAATCTTAATTTCCACAAGTCCACTAGAATATTGGAAAACCAACTACTCAAGTTGATTGGCCAATTCTAAGGAGTGACTTGGAGGTAACCTTCTTTTAGACCTTTCCAAAATATTAAATTCTTAAGAGTTTAGGAGAGAGTCAAAAGAAGAAGATGATATGACATAAATAAAGATAAAGTGACAGGATTAACTTTTGTTCCTAATCAATAGAAGAAAATAGAGGGTAGCAAAAGAGAATTATGATTCTCTTGAAAATGTTGAAATGAATGAAATTTAAATCAACTTTCTTAATGGGAGTTTTCTCCCATCGAATGAAATGATATTCCATGATTGGCTTTAATTAATTTTAAGGTTAAATCAAGAAAAGAAAATAAATGAAGAATTAATCCTTCTAAAGAAATCATGAACTTGGGATTGGGTCCTAAGGGTGATATTTTTATCTCTCAGAGTAAAAATATGAAAATTCTAATCTCTACTGGATTGATAGATAAATTACTTAGGAATTTATCAATCCAAATGAATGAAGAAAGCCTAAGTTTTCTCTGTTCAAAGACTAAGGCATTATATGCTTTGAATACAAAGTGAATCTAAGGAAAATCCTTTGCAATGTCTTATAACCTATTTGACATTGTCTTAATGTCAAGTATGGTGGTCAAAGATTCCATTGCAAGCTGAGATTACCTTTAATCTTATATGTGCTATGAAAGAATGCAAGTCAAAATTTGACCTTCTAATAGCACATCATCTACCCTAGAGGGTTCTCTTTTAAATGATATCCTATAAATGAATAGATCATGAGGTCTATTGATCTATTGAGGATAGAGTTAGACCTACCTTCTCTTCATATAAATAAGGAAATTCTTGACCTCAAATTCAAAATGGCAGAGTCATACCACCTCAAATGATATTGAAAAGAAATGGCAAATAAATCATCTTCAAAATGTGTTGTTTTTCCCATCTTAGAGAAGTTGCTTGCAAAATTAAACATCGTAATGCTCTATTAAAAATAAAATAAAATATGAAATAAAATTTAAAAAAATAAAAACAAAGAAATGAAAGTAAAGCAAGGCATTACATAATCATGTAGTTTGCCTTACTTAACTATAAGCAACTTCCTGATGTGGTATTCCACTATAAAGAAGTTCTAGGGTTATCTTTTATGATAAAGATAGACTACTAAGAACTTATTAACATCTTAGTCGAGGTGGAAAATTTAAAAGAAGAAAATCTCCAAAATAAATGTTGATCCGAGTGCATCGGTCAACATCAAATATAAACATGAAAGTAAATTTATATAGGCCCAACTCTAACCAAGCTTTGATAAGATGGTGCCATATAAATTTAATTAAATAAAGAAAGTAGTTTTCAGCTTCATGAAAATTTAATCTTAAAAACTCAACCTAGAAAAAGAATTTGATTTCAATCACATTGTTGGTTGAAGCCAAAATTCAAGCATGAAAAAGAGAAACTTAGGAATTCATGAAACATCTTTAAATGCTCTTGGATGGTCTTATCCAACCCCATATAAAAAAAAGAGAATAAAAAGGAATCAAATGAAAATAAAAAGAAAAACATACTGATTATTGAAGGATGTTCATATTCATCCTAAAGTGTTGAGTCTTTAGGAATATCATTCAGCTACTCCTAAATGACCTCACTAAATATTTGATTCCAATAGAAAATTTTGATTTCAGAAGTGTAACATCTTTAGAAAGTCATTTTTGCCAATATTAAATGGCTTTACTAAATTTGTTGTTCCATGAAAAGATGAAAAAGAAATAGAAATGTTGGATCATATTATATGATCAATCAAGTAAAGACTTGAATGATATGAAAAAGCAAATCAATAAAATGTTGTATTTGGACAAAAGGTCAAATACATCAAATTTCCTAACAAATCATTTAGTGAAGTCATTTCATAAAGAGTGAAATGTTACGGAAATGAGTCAAAATAAATTTATCTTCTTAGTGAATCTTGTAACTAGGAAAATTACTAAATGTAACCTTTCATAAAGAAATGAAATCAGAATATTACCAAAAGAAAGAAAGAAAAGTAAAGGAATGGAAGGACTATATCCAAGAGCGAAAGAATGAAGTCTAAAATTTCTAAGCATGTAGACATTTTTGACTTTAGACTTCTCCACATCAAAATGAAATGGTAAGGTTTGAAGTCAAAAAATTATCCTTAAGCTAAATAAAAAATAATCAAATATTCCATGCTTTGTCATTTTAGCCTTTGCCATGATTGGGTGAGCTCGCTTGGTAAGTTAAATAAAAAGATAGTGGATTTTTTTTTCAGGAGTCCATATCTTTAGAATGGCAAAGATTCTATTGAGTATACTCTGATACCATTTCAAATGAAGCAAAAATACTTAATAAAACTAACATAGCTTAAATGAAATACAAATAATCAGATATCTCATGCTTTGTCATTTTAGCCTTTTCCATGATTGGGTGAGCTCGTTTGGCAGGTTAAGTAAAAAGATAGTGGATCTTGTTTTCCAGGAGTCCATATCTTTTGAATGGAAAAGATTCTATTGAGTATATTCTGATTTTAAATGAAGTAAAAGACACCCAATGTAAATGGACATTTTAACTTTAAATTTCTCCACATCAAAATAAAGTGGTAGGGTTAAAAGTAAAAAATTGTCCCTAGCTGAACAAAAATAAGCAGATATCTCATACTTTGTCATTTTAGACTTTGCCATGATTGGGTGAGCTCGCTTGGCAGGTTAAAAGAAAAGATAGTGGATCTTCTTTTCCAGGGGTCCATATCCTTTATATGGCAAAGGTCCCATTGAGTATACTCTGATTCCATTGAAAGTGGTCTATAACCATAAACAAGAAAAGTTATGGAGTTATAGAGCCATTGCAAGTTAAAAAAGCTTATGTAGTTTGGGTCCTAACTTTCTTTTCAAAAGGCACTTTAGCATAATGTATGAATTTTGTTTAGATGTGTCTGGAGATTTATATAGTCTTCAACTTCAAGATGCACCCTTAGAATTTGAAGAAAAATCCAATTCCATAATTGACAAGATGATATCAATGATCTAACTCTTTAATGAGTTAGTTATCGATGATTTGATCATGCTATCTTTTGGATTTAAAGACTACTTTATCTAGAAATAAATTGAAATGTTCTCTAGATATAGTGGTCTATAAACTTAAGCTTGATGCCATTTCCATAAACTAAGTCCCTTGATAACTGTGGTCAAATTCCCAAAGAAAAGCAAAATTGTGCTAAATTAAAAGTTCAAAAATGATGGTTGTACATAAGAAGAAAATATTCTTCTTGGTTAGTTAACATCATTGTATGACCCACATCTTGGGGTTAGGGTAGAATCTTTACCTTGAAAATGGGTTCATATTACCCATATTTCATTTTAAAAACAAAAAGGCTCTCATGCATAAGATTATCCTTCTTAAGGATAATTATCTAAAAATTGTCAAATTAAAATAATTCTAGAAAAGAAGAATTGAAAGCATATGATATGACATTCAAAATCCTTACAAGAATGTTCTGTTATAAAGTCATATCATTCAGTCTCAACATATTGGGGTAATTTAACAAAAGGGGTCATGATCAAGATTTCTTATAATCCCACTTTCAATTAAGTAGAGGGTTATATTGAAAATCTTGTCAAAGAAGAAAAGAAAAGAAAAGAAACTTCAATATGACTTGAAGGACAGTCATGTTACTATATATATAGTCTTGAAATTTACTTTTGAATTAATATCAAAGACCTTGTAGTAAAATGTAGAAGGATAAAAAATGCAAAAATAAGAAATTAATCAAAGACAATTATGAGATTTCATTTCTTATAATAATAAATCAACTGAAGAAATTCAATTTCAAACTTATCAGGAGAATCTTGATTTCTCTAATAAGTTTATCCTTTCAATTCCTTTATTGATTAGGGATAAGAATTTTGTGTCTCCATGCGAATCTAAAAGATTATCCTGATTCTCATTCACTTTAGAAAGCTTTAAAGGAATCTCTTGATGTTCATTGAATCCAAGAGAATGCCTTATAAGCTGTTGATTCATGTCAACAAATTAAAAATAACATACATGCCCAAATAAAAAGAAAAAGAAATTCCATTTGAGAAGCACTGGTTGACTTTGGTTCTTACTACCTAAGGAACTACACAGCCACATGCAAGCTCAAAGTGATAGAATTCTCAGGTGAGTACCCTATGATATCTTGTCTTCAATAAATTAGACATCTAGCATGGTTCATTATTATGTTGAGATATAAAAAAGAAAATTGATGAACTTCTATGCTCATGGCATAGTAAAGCATTGGGTCCAAAATATACCCAAGTCTTCCTTCAAAAATAAATTCCAACTCTTTGAAACCTTCTTCACTAAACTTCTTCGTGTGTAAGGAGTATTAAGGAAATCAAGAAATGGAAGCAAACCTTCCATCACCCTTTCATCAAGTTAGACTAATCAAGTAAGGATTAAGTCCATGGCACTTGTTTATTAGTCAAAACTTTTGGGGATTAGGAATAAGTCACTTTGACCCCTTTTCCTCATCCATATCACCTATAGGTTGAGAGCAAGCCCTTTGTGGCACCTTTCCTATACATGACTTGAGATGGGAGCAAGCCCTTTGTGGCACCTTTCTCATGTCTTTTGGGTTTGGCACCATTCCTATTTTTGTGTACATGATTGGATCAAGCCATCAAGGACCCTTTCATGTTACACAGGCGAGTTAGATTGGATCATAGTCTTTATACCCCTTTCTAGTAGCCAGAAAGATATAAGTCCCTTAGTCGACATTCTTTCTAATCATCTAAGAGTAAGTCCCCAATTGACATCCTACTTTTGTGTACATGATTGATCAAGCCATCAAGGCCCCTTTCATGTTCCACAGGCAAGTTAGATTGGATCAAGTCTTTATGACCCCTTTCTAATAGCCAGAAAGATATAAGTCCCTTGGTCAACATTCTTTCTAATTATCTAGGAGTAAGTCCCCAGTCGGCATCCTACTTTTGTGTATATGATTGGATTAAGCCATCAAGGCCCCTTTCATGTTACACAGATAATTTAGATTGGATAAAGTTTTTATGAACCATTTTTAATAGCTAGAAAGATATAAGTCTCTTAGTCGGTATTTTTTCTAATCACATAGGAGTAAGTCCCTCAGTTGGCATCTTACCCAAGAGTATGTCCCCAGTTGGCATCCTATTTTGAGGATTGGATCATGTCTTTAAGGACCCCTCTCCTCTTTTCATCTAATTAAAATGGATCATGCCCTTAATGACCCCATCTTATTAGCTAATTATATTGGAGTAAGTCCTTCCCTAGTTGGCATCCTATTTTGAGGATTGGATCATATTTTTAAGGACCCCTCTCCTCTTTTCAACTAATTAGGATGGATCATGCCCTTAATGACCCCATCTTATTAGCTAATCATATAGGAGTAAGTCCTCAGTTGGCATCCTATTTTGAGGATTGGATCATATCTTTAAGGACCCCTCTCCTCTTTTCAGCTAATTAAGATGGATCATGCCCTTAACGACCCCATCTTATTAGTTAATCACATTAGAGTAAGTCCCCATTTGGCATCCTATTTTGAGGATTGGATCATGTCTTTAAGGACCCCTCTCCTCTTTTCAGCTAATTAGGATGGATCATGCCCTTAATAGCCCCATCTTATTAGCTAATTACATTGGAGTAAGTCCCCAGTTGGCATCCTATTTTTAGGATTGGATCATGTCTTTAAGGACCCTTCTCCTCTTTTCAGCTAATTAGGATGGATCATGCCTGTAATGACCCCATCTTATTAGCTAATCCCACTTTTTTCTCAGAAAGTTGAAGGGTTTGGTAGTTAAGGAAACCCCTAGATCTTCCATGGATGTCAAGCCGAAGAGATTCCTATTGGGATCATCATCCTCAAGTCAAGAAGCAGATGTGGAACTTGAGGATAATTTATGTAAAAATTTAATGGAATTACCTTTTAATTGGTACTCGCCTTGTGTTCATAATCTTGTAAAGAAAGATTTGATTCCTTATACATTGTCCAGGCACATGTCAGAGTATTTCAAGAAGCTGTAGGATAACAAAGGCAGGGATGCACAATCAAGACCAGGATTAGGATTTGGTACAGTGGGTCCAGTCGAAGATGATGATTACTAATTAGTTGTCACCAATCATCCGAAGTCTGATAGAATCTTCTCAAACCACACTAACTCTTATGAGGATGTGTGTTTAGAAATTCAGATGATCCTAATGATCTTCAAATCAAAGATGCACCTCTAAAATTTGAAGAAGGAATTAATTCAACCATCGACATGCTCAAAGAAATCAACCTTAGGATAGAAGAAGATCCACACCCCACATACATCAGTTCTCTATTGAATGAAGAAGAAACCATTGATTTGGTTAGGCTATTAACTGAGTTTAAGGACTACTTTGCATGGAGCTATGAAGAGATGCCCAGATTATCTTCTGACTTAGCAGTCCACAAACTAGTAATAGACCCTAATGCTAACCCTATCAAATAAGCTCCTAGATGCATGGGATTAGAAATTAAAAAATAGGTCATTTCTGAAGTCAAGAAATTGATCGATGTTAGCTTTATCAGAGAAGAAAAATACCCTACTTGGTTAGCTAGTGTCGTCCCAGTTAAGAAGAAGAATGGCAAAATTCCCATATGCGTCGATTTCAGGGACTTCAGTAAGGTACGTCCTAAGGATGAATTTTCACATCCTATACTAGAGTTAATGGTGGACATTGCCTCGTCTCATGCAATATTTTCCTTCATGGATGGATCATATGGCTACAACTAAATTAAGTTTCCTCAGAGGATGAAAGGAATACTGCTTTTCAAATCTCGATCAGAATCTATTATTATAAGGTCATGCCCTTTGACCTTAAAATGTTGCCGGGGCCATGACTCGATTTTCAAACTCCATCATCAAGTAGAATGCTACATCAATGATCTAGTTATCAAAAGTAAAGAAAAGGGAAACCATCTCTTTGACTTGAGAGTAGTTTTTGAACGGTTAAGATAATTCAATCTCAAAATGAAGTCCCTGAAGTGTGCATTCAGAGTAGCTTTAGGAAAGTTTCTTGGGTTTGCTGTCCGACACCAAGGAATAAAAGTAGACCCAAAAAAGATCAAAGATATCTTAAAAATGCCACCCCCTAAAAGTCTAACTCAACTCAGTTCATTCTAAGGGCAGTTGGCATATCTAAGGCACTTTATCTCCAATCTATCGGAGAGGTGCAAGCCATTTTCAGCACTTGTCAAAAAGGATGCTAAGTTTAAGTGGGATGATAAGTGCCAGCATGCTTTTGAAGACATCAAATAATATTTAGTGAAGCCACCAATTCTAGTAGCCCTATCCTGGGCAAGCCACTTTTCCTTTACACTGCTGCATTGGACGACTCCTATGGTGCTTTGTTAGCCCAAACCAACGATGAAGGGAAGGAGAATGCTCTCTACTACCTCAGGCGTCGTCTGATCCCTACTGAAACAAACTACCCACCTATTGAGAAACATTGCTTAGCTCTCATCTTCGCATCCCAAAAGCTATGACATTATATGCTTTCCCATAAGGTAAACTTGATCTCTAGGATCAATCCACTACAATATCTTATGACACAACAAACATTATCCGAATGATTAGCATGTTGGTTCATGATTCTCTTGCAGTTTGACATTACTTTCGTACCCTTCTATGTAGTGAAAGGATAGGCACTAGCAAATTTCTTAGCAGCACACCCACTGCTTCTTGATTCCCCGCTTAATGATGACCTCCCTGATGAACAAATCATGAACTTAGGGGAAGCTAGCATTCACCTCTAGTAGATATATTTTGATGTTGCGGCTTCCTTTCAAAAGGAGAAGAACTACGATATACTCTTCTAGGAAATTCATGGGTAAGAATCATTCTTTTAACTCTAGACCGTAATGTGATGAGATTCTCATACTATCTCTCAAAAAAGCCGAGTATGAGGCTTTGATTGTCGGTCTGGAGTTAGCCATTATATTTTGTGTCAAAAGCATCAACATTTACGGGGATTCTCAACTGGTCTTCAACCAGATTGCTAGATCTTATAAGGTTCTAAAACCTAAGCTTCATCACTACCATGAGTACACCATGAAGCAATTGGCCCAAATCTCTGAGGTCACCATCTGCAAAATTCCTCGAGGAGAGAATGCAATAGCAGATGCTTTGTCCAAAATGGCCAAAGAGTTGGCATGTCTGGAGGATGAGTCCATTCTAATAAGAGTCCAAAATAGACAAGTCTTATCCCTTATTGATGTTGAACTCATCAAGAGATTCTCTCTTGAAGGGGAGGTTGCCATTGCCAAGAAAGATGAGGAGCTAGATTGGAGGCAACCATTCATAGATTACTTGACTAGAGGGAAAGTACCTCAAGAGAAGTCACAAGCCCATCAGATGAAGCAGAGAGCTCTCTCTTATGCTCTCGTGGATGACACCTTGTGCTGACGGTCTTTCGATCAAATGTGATTATGCTATTTAGACAAACACAAATCCCATAAGATCATGATCGAGGTACATTCAGGTCTATGCAGAGTGAATCAATCCAGTCTGAAGATGAAGGCAAAGATCAAAAGACTAGGATACTACTAGCCTTCGATGATTATAGACTACATAGATGTAGCTAGGATATGCCATCAGTTTTAAGTGCACAATGTAATCTTGTACCAACCACCCAATATTCTACACCCTATATTGGCCTCATGGCCATTTGAGTGTTGGGATACTGACATAGTGGGTCTGATTGATCCTCCTTCTTATAAGGGTCATCAGTTCATCCTAGCTGCCACCGGCAACTTTTCCAAGTGAGCGGAGGCAATCCCAGTAGAGAGGTCACAACCCAGCAGGTGCTCCAGTTTTTTAGAAATCATATTGTATATAGGTTTAGGGTGCCTCGATGAAATATACCCGATAATGGTACCGCATACAAAAACACAAAGATCAATAACTTTGCTAAGAGTCATAGTATAGATTGAAGATACTCCACTATCTATTGTCCCAGGGTGAATGGCCTAGCAGAAGTATTTAACAAAACTCTCATCCAGATACTAAAGAAGACACTCAACGATAACAAGAGACAGTGACATGAGCAGCTAGTTGAAGCCTTGTGGGCATACCGCACCACATACAGAACTTCAACTCAATATGCCCAGTTCTCCTTAGTGTATGGGTCCAAAGTCGTTCTACCATTAGAAGTTTAACTCCCATCATAAAGGATAGCAATGTATAGTAAAATCACTACAGAGCAGAACGTCGGGTTACAGTTAGAAGAGCTCGAAGGTTTGGAGGAGAGACACCTATGGGCATGCCAGAACCTCAAGTTGTACAAAGCCAAGATGATTCAAGCTCATAATAAGCTGGTCCGACTTATAGCTTTTCAAGTAGGAGAGCTTGTTTTAGTTCTAAAGAGACCAATTATTACCTGTCGAAAGATGGGAGGCAAGTTTGAACCCACTTGGGAAGGCCTTTTTATCATAGAGAAGGCCTACCAAAGAGGATCTTATCAACTTATTAAATGTAAATGGAACACCCGATGCTTCCAATTAATGGCTCTATTTGAAGAAATACTACACATAAAATCATGTTTGAAAATGATTACTTTCAAAATTTTCATTCCAATTTATCAAAACTTTCTCTTCATTCGAAGCATTGTTTGCTTGTTTGCAAATCTATCACAATGTATTTAGGGTAGGTGTAAGAGAACCCAAGTAGCATCCTATCCTTCTCTCATAATACAAACACAAATTAAACACGATCCCCAGCACTACTAGAGTAAGTGTGAGAGAACCCAAGAAGCATCCTATTTGTACTAGCATGGCCAAGTTATGTGTAAGAGAACCCAAGCGACATCTTATCTTAGTGGGATCATAACTACCATTCGTGACCCCATTTCATCAACTTTTAAGCATGTTTTAGGATAGGTGTAAGGGAACCCAAGTGACATCCTGTCCTTCTTTAACACAAACATAATCACATATCTTTTGTCTTGAGCTACTTTGATGTGGGAGCAAGCCCATGTGGCACTCACTCATTAGCTGCTCTATGTCAGGCTGACATGCTACCTTGCTAGTGTGACACCCTAGTGGCCATTTTCCTGGTGGATGTGAGTCCCCAAGCTTTCTTCCTAACTTGACCATTACAAATTGATGAGCACCTTGTTAGTTTGGAAGGCCTCACTGCACAACCAGTAAGATACCTCATGTTGACTTTGTTTAAGAGGATGTAAGCCTTCACACTTTCTTGTTGAACTAGCCATCATGCACTAACTAGGTCTAGTATATTTGAGGTTTAGGATAAGTCCCCTAGTGACTCTTTTCTTCTTGACTACTCTTAAGTTTATATAAGTCCCCCAGTGGCATTCACTCAATCAACCTAGGTCGAATAGCACCAGTTGAGCCAAAGAGAGACTATCCCAGAAATCAGTTCTGCTATAAAAGGATGTGAGTCCCCGATGCTTTCTTCCTAGGCTGATTGTTGCAAATAAATGGGCACCTTAGGTTGGTTGATGTTTGCTATGTTAACAGTGACTCACCCGATGGATGCACCACTCTTGGCAGATGTGAGTCCTTACGCTTTCTACTTGAGTTGGCCATTGAATACATATAAGCATTTTCTTCTTTAGGGATTAGGATAAAGCCCTTAGTGGCCCCTCTGACACTCTACTTGGATCATGTTCGTAAACCCCATCTAGACACTACCCAGGCTACTCTTGGATTGGATAGTCCCCCTCTCATTGTAACCACCCATGTGGTTGGAGAATTTTTTTTAACAGATGCACATATTCTCCCTTGGACTAGTAAATATGAGATAGGTCTAGGTTGATATAAGCTCATTCTCAATATGATCCCTCACAAACCAACAGGGTCTATGATAAATAATCAAACAGATAAATTTATTCGCTTGTGGATTAGTAATTCAAGCCCTAAGCGACCCCTTTCCCAAGCAGGCATCTTATCTTTAGGGCAGTGTCAGCAGAACTCCCTATAGGAATTTCCTGACTCTACTTGAGCTGAGATAAGTCCCCTGGTCTGCACTCTCTCAGTAGTTGCCCTTAGGTCAGGTTCAATCCATTTTGCCACAAACTGTTGCCCATAGAGTAATTTCACTTTGAAATATGTAAGTCTACTACACATTCTTTCTAGCATGACTATCGCAAACCGATGGGAAGCCCTAGGTCGGGTTGACATGTTACCTTGCTAGTACTTCTCTCAGTGGTCTTTTGTTCAGGAAGATGTGAGTCTGCGTGATTTCTTCCCTGAATTGACCACTACAAACTGAAAGACACCCCTTTGGTTGGATAGTTCTTCCTTTCTAGGAAACTACTCTCTTTGGATCGATAAACTTGAAGTAGGCCAAAGCTGACATGGCCCCTACTCAGTATGGTCCATCGCAAATTGATAGGATCCATCAAATATAATTAAAATAAAATTAATTTTGACTATCTTTGAGCTGATTTAACTCCCCCAGTGACATTCACTCAGTAGTCATCCAACGGATCACCCCAGCGATTGATCCCTACTTTGGAGGATGTAAGTCTACTACGCTTTCTTCCTAGTACACTGCTGCACACCGAAAGACAACCCCTTTGGTTGGATAGTCCTACTATGTGATTGGTAGACTACCCTTTTGGATTGGTAAATCTGAAGTAGGCCAAGGCCGACATGGCCCCTACTCAGTGCGGTCCATCGTAAACCGATAGGGTCCATCTCAAAATTTAAAATTTAAAATCTAAAATAAAAAAGCAACCAACCTCTCCTAGTGGAGCTAAATTAAACAATCAAATCAATCAGCTTCTCCTCAGTGAGATGCATATCTTTCCAACCTCCATAGTGGAGTCAATTCAATCCAACCCGAACCTGCTTCCCTAGTGGAAGGTTCACACTTTTATCCTCAGTGGATTCCAAATTCTAATCCCCACCAGATTTCACAATCTCTTGTCCCCAGTGGATAACTCGAACCTTTTCCCGTAGTGGAAGGCTCATATACACAATCCATAGTGGATTCCTCTTTCACTCTCTTATGTCTTTGACATAAGTAGAGTTACATTGCACTATGATCTTGATTCCTTCTACACCACGGGTTTAGGTGTAGATTTTTCTAGTGCGCATCGTCATTGTTGATCATCTCGATCACACAATATGTGTGGTCACACACCACACATATTGGGGGCCCTTTGTTGACTCACTTTTGGAGTGAGCTCTCAACTTCTCCATCTTAGACATAGGACTCCTCTAGACACTAAGAGTTCCATAGTCTTAAGATACTTCTAGTGATTAGGTGAATAATTAACCTAACCCTAGAGACTTAGAAGGGTTTATCATAGGATTAGACTATGCATTAGGGATCTAAGGCAACCCCTTACCCTATAGCTCAAAGGCAACCCATGTACACTCCTTCAAACAAATTCAAATCAAATCTCAAATCAATTCCAACTTAAATGATTTTCTAAAATCTCAAATCAATTCTAACTCAATTGATTTTCTCAAATCTCAAATCAATTCAAATTCAATTGATTTTCTCAAATCTCAAATCAACTCCAACTCTAATGATCCAAATCCAAAATTAACTCCAAATCCAAAACCTTCCTAAGCCTTATGAATCACATCTATAAGCTTAGTCAAACCCTTCAAATCAACCCAAAGCCAAGTGATTTCTTTATAAATAACTTATTCCATCATTTATATTCCCAACTATAAATGAAATTGGCATCCAAATCATCCAAATCATCCAAATCATCCAAATCAAATGAATATAAATCAAACCAAATCAAAACCCCATTTTCAAACTTTTTGACCTACCTTAGCCAAATTCATAATCAAATTATTCCTAATTCACATGATCCTCTCATGGATCATTTATATTCTCATTTATATTCATAAATATAAATGAAGTATAAATTCAAATGGCCAAAATCAAATCAATATAAATTCAAAACTCAAATCCAAACCCAATTTACATCCTTTAAGCTAATTTCTTGGAGTTAGCCAAATCATTCTCAAATCAACCTAAATACTTGGATTTTCTCTTCAAACAATCACTCCTTCAATCACATGCCCAAATATAAACATATAAACTACAATCACCAAGCCAAAATCAAACTAACCCAAGTCAAACCCATGTTCATCCTTTTGACTTGAAATTATCAAATAAACTAAAACCCATTTGATTCCAAACCACTTACAATTGGATTTATATTTCCATCACAAATTCATATGTAAGTTCAACCAAACTTAAATCAAGTATTGATCAAGTCAATTGACCCATTTAGGCTCACTTGACCCAAAGTGACATAAAAGACCTTTTTGAGCTAAGCTCTAATCCAACCCAAATTGGATTGAACTAAGCCCATCCAAACCTCACATTGTGATCAACAATCATCCTAGGATGATCAGTCACTCAAATTAGGTCAAACCAAATCAAATTTAGCCTTTGACCAAGTCAACACTTAGCCCAAATGAGACCTAAGCAAGCCAAAATTTATTATGAGCCAAATTGATTGAAACCATTGATCTAAACCAATCCATAATCAATGATTGAATATGACCAAGTCGTCAATTGAGCCAAACCAAATCTAATTGACCACTTGACCTAAGTTGATCCAAATTGACCTAAAAAGCTAAAATGGGTCAAATCTTGATCTAAGCCAAATTGATTGTACCCAATGGCTCTAGTTCATTCCAAATCATTTGTTGAACTTGACCAAAGCTTTAATTGACCAATTAGACCCAACCTAGCCCAATTGACCATGAACCCAACTTGACCTAAAAGGTCAAATCAACTTGAAATCAAACCAAATAAAAATTGATTAAAACCAAAGTTTCCAATACATTTTGAATGATCAACCAAGCCTAAACCAACCCATGATCTAACCCAATTTGGTCAAATTGGTCAACTTGACCTATTTGACCCAAATGAACCTTAATGAACCAAAACCAAATATAAACCAAATTGAGCCAAATCAATGATACCCATAGGCTCCAAATGATCATTTGAACTTGACCTAACCCATGGTTTGACCCAAATTGACCAATTGGTCAACCTAACCCAATTTGACCTAACTTGACCTAAATGGGTGAAATTGAACCAATTCAAACCAAATAAACTCCAAATCAATTGAAATTTGGCCCAACCCTTTTTTAAATCATTTCAAATATGCCCAAATCAAAGTCATAGCCAATTGATCACTTTGCCCTTAGGTCAAAGGGTATCCTATGACCAAATTCACTTGGAATTTGACCATTTCTTTCTCAAGGCCACTTGGCATCCTTCTATTAGTCCACATGGGCACCAAGGAAGGTGGTGAACATGACCCAATGAACTTGGGTCAGCCATGACCCAAGATAAGGCCAAAATGACCTCCCCAATCACATTTGAACACTTTGAAGGCCAAACCAACTCACCACTCACATGGGCATCCACTCTCCCTCACTCCATCACCTAAAATGACCCGTGTGGGATGTTTTGCAGCTCAAACCGTGCCTCCAATCTAAGCCATTGAGCCAAAATGGAAAATCAGCCTCTCACCATCCGATCCAAGGAGGGGGAGATATACTCCCCCTCATTCTCACTCAAATGATAACTAATCCATTCCTTAGAGCTTGAGAGGTTGAATCGAAGCCTCCCCAAGCTTTTCCAAGCCATTCCCGAGCTCTCCCATTTCCCATTTTTGGTTTTGCGCAAAGCCAAAATAGGAGAGGTGAACTCCAAATAAACTCATCTAATTCTCAACCAAAATTAAATTAACTTTACACGCACCATCCTTGGACCTCGTCGAGCTCAATAAAATCATTTCCAAAGTCTCCAAGCAACGGGAAGCCCCACTTCAATCAAGACCGATCACCATTGAAGGGGAGCTTGGTTGACCAAGAAAACCACTTCAAATCAAGGCCGTATTTCTTCAACAAGGTTTCATCTCTACTAGGCGAAGCTACCTCCTCCGTTGGAAGCACCAGTGATAGCCTCCGGTGAGGTATGCCATTAAAACCGTAGCTATAGAAAATTTTGCTTTATCCTTTGTGAAGAAAATTATTAAGTCATGTGATATCCACCATTAGATGCATTGTTAGTGCTTCCCCGAAGGTGTGGGATGAATTTGAGCTCCATTCGAGTTCGAGTGAGCTCAGATCGAGTGACAATCAACGGATGATAGCTATCTCTCATTGCTTGAAAGGAGAAGATCACAAACCATCCATTCCGTGTGATTGGGGCTGATGGTTGTGATCATATCATGCTTTAGATCCCTCTGATTCCTTCCTAAACTATGGGATTGATCTCAGCCCTCCGATCTTAGATCAGACGACCCATAGAAAAAATGTGTTTGCCACCAGCTGACTCAGCCGATGGATGTGAGAACTTAAATAACCTATCCCGTCACACCACATGGAAAGCATGCCGTGTTAGTCGCCACATGGCCTGATGGGATTAGGGGTTTTATTAGGCTTAATTAATCTGATTTTTAATGGTGAAACTCCCAAAATTTATAACTAATTGTAGAAAAAAAAAAAAAACAAACTCAGGCCATTTTGAAGATATTTCAAAGGAGAATCTAGAAAAAATATAATTAATTGATTTTGAATAGTGACTTTGGCTTAATTAGGTTTTATCAAAAATCTAATTAGCTTAAATATACTTTAATTAAGGACTTAATTAATCTCAAATTTTCTATGGATATTTAAGGGGATGACCTCTATCTCCCCTATTTTTCTTAGAATTTATTGATTGCTTAATTATGGAAATCATTTGAGTAAGCCCTAATTACTTTCATAATCAAATTAATTATAATTAAGGAATGAACAGTAGATTGATTAATCACTTGAGCATAATTATCCCTATTAAACAATAAGGTCACCTAAGGAATATGATTGGGAACATTTTTCTTAATTTATTTCCTAATTATCCTTTACCATTGAAAATTAAAGTAATTAATGGGTTGATGGAATGATTAGTTGATTAATCAAGTGATTAGATCTTCAAAATGAGGGAATCAAATCTTAGTGGAATGATTGAATGATTTAGGGATTAGGATTGAGGCCTTCCCCTTGACCCTTTCTCTTAAGTTTATTTTATCATTTAAATCAAAGCATAACTAAAGCATTTAATCAATTCTTTAATGGCCCAATGAAATCAAAAATTAAAAATCAATTCACCCAACCTAAATAACCTTTAATTGGTCTTGGGTAGCTCCTTGGGTGTTCAATAACCCAAGGTGAGAGATAATGAAATTATGATTAGCACATATGTGCGAGAAAATCATAAGAGTAATTAAGTGAGATCCCTTAAGCTTAATTAACTATTAATCATAAACCAATTGCATTAGTCTCCTTTCATTTCTTAGGAGCATTGAAAATTTACTTTTCATGTGGTTGCACATTTGATTGGCTTATTATTAATTAGTTAATTAACTTAAGGTGATATAGGTAAGGGATAATTAATCCATTTAATTCATACCTTAACCTAAATAAAACATAAAATCAACCTAATTATTCTAAAATTAAAATAAACCAATTCACACATAGGGGAAATGGATTAGGATTAGCAAACCCGTCTCATATTTTCTAAGTCAAATCAAATTCAAAGATAAAAATCTCCTTAAGGAATTTTGATTCATTTTAAATGATCTTATTTTATATGATAGTTCTTAAGAATTAATTAGGGTGAATGAAGTCATGTGCTTACATTCATTTATTTCTTTCCAATCATGCTAAATATTGATTGCCATATGAAATCATGCATTCATCTCTTTTAAAAATCAATCAAATAAAATGTTTCCTTTTTTGTCAAATTACATATGTTGGCTAAAATTAAGAATATGAGTGGCTATTATCACTATTAAAACCAAAAATTATTTTCAAAACCTATAAATAAAATATTATGAATGAAGTGATGCTACTTATAAATATTTATAAGCTTGCATGTGATTATAGCATAAGATGTGTATTATGAAGTTCTCTTTTATTCTCTTAATATAGATTTACATAGGATTTACAAGTGTATAGTTCATTTGAAAAGAACACAACACTTGCTTAAATCTATTTCTATGCATCTCTATGTTATGACTTAAGAAGGATCTTTATATTACACATGTAAATTATACAACCAAATCAAACATAATCTTTTGCATGATTCCTTATCCAATTGGTTATTTTTGTACATTTACATGCATCTAAGAAAAGTGATATATCAGTCTAGACATCCCGAGGTTGTGAGGCTTTAAGTAGCCCTAAGTGCATCTTGTACCTTACGCCCCAAGTGTAGAAAATAATGACATCGTATTCACTTCTAACTTTTATACATGTGGATGTGTATTTAGTTGATGGATGAGAAATCCCACTTTTCTACATAACAAAAATATGCATTAATGATCTAATTAACAAATGGAATATTCAAATTACATCTTTTTGCATTCATCATCAAAGTGTGCTAAAATTTGCATTGCATGTATAGGTATGCTTAGGATTATTCATATGCATGGTATACATGATGTAAAGAAATGAATGAGTGTGTGTTATGAGATAGTAATCCACCCAAACTAATTCTAAGATACCTTTCTTATTGAATAGGGCTATTTAGAGTGAATCTAAACTTAGGGTTAAATTAAAACACATAATAAACCATTCACTAAAGAAAATTCATTAATGAATCTACCTTAGAAATGTTTTAAGGTAAGGATGAAAGAGAGCTCTCTTCTCTTTTCTTCTCTTCATAACATTTAGTCACTAAATGTAGGTTCATTCAAACCAAATAAAATTACCAACTAAAATTGATAAGTCAACTAAATCACTTGAAATGAAATCACCATCTAAATTGAACCTTTCACACTTAGAAAATTTCAACATTAAAGCCTAACTAAGATATACCACACAAGCCTTAAATGGCACACACATTAGACTAAGTTACCACTTCTAACTTGAGGTTAGGGCGGTGCATGGTTTGATGTATGATTTTGTTTTGTGGTGTAATATTTTATACTGGATGTTAGGGTGTATGTACATAGACTAGATGATAGGGTGGTTTTAGCCTAATCATATTTTTTACAGGGGGTTGTGCTTAAGGGGCACTGTAATAAAAATATAAATACTTTTTATTGTGTAGGTTGCTTATAACCCTAAGCATAACCCAAATTAGGATAGGTGGAATAGGTTACCCATGTGTGGGGTGTTAAGTTCAAATTATTCATATAACTGCCTGGGTTGCATTGTATGTTTAGCTAACCTTTATTTTGTAAGTTTAGTTAAATTTAACTTTCCCATTTTTATGTAAATTTTGTAATTAAGATTTGGAATGAATGTTATGGGGGATTAGGATGAACATTGGTTATAAGATCAAGTCTTATGTACCATGTGATGCCTTTGGAGCAACCATATTCCAATCAAGCTAAAAGGAAGAAAGAAAAGAAGAAATCAAAAAATGAAGAAATGAAGAAATGAAGAATTAAGACCCCCATAACATGAATTCCATTTAATTGTAATTAATCATTTTTAATCTGGGTTGTATAAGGGTAGAGCTCATTTACCCACATTTTCGGGTTGTACAATCGACCTCTTATTATCCTTTTGTGATAATTTTATAAATTGATTGATGTTATGTTTATGATTGTGCAATTAGGATGGCATGATTTTCTTACTTTCTTAATATTTTGATAGTTGTTGAATGTCCTGGATGCGATTAGGCTCTTAAAGAAAATTTTTTTCTATCCAATTAATCAATTCAAAATTAAACTAAATAATTCATAATCTCACCTAAAGCCTAAGATATAAATCAAGATAATAAAAGATTTAGCAACCCCTTAGCTGGATGTTATATGTCTCATATCATGCATAGATCATATTGTCTCACTCTTGCCAATGGATGGCTTCCACCTTTGCCAGAGAAAATGATTTGACCTTTGAGAGCCATGGTGGGAACACACCTCCTTCTTTCTGATTTTGGCCCGCAACTGATTTTCTCATGCATTAGACATATAAAATCCCATTTCTTATTTCAAATAAAAATATTCAAAAATCAAAATAAAACTTGATAAAATTTGGATTAGATTCCCTCTTAAGGACTTAGCCTAAGTAAAATTCAAATCAATTCAAATTCATGCATTTTCTCATAACCCATTTATATTCTAATTTATATTCACATATATAAATGAAATATAAATTCAAACAACCAAAACCAACTCCAAAAATCAAACTCAAATTCAATCAAAATCTAACATAAGCCATGCAAGTTAAAATCTTGAACTTAGCCAAATCAATTTCAAATCAAGCCAAACTCTTGATTTTTTTTCTTCATGATTCAATCAATCCTTCAATCATGAATCCAAATATAAACACAAACTTCAATCACCAAACAAAAACTAAATTAAAAAATCAAACCCAAGTAAAACTCTTCACCATTTGAACTTGAAATTATCAAATGAATCAAAACCCATTTGACTTCAAACCACTTGGAAATGAATTTATATTTCAATCATAAGTCCATATGTGAGTTCAATCAAATTCAAATCAAGCTTTGACTAGGCCATTTGACCCACTTAGGCTCACTTGACCCAAAGTGACCTAAAGTACCCTTATGAGCCAAATTATAATCCTAACCAAATTGGATTGAACTAAGCCCACCTAAGCTCTCATCATGATCAACAATCATCATAAGATTTGGGTTAAATTAAGTCCAAGTCAAACCTAAGGGTTGACCAAGTTAATAGTTAGCCAAAATGAAACCTAAACAAGCCAAAATTCACCATAGGCCAAATTGATTGAAACCATTGATCAAAACTCATTCATGATCAATGTTTGAACTTGACCAAGTCAACATTTGAGCGTAACCTAGCCCAATTGGCCACTTGACCCGAGTTGACCCAACTTTACCTAAAAGGTCAAAATATGTCAAAACTTTATTTAAGTCAAATTGATTGAAACCAATGTGTCAAGCTCATTCCAAAATGATTATTGAACTTGACCAAAGCTCAATTGGCCAACTAAACCTAACCTAGCCCAATTGACCATGTACCCAACCTGATCTAAAAGGTCAAATTGAGCCAAACTCAAATATAAACCAAATTGATTGGAAACAAATATACCAATCCATTTCAAATGACCAACCAAACATGAACCAACCCATGACCTAAACCAAATAGGTCAAATGGGTCAATTTGGTCAACTTGACCCATTTGAGCTAAATAAACTCAATTGAACCAAAACCAAATATAAACCAAATTGAATCAAACCAAAGCAACCAAAATATTTCAAATGGTCATATGAACTTGACCCAACCCTTAGTTTGACCCAATTTGATCAATTGGTCAACTTGACCCAAGTTGATCCATTTTGACCTAAATGGGTCAACATGAGCCAAATCACATCAAACCATTCCAAATTCAATGAAACTTTGCCTAACCTATTTTTCAAACATACCAAACATATTCAAATTGAAACCTAAGCCAAATGAAAATTTTACCCCTAGGCTATAGGGTAAATTCTGGCCAAAACCAATTGGAATTTGATCAATTCCTTTTCATGAACACTTTGCATCCTTTTAGTGGACCAAATGGTCACTAATGAACCTAGTGCACATGACCCAATGGGTTTGGGTTAGCCAAACCTAGCCAAAACCCAAAACTGACCACCTCCTTTGAAAATGGCCACATGGAATCCTCCTTCCACCTTGTTTGAGCCCATGCTCACCACACACTCCTCCTTTGACCAAAACTGAATGCCATGCCACTCTAAACAACTCAAATAACCCATTGAATAAGGCCAATTAGATCAAAATGCCAAGTTCCTTCACGGCCATCCGATCCTTCAAGGGGGCAATACTCCCCCTAATTCAATTCAATCTTCACACTCTAACACTCGATTGAACTTAGGGAAGCCAGAGGAGCCATTGCCAAGTGATCCCAATCTTTCTAGAGTGAAATTGATTTTCCATTTCTCAATTTTCATAGATTGAAAATAGGGGAGCTCCACTTGAAATCCAACTTAGCAAATACTTCATACCAAGCCAATACCTCCCTCAAGCTTTATCAGGGATCAAATCAAAGTTTCCTAGACTTTTTCCTAAGTTTCTAAGGCAAGGGAGGTGTTATCTTGATCAAGACCGAGCCTACTTGAAGGGGAGCTTGGCCTCTAGAAGGATCTATCTAATCTCAAGCCCTCAAACTCTCAATAAAGCTTCATCTCTACTAGACGAAGCTTCTCCAAGGGAATCGAGCACCGATGATCACCTCTGGTGAGGTATGCCATTAAATCAAGCATAATCTAGATATGGTCTGGTCCTTTATTAAGTAAAGTATCATCCCATGAGATTATAGCTGTTAGATGTGATCACCTTTACATGTTGATGGTGTGGGTTGAGTTTCAAACAAATCCAAGCTTAATTGAGCTCGAATTATGCCCTAGAAGATGGATGAATCTCCTATTCTGTAGGGAAATACAGAGATAAATCTTGGGCCATCCATCCATGCATTTTGGATGGATGGCCATGATTAAAGATACGTAGATCTCATGGATTTTACCTTTAGAATTGTGCCTTTAACCTCAGTCATTCAATCCATGATCAGACGGGTGAGGAGAAAGCGCATAGCGCCACTGCTAATGCGGCGCTATGATGTGATAACATTAACATCGAATCCCATCATTCCACATCAAAAGTGCATGTCTCATCAACGGTCCACATGGTGCTGACAGAATTAAACATTTAATTAGAGTATTAAATCACCTAATTAATCTTGGAAACTTTCTAAATTCATGTCTAACCTAGAAAAATCAAAAAAATATGAAATAAATTGCATTGGATAAATAATTGAACATAGAATATTAGAATAATGATTTTAATGGATTTTGAATAGTTCTTTTCTCTCGATTTAGGTTTTATTGGGAATGTTATTTTGTTAATTACCCTCTAATTACTCTACTGATTAATCCCAAACTTCTTGTGAATAATTAGTGGGATGACTTCTATCTCCATTAATTTTCTTGGGATTTATTGGTTGTTTAATTAGAGGAATTGCTAATTCATTCTTTAATCACTCCCTTAATGTAATTAAGCTTAATTAAGGATATAATTAGTGGTCTAGCCCTCTGATTGAGTCAATTAGGTTTTTCTTAAGTGAATATGAGGTTTAAGGAATAATTTTGTGATACTTTCCTTAAGATATTCCTTAAACCCACTTTCTTCCTTAATCCAACCTTAATTAAGGGTTAATTCACTAATTACCCCCTTAATTAATTTCATAAATTCTAAAACTTTTTAGAACTCAATTAATCTATCTTGGGTAGATGCTTAGGTGTTCAAGAGCCTAAGTACAATTAAGGAAATCAAAATTCAAATTCTCACATGTGTGAGAGGTGTTATGAAATACTAAAATAAACCCTTAGCTTAATTAATCCTTAATCATGAGCCAATCACATTAGGTACCTCTTCCTAGTGCATTACTGATTTAAATTCTTGTGTGATTTATGTCATATCATTGGCTCATAATTATTTGATTAACTATGTGGTGGTAAGAGTGTACTAACACACTTAATTCATATAAAAATCATCTAATAATACTAAGAACAAACTAAATCAACAAACATATATGGGAATGGGTTAGG
The DNA here is from genome assembly GCA_021442155.1 of Cymbidium sinense. Classification (NCBI taxonomy): domain Eukaryota; kingdom Viridiplantae; phylum Streptophyta; class Magnoliopsida; order Asparagales; family Orchidaceae; genus Cymbidium; species Cymbidium sinense. The sequence goes on along the minus strand of CM038232.1, from coordinate 15,532,902 downwards.
AGTACCAAACTCACATCACATTTCTCAAATTAAATCGAACTCAAAATAAAAATCAAAACTTCCTTAAAAAATAACTTGATTTGCTTTAAGCTTTCTTATTTCATAAGATTGTCATTAGGAATTAATTAGGGTGAATGTGTTTACATTATTTCATCACTTTAGTTCTATCCTAGCATGCTAAATGTGTATGTTATATGAATTTCATTCATTCATGCTTTTCAAAAATCAAATTGGAAATGAAATATTTTCTTTATGCCAAATTGCATGCTTTAGCTAAAGTAAAAAATTTGAATGACTATTGTCACTACTAAATCAAAAACTATTTTCAAAATCTATAAATCAAACACCTAAAATTGAAAGTGTGCTACTTATAATTATTTATAAGCTTGCATGTGGATATAAATATGAAGATGTGCATAGTGTAGCTATCCTTCTCTTTTCTTTTAGAATAATTTTGAATAGGGTTTGGAAAAGTGTATAGTTCATTTAAAAAGAACACAACACTTGCCAAACCCCATTCCTACCCATTCCTATGCTATTACTTAAGAAGGACATCCACACTTATACATATAAATTGCATAAATAAAATAAACAAACAAATATAAACTTTTTGCATCTTTCTTTTTCCATTAATTTCTTTTATACATGTGTTTGTATTTAAGAAAAGTGGTATATTAGTCTGGACAACCCCGAGATTGCAAGATTTTAAGTAGCCCTAAGTAGGTCCTGTACCTTACACCCCTGGTGCTAACAATGGCACCTTACTCACTTATACCTTTTATACATATACATGTGCATGTGAATAATGTATAAAAGAAACCCCTCTTTTCTACTTAATGAAAATCATGCATCATAAAGCATTCAAATTTTCTTAAGAAACATTTCTTGGCATTCATCATAAAGTATGCTAAATATTTCCATTTGTATGTATATATATGCTAAGGATTCATTCATATGCATGTTGTACATATTGGGAAAGAAATGAAGTGATGTGTGTTTTGTGATATTAATTCACTTTATTTAATCTTAAAATGCCTTTTATTTTAAATAGTTTATTTAGAAAAAAATCTAAACTTAGGATTAATTAAAACACATAATAAAATATTCACTAAACAAAAATCAAATATGAATCCACTTTAGAAAATACTTAAGGCAGGGAAGGAAAGAGAAGTTCTCTTCTCTTTTCCCTCTCTTTATAACTTAGTAATTAATTGTAGGATTCACTTAAACCAAACCAAAATATAAAATAAAATCAACCCAAATCAGCTAAACAAATTAAATGAAACTACCCATCTAAGTTGAACATCTTCACACTTAAAAAATCTAAGCCTTAAAACCATAGCTAAGCATAGCACACAAACCTTTTAAAGCAAACACATTAGATTAAGTCACCATTTCTATTTTTAGGTTAGGGCCATGCATGGCTTGATATTTTCTTTTATTTTGTGATGTATTATTAATAGTCTGGATGTTAGGGTGAATGTGCATAGAATGAATGGTAGGATGATTTATTCTAATCATCATTTTATGCAGGAGATTGTGCTTAAGGGGCACCGTAATAAAAATATAAATGCTTTTGTTGTGCAGGTGCTTATACCCCTAAGCATAATCCAATAGGCCAGGTGAACTTGGTTACCTATGTGTGAGGTGCTAAGTCTAATATACAAGCTTGGGATTTGTATGGTTTGTTTAGCTAATCTCTATTTTACAAGTGTTAGTTAGATTTACTTTTCCTTTTCATGTATTTTTGCAATTAAGATTTTGGAATGAATGTTACGATGGATTAAGATGAGCATTAATCATAAGATTACATCTTATGTACCATGTGAAGCCTTTAGAGCAATTACCTTCCAACCATCCAAATGACAGAACCAAAAAAAGAAAGAAGAAAGAAGAAATGAAGACCCCCATAACATGAATTTCCTTACTTGATTGTAAATTAATTCATTTGTAATCTGGGTTGTATAAGGGTAGAGCTCGACTACCCAATTTGTCTTCGGGTTTGTGCGGTGGTGCCCGACCATAAATGGTCTTTTATTCTTTTATGTTAGCTTTATAAAATGTTTGATGTTTTGTTTAGCTTGTGCATTAAGATGACATGTTTTCCTAGTATCTTCCTTGCTTTGATGTATGTCCTGTATGATGATTAGGCTCTTAGGGAAAAATCAATCTTCTCCCAAATTAAATAACTCAAAATTAAATATAAATACTCATAACCACATTTAAAGACTAAGTTAAAATCAAGATAAAAGAATTAGGAACCACTTACCTGGATGAGTATTTATTTTCTAACATCATGCATAAAAGCATATTGTCTCACTCTTGATTGGAGGGCTTCCACCTTTGCCAGAGAACTTGGCTTGACCTTTGAGAGCCATGGTGGAAACACACCTCCCCTTCTCGCTAATTTTGGCCCATAATCTTATTTCTCATGTATTAGGCATATGAATCCTATAAGCCTGAGTCAAATGATTATCAAAAAATGAAACTAAAATGTAATATATTTTGCATTAGATCTAGGTAATTTCTCACGCCCTTACATGATCTAGTCTTTTAGGGAGTGAGTTTAAAAACTTAGTCTCTTTCTAAAAAAATAGCCTAGCTATCTTGCATAAAGCATATGACTTGCCTATATGAATTTAAAATCGTAGGAGGAGTTAGTTGGCGGCCACCTCCAGGTGATTGTAAGTCCAAGCAATAGGGTGGTTTATCCTCTCTTATGGAGGCAAACCAAATACTCATTTTTGTCGTAGATTTAGATCATGCTTTTGGCCCTCACCAAAGCTTCTTAGATTTAAGTTCTAATGTTATTTCTCCCTTCTATAGGCCATAAGCATAAATCCTCACCTCTTAGATATTTCCATAACCTTGTATTATGGAATTATAAGCCCTAATAAAAATTCAACTTAAATAAATAATTTAATTTCAAAAATGTAAAGCCCAATCATAGGATAGTTTGAGATGCTCGCTAGGTTTCCTAGGATTATGAGCATCAATTACTTATCTTCTTTTGGCTTCAATAATAACTCTCTTTTTTGATTAATCTCATTTAATCTTTCAAAATAAACTAATTGATTGAAAGTCCTACCTATTGAAATCTTTAGAGACAACAATCATTTACCTTAATTGAGGGTATTCCTAAGGAACCCCATTTCTTAAGATGTAATTAATTATGGGGGTTTGCCCTTGTAGGGAACTTAATGAACCCAATTTAAAATAAACCCTACTTTACTTTTCCATGTAAAGTAGGGGAATAATCTCTGGTACATATGCAGACCCATTGTCCTTAGGAGTCCTTGTTGAGGTGATTAGGTCCATTATAAGGTGATGACTTCTATCTTTTGAGATAGTACACCTTTCCTTAATGTCGCACCTGATCACCCTCAATAAGAACATATGTGGATCTATGTGGTGTCCAAAAATGCATAAAAATGAAGTATATCTCTATCTTCATTTTATTCTGCATAAAGTGAAGATGGAAGTATACATTCTTTAAAAAATTAATATAAAAATTTCACCACAGATTTTTTTGGCTACTCCACTAGGGATGGTTCCTCTCTCCATCTTTGGTAAATGATCATTGTCTCCAAGTATTGATAGTGGGTTTGTACTTTTGTATGAATCCAAGACTATCTTTCTTCCGTTTGCACTTAGCTTATTTCATCCTTAAGTTAAGCTAGCCAACATCTTTAGGTTTTAGGACCTCACTCTATGTTATTCTTAAAACCCCCGTTGGGTTCCCCAATGGGTAAAAATAAAAACTGGATAAAAAAGAATTAATTAAAGACTTCATCCTTACAATTTTTATGTTAAGGAAATGTTCATTCTAAAATAATAAAGATAAAATAAATCCTTCATAAAAATCTTCTTTTTTAAAAAAGCACTATTTCAAAAATGCACATAATAAAATATTTTGCACAAACATTTTTCTAAATAATCTTCATCTAATAATTTTCATGATCGTTATATGTAGCATCATCTATACAAAAATAAAATTTCAACAATTACATTTTCTAAAAGCACAAATGAGCTTCTTCACTCAATTCATTTTGGTGAAGACCTCATTTTTAAAAATAAAATTTTAACAATCATATTTTCAAAAGCATAAAATTTGAAGATGGACCTTTCCATTCAATACATCCAAATGTGTTGAATGGATATTACATCTTTAAGCAAAATCACAACTTTGAAATTCCACTTAACACATTCCACATGTGTTAGGTTGGAAGTTTCATATATATATATTTTTTAAACACACACACACACACACACACACACACACACACAACATCAATTCATATATATATAATATATATTATATATATTATATATATATAAAAAAAATATATATATATGAAACTTCTGCATTCAATATACCCATATTTATTGAATGGAGGTTTCATTTTCAATCAAAATCAAAAATAAACTTTCAAAAAGCACATATGAATATCTCCATTCAATATACCCAAATTTACTGAATGGAAATTTCATTTCCAAATAAAGTAACATTATTTTGAAATGCTACTTAACATATTTCATATATGATTAAGTTGAGATTTCATCTTTCAAAAAACAATGATCACACAAAATATACACCTTTGGAAAATGAAACATAATTGATTTCTATCTTACATAGCCAAATTTAGTAAATGGAAATCTCCCTTTTCAAAAATCAACAAAAACAAAATTTTTCAAAAACACATTTGGAACTTCAATTTAGCATACCCCATTTGCTAGAATGAAGTCTCCTTTTCCAAAAAAAACAAAAATTTAAACACATTTTGGAATTTCATTTAGCATACTCAAATTTGCTAAGTGAAATCTCCATTCCAAAAAAAAAACATATTTGGAACTTCATTTAGCATACCATTTGCTAAAATGAAGTCTCCCAAACAAAATCAAAACACAAAAAATTTGGAACACATTTTTTGGAAATTCATTTAGCATACTCAAATTTGCTAAGTTAAATTTCCATTTCACAAAATTTTCAAAAAAACTTTTAGAACTTCATTCTTTAGCATATCATATTTGCTAAAGTGAAGTCTCCATTTTCAAAACAAAATCAAAACACAAAAATTTTAAACACCTTTTGGAATTTCATTTAGCATACTCAAATTTGCTAAGTGAAATTTCCATTTCACAAAATTAAAAAAAAAAACACATTTGGAACTTCATTTTAGCATACCATATTTGCTAAAGTAAAGTCTCCATTTTTAATCAAAATCAAAAGAGAAACACATTAGGATTCCCTTAGGATACTTAAATTTGCTAAGGATCCTACTTTTCAAAATCAAAAGAAACACATTAGGATTTTATAGCATACTCAAATTTGCTAAGAATCTATTTTCAAAATTTCCAAAACAAAACACACTTGGATTTTCATTTAGCATACCCAAATTTGCTAAATGAGAATTCCATTTTAAATCATAAAATGATTCACAAAATAAAACAAAGAGAAACAAAAGAATTGTTTTCAAACATCTCACTTAGCATACCAAATTTGCTAAGTGAATAAATTCAAAATCACCAAATCAAAATAAGAAAATTGACCCTTTACTTTAACATACCAAATTTGTTAAATAAAGGGTCCTCAAAATCAAAATTAAAATATGAACCTATGGAAGCATCTCTTCAAACAAAAATATTTGAACCCATTTTCAACATATCCAAATTTGTTGAAAGTGGATTCTATATCTAACAAATTCCTCTTTCCAATCAAATCTTGAAATATATTCCAAATCATTTGAGCTCAACTTAACATTTTTAAAATGTTGAGTATGGGTTCAAATTCTAAATTCAGAATTCAAAGTCAATAGAAATCTAATTCAAATTTATTTTCAATATTACAAACTTTCGTTCAGTGATAGTTTTAGTCTCAATTTAGTTTTTAGTTGACAGAAATGGTTGCACAAAAATATGTTTTCATCTTTCCCCATGGGATGAACTTGGCCCTGGATTAGGCCAGCCTTCCCCATTCTGATTACACCCACTTCATTCATTTTGGATGAGGTTTTGAGGGGGCGAGGATTACTTGTGAGGGCACTCCCCTCACCATTAGTAAAGATAGTGTGGCGGTAGTCATTGATATGCCCTCGACATATTCCCTCAGAAGGCGTGGTGGTTCTTCTGTTCTAGCATCAATACCGGTGTTGCCGTGATGGTTGTTCTGTGCTACCTAGTGAGGTAGCACTCTCTTCAAGGGAAGGCTCCCAGGGGATAGTCTCCCTTGCTTTTGTGGTTGGGTCTAGCTCTTACTCTGCTCTCCCCACCAAGACTCAGAGGAGGAACAAAAATCACATGATTAAGTGATACCATACATGCACCACTAGGGAGATGGAGGCAACTACATGATCAGTTGTTGAGGAGTTTCCCACTGATTTCCCCGTTGGTTATAGCGAACCCATTTCATCCTCTCTCTGACTTTACCTCCACCAGTGGTCCAATTTCAACCCCCTGTTAGTCAGAGTAGGAGGTCATATGCTGGCCTCCGTTCAAATCTACACAAGGTTGGCAGAGCCTACGAACGATCTAAGTCTGGGGCTCAATTTGACTTAAGATCTTTTATCCCCTAGTGGGGAAAGCATCTGGGGGAGGGTGGCCCATACTAGTTCATATCACTAGAGAGGCGGAGGTTTAGTCGATGATGTGACCTGCACTCATTTATTTTCTTAATTGGCGCATTACCCACATCGATCACACACACAATATTCTGCTTACGGGGACTACCCATCACAGGAGGAGAGCTCATGTTCTAAGAGAGTCGGCAATGTCTCCACCATATTGCTCTACCCTCCGTCCATCATCCCCCATTCATGTTTTAGCATCTCTAGTTTCGCCTAAGGCCATGAAGGCCACATCCGGGGAGAAGAGGACCTCGTTGGTGATCCCTATGGCGAGATCCCATCCATCTTGTGGCGGTGAGCTCTCTGTTTGACACCCCTTATGGTGCGGAAGGAATGGCAACTCCGAAGCATAGTGGTCATGCCTTCACCATCACCACCACAGCAGGACCTAGAGATGGTTACAGTAATTGTAGAGGGAGAAGCAGAGTCAATGATAGTTAGGAGTGTATATCTTCCAGCGTGTACAACCCTCACAGGGTTGATTCTCCAGCAACAGGGGAGGTCCAGTGCCTCACCGTACATGATGTTGATCCCACCACTGGTCAGCCGAAATCATTTGTGATAGTTTTGATAGATCATTCTCTTAATGACATAGTAGTTCATTATTTCATGAGAAGGAGATCTATATGACTAGTGATGAGAAGATCGCTTTGATCCCAATGAAGATGATTTATTGGGAGACTCAGGGGTTTGCATGGTAGATACGGGGATCCCTCCTCGAGAGCATAGCTATGGAAGGTGTTGAGGATGAGAGGAAGACATATCACCAACACCTCCAGCATAAATAAAGTAAGGATGAAGATAGATAGGATGGAGAGGCAAGGATCTATTAGCGACTATCTTAGCATTGCAACCAAGCATAGTTCATCCTACCACAACGACACTAATCAGTTGGTGCATGTCTTGGACACATCAAGACTTTACCTCCATTGAGCAAGGTAGCACCAACATGTATAGGAAGGTAGTGGATAGTACCATACAGAAAAGATATCAAGTCCATGGTTGAGTGCTGAAGAAGCATTGGCTCAAGCAGGGAGGATCATCAATTCCAAAGGGTAGACCCTATCCGGAGGAATTTGATGCAATCCAATATCTGAAGGGTTTTGTACCACCTTCCTTCAAGAGTTTTTATGGCAGTGGAAACCCGAGGAAGCACATCACACATTTTAGAGCTAGTTGTTGCAACGCTGGTGGCAGTGATGCTTTACTTTTCTGTCTCTTTGTCAGTAGCCTAGCAGGAATAGCTTTTAATTGGTATGCTAAACTTCTTAATACTTCAGTAAAGACTTTTGCTGAGTTGGAAAAACTCTTTATCAAGAGGTTAGTTGGAGCTCAGCAAAGGACTACTGTTGGTGATCTCGTTGTAGCACAATAACACCCAGGTGAGTCCCTTGTTGACTACATTCTCAGATGGCATAACTTGAGTATGAAATGCAAACCACAGCTATCTGAACAACATGCCATTAAGATTCTTCTGAAGAATATCCATGGTCCGGCTACCTTCATGCTTAAGGGCTTTGCCATCAAAATCTTTGAGAAATTAATCAATAAGGCGGCTAGCTTAAGGAGAAGCCAAACATTTACCTTCTCCAGATATACCAAGAAAGCTAAAGCAACAAAAGGTATATGAGAAGAATCCTGAGGCAGTGACAGTAGTGGATAAGGGAAGCGACCAGAAGCGGTTTGAGAGACCTGTGCTCATGACTTCACCTCCTCACCACCACCATCGGGGTATCCCTGTGACCTCCCTCCCCAGCCATCATTAGCGTGTGGTACACATACTCTGTAGGTTGTTATGGTCCACCTAAACTAACCCTAAACCCTAAAGCCCTATTCATTTAAAAGAGAGGTAATCAGGAAGATATTTATGAATCTCTTAAAGAAGCTTAATTTTTAGCTACCCGGACCTAAGAGACTGGGGGAAGTGGGCAAAAGCCATGATCCTAACTTTTGCCCCTACCACCATATGCTAGGTCATGTTTTGGAAGATTGCTTCACATTTAAGGACTAGCTTGAACATAGCTTCAAGACCGGTGTTGTAGTTATCTTGAAGGAATACCTTGTGGAACAACCATCCAGTTCCATTAGGGTAATCCTTGGGGATACTTGTGATCCTTCCAAAACCAAGAAGGTTGGGATATCTCCTTATCCAAAACCTCTAAAAGATTATTTAGAAGATCAAGAAACTTTCCTTTGCGGTGCAAGCTCAAACCTCCAACATCAAGGAAGGTTTGCAAGTTTCAGAGCCAACTCAAGGAAAGGGGGGAGCTTCAGGCGGTAGCACCATGTGCCCGGGGATAAGTAGCAACCCGCCGTCGAGTCGACCTCCAGTCCACCATTACTACCACATCGGTGACTACCCACTTGACTAGTTCTTCTTCTTCTAGTAGACATCTTATATCGGTGGATGAGGGCATCAAATCCCTCATGCCTCTTACTTTACTTGACTTCTACTTTGTATCTCTTATCAAATCTATGAAATTGAAAAATAAAGCTAGCTTGAATTACATATGTCACTTGATGGGTTGTCTCTATTCTAATAACTCTTCAAGTCTAAACAACTAATATGATCTTCCTCTTTCGATTGAGTTGGATTTTCTACTTTGAATACTATGGGTTTCTCTTGAGATAGACTTGGAATCATCCAATTGAGGGTCCCATAGGAGAAGCTATAGGTGAGCCTGATGTGCAGGTAGAATCTTCCATTACCAAACCACAAGAGATCACCAAAGTCAACCTCCATGGTGGCAGGTCTACCTCTAGGAAAGCACCTCAAGATGAGGAAATAAGTCATTGGTTAGAGGATCAAGCCCCTCCAGGATGCTCCACCCTTGGATATGCTTGTGGAGGACGAGGTGGACTACAATATCCTCTCTCATCTAAAAAAGTTGTCATCTAAGCTAAGCATATATGCTGCCCTTATCTTATCCAAAGGTATGAGAGAATCACTAATCAAGGCTCTCCTTGATCCTGAGATATGCTTAGCTCAGCTGACTGTTATTGGTGAGGAGGCACATTATTCCAGAGAAGCTTAGGGGATCACTTTCATAGATGAAGACCTTCTTCTGGGGGACATGAACCATAACCCTCCCATCTATATTACAGTTGACATGGGCAGATTCAGACTTCCCAAAGTTCTCTTCGATCTAGGTGCATCGATGAACATTATGAGTCTACAGACCCTTGCCTATTTGAGGATCGACATCTCCACACTCTGAGGAGATCAGATGATGTTGAGAGGATTCAATGAACAAGGTGGGTGGGCTTTAGGTTCCATAGTGTTACCTTTAGAGATAGGTGACTGGAAGACTGAAGCCAAGTTTTACATCATTGATTCAAATACTTCATTCATCACTTTGCTTGGTAGGCCATGGATACATTAGAATAAGATAATTCCATCCTTCCTCCATCAGTGCATCAAGTTCAAGAAGGATGGGATTGAATACTATGTCAAAGGAGATGAAAAGCCATTTTTAGTTAGAGAGGTTGAGATATATGAGGATGCGACCTACTATCTTTCTCAAAACACCCACCCTTTCTCGTGAACTTGGACAAAATGCAAATTCAAACGAAAAAGAAAACGTAAAAGAAAAAAAGAAAAGAAAAGTGAAAATCCAAGTGAACAAGAAAGGGAAATTGAAGAAGAAAATAGCATATCACATTCCACCCGCAATTCATTCCATCATATGGACATGTGTGGGTAGATGACTCAACCTCCACCAGAGGAGGCAAATAGAGGCGTTCAGGTGGAAGACCCGGTTGGCCATCACCAATAGGGGTTATGTTCCAGTTCATAGAGTACCACTATTCACATAGACTTGGAATCTGTTGGAGGATGAGTCTAATGTGATTTATACCACCCAACCTCTGGGTTTCATTGGAGGTGACTTTTCGAGCGGATAGCGATGAAGGAGCCTCTAATAAGCAAAGTATTGAATCATAAATGTATATTGTACTTAGCTCTAACTCACTTTCACCCCAAAAGTTGAAGGTTTAGTAGTTAAGGAAGCCCCTAAGTCTTCCATATGGTGAAAGAGATTCTTTTGGGATCATCATCCTCAAGTCACGAAGTTGATGTAGAACTTGAGGAGAATTCATAAAGAATTAATGGAATTACCTTTTGACTTTTACTCACCTTGTGTTCATAATCTTATACAGAAAGGTTTGGTCCTCATACATGGTCCAAGCATAGGTTAGAGTATTTTGAAAAGCTATGGAACAATACGAGGAAGCACAATCAAGGATTAATTGATTGTGGGTCAATGATGATGATTACTGCTTAGTTATTACCAATCATTTGGAGTCTGATAGGTTCTTTTCACACAACACCAACTCTTATGAGGATGTGTGTTTAGAAACCTCAGATGATCCAGATGATCTCCAAATCAAAGATGCACTGCCAGAATTTGAAGAAGAGATCCATTCAACAATTGATAAGCTTAAAAAAATTAACCTCATAACAGAAGAAAATCCATGCCCAACATATATCAGTTCATTACTGAATGAAGAAAAAACCAATGACTTAGTTAAGTTATTGACTGAGTTTAAGGACTTCTTTTAGTTGAATGAAAGATGCCGGATTATCTCCTAATGTAGTCCACAACTAGCAATAGATCCTAGCGCTAACCCTATCAAGCAAGCTTCTAGACACATGCGATTAGAAATTGAACAATAGGTCATTTTTGAAGTCAAGAAACTGATCAATGCTGGTTTCATCAGGGAAGAAAAATATCTTACCTAGTTAGCCAATGTCATCGTAATTAAGAAGAAGAATGGCCAAATTCGCATATGCATCAATTTCAGGGACTTAAAAAAGGCATATCCTAAGGATGTGTTTTCTCTTTCTATACCAAAATTAATGGTGGGCATCGCCTCATCTCATGCAATTTTTTCCTTTATGGATGGGTCATCTGGCTATAACCAAATCAAGATCTGAGATGAAAGAAACACTACTTTTTGAACCCGTCAAAATCTATTATAGGGTCATGCCTTTTAGCCTTAAAATGGTGTTACATACCAAGGCCATGACTCAGATCTTCAATGAACTCATCCATCATCGGTTGAGTGCTATGTTGATGATCTAGTAGTCAAGTAGAGAAAAGGAAGACCATCTCTTTGACTTGAGAGTAGTTTTGAATGGTTAAGATAATATAACCTCAAAATGAATCCCGAAGTGTGCATTGGGTAGCTTTTAGGAAATTCTTGGGTTTGTTGTGACACGGGGAATAGAAATAGATCTAAAAAGATCAAAGCCTCTTAGAAAAATTCCCTCTAAGAGTTTAACTCAACTCGGATCTTTCCAAGGAGGTTGGCATATCTAAGATGCTTTATTTCCAACCTATCGAGAGAGCAAGCCATTCTCGGCACTTATAAAAAGGATGCCAAGTTTAAGTGGGATGTAAGTTATGATTTTGAAGATATCAAGCGGTATTTGGTGAAGCCAGTTCTAGTAGCCTATCCGGTAGGCCATCCCTCATTCACATTGATGACTCTCTATGCTTTGTTGGCCCAAGCTAATGATGAAGAGAAGGAGAGTGCTCTCTACTACCTCATTCATCATTTAATTTATGTTGAAGAGAACTATCCACCCATTGAGAAACATTGCCTAGCTTTGATCTTCGCATCCCAAAAGCTATGACACTATATGCTTTCTCATAAGGTGAACTTAATTTTTGAACTAATTCACTATAGTATCTCATGACATGGCCAATATTATCGAGATGTTTGGCATGATGCTCCATGATTCTCTCAGAGTTCGATATCACATTCGTACCCATCCGTACAGTAAAAGGACAAGCATTAGCAAATTTCTTAGTATCACACCTACTTCCTGCTGATTCTCCGCTTAGTTACAATCTCCCTGATGAACAAATCATGAACTTAGGGGAAGTCAACAACTGGCAATGGGAGATGTATTTTGATGGTGCAGTTTCTTTTCATAAATGGGAAGCACCGATCTACTAGGAAAGGGGTAGGAATAGTCTCTCTAACCCATGATGATGAGATTCTCATGCTATCTTTCAAACCCTTACACCAACAATGAAGTCAAGTATGAGGTTTTAATTGTCAATCTTGAGTTAGCCATCACAATCAGTGTCGAGAGGATAAACATCTTTAGGGATTCTCAGATGGTCATCAACCAGATTGCTGGGTCCTACAAGGTTCTCAAACCTAAGCTTCATCATTACCATGAAGGCATGGTGGCCCAAATTCTAAAGTCACCATCTACAAGGTTCCTGAGTAGAACACGAGTAGATGCTTTGGCCAAACTTGCTAATGAATTGGCATGTCCGAAAGATGAGTCCATTCTAATAAGGGTCCAAAATAAACAAGTCCTATCTCTTATTGATGTTGAACTCATCAAGACTTTCTCTTGAAGGGGAGGTTGACGTTGCCTATAAGGACAAGGAATTGGACTAGAGGAAACCGTTCATAGACTACTTGAACACTAGCAAACTACCTCAAGAAAAGTCATAAGCCCATCAGGTGAAATAGAGATCTCTCTCCTATGCTCTCGTTGATGGCACCCTGTACCGATAGTCCTTTGACCAAATATGGTTACATTGTTTAGATAAACATGAAGCCCATGACATTATAACCAAGGTACATTCAGTCTATGCGAAGCACATCAATCTGGTCCAAAGTTGAAGATGAAGATCAAGAGACTAGGATACTATTGGCCTTGATTCTAGACTGCATGATGCTAGGCGCCATAATGTCTAAATCACATTACATTCTAACATTCATTATGGCTACCCAGTGTTGGGTACCAACATTGTGGGTCCGATCCTCCTTCTTCCAAGGGTCATTGGTTCATCTTAGCCCACACTACTTTTCTAAGTGGTAATCCCACTCGAGGTCACAAACATGTCCTTCTTTTAGGAACCATATCATATATAAGTTCAGGGTGCCTCAATAAATTATATCCGATAATGTTATTGCATTCAAAAGCATCAAGCTTCACCAGAAGACACAGTATAGATTGGAGATACTTCACCATCTACCACCCCGAAGCAAATGGCTTAACAGAAGCATTCAATAAAACTCTCATCGAAATACTAAAGAAGACTCTTGATGACAACAAGCGTGGAATGAGCAGTTGGTTAAAGCCTTGTGGGCTTGCCGCATCACATATCAAACTCCAACTCAATCTACCCCATTTTCCTTGTGGGCTTACCGCACCACATACTGAAGTCATTCTACCATTAGAAGTTCAACTCCTATCACTAATGATAGCATTGGGTAGTAAGATCACTACAGAGTATAATGCAAAGTTGCAGTTAGAAGAGCTCAAAGGTTTGGAGGAGAGTTGCCTACGAGCATGCCAAAACCTCAAGTTGTACAAGGCCAAAATGATTCAAGATCACAACAAGCTAGTCCACCCTAAGTCTTTCCAAGTAAGAGAACTTGTGTTAGTCTTAAGGAGACCAATTATTGCACGTCAAAAGATGGGAGGCAAGTTTGAACCCACTTGGGAAGGCCCCTATGTTATAGAGAAAGCATACTAAAGAGGATCTTATCAACTTATTGATTATAAAGGGGAACACCCTATGCTTCCAATTAATGGGCTCTATTTGAAGAAATATTATCCATAAAAATCATGTTTGAAAATAATTCTATCAATCAACAAAAATCTGATTCCATTTCATCAAAATCTCCTCTTCTTTCAAAGCATTATTTATTTATCTTGCAAATCTATTGTGACATGTTTAGGGTAGTGTAAGAGTCCCCCAACGGCATCCTATCCCTCGATCACAACACAAACACAATTTTCCTGGTGCTATTAGAATAGGTGTGAGAGAACTCAAGAGGCATCCTATTTTGATTAGCACAACTAAGTTAGGTGTGAGAGAACCCAAGCGACATCCTTTCTTAGTGAGAATTCCTATCTACCACCCATGGCACCATTTCATCAAAATCCTCAAGCATGTTTAAGGTAGGTGTAAGGGTCCCCCAGAGGTATCCTATTCCCTTTAATACAAGCACAAAATAAATACATTTTTTTTGTCTTGAGCTACTTTAATGTGGGAGCAAGCGCCTTGTGGCACTCACTCATTAGCTGCTCTTGGTTGGATCAACATCTTACCTCACTAGTATGTCCCCCTAGTATTCACTTGATGAGGATGTGAGTCCCTACGCTTTTTTCCTAACTTGACCATTGCAAACTAATGAGCATCTTGTTAGTATGGTAGACTTCATTGCCCAGCTTGTAAGCTACCTCATGTTGATTTTTTTAAGAAGATGTGAGTTCCTGAGCTTTCTTCTTGAATTAATCATCATGATCTAACTAGGTCAAGTATATTTGAGGTCTAGGATAAGTCTCCCAGAAGCTCCTTTCCTCTTGACTATATTTGAGTAGATATAAGTCCTCTAGCGGCATTCACTCAGTAGTCGCCCTAGGTTGGATGGCACCTGTCAAGCCGAAGGCAAACTATCCCAACAATCAGTTTCACTAAAGAAGGATGTGAGTCCCCGAGATTTCTTCCTAAGCTGATTATTGCAAATCGATTAGCACCTTAGGTTGGTTGATGTTTGCTATGCTGACAGTGACTCACCCGGTAGATACACCACTCTTAGAAGATGATGCCATTTCTCCTTAGTTGGCCATACCTAGTTTATATATGAGCCATGTCATCTTCTCCGTTTGGATTAAGCCCTTGGCCTCTCTCCCCATTCTATTTGGATCACATCCTTTGCGACCCCATTTAGACACTACCTCGATTACTTTTGGATTGGACAGTCCTCCTTTCCTAGTAGCCACCCATGTGGTTGGAGAATTTGTTCAGCGGATGCATAGATTCTCTCTTAGTTCAATAAATCTTAGATAGGTCTAAGCTGATATAAGCTTCTTCTCAATTTAATCTTTTGCAAACCAATAAGGTCCATGATAAAAAAACTAAAATAAATAAATTAATTAATTCACTTGTGGATTAGAAATTCAAGCTCCCAAAGGGCCCCCTTTTCCCAAGCACGCATCCTATTTTTAGAGGTCAGCAGACTCCTAGAAATTGTACGAGTTGAGATAAATCCCAGGGTCGATACTCACTCCATAGTCGCTCTTAGGTTGGGTTCAATCTATTTTGCCATAAGTAGGTTACCCCGGCAGTCATTCCACTTTGGAAGATGTAAGACTACGGTGCATTCTTTCTAGCATTCGCAAACCGAAGGCATAGGTCGAGGTTTGATTTGTAAAACAGCATCCCCTGGTCTTTTGCAGTGGAAGATGTGATTCCCCATGCTTTCTTCCCTTAAATTGATCATTGCAAACTAAAAGGAACTCCTTTGGTCAGATAGTTCTCCCATCAGCCAGGATGTTACTCCCTTTGGTTCAGTAAATTTAGAATATAAGCTCTTTCTCAGTGTGATCCATTGCAAACTAATAGAATCCATAAAAAAATTAAAAATAAAATTAATCTTTAACCATCTTTGAGTTGATTTAAGTCCCCAAGCAGCATTCATTCAATAGTAAGACCTAGGTTGGGTCCGATTTGTTGCCCAAAGAAATTGATCACCCTAGTAGTTTCTTGTTTCTAAAAGATGTGAGTCCCCTTGCTTTCTTCTTAAGACTTGACCATTGCAAACCAAAAGGCCTTTCCCTTAGTTGGATAGTCCTACCTTGTGGTTGGTAGACTACTCCCTTTAGATTGGTAAGTCTGAGTTAGGTCAACGCCTCTGCGACCCTTACTCAGTGCAGTCCATTGCAAACCAATGGGACCCCTCAAAATAAATCTAAAAATGAAATTAATCCTTGACTATCTTTTGAGTTGATTTAAGTCCCCCAACAACATTCACTCAATAGTTTCCTTGCCAATAAATCATTCAAGTAACTGGTCTCTACTTTGGAGGATGTAAGTCTACTATGCTTTCCTCTTAGTACAGCTGCTGCATATCAAATGACATCCCTTTGGCTGGTTAGTCCTACTATGTGCTTAGTAGACTACCCCTTTAGATTGGTAAATAATGTCAGCCTCCATGGCTCCCCTCATGGATCCATCCATAAACCAACAAGGCCCATTTCAAAATCCAAAATTAAAAAAAATGAAATCTAAAATAAACCAAACAAAAATCATCAATTAATCCAAATCAAAATCTTTTGCTTCTCCTCAATGAGATGCAAATCTTTCTAGTTCCTCAACGGATCCAGAATTCTAATCCCTCAGTGGATTTCACAACATTTCCTCCTTTGAGGATGACTTGAACTTGCCTCCCCAGTGAAGAGTTCACTTAGTCATCCCCGTCAAAACAAACTCAACTAAACAAATAATAAATTGTAACAAATTCAACCCTCTTCCCTAGCGAAACTTAATTAAACAAATCAAATTTCTACCCAGCGAGACTCAAATCCAATCAAACCTCTCATCCTCTTGTGGATGACTTGAACCTGCTTCCCTAGTGGATTCCTCCTTCCCTATCTTAAGTCCTTGACATAAGTAGAGCCACATTGCACTAAGCTCTAGATTCCTTCCACACCTTGGGTTAGGAGTAGACCATCTCTGTTAGTGCTTATGATCATTCAGTGTTGTTGATCATTTTGTTCATCACCAATCTGTGCAGTGTTCCTTGTCAGTCACACCACACCTGTTGGGCACCCTTTGTTGACCTCATGTTTAGGATGAGCTCTCAACCCCTCAATCTTAGACATAGGACTCCTCTTAGACTTTTAAGGGTTCATTAGTCTTAAGACAAATCTAGTGATTAGGTGGACACTCAACCTAACCCTAGAGACTTAGAAGAGTTAGCCATAGGAATAGGTCATGCCTTAGGGGTGTTAGGAAAATTTTCCTTCCTTATAGCTTGAACCACATTTCTCACTTCCTTCCTTCAAGTCAAACTCAAAATCAAATCAACATCAAACCTAAATCAATTCCATCTTAATTGATTTTCTCTAAACTAAAATCAATTCCAAATGATTGAAATCCATGATTAATTCCAAATGATTGAAACCCATGATTGAAATTCCAAGTTCAAAATATTTCCTAGGTCCCTCAATTCCTTTCTAAGGACTTAGCCTAAATCATGTTCAAATCAATTCAAATTCATGAAACTTTCAAATAACCCATTTATATTATCATTTATATTCACATATATAAATGAAATATAAATTCAAATCAATCAAACTAAATCCAAAATCCAAATCCAACTCAAAATATTTTCTAAGTCCTTTGATTCCCTCTTAATGACTCAGCATAAGTCAAATTCAAATCAATTCAAATTCATGAAAATTTCTCATAACCCATTTATATTCTCATTTATATATATCATATATATATATATATATATATATATATATATATAATATAAATTCAAACAACCAAAACAAACTCCAAAATCAAACTCAAATTCAATCAAAATCTAAACTAAGCCCTTCAAGTCAAAATCTTGAACTTAGCCAAATCAATTTCAAACCAAGCCAAACTCTTGATTTTTTTTTTCTTCATGATTCAATCAACCCTTTAATCATGAATCCAAATATAAGCACAAACTTCAATCACCAAACCAAAACTAAATTCAAAAATCTAACCCAAATCAAACTCATGTTCACTCTTTGAACTTAAAATTGTTAAATGAATCAAAACCCATTTGACTTCAAACCACTTGCAAATGGATTTATATTTCAATCATAAGTCCATATGTAAGTTCAATCAAGCTCTGACCAAGTCATTTGACCCACTTAGGCTCACTTGACCCAAAGTGACCTAAAATACCCTTATGAGCCAAATTCTAATCCTAACCAAATTGAATTGAACTAAGCTTACCTAAGCCTCTCATCATGATCAAAATCATCATAAGAAGATCAATCACTCAAACTGGGTCAAACTAAGTCAAACATAAGGGTTGGCCAAGTCAACACTTAGCCAAAATTAAATCTAAACTAGCCAAAATCCACCATAGGCTAAATTGATTGAAACCATTGATCAAAACTCATTCATGATCAATGTTTAAACTTGACCAAGTCAATATTTGAGCCTAACCTAGCATTTGACCCAAGTTGACCCAACTTGACCTAAAAGGTCAAAATGTGTCAAAACTTGATCTAAGCCAAATTGATTGAAACCAATGGGTCAAGCTCTTTCCAAAATGATTGTTGAACCTGACCAAAGCTCCAATTGGCCAACTAGACTAACCTAGCCCAATTGACCATGAACCCAACTTGACTTAAAAGGTCAAATTGAGCCAAACTCAAATATAAACCACACTGATTGGAAACAAATATACCAATCCATTTCAAATGACCAACCAAACATGAACCAACCCATGACATAACCCAAATAGATCAAATGGGTCAATTTGGTCAACTTGACCCATTTGACCTAAATGAACTCAATTGAACCAAAACCAAATATAAACTAAATTGAATCAAACCAAAGCCACCAAAACATTTCAAATTGTCATATGAACTTGACCCAAGTTTGAATTTGACCAATTGGTCAACTTGATCCAAGTTGACCCATTTTGACATAAATGGGTCAACATGAGCCAAATCACATCAAACCAATTTCAAATTCAATGAAACTTGGCCTAACCTCTTTTTCAAACATATCAAACATATTCAAATTGAAACCCAAGCCAAATGACTATTTTACCCCTAGGCCATAGGGTAAATTTTGGCCAAAATCACTTAGAATTTGTTCAATTCCTTTTCATGGACACTTGACATCCTCTTAGTGGACCAAATGGTTACTAATGAACCCAGTGCACATGGCCCATTCAATTTAGGTCAGCCAAACCCAGCCCAAAACCAAAACTGACCACCTCCTTTGAAAGTGCCCACATGGAATCCTCCCTCCACCTTGTTTGAGCACATGGCCACCTCACCACTCCTCTTCTAGCTAAAATCGAATGACATGCCACTCTAAATAGCTCAAATAATCCATTGAATAGGGTTAATTGGATCAAAATGACAAGCTCCTTCATGGTTGTTTGATCCTTCAAGGGGGAGATATACTCCCCCTAATTCAATTCAATCTTCACACTCTCACACTCGATTGAACTTAGGGAAGCCAAAGGAGCCATTGCCAAGTGATCCCAAGCTTCCTAGAGTGAAATTAATTTTCTATTTCTCAGTTTTCATAGATTGAAAATAGGGGAGCTCCACTTGAAATCCAACTTAGCCAATACTTCATACCAAGTCAATTCCTCCCTGAAGCTTTATCAAAGGATCAAATCAAACTTAACTAGACCTTTTCCCAAGTTCCTAAGGCAAGGGAAGTGCTATCTTGATCAAGACTGAGCCTACTTGAACGAGAGCTTGGCCTCTAGAAGGATCCATCCAATCTCAAGACCTCAAACTCTCAACAAAGCTTTGTCTCCACTAGACAAAGCTTCTCCAAGGGAATCGAGCATCCGATGAGGTATGCCATTAAATCTAGCATAATTTAGATATGGTCTGGTCTTTTGTGAAGTAAAGTATCACCCCATGAGATTCTAGCCATTAGATGTGATCTCCTTTGCATGTTTATGGTCTGGGTTGAGTTTCGATCCAATCTAAGCTCAATCGAGCTTGACTCGTGCCCTAAAAGATGGACAGATGTCCTCTCCCATGGGGAAATACAGAGACAGATCATGGGTCATCCATCTGCACATTTTGGATGGATGAACATGATCAAATACAGGTAGATCCCATGGTTTTTCCCTTTAGAACTGTGACTTTAACCTGGTCCAATGGTCTGATGAGGAGAAAAGTAGCCATCGTGATGTGGCTATAATTTTGATAACTTAAATATTGAATCTCATCCACATGGAAAGTGCATGCATGGTCCAGTCGAGGGACTAAACATTTAATTAGGCTATTAATCACCTAATTAATTATGAAAACTTCCTAAATTCATATCTAAGCTTGGAAAAATTAGAAAAATATGAAATTAATTGCATTGGATAGATAATTGAACATAGAATATTCTAAAAATATTTTCAATGGATTTTGAATAGTGCTTTTCTTAGGATTTGGGTTTTATTGGGAATGTTATTTTGCTAATTATCCTCTAATTACTCCACTAACTAATCCCAAACTTCTTGTGTATAATTAGTGGAATGACTCCTACCTCCCCTAGTTGTCTTGGGATTTATTGGTGGTTTGATTAGAGGAATTGCTAATTCATTCCTTAATCACTCCCTTAATGTAATTAAGCTTAATTAAGGGTATAATTAGTGTTCTAACCCTCTGATTGAGTCAATTAAGTTTTTTTAAAGTGAATATAAGATTTAGGGAATAATTTTGGGATACTTTCCTTAAGATATTCTTTAAACCAAAACCCCATTTCTTCCTTAATCCAACCTTAATTAAGGGTTAATTCACTAATTATCCCATTAATTAATTTTATAAAATTCCAAAACTTTTCAGAACACAATTTATCTATCTTGGGTAGATGCTTAGGTGTTCAAGAGCCTAAGTACAATTAAAGAAATCAAAATTCAACTCACATGTATGAGAGGTGTTTAAAATAAACCCCTTAGCTTAATTAATCCTTAATCATGAGCCAATTTCATAAGGTACCTTTCTTTCTAGGTGCATTAATTCTTTATGTGGTTTATGTATATCATATCATTGGCTCATAATTATTTGATTAACTATGCTAAGGTGGTGTAGGTAAGGGGTAATTAACACACTTAATGCATACCTTAACCTAAGCAACATATAAAAATAATCTAATAATCCTAAGAACAAAATAAATCAACAAACATATATGGGAATGGGATAGGAGAAACAAACTCACCACATATTTCTCAAATTAAATCAATCTCAAAGCAAAAATCAAACCTTCCTTAAAAGATAACTTGATTTGCTTTAAGCTTTCTTATTTCATAAGATTGTCTTTAGGAATTAATTAGGGTGAATGTGTTTACAAGCTTTCATCACTTTAGTTCTTTCCTAGCATGCTAAATGTGTATGTCATATGAATTTCATGCATTCATTCTTTTGAAAAATAAAATTAAAATTGAAAATATTTTTTTATGTCAAATTGCATATTTTGACTAAAGTAAAAAATATGAATGGATATTATCACTACTAAATCCAAAACTATTTTCAAAATCTATAAATCAAACACCTAAAATTGAAAGTGTGCTACTTATAATTATTTATAAGCTTGCATGTGGATATAAATATAAAAATGTGCATAGTGTAGCTTTCCTTCTCTTTTCTTTTAGCATAATTTTGAATAGGGTTTGGCAAAGTGTATAGTTCATTTGAAAAGAACACAACACTTGTCTAACCCTATTCCTATACATTCCTATGCTATTACCTAAGATGGACATCCACACTTATACATATAAATTGCATAAACAAAACAAACAAACAAATATAAACTTTTTGCATCTTTCTTTTTCCATTCATTTCTTTTATACATGTGTTTGTATTTAAGGAAAGTGGTATATTAGTCTGGACACTCTGTGGTTACGAGGCTTTAAGTATCCCTAAGTAGGTCTTGTACCTTGCACCCCTGGTGATAACAATGGCGTCGTACTCATTTATGCCTTTTATACATAAACATGTGCATGTGAATAATGGATAAAAGAAACCCCTCTTTTCTACTTAATGAAAATCATGCATCATAAAGCATTCCCATTTTCTTAAACAACATTTCTTAGCATTCATCATAAAGCATGTTAAATATTTCCATTTGTATGTATAGATATGCTAAGGATTCATTCATATGCATGTTGTACATGTTGGAAAAGAAATGAAGTGATGTGTATTTTGTGATATTAATTCATTTTATTTAATCTTAAAATGCCTTTATTTTTGAATAGGTTTATTTAGAAAAAAATCTAAACTTAGGATTAATTAAAACACATAATAAAATATTCACTAAACAAAAATCAAGTATGAATCAACTTTAGAAATTACTTAAGGTAGGGAAGGAAAGAGAAGTTCTCTTCTCTTTTCCCTCTCTTTAAAACTTAGTAATTAATTCTAGGATTCACTTAAACCAAACCAAAATACAAAATAAAATCAACCCAAATTAGCTAAACAACTTAAATGAAACAATCCATCTAAGTTAAACATCTTCACACTTAGAAAATCTAAGCCTTAAAGCTATAGCTAGGCACATCGATTTAGTTAAGTGACCATTTCTATCTTTATGTTAGAACTGTGCATGGCTTGATGTTTGCTTTTATTTTATGATGTATGTTTTCTAGTATGGATGTTAGGGTGAATGTGCGTTGAATGAATGGTAGTATAATTTAGTCTAATCATTATTTTATGCAGGGGATTGTGCTTAAGGGGCACCGTAATAAAAATATAAATGCTTTTGCTGTGTAGGCGCTTATACCCCTAAGCATAATCCAATAGCCAGGTGGACTTGGTTACCTATGTGCGAGGTACTAAGTCCAATATACATGCTTGGGATTTGTATGGTTTGTTTAGCTGATCTCTATTTTGTAGGTGTTAGTTAGATTTACTTTTCCTTTTCATGTATTTTTGCAATTAGGATTTTGGAATGAATGTTATAGAGGATTAGGATGAGCATTGGTCATAAGATTACATCTTATGTACCATGTGAATCCTTTGGAGCAACCACCTTCCAACCATCCAAAATAAGGAACCAAAAGAAGAAAGAAGAAAGAAGAAAGAAAAAAAAGAAGAAATGAAGACCACCATAACATGAATTTTCTTACTTGATTGTAAATTAATTCATTTGTAATCTAGGTTGTATAAGGGTAGAGCTCGGCTACCCAATTTATCTTCAGGTTTTTGCGGTGGTGCCTAACCACAAATGACTTTTTATTCTTTTGCATTAGCTTTATAAAATTTTTGATGTTTTGTTTAGCTTGTGCATTAAGATGGTATGTTTTCCTAGTTTCTTCCTTGCTTTGATGTATGGCCTGAATGACAATTAGGCTCTTAGGGAAAAATAAATCTTCTACCAAATTAAACAACTCAAAATTAAATATAAACAACTCATAACCTCATTTAAAGCCTAAGTTAAAATTAAGATATAAGAATTAGCAACCCTTAGTTGGATGAGTATTTCTTTTCTAACATCATGCATAAAAGCATATTGTCTCATTCTTCATTGAAGGGCTTCCACCTTTGCCAGAGAACTTGGCTTGACCTTTGAGATCCATGGTGGAAACACACCTCCCCTTCTCACTGATTTTGGTCCATAATCTTATTTCTCATGCATTAGGCATATGAATCCTATAAGCCTAAGTCAAACGATTGTCCAAAAATGAAAGTAAAATGTAATACATTTTGCATTAGATCTAGGTCATTTCTCATGGCCTTACATGATCTAGTCTCTTAGGGAGTGAGTTTAAGGACTTAGTCTCTTTCTAAAATAAATAATAGCTTAGCTATCTTGCATAAAGCATATGACTTGCCTATATGAATTTAAAATCATAGGAGGAGTTAGTTGGTGACCACCCCCAGCCAGTTGTAAGCCCTAGCAGAAGGGTGGTTTGTCCTTTCTTATGGAGGCAAACCAAGTACCCATTTTTTCCTTAGATTTAGGTCGTGCTTTTGGCTCTCGCCAAAGCTCCCTAGATTTAGGTTTTGAGGTTGCTTCTTCCTTTTATGGGCCATAAGCATAAATTCTCACCTCTTAAGCATTTCCATAACCTTGTATGGGAGAATTATAAGCCCTAATAAAAATTCAACTCAAATAAATAATTCAATTTTAATAATGTAAAGCCCAACCATAGGATAGTTTGAGATGCTCGCTAGGTTTCCTAGCATCATGAGCATATCCTACTTATCTTCCTTTAGCTTCGATAATAACTCTCTCTCTCTCTCTCTCTCTCTCTCTCTCTCTTGATCAATCCCATTTGATCTTCTAAAATAAACTAATCGATTGATAGTCTTATCTATTGAAATCTTTGGAGACAATGATTATTTACCTTAATCAAGAGTATTCCTAAGGAACCCCCTTCCTTAGGATGTAATTAACTATGGGGGATTTCCTCTATAGGGAACTTAATGAACCCGGTTTAAAATAAATCCTACTTTACTTTTACATGAAAAGTAGGGGAAGAATCTCTGGTACATATGGAAAAGTAAAGTAGGGGAAGAATATCTGGTACATATGTAGACCCATTGTCCTTAGGAGTCCTTGTTGAGGTGATTAAGTACATTGTAGGGTTGTGACTTTTATTTTTTGAGATAGTACACCTCTCCTCAATGTCACACCCGATCACCTTCAATAAGAACATCTGCGGATCTACGTGGTGTACAAAAATGCATAAAAAAGAAGTATATCTCTATATTCATTTTATTTTGCATAGAGTGAAGATGGAAGTATTCATTCTTTAGAAACTTAATATAAAAATTTTACCACACTCATCTCTCTTTGGTTTTGATAAATAACTCTCTCCTTTTGATCAATCCCACTTGATTTTCTAAAAATAACTAATTGATTAATAGTTCTATTTTTGAAATCTTTGGAGATAATGATCATTTATCTTAATCAAGAGTATTCTTAAGAAACCTTATTCCTTAGGATGTAATTAACTATGGGGGCTTGCCTCCATAGGGAACTTAATGAACTCAGTTTAAATAAACCCTACATTACTTTTCCATGTAAAGTAGGGAAAAGATCTCTGGTATATTCAAAGACCCATCATGCCTTAGGAGTTCTCATTAGGTGATTAGGTCCATTATAGGTTAGTGACTTCTATCTCTCGAGATAGTATGTTATTCCTTAATGTAATACCCGATCACCCTAATGAGCACATCTGCAGATTTGTGTGGCTCCTTTTCATATAAACACACATGAAATCTCAACCAACACTAAAATTAAACATCACAGACTCCTAAGGAATGATCGGTCTTCAAATATACCAGAGATTTTTTTTTTACTTTACATGGATGAATAAAGTAGGGTCTATTTAAACCAGGTTCTAAAGTTTCCTATGGGGGCAAGCCCCCTCTTACATCTAAGAAGTTCCTTAGGAATACCTCGATTAAAGTAATAGCTCTCCAAAGAATTCAAAGATAGGACTATCAATAAATTGGTTATGTTTAGAATATCAAATGGGATAGATCAAAAGGAGAGACTTATTATCGAAGTCAAAGGAAGATGAGTAGGAGATTCTCATGATACTAGAACAACCTAGTGAGCATTCCAATCTATCCTATGGCTAGGTTTTATACATTTGAAATTGAGGAGAATTGTGTATTTGAGTTGAAATTTATTAGAAGGCTAGGACTTATAATTTCATAATACAAGATTCTGGAAATGCCTAAGAGGTGAGAATTTATGCTTGTATCCTAAGGGAAAATAGCAACCTCAGATCCTAAATCTAGGGAGCTTTAGCAAGGGCCAAAGCACATCCTAAATCTAAGCAAAGATGGGTATATTACTTTCCTCCACAAGAGAGAATAAATCACCCGATTGTTGGACTTATAACTGCCTGGAGTGGCATCTAGCTAACTCCTCCTACATTTTAAAATCATGTGGTCAAGTCATATGTTTTGCAAGATGGCTAGGTTATTATTATTTAGAAAGAAACTAAAGTCCTTAAACTCACTCCCTAAGAGACTAGAGCATGAGTGATATAAATAATGACTTAGTCTAATGCAAATTTTATCAAATTTTTATTTAACTTTGGACTCTTTATTTTGACACATGCCATAGGATTTTATATGCCTAATTGTATGATGAAATTGATTATGGGCCAAATTAGATAGAAGAAGGTGTTCTCCACCCCCAAGGGATGCCCTCACAGGTCAAGCATTCCCTTGATGTGCAATGGATGGAGACCCTTAATTTTCAAGTGAGGAACAAGATGATATGCATGGTGTTAAGCATACAACATTCAACTAAGAGGTTGTTAAATATTTTAATTATCTTGATTATGTCCTAGGCATTATGTGAGGTTATGAGTTATTTAGAAATTTAATTATGAGTTGTAGTTGGGTAGAAAATTTATTTTTTTCCTAAGAGCCTAATCGCATCTAGGCCACACATTAAATCATCATTCAAAAAGAAACTAGAAGAAGCATGTAACCTCTAATGTGCAAGATAAATAAATCATCAAATAATTTATAAATCTATCACAAATGTATAATAGACCGGTGCGATTGGGTACTGTTGTACAACCCAAAAAAGAAATGGGTACTTGAGCTCTACCCTTATACAACCCGATAATGTAAAAGAATAATTATAATTACAAATGAATAAATGCTATGGGGGGTCTTCATATCTTCATGTCTTCATGTTTTTGCTCCATTTCTTCATTTGGATTTGCTTGCTTCAAAGGCATCACAGGGCCTCCTAGGACAAAGCCTTCTAGCCACCGCTCATCCTAATCCCCCATAACACTAATCCTAATTTCTAATGCATAATTACCTTAAAAAAATAATAAAAGTAAATCTAACTACACCTGTAAGATAAGTGTTAACTAAACACCATACAACCAAAATAGTTATATGTATAATTTAGACTTAGCACCCTGCACATGTGTAACCAAGTCCACCTTTCCTAATTTAGGTTATGCTTAGGGGTTAAGCAACCTCTAAAAGAGAGCATTTATATTTATTTTAAGCACCCCTTAAGCACAATCTCCTGCATAAAATATGATTAGGCTAATCACAACTTAACATCTAGTCTATGAGGCATACACCCTAAGATCTTGTCTAAAATAATACATCACAAAACAAAATATACATTAAACCATGCACTGCCCTAACATAGAGCTAGAAGTGTTGACTTAATTCTAATGTGTGTGTATTAAGGCTTGTGAGGTATATCCTAATTATGCTTTAAAGTTATAGTTTCCTAAGTATGAATGACATTTAATTATAAAGGTTGGTTTCACTTTAAATAGTTTAATTGATTTGCAAATTTTACTTAATATTTTCTTTTGCTTCATTTGACCTACACAAAATAACTAAATGTTATAAAGAGAAGGAAAGAAAAAATCTCTCTCTTTTATCCCTACCTTATACTACATCTAAAGCAAATTAATTAATCAATTTCTTTTTAGTGAATGGCTTATTATATTTTTAATTAGTCCTACATTTAGGTTCACTTTAAATAATCTCATTCAATAAGAAAGACATCTTAGATTATTTGGAATGAATTACTATCACATAACACATGTTTGTTTATTTCTTTCCGTCATATATAGCATGCATATGGTTAAGTCCTAAACATACCTATACATGCAATTTATACTTTAGCATACTTGAATGATGAATGCAAGAAAATGTATTTGGAATTGATATTTCATTTAGTTGAATTATTTTCTCATATTGTTTTAAATATCTAACTAAATTCTTATATAAAAGCATAAGGAAAGAACTTTAAATTATATGATTAATCAATTCAACCATTCGAACAAAATATGAATGCATGTTTCTTTATAATAGGAAAAGGGATTTTCACTTATTAGCCAAATGTACACAAAAATGTATAAGAGTTTTAAGAATGTACGTCGCCATTGTTCTACACCAAGGGAGTGAGGTAGGAACCTCCTTAGGGATACTTAAAGCTGTGCATCCCTGGGATTTCCAAACTAATATACACGCTATCCTCATATACATATGGATGTATAAGCAACTATGAGAATGAGAATAATGCAAAAGTAGAATTGATTTGATTAAATTATGGTTTTCACCCACTAGTTGTATCACGCATACATATATATATATATATATATATATATATATCGGTGCCATTATTTTGCACCAAGGGAGTGAGGTAGGAACCTCTTTAAGGCTACTTAAAGTCATGTCCCCAACTAATATACCCACTATTCATATATATATATATATATATATATATATATATATATATATATATATATATATATATATATGTACAAACAACTATAGAAATGAAGATTATATAAAAGTTTGATTCAAATTAATTGATTTATTTGTGTAAATGAATTGATGTTTTATCTAAATTCTAATGTCAAATGCATAAGAATGAAATCAAGCAAGTATGTCATCATTGTTCTACACCAAGGGAGTGAGGTAGGAACCTCCTTAGGGCTACTTAAAGTTGTGCAACCCTGGGATGTCCAAACTATTTGTGGTGAAAAATTAAAATTTTCTTCTAAGAATGTATACTTCCATCTTCAATCTATGTGGATAAAATGAAGATAGAAATACTCTTATGCATTTGGACACCATGTAGATCCGCAGATATTCTTATTAGGGTAATCGGGTATGACATTGAAGAGAGGTGTACTATCTCAAAATATAGAAGTCACCACCCTACAATGGACCTAATCACCTAAATAATGACTCCTAAGGACAATGGGTCTGCATATGTACCAGAGATTTTCCCATACTTTACATGGAAAAGTAAAGTAGGGTTTTTTTAAAAATCAGGTTTATTAAGTTTCCTATGGAGGTAAATCCTCATAGTTAATTACATCCTAAGGAATAAAATTCCTTAAGAATACTCTCAATTAAGGTAAATGATCATTGTCTCCAAAGATTTTGAAAATGTAGGACTATCAATCGATTGGTTTATTTTTAGAAAGTCAAATGAGATTGATCAAGAAGAGGGAGTTCTTATCAAAGCCAAATGAAAATAAGTAGGGGATGCTTAAGATACTAGGAAGCCTAGTAAGCATCCCAAACTATCCTATGGTTGGGCTTTACATTTTTTAAAATTGAATTATTGTATTTTGAGTTGAATTTTCATTAGAATGCTAGGGCTTACAATTCCATGGTACAAGGCTATGAAAATACCTAAGAGGTGAGGATTTATACTTATAGCTCGCAAAGGGAAGAAGAAATCTCAGAACCTAAATCTATGGAGCGTTGGCGAGGGCCAAAAGCATGACCTAAATCTAAGGCAAAAATGGGTATTTGGTTTATCTCCATAAAAGAGGATAAACTACCCAACTATTGGACTTACAATCGGATGGGAGTGACCGACAACTAACTCCTCCTACAATTTTAAATTCATGTAGGCAAATCTTATGTTTATGCAAGATAGCAAGGTTGTTATTTATTTAGAAAGAGACTAAGTCCTTAAACACACTCCCTAAGGAGACTAGATCATGTAAGGACATGCTTCAAATGATTTAAATCTAAAATGAAAAATTTTCACATGTTTTATTTTTATTTTTGGAAAATCATTTGACTCAGGTCATAGGATTCATATGCCTAATGCATGAGAAATAACATAAGGGGCCAAAATCAGCAAGATATGGAGGTATGTTTCCACCATGGCTCTCACAGGTCAAGCCAAGTTCTCTGGCAAAGGTGAAAGCCCTCCAATTCAAGAGTGAAATAATATGATTTTGATGCATGATGTTAGAAAATAAAATACACATCCAACTAAGGGGTTGATAATTCTTTTATCTTGATTTTAACTTAGGATTTAAGTGAGGTTATGAGTTGTAAATTTTTTTTAATTTTTGAGTTGATTAATTTGGTAGAAGATTTATTTTTCTCTAAGAACCTAATCATCATCTAGGTCATACATCAAGCAAGGAAGAAACTAGGAAAAAGATGCCATCTTAATGCACAAGCTAAAAAAACATCAAACATTTTGTAAAGTTAATGCAAAAGAATAAAAGGTCATTTATGGTCGGGTACCACCACACAAACATGAAAACAAATTGGGTAGCCGAGCTCTACCCTTATACAACCCAGATTACGGATGAATTAATTATAATTATGCAAGGAATTCATGTTATAGGGGTCTTTATTTCTTATTTTCTTCTTTCTTCTTTCCTCTTTTGGTTCCTTCTTTTGGAAGGTTAGAATGTGGTTGCTTCAAAGGATTCACATGGTACATAAGATGATATCTTATGACCAATGTTCATCCTAATCCCATATAACAATCATTCCAAAACTCCTAATTACAAAAGTACTTGAAAAGGAAAAGTAAATCTAACTAACACATGCAAAATAGAGATTAGATAAACAAACCATACAATTCCCAAGCATGTATATTGGACTTAGCACCCCACACATGTACAAAAAAAATAAATGGAAAAAGAAATAAATGGAAAAAGAAAGATGCAAAGTTTATGTTTATTTAATTTTTGGTTTGTTTATACAATTTATATGTGTAGATGTAAAGATCCTTCTTATGTTATAACATGGAAGAGAATAAGGGTATATTTTAAACAAGTGTTATGTTCTTTTAAAAGAACTATACACTTTGCAAAGCTTATTCAAATCCATGTTAAGAGGAAAGAAAGGAAGCAAACATAAGATACATTTTTATATTCATATGCAAGCTTATAAATAAAATACAAGTAACATACCTTTCAATTTTGATATTTAATTTATAAGTTTTTAAAAATAATTTTGAATTTATAATAGTGATAATAACCATTCATATTTCTACTTTAGTCAAAACATACAATTTGACATAAAGAAAATATTTCAATTTTAATTTTAATTTTTAAAAGATATGAATGTATGAATTTCATATGACATACACATTTAGCATGCTAGGAAAGAAATAAAGTGATGAAAGCAATATAAATTCATTCACCATAATTAATTCCTAAAGATAATCCTATGAAATAAGAAAGTTTAAAGTGAATTAAAGTTTGTTTAATGTGATATTTATTTTGAATTTGCTTTATATTTGGCTTAGAAATTGTGAAAGAATGTTTGTCGGTCCTAACCCATTCCCCCATGTGTATGGAATTTTAGTTTAATCTTTGGATGATTAAATTATTTTTTATATTTTGATTAGGTTAAGGTGCGAATTAAGTGTGTTAATTACCCCTTACCTATACCACCTTAGCATATTTAATCAAATAATTATGATCCAATGATATGACATAAAATCACACAAGGACTTTAAATCAGCAATGCACCTAAGAAGAAAAGGGCCTAATGCATTTGGCTCTTGATTAATGATTGATTAAGCTAAGGGGTTTAAGTTGAATAATTTCATAATCGCCTTCACACATGTGAGTTGGATTTTGATTTCCTAAATGCACTTAGGTTATTAAACACCTAAGCATCTACCCAAGATGAATTAGTTAAGTTTTGGAAGGTTTTAGAATTTTATCAAATTAATTAGGTAGGTAATTAGTGGATTAATCCTTAATTAAGTTTGGATTAATGAAGAAAGAGGGGGTTTAATGAATAGCTTAACAAAATTTCCAAATATTATTCCTTAAACCTCCTATTCACTTAAACAAAACTTAATTAACTCAATCAAGGGATAAAACCACTGATTACACACTTAATTAGGCTTAATTATATTCAAAGAGTAATTAGGAATGAATCCAACAATTACCCTAATTAAAACATTAATAAATCCCAATAAAATTAGGGAAGTCAAATCATCCCACTAAATACACACAAGATGTTTGAGATTAATTAATGAAATAATCAAAAAGAGTAATTAGCCTAATTACATTCCTAATAAAATCTAAATTCAGAAAATAATATTGTTTAAAATCCATCAAAATCAATTTTATAATATTCTACATTCAATTATCTTTCATATGCAATTTATTTCATATTTTTCTAATTTTTCTACACTTATATATGAACATTTGAATTTTACTTGAATAATTAGATAATTTAATCCCCTAATTATATAGCTAATCCCATCGACACCACATGGAGGCTAACACAGTGCGTGCTTTCCACGTGGCATGACGAGAGTGGCTATTTAAGTAGTCACATTATAGCACCGCATCAGCGGCGACGCTACATGCTTTCTCTCTATCCGTCGATCAAGGATCAGACGGTTGAGATAAAATTCATAGTTTTTAAAGGATAATCCTTGGATCCTACATGTTTTAATCATGGCAGTCCATCCAAAATGCGTGGATGGATGGGCCATGATTCACCCCTGATCTTCTCTGCGGGAGATGACCTTCGTCCATCTTCTAAGGGAAGATCTGAGCTCGATTGAGCTCGGATAGAAATAAAATTCAACCCACACCATCACCATGCAAAGGAGATCACATCCAATGGCTAGTTTTTCATGAGATGAAACTTCACTTCATGAAGGACCAAACTATGGCTAATGTAAGCTTAGTTTAATGGCATTCCTTGTTAGAGGCTATCACCGGTGATCAATTCTCTTGAAGTAGCTTCGTCTAGTGGAGACGAAGCCTTGTTGAAGGTTTCAGGTGTTGAAATTGGATGGATCTTCCTATGGTCTATTCACCTTCACTTGAGCTTGGTCTTAGTCAAGAGTAGTCCTCCCTTGCTTGGAGAACTTGTATGAAGTTTGAGGTGAGTTCAATTTCATCCTCTGAGGGTTCTTGAAGGAGGAACTAGGTTGGTTTTGAGTATTGGCTGAGATGGAATTCAAGTGGGGCTCCCCTATTTTCAGTCCATGAAAAATTGAGAAAATGAAATTTTAAACTCACTCTAGAAAGCTTGGGGAGGCTTGCAATGGCTTGCTCTGGCTTCCCTAAGCTCAATCGAATTACAGAATGATGAAATGAATTGGAATCAAAGGGAGTATATCTCCCCCTAAAGCAATCAGACGATCGAGAAGGATCTTGTCATTATGATCCAATTAAGCTCATCCATGGGTTTGTTAGGCTGTTAGGAGTGTCCTTGCATTCGGTATAGAGTGTATAGTGGAGTAGTGGACCTCCCATGTGCCTTAATTGAGTGGAGGAGGGATTCCATGTGCTTAATTTCAAGTGAGGTGGTCAATTTTAGCCTTAGGTTGGGTTGGGCTAACCCAAAACTATTAGGTTAGGTGCACCACACTCACTAGTGTCCACTTGGTCTACTAAGAGGGTGCTAAGTGGTCATGAGGAGGATTTGACCAAATTCTAAGTGAATTTGGCAAAAATTTACCTTATGACCTAAGGGTAAAATGGTCATTTGGCTTGGGTTTCAATTTGAATATATTTGGTATGATTGAAAAATGGGTTAGGCCAAGTTTCATTAAATTTGGAGTTGGTTTGATGTGATTTGGCTCATATTGACCCATTTAGGTCAAAATGGGTCAACTTGGGTCAAGTTGACTAATTGATCAAATTGGGTCAAACCAAGGGTTGGGTCAAACCACTTGGTCTACTAAGAGGGTGCCAAGTGGTCATGAGGAGGATTTGACCAAATTCCAAGTGAATTTGGCAAAAATTTACCTTATGACCTAGGGGTAAAATGGTCATTTGGCTTGGGTTTCAATTTGAATATATTTGGTATGATTGAAAAATGGGTTAGGCCAAGTTTCATTAAATTTGTAGTTGGTTTGATGTGATTTGGCTCATATTGACCCATTTAGGTCAAAATTGGTCAACTTGGGTCAAGTTGACTAATTGATCAAATTGGGTCAAACCAAGAGTTGGGTCAAGTTCATATGAACATTTGAAATGTGTTGGTGGTTTGGTTTGGTTCAATTTGATTTATATTTGGATTTGGTTCAATTGAGTTCATTTAGGTCAAATGGGTTATGTGGCCAATTAGGCTAGGTTAGGCTCAAATGTTGACTTGGTCAAGTTTAAATATTGGTCATGAATGAGTTTTGATCATTGGTTTTAATTAATTTGGCTTATGATGGATTTTGGCTATGTTGGGTTTCATTTTGGCTAAGTGTTGACTTGGTCAACCCTTAAGTTTGACTTGGTTTGACCCAATTTGAGTGATTGATCATCTCATGATGAGAGGCTTAGGTGGGCTTAGTTCAATCCAATTTGGTTTGGATTAGAATTTGACTCATAAGGGGTACTTTAGGTCACTTTGGGTCAAGTGAGAGTAATGGGTCAAATAGCTTGGCGAGCTTGATTTGATTGATTGCACTCACATATGGACTTATAATTGAAATATAAATCCATTTCCAAGTGGTTTGAAGTCAAATGGGTTTTGATTCATTTGATAATTTCAAGTTCAAAAGGGTGAACATAAGCTTGACTTGGGTTTGATTTTTTTGGATTTAGTTTTGGTTTGGTGATTGAAGTTTATGTTTATATTTGGATTCATGATTGTAGGATTGATTGAATCATGAAGAAAAATCAAGGTTTAGCTTGATTTGAATTAGGATTTGGCTAAGTTCAAGATTTTGACTTGAAAGGCTTAGGTTGTATTTTGATTGAATTTGAATTTGAATTTTGGATTTAGTTTGATTGATTTGAATTTATATTTTATTTATATATGTGAATATATATGAGAATATAAATGGGATGTGGGAAAATTTCATGAATTTGAATTGATTGATTTGAAATCATAAATTAAATAATTGAAACCCATAAATCAATTCCAAAATCCAAATTATAAATCAATTCCAAATCAAATTAATGAAACCCATGATTGAATTCAAATCCCAAAATCTTTCCTAAGCCCTTTGATTTCATCTTATGGACTTAGCTCAAATCAAATCCAAATCACTCCAAACTCAAAAGATTTTTTTTTTCATAACCCATTTATATTCTCATTTATATTCACAAATATAAATGAAATATAAATTCAAATAACCAAAACTAAATTCAAAACTCAAAACCAAATCTAACTTAAATCAAACTTATACTCTTTCAAGTCAAATCCATGAACTTATCCAAACCATTCTCAAATTAATCCAAACCCTTAGATTTTCACTCCAAACAATCACTTTGCAATAACATGCCCAAATATAAACATAAACTACAAGCACCAAACCAAAATCAAACTAACTCAAGTCAAATCCATGTTCACCCTTTTGACTTGAAATTGTCAAATGAATCAAAACCCATTTGACTCTAAATCACTTGCAATTGGATTTATATTTCCATCATAAGTCCATATGTGAGTTCAAACAAACCAATCAAGCCTTGATCAAGCCAATTGACCCATTTAGGCTCACTTGACCCAAAGTGACCTAAAGCACCTTTTTGAGCCAAGTTCTAATCTAACCCAAATTGGATTGAACTAAGCCCATCAAAGCCTCACATTGTGATCAACAATCATCCTAGGATGATCAATCACTTAAATTGGGTCAAACCAACTCAAACCTGGCCTTTAACCAAGTCAACACTTAGCCCAAATGAAACCTAAACAAGCCAAAATTCACTATAAGCCAAATTGATTAAAACCATTGATCTAAACCAATCCATAATCAATGATTGAACTTGACCAAGCCGTCAATTGAGCCAAACCAAGCCTAATTGGCTACTTGACCTAAGTTGACCTAAATTGACCTAAAAAGTTAAAATGGGTCAAATCTTGATCTAAGCCAAATACTAATGAGTCAAATTCATTCTAAATTGATTGTTGAACTTGACCAAAGCATCAATTGGCCAGCTATACCCAACCTAGCCCAATTGACCATGAACTCAACTTGACCTAAAAAGTCAAATCAACTTGAAATCAAACCAAATCAAAATTGATTAAAACCAAAGCTTGTAATACATTTCAAATGATCAACCAAGCCTAAACCAACCCATGACCTAACCCAATTAGGTCAAATGAGTCAAATTGGTCAACTTGACCCATTTGACCTAAATGGACCAAAATCAAATTGAACCAAACAAAAGATACACATATCTGGTCATTTTGACCTAATTTGACCTAATTTCAATAATTTACCTTCCATCAGAATTTCTTTCTATGGCATCTTATGTGTCAAATTCTCATTTAAGATACTAAGATTATTTTTTATACCCAAGTCTTTTAGGTCTACCTTCCTTAACATATAAATGTGCATCTACTCTCTAATGGGTCATGGCTTTATGTGGCCAAACCATCTAAGGTGACTCCCCTAATCTTATCTACCATGGAGCTACTCCAACTTTTCTTGAATATACTCATTTTGCATTCTATATCTAAGAGTAAAGCCACTCATCCACCTAAGCATCCTCATCAACACTTAACTTAGTCTTATGCTTCTCTTATTGGCCAACATTGCACACCATAAGTCATGGTCTTACCACCATCTTATAAAATTTTTCCTTAAGTTTAAGTGGAACTTTTCTATCACATAATAGGCCAGATGCATTCCTCCACTTCAACCATCCAACTTGAATTCTACTAATAACATCTCCATCTATTTCACCATCATTTTGAACAATAGAGCCTAAATATCTGAAATGCTCACTCTTAGTAATCACTTGTTCACCTAATGTCACAACACTATCAATAGAACTTCTACAACTAAAATTACACTCCATATATTCAGTTTTAGAT
Organism: Cymbidium sinense; assembly: GCA_021442155.1. NCBI lineage: Eukaryota > Viridiplantae > Streptophyta > Magnoliopsida > Asparagales > Orchidaceae > Cymbidium > Cymbidium sinense. The sequence continues at coordinate 15,496,275 of CM038232.1, read as the reverse complement.
CTACTTAAACGAAAACCTTTAGACTCTAGAGTTGACCTCCATAATTCAAGTTTTTGTTGGACTCTCCTTATCAACAAGAAGAATGTCATCAGCTAAAAGCATACACCAAGGTACATCTTCTTGTAAATACCTAGTAAGAACATCCATAACTAAAGTAAAAAAAAGATAAGGGCTTAAAGTTGATCCTTGATGTAATCCAACTAAAATAGGAAAATATTTTGTCAATCCTCCTTGTGTTTGGACACAAGTAACAACTCTAGTATACATATCCTTAATGACTTGAATATAACCAATATTAACTCCTTTCTATTCTAGAACTCTACAAAAAACATCTCTTGAAACTTTATCATAAGCTTTCAAATCAATAAATATCATATGTAGATCCTCCTTACTTTCTATGCTTCTCCATCAAACCCCTTAACAAATGTATAGCATCCATAGTAGATCTACGGTATAAAACCAAACTGAATTGAGAAACTTCTATATCACATCGTAACCTATGCTCATTACTCTCTCCCATAATTTTAATGTATGGCACATTAACTTAATTCTTCTATAATTTGCACTCTGCATCACCTTTATTCTTAAATATAGGAACCAACAAACTCTTTCTCCACTCATCGGCATCTTTTAGTCTTAAAATGACATTAAAAGATTTGTAAGTCAAGAAATTTCTTGATCTCTAAACATTTCCACACTTATATTGGAATATTATTGGTCCTTTTCCACATTTCATTTTCTTTAAAGCTTCACTAACTGATTTACTATCTGATGATAAAAATCAAATTCTTTATTTTTGTTTAGGATATTAAGGTTGCTAAAATCAATTGTACTTTTAGATCCTTCATTGAAAAGTTTATCAAAATACCTCATCCACCTATTTTCAATATCATTTTCTAAAAAAAGTATTTTATTATTTTCATCTTAATACACCTCACTTGAACTATGTCTTTACTTCTCCTATCTCTTTGGTTGGCTAACTTATACATACATCTTTCACCTTCGTTGGTATCTAATCTATTGTATAAATCACTAAAAGCTAAATTTTTGTATCATATGCTTCTTAGAATCTCTACATGCCACTTTATATCTTTCCCAATTCTCAAGTTTTACATCTAAACCAAGTTTTATAACAATACTTCTTATTTTTATCTTTTCTTGCACACTCTGACTCCACCACCAACTATTCTTATTAAAAGAAGCTTTTCCTTTTGATTCTCCAAGAACATCTTTAGCAACTTGCTTAATTTCACTTGCTATTTTTTCCCACATAATGTTAGCTTTCTCATGAACATCCCAAATTCTAATCTCTTGTAGCTTGCTCTTAAAAATATTTTTATTTGTGTTCTTGAAGCGTCCCATCTAATTCTAGGATAATAATTTGGTTTATTTTTTCTCTTACAACCTTTCATCTTAAAATCTAAAACTAACAATCGATGTTGGGTACTTAGATTTTCACTTGAAATGATCTTACAATTTTTACAATCTAAACTATCTATTTTTCTTATCAGAAAATAATCAATCTATGTTTTACTAGATCCATTTTTATAAGTAATAATATGTTCATCTCTTTTCTTAAATAAAGTGTTAGCAACTACAAAATCATAAGCTAAAGCAAAATCTAATATAGACCTACCTTCTTCATTAGTCACTCCAAATCCATAACCACCATGAATACTTTTAAAATCTTCTACCACTCTACCAACATGTCCATTTAAATCTCCTCCAATAAATACTTTTTCTTCTACCACTCTACTAACTTGACCTAAATGGGTCAAATTGAACCAATTCAAACCAAATGAACCCCAAATCACTTGAAATTTGGTCCAACCCATTTTTGAATCATTTCAAATCTTCCCAAATCAAAATCAAGGCCAAATGACCATTTTTCCCTTAGGTCAAAAGGTATCCTATGACCAAATTCACTTGGAATTCGGTCATTCCTTTCTCAAGGCCACTTGACATCTTCCTAGTGGTCCACATGGATAGAAAGGAGGGTGGTGAACATCACCCAATGAGCTTGGATCACCAAATGCACTCACCTAGCACGTGGGAAATCACTCTCCTCCACTCATCTATCTAAAATGACCCACATAGGGTGTTTTGCAACTCAAACCGTGAACCCAATCTCACCCATTGATCAAAAATGGCAAAATTACTCATCACCATCCGATCTAAGGAGGGGGAGATATACTCCCCCTCATTCCCACTCAATCCATAAGCATTGATTTCGATAGAGCCAAAGAGGTTGAAACAAAGGTTCTCCAAGCCTTTACAAGCAATTCTCAAGCTCCCCCATTTCTCCTTATCAGTTTTTCTCAAAGCCGAAATAGGGGAGGTCAATCCAAATCCCAACTCACTCAATTTTTCACCAAAACCAAATTAACCTTGCACACACCATCAGTGGACCTAATCAAGCTCAACCAAGTCATTTCCTAAGTCTCCAAGCCATATAAAGCATCACCTTGATCAAGGTCAATCACCATTGAAGAGGAGCTTGGTCAACCGAGCCATCCACTTCAAATCAAGATCCAATACCTTGAATGGGGTTTCATCTCTATGAGATGAAGCTACCTCCTTTGTTGGAAGTGCCAGTGATAGCCTTCGACGAGGTAATTTCTTGAAACCGTAGCCTTAGGAAATTTTTCTTGGTCTTTTTTGAAGAAAAGTGTCACCCCATTGGATCTTGACTGTTGGATGTGCATCCCTATCCTTCTGAAGGTGTGGAATCATTGTGAACCTAATCCAAGCTCGGATGAGCTTGAATTGAATAGGGAGAGATGAATAGTGTTTGTCTCTCATTGCTCATGAAGGAGAAGGATCATACGATGTCTATTCCAGGTGATTGGATTAGACGGCTATGATTAGATCATGATAGATCCCCTCTGATTTAAGCCTAAACCACAGGATTAATCTCAACCATCCGATGAATCGTGAGAAAGTGTGTTCACCATAGACTTAGTAGGATGTGACAACTTAACATATCCCATCGCCATGTGGAAAGTGACATCAATGCATCACGCCGTCAAGCATCATGATATTAATTTATTAAGCCTAATTAATCTGATTTTAAAGTTGAAACTTTTAAAATTCATAACTAATTGTAGAAAAATCAAAGAAAAAATACAAACTCAAGTTCATTTTAAAGATAATTCAAAGGAGAATAATATAAAATTAAAATCAAGTGATTTTAAATTGTAAGTTTCACTCAATTTAGGTTTTATTAAAAAATATAATTAGGCTTATTACCCCTTAATTACTTCTACAATTAATTCCAAACTTCCTAAGTGAAAGTGGATCCTCTACCTCTTTGATTTTGGAATTTATTATTGGATTAATTAGGAGAATTTCTTGTTTCACTTCTAATAACTTTTCTAATTAATTAAATAATTAATTAACCTATTAAATAGTGAAAATTCATTAATTAAGCTTGCTAATCATCATGAAATATTGGATGGACTTAGGTAATGAGATTAGGATTTCTTTTCTAATCTTTTCCCCTAAGTTTATTTCATTTTAATTAACACAGTTGACCTCATTTTTAGGATGAGCTCTCAACCCCTCCATCTTAGACATAGGACTCCTCTTAGACTTTAAAAGATCCTTAGCCTTAAGACACATCTAGTGATTAGGTGGACACTCAACCTAGCCTTAGAGACTTAGAAGAGTTAGACATAGGAATAGGTCATGCTTTAGGGGTGTTAGGAAAATTTGCCTACCCTATAGCTTGAACCACATTCCTCACTTCTTTCCTTCAAGTCAAACTCCAAATCAAATCAACATCAAACCTAAATCAATTCTAGCTTAATTGATTTTCTCCAAACTCAAATCAATGCCACATGATTGAAACCCATGATTGAAATTCCAAGTTCAAAATCCTTCCTAAGTCCTTAATCCCCTCTTAAGGACTTATCCTAAATCAAATCTTCGCATCAATTCAAATTCATAAAAATTTCTCGCAACTCATTTATATTCTCATTTATATTCACATATATAAATTAAAGATAAATTCAAATCAATCAAATCAAATTCAAAATTTTCCTTTATTTTTTCTCTTAAGGACTTAGCCTAAATCAAATCTTCAAATCAATTCAAACTCATGAAATTTTCTCATAACTCATTTATATTCTCATTTATATTCACATATATAAATGAAATATGAATTCAAATCAATCAAATCAAATTCCAAGTTGAAATTCCAAATTCAAAATCTTTCTTAAGTCCTTTATTTTTCTCTTAAGGACTTAGCCTAGATTATGTTCAAATCACTTCAAACACATGAAATTTTCTCATAAATCATTTATATTCTCATTTATATTCACATATATAAATAAAATATAAATTCAAATCAATCAAACTAAATCTAAAATTCAATTCCAAGTTCAAATTCTTTCCTAAGTCCTTTATTTTTCTCTTAAGGACTTAGCCTAGATCATGTTCAAATCACTTCAAACTCATGAAATTTTCTCATAACCCATTTATATTCTCATTTATATTCACATATATAAATGAAATATAAATTCAAACAACCAAAACCAACTCCAAAAATCAAACTCAAATTCAATCAAAATCCAACCTGAGCATTTCAAGTCAAATTCTTGAACTTACCGAATCAACCTCAAATCAAGCCAAACTCTTGATTTTTCATCATGATTCAATCAATCCTACAATCATGAATCCAAATATAAACATAAACATCAATCACCAAGCCAAAACTAAATCCAAAAAAATCAAACCCAAGTCAAGCTCATGTCCACTTTTGAAATTATCAAATGAATCAAAACCCATTTGACTTCAAACCACTAGCAAATGAATTTATATTTCAATCATAAGTTTATATGTGAGTTCAATCAAACTCAAATCAAGTTTAGACCAAGCCATTTGACCCACTTAGGCTCACTTGACCCAAAGTGACCTAAAGTACCCTTATGAGCCAAATTTTAATCCTAGCCAAATTGGATTGAATCAAACTCACCTAAGCCTCTCATCATGATCAACAATCTTCATGAGATGATCAATCACTCAAATTAGGTCAAATCAAGTCAAACCTAAGGGTTGACCAAGTCAACACTTAGCCATACTGAAACCCAACATAGCCAAAATCCACCATAGGCCAAATTAATTGAAACCATTGATCTAAGTTCATACATAATCAATGTTTGAACTTGATCAAGTCAACATTTGAGCCTAACCTAGCCCAATTAGCCACTTGACCTAAGTTGACCCAACTTAACTTAAAAAGTCAAAATGTGTCAAAACTTGATCTAAGCCAAATCAATTAAAACTAATGGGTCAAGTTTATTCTAAAATGATTACTGAATTTGACCAAAGCCCCAATTGGCTAACTAGACCCAACCTAGCCCAATTGACCATGAACCCAACTTGACCTAAAGGGTCAAATTGAGCCAAATTCAAAGTTAACCAAAATTGATTGGAAACAAAGATTCCAATCCCTTTCATATGACCAACCAAACCTAAACCTACCCATGACCTAGCTCAAATAAGTTAAATGGGTCAAATTGGTCAACTTGATCCATTTGACCTAAATGAAATCATATGAACCAAATTCAAACCTAAACCAAATTGAATCAAACCAAAGCCACCAAAATATTTCAAATGATCGTATGAACTTGACCCAACCCTTGGTTTGCCCCAATTTGACCACTTGGTCAACTTGACCCATTTTGACCTAAATGGGTCAACATGAGCCAAATCACATCAAACCAACTAAATAAAATGAATTGACAAATACCATATTTGGAATTTGGTCACCCTCTCCATGGGTCAAATCCTTGGCACCCTCTTAGTGGATCAAGTGAACACTAGAGGGTGGTGCACAACCCAATGGGTCAGCCCAACCCAGCCAATGGCCAACCGATCACATGCCTTGAAATGGCCACATGGGAATCATGCCTCCACTTGTTTTTAAGCACATGGGAGTTCACCATTCCACTCCAGCCAAACCAAATTGACCCATCTAATAGCCTAACAAACCCACTAAATCAAGGCAATTGATCAAAAATGGCAAGCTCTTGTACGGCCATCCGATTGCTAAAGGGAGAGATATACTCCCCCTAATTCAATTCAAACTACACCTTCCTTAATTCGATTGAACCTAGAAAAGTCAGAGAAGCAATTCTCCCTCCCAAGCTTCCTAGAGTGAAATCAAACTTCATCTTCTCGATTTTCACCGTGTGAAAATAAGGGAGCTCCACCAAAAACCAAATTCACTCCACACTCAAAACCATTGCAATTCCCTTTGCACACTCTCTCAGGGACACCAATCAAACTCACCCAAGCTCTTTCCTAAGTTCATAAAGCAAGGGAGGAGCCATCTTGATCAAGATCGAGCTCAAGGAAAAGGGGAGTTGTTCCATAGAAGCATCCACTCAAATTCAAGAGCTCAAACCTTTGGCAAAGCTTTGTCTCAACCAAACGAAGCTTCTCCAAGGGAATCAAGTGCTGGTGATCACCTCCGGTGAGGTTAGAGATTTTTTGAGCTTAATCTAGCTATGGTTTGGAGTTTTGTGAAGTGAATGTTAATCCCATAGAATTTTATCAGTTAGATGAGATCTAGGTTGCATATTGATGGTGTGGGTTGATTTTCATCCCACTCCGAGCTCAATCGAGCTTGGATCATGGTTGCAAAGATGGACAAATCTCCTTGCTCACAGAGAGCAGTAGGGATGAATCTATGACTGTCTATCCGCACATTTTGCATGGACAGTCAAGATTAAAACTCGTAATATCTATATTTTCCTCCCTCAGATCCACGACTTTAATCTCAGCCATCTAATCCTTTAGGAGAAAGCACGTAGCCACACATACTACGATGGGTTAAGTACCCAATCCATGGCATGTAAAGATCATGTCGTCACAACAACACACGTATATGGGATTAATAATAAAATTAAATTAATAATAATTACCTAAAAATTCATATCTGAAAAAAAAAAAATGAAATAAATTGCATATGAAAGATAACTGAACATAGAATATTTTAAAATTGATTTTAATTAATTTTGAATAGTTCTTTTCTTTAAATTTGGGTTTTATTGAGGATATTAATTTGTTAATTACCCTTTAATTACTCCACTGATTAATCCCAAACTTTTTGTGCTTAATTAGTGGGATGACTCCTGCCTCCCCTAATTTCTTGGGATTTATTGGTGGCTTAATTAGGGGAATTGCTAGTTCATTCCTTAATTACTCCCTTAATATAATTAAGCTTAATTAAAGGCATAATTAGTAGGTTTAACCCTTGATTGAGTCAATTAAGTTTTGATTAAGTGAATGTGATTTAGGGAATAATTTTGGGATACTTTCCTTGAGATATTCCCTAAACCCCTTTTCTTCCTTAATCCATCCATGGGATTAAGTAATTACCCCCTTAATTAATTTCATAAAATTTTAAAACCTTTTAGAACTTAATTAATCTATCTTGAATAAATGCTTAGGTGTTTAAGTGCCTAAGTACATTAAGGAAATCAAAATCCAACTCACATGTGTGAGAGGGGTTATGAAATTACTTAAGTTAGACCTCTTAGTTTAATTAATCACTAATCATGAGCTAAATTGCATTAGGCCATTTCTTCTTAGGTGCATTACAAATTTAGATTCTTTGTGAGATTTTATGTCATCTCTTTGGCTCATGCTTATGTGGTTAAATATGCTAAGGTGGTATAGGTAAGGGGTAATTAATACACTTAATTCATACCTTAACCTAATCAAAATATAAAATGGATCTAATCAACTAAAAATTGAACTTAAACATCATACACATGTGGGAATGGGTTAAGAATAGCAAACTCACATCACACTTCATAATTAAGCTTTCTTATTTCATAAGATTATCTTTAGGAATTAATCAGGGTGAATGTGTTTACATGATTTCATCATTTTAGTTCCCTCCCAACATGTTAAATGCGTATGTCAAATGAATTTCATGCATTCATTCTTTTCAAAAGTCAAAATGAAAGTGAAACGTTTCTTTTATGTCAAATTACATGTTTTGGCTAAAATAGAAATATGAGTGGATATTATCACTATTAAATTCAAATTATTTTTAAAATATATGAAATAATTACCAAAACTGAAAGTGTGATACTTATATTTTATTTATAAGCTTGCATGTGAGTAAAATATAAGGATGTGCTTAGTGTAGTTTTTCTTCTCCCCTCTTGTAATATAATTTTGAATAGGATTGGGTAAAGTGTTTAGTTCATTTGAAAAGAACCTAACACTTTCCTAATTCCATTTCTTACTCATTCGTATGCTATTGCTTAAGAAGGATATCTACACTTATACATATAAATTACATAAACAAAAATAAATCAACCAACACGAACCTTTGCATCCTTTCTTTTCCATATATTTCTTTTGTACATATGCTTGCATTTATGGAAAGTGGTATATTAGTCTAGACATCCCTGGGATTGTGAGGCTTTAAGTAGCCCTAAGTAGATCTTGTACCTTACACCCCTGGTTAACAATGGCGTCATATCATGTGTGCATGTGAAAATTGGATAAGAATCCCCTTTTTCTACTTAGTGAAAATCATACATCATAAGCATTCAAAATTTCTTAAGTGAACTACTTAGCATTCATTATAAAGTGTGCTAAAAATTCTCATTTGTATGTATGGATATGCTTAGGATCCATTCATATGCATGTTATTCATGTTGGGAAAGAATGAAGTGATGTATGCTTTGTGAATTTAGTTCACTCTACTTAATCTTAAAATACCTTTCTTTTTTAATAGGTTTTGGTTAGATATGATCTAAACTTAAGATTAATTAAAACACATAATAAAACATTCACTAAACCAAACTAAACATGAATCCACTTTAGAAATTGCTTAAGGTAAGGAAGGAAAGAGAAGTTCTCTTCTCTTTTCCCTCTCTTTAAAACTTAGTAATTAATTGTAGGATTCATTCAAACCAAATAAAAATACAAAATAAAATCAACCCAAATCAATAAAAATAACTTAAATGAAACCATACTCTAAGTTGAACACTTTCACATTTAGAAAATCTAAATCCTGAAGCCATAGTTAAGCATACCACACAAACCTTCTAGAGCACGCACATTTAAACTAAGTCACCACTTCTAGCTTTAGGTTAGGGTAGTGCATGGTTTGATATTTGCTTTTATTTTTTTTATATATGTTTTAGTCTGGATGTTAGGGTAAATGTACGTAGAATGAATGGAAGGATGATTTAGTCTAATCATCATTTTCTGCAGAGGATTGTGCTTAAGGGGCGCTTTAATAAAAAAAATAACTACTTTTATTGTGTAGGTGCTTATACCCCTAAGCATAATCCAATAGGTCAGGTGGACTTGGTTGCCCATGTGTGGGGTGCTAAGTCCAATATACATGCTTGAGAATTGTATGGTTTGTTTAGCTAATCTCTATTTTGCAAGTGTTAGCTAGATTTACTTTTTCTTTACATGTAGTTTTGCAATTAGGATTTTGGAATGATTGTTATGGGGGATTAGGATGAGCATTGGTCATAAGATCTCATCTTATGCACCATGTGAATCCTTTGGAGCAACCACCTTCCAACCATCCAAAAGAAGGAACCAAAGAAGAATGATGAAATGAAGCTTGAAGACCCCCCATAATAATAAATTTCTTGCTTAATTGTTCTTAATTCATTTGTAATCTGGGTTGTATAAGGGTAGAGCTCGGCTACCCAATTGTGCTTAATTCATTTGTGACTTCTATCTTTTGAGATAGTACACCTCTCCTTAATGTCATACCCGATCACTCTCAATAAGAGCATATGTGGATCTACGTGGTGTCAAAAAATGCATAAAAAGGAGATGTATATTTTTATCTTCATTTTATCCCGCATAGGGTGAAGATGGAAGTATATTTTATTTTTTAGAAATTCTCATATGAAAATTTCACCACAGATTTTTCTGGCGACTCTATTGGGGAAGGTTCCTCTCTCCATCTTTGGTAAATGATCATTGTCTCCAAGTATCGATAGTAGGTTTGTACTTTCATATGAATCCAAGACTATCTTTTATTCCGTTGGCACTTAGCTTATTTCATTCTTAAGTTAAGCTTGCCAACATCTTTTAGGTTTTAGGACCTCACCCCGTGTTGGTCTTAAAATCCCCATTGGGTTCCCAAATGGGTAAATTTAAAAGATCTAATAAAAAAATAAAACATTTAAAGACTTCTTCCTTATCATTTCTATGGTAAGGAAAGCTTCATTCTAAAATAATAAAGACAAAATAAATCCTTATAAAAAATTATGCTTTTCAAAAAAGAACTATTTCAAAAAATGCACATAATAAAATATTTTGCACAAAAACTTTCCTAAGTCATCTTCATCTAACAATCTTTATGATTGTTATATGTAAGATCATCTTTACAAAAAATAATATTACAACAATTACATTTTCTAAAAATACAAATGAGTTTCTTCACTCAATTCATTTTTGGTGAAGACCACATTTTCAAAAAAAAAAAAAAAAGTTTCAACAATCATATTTTCAAAAGCATAAAATTTGAAGATGGGCCTTTCCATTCAGTACATCCAAATGTGTTGAATGGATATTACCTCTTCAAACAAAATCATAACTTTAAACTTCCACCTAATACATTCCACATGTGCTAGGTTAGGATTTTCATATTTTGAAAAAAAGCATCTATGAAACCTCTCAATTCAATATACCCACACTTATTGGGTGGAGGTCTCATTTTTCAAACAAAATCAAAAATTAATTTTTAAAAAGCACATATGAACCTTCCCATTCAATATACCCATACTTATTGAATGAAAGTTTCATTTTCAAACAAAACTAAATTTTTCAAAAGTACATATGAATATCTCCATTCAATATACCCAAATTTATTGAATGAAAGTTTCATTTCCAAATAAAATGACATCACTTTGAAATTCTCACTTAACATATTTCAAATATGATTAAATTAGGATTTTCTCTTTCAAAAAGCAATAATCACACACAAAATATACATCTTTGAAAAATGAAACATAATTGATTTCCATCTTACATACCAAAATTTTTTAAATGGAAATCTCCCTTTTCAAAAATCAACAAAAACAAAAAAATTTTAAATACATTTGAAACTTCATTCTAGCATATCCCATTTTCTAAAATGAAGTCTTTCCTTTTCGAAATTCAAAACAAAAATTTGAAACACCTTTGGAACTTCATTTATCATACTCAAATTTGCTAAATGAAATTTCCGCTTCACAAAATTTCCAAAAGCACTTTTGGAACTTCACTCTTTACCATACCAAATTTTCTAAAGTGAAGCTTCCATTTTCAAAATAAAACCAAAACATAAAAATTTTAAACACATCTTTTGAAATTTTATTTAGCATACTCAAATTTGTTAAGTAGAATTTCCATTTCACAAAATTAAATTAAACTTCATTTTAGCATGCCATATTTGCTAAAATGAAGTCTCCACATTCAACCAAAATCAAATCAAAACTAAAAAGAAACACATTAGGATTCCCTTAGCATACTTAAATTTTCTAAGGATCCTACTTTTCAAAAACAAATCAAAATCAAAGAGAAATACATTAGGATTTCCTTATCATACCCAAATTTGCTAAGAATCCTACTTTTACAAAAATCAAAATATCTAAAACAAATAAAACACTTTAGGATTTTCTTAGCATACTCAAATTTGCTAAGAATCCTATTTTCAAAAATCTTTTAAAAACAAAACACACTTGGGTTCTTCACTTAGCATACCTAAATTTGCTAAGTGGGAATTCTAATTTTTAAAATCACCAATAATTCACAAGATAAAACTAACAAAGAAAAAAGAAATAATTCTTTTCAAACACCTCACTTTGCATACCCAAATTTGCTAAATGAGTGAATTCCAAATACCAAATCAAAAACAAAACCAATTGACCCTTACTTTAACATACCCAAATTTGTTAAAAGAAATGGTCCTCAAATCAAAATCTAATTTTCAAACATTTGAAATATCTTTCTAAATTTTGAAATTTTAACCATTTAAAATTCCAAAAATCAGAAAATTCATCAACATAGATTGCTGTAGCTACGCTTCAATTTTTTTCATTTAGTAGAATGGTAGTTTCACACAAGTTTGTGTTTACTTTCCCCTACGGCGTGGACTTGGCCTTGGATCAGGCCAATCTCCCTCGAGCTGATCAGACTCATCTTATCTATTTTGGTAGAGGTTTCGAGGGGGTAAGGATCACCTATGAGTACACTCCCTCAACCGTTAGCAGGACTGCAGTGGCCGAGGAAAAGCCGATCATTCAGATTGATTTGTCATTATATTCTGACATCCCCTCCCTAAAGAGGAAGGTAGTGGTAGTTCCATCAATTCAAGCAATCTTAGTTCCAGTGATAATGATAATGCCTGTGTGCCCCATGGTTTCTGCTACCCAGGCTAGCACATCATTGGCACCCTCTGGGGGCTCCTTTGATCAGATTGCCTCCCTATTGAGGGTCTAGTTTTTACTCCACTCACCCTACCAGGACACAGAGGAGGAATAAAAACTGCATGATTAAGCGATATCACACATGTATTATCGGGGAGATGGAGGCCGCTATGCGGTCAGTTATGGAGGAGGTGCCCACTCTTATTTCCCCGCTGGTTATAGCGAACCCATTTCATCCTCTCTCGGTCAAGAGAGGATGCTAGAGGATCATACTTCACCTCCCCATTGTACAAGCCCATAGTTAGCAGAGTGGTGATCGTATGTCGCCTCCAATCAACATGCCAAGGAGCTTATGAATGTTTCAGTTGAGCTCAATTTGATTTGAGATCTGTCATCCCCCATAGCATGGGGAAACATCAACAACAAGAGAGGGCTAGAGAGGTCCGTACTTCAATACAGATCACTAGCTAAGAGAAGTGGAGGTTTGGTCAGCAATCAGTGGCCTCCACACTCATTAATTTCCATAATCAATGCGCTACCCGTGCCGATCACATAGATAGTATTTTGCTTACAAGGATGACCCATCATATGAAGAGGTCCTCCAGCGGTGGTGTCTCCACCTCACCCCCACCGCCATGCTCACTTTGTAAAGATCTGTTTCACCGAAGGCCATGAAGGTCATATCCAGGGAGAAGAGAATCTTGTTGATGCTATGGCTTCTCCATTCTATCTTGACCGCTTTAGGTGATGGAATGTGGTTATCCTACAATTTTTTTCAGTGTGGAGATCCTCCATGGAGTGTTTCATTTGGAAGCCAGAGTGCATTTCTAGTGAGTATAGTCCTCATAGGATTGATTCTCGAGGGAGGTCGTGCCTCACCATTCACGGTGGATCATCTGTCACCAAAATCATTTGTACCAATTCTGATAGATCAGTCTTTAGATAACATAGTGGCCCACTATTTCATGGAAAAGATGGAGATCCTAGGATACGACTGGTCTAATGAGAAGAAGATCAGCTTTGATCCCAATAAAGATGATTTATTGGGAGACTCGGTTGGGGTTTGCATGGTAGATACCAGGGGATCCCTCTTTAGAGAGTAGCAGGCTATGGAAGGTGATGAGGTTGAGCAGGAAGGCACAGCCCAATCAACCCAACACCACTGATATCAATTAAAGCAGAAAGATGAAAAATAGATAGGATGGTGAGGCAGCTTGAGGACTTATTAGCTGCAATCTCAATACTTCAAAAATAGGCCCTAGCAGTTCATCTTACTACAGAGTCACCATAGTAAGACCTTACCTCAAGCAAGGTAGCACTAGCATGTATAGGAAGGTAGTGGAAAGTACCTCCATATAGGAGAAAGACATAAGATCTATGGTTGAGCAATAAGTGATGAAAGCATTGGCTCAAGTCCGGGGAGGATCATCAGTTCCAAAGGGTAGACCCTACCCGAAGGAGTTTGATGCAATCCAATATCCCAAGGGTTTCATGCCACCTTTCTTCAAGAGTTTTGATAGCAGTGGAAACTTGAGGTAGCATATTGCACACTTTAGAGCTAGTTGTTGCAACATCGATGGCAGTGATGCTTTGCTATTCTGCCTCTTTGTCAGTAGCCTAGTAGGGATAGCTTTCAATTGGTATGCTAAACTTCCTAACGATTCAATAAAGACATTTGCTGAGTTGGAGTAGCTCTTTATCAAGAGGTTTGCTGGAGCTCAAAGAAAGTTATTGGTGATCTCATAGCACAACAACACCTGAGTCCTTTGTTGACTATATTCTGATGCATAACCCGAGAATGAAATGAGCCAGTTCTACATGAGATTCTTCTAAAGAATATCCCACCGCTTCATGCTTAAGGGCTTCACCATCAAAACCTTTGAGAAGTTAATCAACAAGGCTACAAGGAGAGGCCAAACATTGCCTTTTCAAGACTCAAAGAAAAGCAAAGGTAAGGTCTATGAGAAGAAGCCTGGGGTAGTGACATTAGTGGTAAGGGGAAGCAACTAGCTAGAGATCAATTCGAGAGACCATGACCTCAGCAGTCTTCACTTCCACCTCCTCTACCACCACCTAGGAAACCCTACTGGCCTCCACAGCAGCCTCCACGGCCAGCACCATCGCCTCCTCAGTTATACCATCAGCAATAATGGCACACATACCCGCCACCAGGTAACTATGGTCCACTTACTCTTTTTGATAAACTTAACAAACCTTATTCATATAAGAGGGAGGTAATCAGGATGATCTTTAAGAATCTATTAAAGAAGCCTAATTTTCAGCTACCCAAGCCTAGGAGACCGGAGGAAGTGGGAAAAAGCCATGATCTTAACTTTTGCCCCTACCACCATATGCTAGGTCATATTTTGGAGGATTGCTTTACATTTAAGTACTGGCTTGAACATAGCTTAAAGATGGTGCTGAAGTTATCCTGAAGGAATACAATGTGGAATAACCATCCAGTTTCATTAGGGTAATCCTTGGGGATACTTGTGATCCTTCCAAAACTAAAGAAGGTTGGGATATCTCTTTATCCAAAACCTCTAAAAAGATTTTCTAGAAGATCAAAAAACTTTCCTTGTAGGTTCCTGAGTCCGCTCAAACCTCCAACATCAAGGAAGGTTTGCAAGTTGCCTGCCAACTCGGGGAAAAGGGGAGCTCAACAACAGCAGTAGCATGTGCCAGCCCGGGATAGCCCAGTAGTGCAACCACTGACCGAGTCCAGCCTCTAGTCTACCGTTACAACTACCACATCAACGACTTCCTCTACTTTATAATTCTTCTCCTTATACTAGTAGAACTCTTACATCGGCGGATAAGGGCATCAAATCCCTTACCCCACTTACTTTACTAAATTTTTACTTTGTACCTCCTATCAAATCCAAGAAATTGAAGAATAAAGCTAGCTTGAATTACATCTATATCACTTCTGATGGGTTGTCTACTTCTATTCTTAATGATAACTTTTCAAGTCAAAATAATTATAATAATTCTTATCTTCCTCTTTATGATTCAGAGTCAGACTTTCCTACTTTGAATGCTACAAGTTCACCTCTCAAGATAGACTTGGAATCATCCGATTCTGAGGGTCCCATGGGAGAAGATATAGGTGAGCCTGATGTACAGGTAGAACCTTCAATTACCCTACCACAAGAGATCAATAAAGTCAACCTCCGTAGTGGCAAAGTTTTACCTCCTAAGGCAGCACCTCAAGATAGAGGGAAATAAGTCATTGGTATAGAGGGTCGAGAAGCCCCTCCACAAGATGCTCCACCCTTGGATATGCTCGTGGAGGATCTGCCCAAGGTGGACTACAATGTCCTCTCTCATCTAAGAAAGTTGTCATCTAAGCTAAGCATATATGATGCCATTATCTTATCCAAAGAGATGAGTGAATCATTAATCAAGGCTCTCCTTGATCTGAGATATGCTTAGCTCAGCTTACCACCATAGTTAAGGAGGCACATTACACAAAAGAAGCCCAGGGGATCACTTTCATAGATCAAGACCTTCTTCTAGGAGACTTGGAGTATAATCGGCCCCTTTACATCATAGTTGACATGGGTAGATTCAGACTCACCAGAGTTCTCATTGATCCAGGTGCATCGGTGAACAATATGAGTCTAAAGACCTTTGCCTATTTGAGGATCGACATCTCCACACCTCGAGGAGATCAAATGATGTTGAGAGAATTCAATGAACAAGGTGAGCAGACTTTAGGCTCCATGGTGTTACCTTTAGAGATAGGTGACTGGAAGACTGAAGCCAGGTTACATCATTGACTTGAATACTTTGTTCACCACTTTGCTCGATAGGCCTTGGATACATCAAAATAAGATAATTCCATCCTCCCTCCATCAGTGCATCAAGTTTATAAAGGATGGGATTAAATATTATGTCAATGGAGATGAAAAGCCATTTTCAGTTAGAGAGGTTGAGATTTATGAGGATGCGACCTACTATCTTACTCAAAACACCCTTTCTCATGAACTTGGACACAACTCAAATTCAAAAGAAAATGAAAATGAAAAAAGAGAAAAGCCAAAAGAAAAAAGAAAAGAAAAATGAAAATCTAAGTGAACAAGAAAGGGAAATTGAAGAAGAAATAGATCATATCACTCCACTCTCATTCCATCATATGGACATGTGTGGAATGACTCAACCTCCACCGCGAGGCGAGGAAATAAAGGCGTTAGGTGGAAGATCCCTTAGTTGGCCATCAGCCAATAGAAGTCATGTTCTAGTTCGTAGGAGTACCCCTACTATTCAAATAAAATTGGAATCTAGCTTGGAGGATGAGTCTAATGTGATTAGTATACCACCCAACCTCTCTCAGCGGGTTCCATTGGAGGTGACTTTCGATCCAGACAGAGATGAAGACTGAGCCTCCAGACAAAGTAAAGTATTTGAATCAGGTTTATATGAGACTATTAGGCAGTAGCTGGGAACCTTAGCTATAACCTCACTTTCATCTCAAAAAGTTGAAGGTTTAGTAATTAAGGAAGCCCCTAAGTCTTCCAGTGATATGAAGTCGAAGAGATTCTTTTTAGGATCATCATCCTCAAGTCCTAAAGTTGATGTAGAACTTGAGGAGGATACATTTAAAGAATTAATGGAATTACCATTTGACTTTTACTCGCCTTATGTTCATAATCTTATACATAAAAGTTTAGCTCCTTATACATGGTCCAGGCACAGGCCAGACTACTTTAAAAAGCTATGAAACAATATAGGTAAGGAAGCACAATCAAGAGCAAGACTAAGATTCGATACAGTGGGTCCAGTCGATGATGATGAATACTGCTTAGTTGCTACCAATCATTTGGAGTCTAATAGGTTCTTTTCACACAACACCAACTCTTATGAGAATGTGTGTTTAAAAATCTTAGATGATCCAGATGATCTCCAGATCAAGGATGCACCTCTAAAATTTGAAGAGGAGATTCATTCAATAATAGACAAGCTTAAAGAAATCAACCTCGGGATAGAAGAAAGTCCACGCCTAATGTACATCAGTTTGTTGTTGAATGAAGAAGAAACTAATGACTTAGTTAGGCTATTGATTGAGTTTAAATACTGCTTCACATAGAGTTATGAAAAGATGCCCAAATTATCTCCTGATATAGCAGTCCATAAACTAATAATAGATCCTAGCGCTAACCCTATCAAGCAAGCTCCTAGACACATGCGATTAGAAATTGAACAATAGGTCCTTTTTGAAGTCAAGAAATTGATCAATGCTAGTTTCATCAGGGAAGAAAAATATCCTACCTGGTTAGCCAGTGTCATCCCAATTAAGAAGAAGAATGGCCAAATTCACATATGTGTCAATTTCAAGGACTTAAACAAAGCATGTCCTAAGGATGAGTTTTCTCTTCCTATACTAGAATTAATGGTAGACATCGCCTCATCTCATATAATTTTCTCTTTCATGGATGGGTTATCTGGCTACAACCAAATCAGGATATCTCCTGAAGATGAAAGAAATACTGCTTTCCAAACCTCGATCATAATCTTTTGTTATAGGGTCATGACTTTCAACCTTAAAAATGTTGGTGCTACATACCAACAAGCCATGACTTAGATCTTCAACAAACTCATCCATCATCAGGTTGAGTGCTACGTTGATGATCTAGTAGTCAAGAACATAGAAAAGGAAGACCATCTCTTTGACTTGAAGTAGTTTTCAAATGATTAAGATAATATAACCTCAAAATGATGAAGTGTGTTAAACTGGAAAATTCCTTGGGTTTATTGTTCGACACTGGGGAATAGAAATAGATCCAGAAAAGATCAAAGCTATCTTAGAAATTCCACTTCCTAAGAGTTTAAGTCAACTCAAATCCTTCTATAGATGGCTGGCATACCTAAGACACTTTATTTCCAACATATCAAGGAGATGCAAACCATTCTTAGCACTTGTCAAGAAGGATTCCAAGATTAAGTGAGATGACAAGTGTCAGCATGCCTTTGAAAACATCAAGCAGTATTTGGTGAAGCTGCCAGTTCTAGTAGCCCCTATCCCAGGTAGGCCACTCATCCTCTACTTGTGCATTGGATGACTCTCTGCTCTATTGGCCCAAGCCAACTGAAGGGAAGGAGAGCCTCTCTACTACTCAACGGTCATCGATTCTGCAAGCAAACCACCTATTGAGAAACATTGCCTAGCTTTGATCTTTGTCTCTCAAAAGCTATGACACTACATGCTTTCTCATAAGGTGAACTTGATCTCAAAACCAATCCACTGCAGTATCTCATGACACGGACAACACTATCTAGATGTTTAGCATGATGGTCCATGATCCTTTCACAATTTGATATCACATTCATTCTCCTCCGTGCAATAAAAGGACAAGCATAAGTGGATTTCTTAGCAGCACACCCATTTCCTGCTAATTCTCCCCTTAGTGATGATCTCTTTGATGAATAAATCATGAACTCAGGGAAGGTTGACAACCACTAATGGGAGATGTATTTTGATGGTGCTACTTATTTTCATAAAGGCAAAGCACCACGATCTACTCTTCCATGAAAGGCAGGGATGGAAATAGTTCTCCTAACTCCAGACCGCAATGTGATGAGATTCTCATACTATCTTTCCAACCCCTGCACCAACAATGAAGCTGAGTATGAGGCTTTGATTATCAGTCTAGAGGTAACCATCACTATTAGTGTCAAGAGCATCAACAACTTTGGGGATTCTCAGTTGGTCATCAATCAGATTGTCGAGTCCTCCAAGGTTCTCAAACCCGAGCTTCCATACAGTATACCATGAAGTTGTTGCCCCAAATCAAGTCACCATCTACAAAGTTCCTCGGCAGAGAATGCAGTAGATGCTTTGGCCAAACTTGCCAAAGAATTGTCATGTTTGGAAGATAAGTCCATTCCAATAAGGGTCCAAAATAGACAAATCTTATCCCTTATTGATACTGAACTCATCGAGAGACTTTCTCTTAAAGGGAAGGTTGTCATTGCCTATAAGGACAAGGAGTTGGATTAGAGGCAACCATTCATAAACTATTTGAACACCGACAAACTACCTTAAGAAAAGTCACAAGACCATCAGGTGAAACAAAGAGCTCTCTCCTATGCTCTCATTGATGGCACCCTATACTGACGATCCATTAACTAGATGTGGTTACATTGTTTAGACAAACACGAAGCCCATGGAATTATAATCAAGGTACATTCAGGTCTATGCGGAGCACATCCATCTAGTCCAAAGATGAAGATGAAGATCAAGAGACTAAGATATTATTGGCCTTCAATGATTAAATCATGGATGTAGCTAGAGATGCTTACCAGTACGTACATGGTGTGGTCCTCCACCAACCACTCAATATCTACACCCTACATTGTGGCCATTCAAGTGTTGGTGCACATTGTGGGTCTAATCGATCCTCTTTCTTCTAAGGGGCATCAGTTCATCTTAGCTGCCACTAACTACTTTTCCAAGTGCAGGCAATTCCACTCGAGAGGTCATCGACATGTGCTTGATTTTCAAGAACCATATCGTAGATAGGTTTGGGGTGTCTCGATGAATTATATCTGATAATGGTACTGCATTCAAAAGCACCAAGATCAATGAATTTGCCAGAAGACATAATATAGATTAGAGATACACCACCATCTACTATCCTAGAGATAATGCCTTTGCGGAAGCATTCAACAAAACTCTCATCCAAATATTAAAGAATACTCTTGATGACAACAAGCAGCAGTGTAATAAGTAGTTGGTTGAAGCCTTGTGGGCCTACTACACCACATATTGAACTCCAACTCAGTCTACCTCATTTTTCTTAGTGCATGGGTCCGAAGTCGTTCTGCCTTTATAAGTTCAACTCCCATCACTAAGGATAGCATTGGATAACAAGATCACTATAGAGAAGAATGCAAAGTTGCGGTTATAAGAGCTCAAAGGTTTGGAGGAGAGTCGCCTACGGGCGTCATAGAACCTCGAGTTGTACAAGGCCAAAATGATTCAATCTCACAACAAGCTGGTCTGCCCTAGGTCTTTTTTAGTAGGAGAACTTGTGTTAGTCCTAAGTAGACTAATTGTTGCCCGTCAAAAGATGGGAGGCAAGTTTGAACCCACTTGCGAAGGTCCTATGTTATAGAGAAGGCCTACCAAAGAGGATCATATCAGCTCATCGACTATAAAGGGGAACACCAGATGCTTCCAATTAATGGGCTCTATTTGAAAAAATATTACCCATGAAATAAATCATGTTTGAAAATAATTCTATCAATCAACAAAAATCTGATTCCATTTCATCAAAATCTTCTCTTCTTTTGAAGCATTATTTGCTTATCTTGTGAATCATGATGAGTGTTTAGGGTAGGTGTAAGAGTCCCCCAGTGGCATCTTATCCCACTTTCACAACACAAACACAATCTCTCGGTGCTATTAGAATAGCTGTAAGAAAACTTGAGAGGCATCTTATTTCAATTAGCACACAAAGTTAGGTGTGAGAGAACCTGAGCGACATCCTTTCTTAGTGGAAATTCTTGGTTGCCATCTGTGCCACCATTCCATAAAAATCCCCAAGCGTGTTTAAGGTAGGTGTAAGAGTCCCGAGAGGCATCCTATTCACTTTTAACACATGCACAAAAATAAACACAAATATTTTGTCTCAAGCTATTTGATGTGGGAGCAAGCCCCCTGTGGCACTCACTCATTAGCTGCTCTAGGTCGGGTTTACATACTACCTCACTAGTATGTCACCCCAATGGTCACTTGTTTGGAGGATGTGAGTCCTCGTGCTTTCTTCCTAAGTTGACCATACCACACCAATGAGCGCCTTGTTAGTATGGTGGACTTCACTACCCAGCTAGTAAGTTACCTCGTGTTGATTTTATTTAAGAAGATGTGAGTCTGCGTGCTTTCTTCTTGAACTAATCATCATTATCTAACTAGGTTAAGTATATTTGAGGTTTAGGATATGTCCCCCAGAGGCTCCTTTCCTCTTGACTACATTTGAGTTGATGTAAGTCCCCTAGTGGCATTCACTCAGTAGTCGCCCTAAGACGGATAGCACCAGTCGAGCTGAAGACAGACTATCCTAGCAATCAATTCCATTATAATAGGATATGAGTCCCTGAGCTTTCTTCCTAGGCTGATTGTTGCAAATCGATGAGCACAATAAATTGATTGATGTTCTCTATGCTGACAGTGACTCACCCGATGGATACACCACTCTTAGCAGATATGAGTCCATGTGCTTTCGCCTTGAGTTAGCCACCAAATACCTATTTGATATATGGCTAACCATGTCATATTCTCCAGGGTTTTGGATTAACCCCTTAGCAGCCCCATCCCCTGCAGGCATTCTATTTGGATCATGTCTTTCACAATCCCATTTAGCCATTACCTTGGTTACTCTTGGATTGGACAGTCCCCCTTTCTTAGTAGCCATCCCTGTGGTTGGAGAATTTGTTCAGCGGATGCGTAGATTCTCCCTTAGTTCAGTAAATCTGAGATATGTCTAGACTGATATAAGCTCCTTCTCAATTTGATCCCTCGCAAACTAATAGGGTCCATGATAAATAAACTAAATAAAACAAATAAATTTTATTCACTTGTGAATTAGGAATTCAAGCCCCCAAAGGGCCCCTTTTCCCAAGCAGGTATCCTATCTTTAGAGCAGTGTCAGTAGAACTCCCTATAAGAATTGCCTGACTACCTAAGTTGAGATAACTCCCTAGGTCGGCACTCACTCCGTAGTCACCCTTAGGTTAGGTTCAATCTATTTTGTTACAAGCAGGTTACATCGGCAGTCATTTTTCTTTGGAAGATGTAAGACTATGACGCATTCTTTCTAGCATGGCTATCGCAAACCGACGAGTATCCATAGGTTTGGTTTGATTTATTACCCAAAGCAACCGATCACCCTAGTGGTCTTTCATAGTGGAAGATGTGAGTCCCTGAGCTTTTTTCCCTTCAACTGATCATTGCAAGCTGAAAGGCACTCCTTTGGTAGGATAGTTCTCCCATCGGTCGGGAAGCTACTCCCTTTGTTTTAATAAATCTAATATAGGCCTAGGCTGATATAAGCTCTTTCTTAGTATGATCCATCACAAACTAATAGAATCCATCAAAACAAATCTAAAAATAATATTAATCTTGACTATCTTTGAGTTGATCTAAGTCCCCCAACGGCATTCACTCAATAGTCATCCCTCGGTTGGGTTCAATCTATTGCTTTGTCAATAGATTACCCCAGCAACTGGTCTCTACTTTGGAGGATGTAAGTCTACTATGCTTTCTTTCAAGTACAACTGCTACATACTGAAAGGCATCTCTTTGGTTGGCTAGTCCTACTATATGTTTAGTAGACTACCCCTTTGGATTGGTAAATCTTAATTAGGTATAAGCCTCCATGGCTCCTACTCAGTACAATCTATCATAAACCAATAGGTTCCATCTCAAAAATCCAAAATCTAAAAAAAAAATTGAAACAAATTCGACCTTCTTCCCCAACAGAACTTAATTAAATAAATCAAATCAAATTTCTCCTCAGTGAGACTCAAATCAAATCAAACCTCTCATCCCCTTGTTGATGACTTGAACCTACTTCCCTAGTGGAAAGTTCACATACTCTATCCCTAGTGGATCCTTCCTTCCCTCTCTTATATCTTTGACATAAGTAGAGTCACATTGCACAAAGTTCTAGATTCCTTCTACACCTCGGGTTAGGAGTAGATTGCCTCTGTTAGTGCTTGTGATGTTGATGTTGACCATTTCACCCTGCACGTGTTCCTTGTTCCACCACATTGGGCTCCCTTTGTTGACCTCATTTTTAGGATAAGCTCTCAAACCGCCATCTTAGACATAGGGCTCCTCTTAGACTTTAAGAGATCCTTAGCCTTAAGACGCATCTAGTGATTATGTGGACACTCAACCTAACCCTAAAGACTTAGAAGAGTTAGCCATAGGAATAGGTCATGCCATAAGGGTGTTAGGAAAATTTTCCTACCCTACAGCTTGAACCACATTCCTCACTTCCTTCAAGTCAAACTCCAAATCAAATCAACATCAAACCTAAATCAATTCCAGCCTAATTGATTTTCTCCAAACTAAAATCAATGCTACATGATTGAAACCCATGATTGAAATTCCAAGTTCAAAATCCTTCTTAAGTCCTTAATTCCCTCTTAAGGACTTAGCCTAAATCAAATCTTCAAATCAATTCAAATTCATAAAATTCTCTCACAACTCATTTATATTTTCATTTATATTCACATATATAAATTAAAGATAAATTCAAATCAAACTCCAAGTTGAAATTCCAAATTCAAAATCTTTCCTAAGTCCTTTATTTATCTCTTAAGGACTTAGCCTAAATCAAATCTTCAAATCTATTCAAACTCATGAAATTTTTCTCATAACTCATTTATATTCTCATTTATATTCACATATATAAATTAAATATAAATTCAAATCAATCAAATCAAATTCCAAGTTAAAATTCCAAATTCAAAATCTTTCCTAAGTCCTTTATTTTTCTCTTAAGGACTTAGCCTAGATCATGTTCAAATCACTTCAAACTCATGAAATTTTCTCATAACTCATTTATATTCTCATTTATATTCACATATATAAATGAAATATAAATTCAAATCAATCAAACTAAATCTAAAATTCAATTCCAAGTTCAAAATCTTTCCTAAGTCCTTTATTTTTCTCTTAAGGACTTAGCCTAGATCATGTTCAAATCACTTCAAACTCATGAAATTTTCTCATAACCCATTTATATTCACATATATAAATGAAATATAAATTCAAACAACCAAAACCATCTCCAAAAATCAAACTCAAATTCAATCAAATCTAAACTTAAGTCTTTCAAGTCAAACTCTTGAACTTAGCCAAATCAACTTCAAATCAAGCCAAACTCTTGATTTTTCTTCATGATTCAATCAATCCTTCAATCATGAATCTAAATATAAATACAAACTTCAGTCACTTAACCAAAACTCAATTCAAAAATTAAGCCAAAATCCATTTCATGTCCACCCTTTGAACTTGTCAAATGAATCAAAACCCATTTGACTTCAAACCACTTGCAAATGGATTTATATTTCATAAGTCCATATGTGAGTTCAAACTCAAATCAAGCTTTGACCAAGCCATTTGACCACTTAGGCTCACTTGACCCAAAGTCACCTAAAGCACTATGAGCCAAATTCTAATCCTAGCCAAATTGGATTGAATCAAACTCACCTAAGCCTCTCATGATCAACAATCATCATAAGATGATCAATCACTCAAATTAGGTCAAACCAAGTCAAACCTAAGGGTTGACCAGTCTTAGCCAAAATGAAACCCAACATAGCCAAAATCCACCATAGGCCAAATTGATTGAAATCATTGATCTAAGTTCATTCATGATCAATGTTTGAACTTGACCAAGTCAACATTTGAGCCTAACCTAGCTCAATTGACCACTTGACCCAAGTTGACCCAACTTGACCTAAAAATTCAAAATGTGTCAAAACTTGATCTAAGCCAAATCAATTGAAACCAATGGGTCAAGTTTATTCTAAAATTATTGTTGAACTTGACCAAAGCCCCAATTGGCTAACTAGACCCAACCAAGCCTTGACCTTGAACCCAACTAGACCTAAAGGGTCAAATTGAACCAAATTCAAACTTAACCAAAATTTATTGGAAACAAAGATACCAATCCCTTTCATATGACCAACCAAACCTAAACCTACCCATGACCTAGCTCAAATAGGTCAAATGGGTCAAATTGGTCAACTTGACCCATTTGACCTAAATGAAATCATATGAACCAAATTCAAGCCTAAATCAAATTGAATCAAACCAAAGCCACCAAAACATTTTAAATGGTCATATGAAGTTGACCCAACCTTTGGTTTGACCAAATTTGACCACTTAGTCAAGTTGACCCAAGTTGACCCATTTTGACCTAAATGGGTCAACATGAGTCAAATCACATCAAACCAACTCCTAATTCAACAAAACTTGGTCAAACCTATTTTCTCATTATATCAAACATACCCAAACTGAAATCAAGGTCAAATGACTAATTTACCCCTAGGCCATAGGAGAAATTTTGGCCAAATCCATTCAAAATTTGGTCAAATCCTCTCCATAACAACTTAGCAGCCTCTTAGTGGATCAAGTGAACACTAGGGAGGGTGGTGCACCAAACCCAATGGATTTGGGTCAGCCCAACCTAGCCCAATGGCCAAACTAACCACATGCCTTGAAATGGCCACATGGGAATCATGCCTCCACTTATTTTGAGCACATGGGGAGTTCACCATTCCACTCCTCTGGAAAAACCAAATTCAATGACTCATCTAACAGCCTAACAAACCCACTAAATCAAGGCAATTGATAAAAAATGGCAAGCTCTTGTTCGGACATCCAATTGCCAAAGGGGGAGATATACTCCCCCTAATTCAATTCAATCTACACATTCCTTAATTCAATTGAACCTAGGAAAGTCAGAGAAGCAATTCCTTAACCTCCCCAAGCTTCCTAGAGTGAAATCAAACTTTCTTCAGTTTTCACTTGAAAATAGGGAGCTCCACCAAAAAACCAAATTCACTCCACACTCAAAACCCTCTCCTTTGAACACTCCCTCAGGGACCTCATTCGAACTCACCCAAGATCTTTTTTAAGTTCCTAAGGTAAGGAAGGAGTCATCTTGATCAAGACTGAGCTCAAGGCAAAGATGAGTTGGTCCATAGAAGCATCCACTCAATTTTAAGAGCACAAACCTTCAGTTTTGTCTCAACTAGACGAAGCTTCTCCATGGGAATCGAGCGCCGGTGATCACCTCCAGTGAGGTTAGCCATTTTTTGAGCTTAATCTAGCTATGGTTTGGAGCTTTGTGAAGTGAATGTTAATCCCATAAAATTTTAGCCGTTAGATGTGATCTAGGTTGCATGTTGATGGTGTGGGTTGATTTTCATCCCACTCTAAGCTCAATCGACCTCGGATCATTGCCACAAAGATGAATAGATCTCCTTGCTCATAGAGAGTGGTAGGGATGAATCTCTGGTCATCCATCCACGCATTTTGGATGGACGATCGAGATTAAAATGTGTAATATCTATATTTTCCTCCCTCAAATCTGACTTTAATCTCAGTCGTCCAATCCTTGATCGAATAGCTGAGGAGAGAGTGAGTAGCATCACTGCCATGCAACGCTATGATGTGATAAGTTAAGTACCCAATCTCGCATATAAAAGCGCATGCGCATAACAGTGCACATGATTAATAATATAATTTGGGATTAAATAATTTCTAATTAATTACCAAATCTTCTAAAATTAATATCTAAGTATAGAAAAATCAAAAAATATGAAATAAATTGCATATGAAAGATAATTGAACATAGAATATTTTAAAATTGATTTTAATTGATTTTGAGTAGTTATTTTCTCTGAATTTAGATTTTATTAGGGATGTTAATTTAATAATTACCCTTTAATTACTCCATTCCAAAACTTTTTTATGCTTAGTGGTGGGATGACTCTCCCTTAATTTTTTAGATTTATTGGTGGCTTAATTAGGTGAATTGCTAGTTCATTCCTTAATTACTCCCTTAATATAATTAAGCTTAATTAAGGGCATAGTTAGTGGTTTAACCCTCTGATTGAGTCAATTAAGTTTTGATTGAGTGAATGTGAGGTTTAGGGAATAATTTTGGGGGTACTTTCCTTGAGATATTACCTAAAGCCCCCTTTTCTTCCTTAATCCATCCATAATTAAGGGTTAATTCACTAATTATCCCCTTAATTAATTTTATAAAATTCTAAAACCTTCTAAAATGTAATAAATTTATCTTGGATATATGCTTAGGTGTTTAAGAGTCTAAGTACATTAAGGAAATCAAAATCTAACTCACATGTGTGAGAGGGGTTATGAAATTACTTAAGTTAAACCCCTTAGTTTAATTAATCACTAATCATAAGCCAAATTGCATTAGGTCTATTCTTCCTAAGTGCATTGCAATCTTGTGAGGTTTTATGTCTTCTCATTGGGTCAATATTATGTAGTTAAAAATGCTAAGGTGGTATAGGTAAGGGGTAATTAATACACTTAATTCATACCTTAACCTAATCAAAATATAGAATGGATCTAATCATCTAAAAATTGAACTTAAACATCATACACATGTGGGAATGGGTTAAGAATAGCAAACTCATCTCACACTTTTCAAATTAAATCAAATTCAAAACAAAGCCAAACCTTCTTTAAAATTTACCAAGAACTCTAGATCAATTTCTCCCATATCATCAATGCATCTTGGTTGACAAGTTATTATGTCAAGTCCTTATTCACTTGAAAAGGGGAACTCGCAAGGAGAATATGATATTAGATGAGTATTTATATGAAGAGATGAGAAAATATAGGGTGATAATTATAGGAAGAAGACAAGAGATAATGTGTGGGTTGTTGCAATTATAAAGTATGTTGAAGGATCAAATATTCAGAGAGACATTCTATGAATAATAGGTGACAATGAGGGTCACATTTGATTTGCTTTAAGCTTTCTTATTTCATAAGATTATCATTAAAAATTAATTAGGGTGAATGTGTTTACATGCTTTAATCATTTTAGTTCCTTCTAAACATGCTAAACGTGTATATCATATGAATTTCATGCATTCTTTCTTTTCAAAAAATCAAAATGAAAGTGAAATGTTTCTTTTATGTCAAATTGCATGTTTTGGCTAAAATAGATATATGAGTGGCTATTATCACTATTAAATCCAAATTATTTCAAAATATATAAACTAATTACCAAAACTAAAAGTGTGTTACTTATATTTTATTTATAAGCTTGCATGTGAGTAAAATATAAGGATGTGCTTAGTGTAGTTTTCCTTCTCCCCTCTTCCAGTAAAGTTTTGAATAGAATTGGGTAAAGTGTTTAGTTCATTTGAAAAGAACCTAACAATTGCATAATTCCATTTCTTATTCATTCCTATGCTATGGTTTAAGAAGGATATCTTTACTTGTATATATAAATTGCATAAACAAAAATAAATCAACCAACACCAAACCTTTGCATCCTTTCTTTTCCATATATTTCTTTTGTACATATGCTTGTATTTAAGGAAAGTGGTATATTAGTCTGGACAACCCTAGGATTGTGAGGTTTTAAGTAGCCCTAAGTTGGTCTTGTACTTTACACCCCTGGTTAACAATGGCGTCGTACTCACTTTTGCCTTTCATACATTCATGTGTGGATGTGAAAATTGGATAAGAAACCCATTTTCTACTTAATGAAAATCATGCATCATAAGCATTCAAAATTTCTTAAGTGAACTACTTAGCATTCATTATAAAGTGTGCTAAATATTCTCATTTGTATGCATATATATGCTTAGGATCCATTCATATGCATGCTATACATGTTGGAAAAGAATGAAGTGATGTATGCTTTGTGAATTTAGTTCACTTTACTTAATCTTAAAATTCCTTACTTAATCTTAAAATGCCTTTATTTTTGAATAGGTTTTGCTTAGAATTGATCTAAACTTAGGATCAATTAAAACACATAATAAAGCATTCACTAAATAAAACTAAACATGAATCCACTTAAGGTAAGGAAGGAAAGAGAAGTTCTATTCTCTTTTCCCTCTTTAAAACTTAGTAATTAATTGTAGGATTCATTCAAAGCAAATAAAAACACAAAATAAAATCAACCAAATTAGTAAAAATAACTTAAATGAAACCATCCTCTAAGTTGAACACTTTCACATTTAGAAAATTCAAACCATAAAGCCATGGTTAAGCATATCACACAAACCTTCTAGAGCACACACATTTAGACTAAGTCACGACTTCTAGCTTTAGGTTAGAGCAGTGCATGGTTTGATATTTTCTTTTATTTTATGATATATGTTTTATTCTAAATTTTAG
Source organism: Cymbidium sinense (assembly GCA_021442155.1). NCBI lineage: Eukaryota > Viridiplantae > Streptophyta > Magnoliopsida > Asparagales > Orchidaceae > Cymbidium > Cymbidium sinense. Next base: position 15,466,956 of record CM038232.1, on the reverse strand, counting down.
GGTAAATGTGTGTAGAATGAATGGTATGATGATTTAGTCTAATCATCATTTTCTGTAGGGGATTGTGCTTAAGGGGCGCTATAATAAAAATATAATAACTTTTATTGTGCAGGTGCTTATACCCCTAAGCATAATCCACTAGGCCAGGTGGAATTGGTTTCCCATGTGTGGGGTGCTAAGTTTAATATACATGCCTTGGATTTGTATGATTTGTTTAGATAATCTCTATTTTGCAGGTGTTAGCTAGATTTACTTTCCTTTTCATGTATTTTTGCAATTATAATTTTGGAATGATTGTTATGGGGATTAGGATGAGCATCGGTCATAAGATCTCATCTTATTCACCATGTGAAGTCTTTGGAGAAACCTCCTTTCAACCATCCAAAAGAAGGAACCAAAGAAGAAAGAAGAAAAGAAGAAGAAAGAAGAGAAGAAGAATGAAGAAATGAAGCTTGAAAACTCCCATAACAATGAATTTCTTGCTTAATTATTCTTAATTCATTTATAATCCGGGTTGTATAAGGATAGAGCTTGACTAACCATTTTGTTTTTGGGTTTTTGTGGGGGTGCCCGACCACAAATGGCCTCTTATTCTTTTGCATTAGCTTTATAAATTGATTGATGATTTGTTTAGCTTGTGCATTAAGATGACATCCTTTTCCTAGTTTCTTCCTTGCCTGATGTATGGCCTAGATGTGAATTAGGCTTTGAGGGAAAAATAAATCTTCTACCAAATTTAACAATTCAAAATTAAAAATAAAGAACTCATAACCTCACCTAAAGCTTAGGCTAATAATCAAGATAAAAGAATTAGCAACCCCTTAGCTAGATGAGTATTTCTTTTATAATATCATGCACAAATACATATTATTTTCACTCTTGATTGTAAGGCTTCCACCTTTTCCAGAGAAACTTGGCTTGACCTTTGAGAGCCATGGTGGAAATACACCTCCTCCTTTCTCAATGATTTTGGCTAATAATCTTACTTCCCATGCATTAAGCATGAATCCTATAAGCCTGAGTCAAATGATTTTCCAAAAATAAAAATAACATTTAATATAATTTGAATTAGATTTAGGTCATTTGAAGCATGCCATTATATGATCTAGTCTCTTTAGAGAGTGAGTTTAAGGACTTAGTCTCTTTCTAAATAAATAACAGCCTAGCTATCTTGCATAAAGCATATGACTTGCCTACATGAATTTAAAATTGTAGGAGGAGTTAGTTGGCGGCCACCCCATGAGATTGTAAGTCCAAGAAGTCAGGTGGTTTATCCTCTCTTGTGGAGGAAAACAAAATACCCATTTATCGCCTTAGATTTAGGTCGTTCTTTCAGCCCTTGCTAAAGCTCCCTAAATTTAGGTTCTGAGATTGCTTCTCCCTTCTATGGGCATAAGCATAAATCCTCACCTCTTAGGAATTTCCATAATCTTGTGTTGTGGAATCATAATCCCTAAACTTTTAATAAAAAGTCAACTCAAATGAATAATTCAATTTCTAAAATATAAAGCCCAATCATAGGACAGTTTGAGATGCGCATTAGGTTTCCTAGCATCATGAGGATTTCCTACTTATCTTCCTTTGGCTTCAATAATAACTCCCTCTCTTTGATCAATCCCATTTGATCTTTTGAAACAAACTAATCGATTGATAGTCCTACCTATTGAAATCTTTAGAGACAATAATCATGTACCTTAATCGAAAGTATTCCTAAGGGATCTTATTCCTTAGGATGTAATTAATTATAGGGGCTTGCCCTATATGAAACTTAACAAACCCAGTTTAAAATAAACCCTACTTTACTTTTTTATATAATGTGGGGGGAGAATCTTTGGTACATATAGACCCATTGTCCTTAGGAGTCTTTATTGAGGTGATTAGGTCCATTATAGGGCGATGACTTCTATCTTTTGAGATAGTACACCTCTCCTCAATGTTGTACCCAATCACCCTCAATAAGAACATTTGCAGATCTACGTGGTATCAAAAAATGCATAAAAAGGAGATGTATATTTCTATCTTCATTTTATCCTGCATAGGGTGAAGATGGAAGTATATTTTATCCTTTAGAAATTCTCTTATGAAAATTTCACCACAAACACTTAATTAATTTGCAAATTAATTAATGACTTAATCACTTCATTAATTAGTTCAATTAATTAAATTCAGAACCAAATCATTCCAGAACTTAATCACTTAATCTTGGGTAGATTCTTAGGTGTTCAGTAACCTAAGAGACTTCAAAGGAAATTATAATCAAACTACATGTGTAGGATGGTTATGAAAGTACTTAATTAAACCTTTAGCTTAATTAATCAATAATTATGAGCCAATTTTATTAGGCCCCTTTATTTCTTAGGTACATTTGTTGATTTAAATTTCATGTGGTTGCATATTATATGTTGGCTCATAATTACTTGAATAATTATGTTAAAGTGGTATAGGTAAGGAGTAATTAATGGATTTAATTCATACCTTAACCTAAACAAAATATAAAATCAACCTAATTATTCTAAAATTAAACTAAACCAATTCAAACATGTGGGAAATGGGTTAGGACCAGCAAACCCTTTTCATATTTTCTAAAGTCAAATCAAATTCAATAATAAAAAAAATCTCCTTAAAGAATTTTGATTCATTTTAAATAATCCTATTTTATATGATTATCCTTAAGAAGTAATTAGGGTGAATGAAGTCATGTGCTTACATCCCTTTATTTATTTCCAAGCATGCTAAATATTATTTGCCATATGAAATCATTCATTCATTTATTTTGAAAAATCAATTAAATAAAATATTTTCCTTTTATATCAAATTGCATGTGTTGGTTAAAATTAAGAATATGAGTGGCTATTATCACTATTAAACAAAAATTTTCCAATACCTATAAATTAAAGATTATGAATGAAGTGATGTTACTTATAAGTACTTATAAGCTTACATGTGATTATAGCATAAGATGTGTTTTATGTTGCTTTCTTCTCTTCCCTTAACATGGATTTGAATAAGATTTGCAAAGTGTATATGTTGACCTCATTTTTAGGATGAGCTCTCAACCCCTCCATCTTAGACATAGGACTCCTCTTCAACTTTAAAAGTTCCTTAGTCTTAAGATACATCTAGTGATTAGGTGGACATTCAACCTAGCCCTAGAGACTTAAAAGAGTTAGCCATAGGAATAGGTCATGCCTTAGGAGTGTTAGGAAAATTTGTCTACCCTTAGCTTGAACCATTCCTCACCTTCCTTCCTTCAAGTCAAACTCCAAATCAATATTATTTGATTTTCTCAAAACTCAAATCAATGCCACATGTTTGAAATCCATGAATGAAAATTCCTAAGTCTAAAATACTTCTTAAGTCCTTAATTTCCCTCATAAGGACTTAGCCAAAATCATGATCTAAGCCAATTCAAACTCATGAGATATTATCATGATTCATTTATATTCTCATTTATATTCACATATATAAATGAAATATAAATTCAAACCAATTAAACTAAACTCAAAATTCAAAAAAAAAATTAATTCATAAAATTTTCCTTAAGTCCTTTAAATTTCTTTTAATGGACTTGGCCAAAATCATGGCAAACCAATTCAAGTTCATGGGATTTTCTCATAACTCATTTATATTCTCATTTATATTCACATGTATAAATGAAATATAAATATAAATCAATCAAATAAAATCTGAAAATTAAATTCCAAATTTAAAATCCTTCTTAAGTCCTTAATTTCCCTTTTAAGGACTTAGCCAAAATCATGGTCAAATCAATTCAAATTCATAGGATTTTCTCATAACTCATTTATATTATCATTTATATTCACATATATAAATGAAATATAAATATAAATATAAATATAAATATAAATCAATCAAACCAAATTCAAAAATTCAAGCTTCAAACTCCAAATTATCCTAAGTCCTTTAAAATTCCTTTTAATGGACTTAGCCTAAAATCATGATCAAATCACTTCAAATCCTTGAATTTCTCTAATGATCCATTTATATTCTCATTTATATTCTCATTTATATTCACATATATAAATGAAATATAAATTCAAACAATCAAAACCAGTTCCAAAAATCAAACTCAAATTCACTCAAAATCCAACCTAAGTCTTTCAAGTCAAAATCTTGAACTTAGCCAAATCAACTTCAAATCAAGCCAAACTCTTGATTTTTCTTCAGTATTCAATCAACCCTACAATCATGAATCCAAATATATACAAACTTCAATCCCCAAATCAAAATCCAATTCAAAAATCAAACCCCAAACCCATTCATATTCTTCCTTTGAATATGAAATTGTCAAATGAATCAAAACCCATTTGACTTCAAACCACTTGTAAATGGATTTATATTTCAATCATAAGGCCATATACAAGTTCAATCAAACTCAAATCAAGCTTTGACCAAGCCATTTGACCCACTTAAGCTCACTTGACCCAAAGTGACCTAAAGTATCCTTATGAGCCAAATTCTAATCCTAACCAAATTGGATTGAATCAAACTCATCTATGCCCCTCATCATGATCAACAATCATCATGGGATGATCAATCAACCAAATTGGGTCAAACCAAGTCAAACCTAAGGGTTGACCAAGTCAACACTTAACCCAAAATGAAACTTAACCTAGTCAGAATCCACCATAGGCTAAATTAATTGAAACCATTAATCTAAGTTCATTCATGATCAATGTTTGAACTTAACCAAGTCAACATTTGAGCCTAACCTAGCCTAATTGGCCACTTGACCCAATTTGACCTAAAAAGTTAAAATGTGTCCAAACCTGATCTAAGCCAAATTGATTGAAACCAATGGGTCAAGTTCATTCCAAATTATTTGTTGAACTTGAACAAAACCTCAATTGGCCAACTAGTCCTAACCTAGCCCAATTGACCTTGAACCCAACTTGACCTAAAGGGGTCATGTTGAGCCAAATTCAAACCTAACCAAAATTGATTGGAAACAAAGATACCAATCCCCTTCATATGACTAACCAAACCTTGACCCCCTAGCTCAAATAGGTCAAATGGGTCAAATTTGTCAACTTGACCCATTTGACCTAAATGAAGTCATATGAGACATAATCAAAACTAAACCAAATTGAATCAAACCAAAGCCACTAAAACATTTCAAATGGTCATATGAACTTGACCAAACCTTTGGTTTGACCCAATTTGTCCAATTGGTCAACTTGACCCAAGTTGACCCATTTTGACCTAAATGGGTCAACATGAGCCAAACCATATCAAATGAACTCCAAATTCAATGAAACTTGGCCAAACCCATTTTCTCCACATACCCAACATATTCAAATTCAAAAATCATCAAAATGACCATTCTACCCCTAGGCCATAGAACAATTTTTTGTCAAATACATGGGGAATTTGGTCAAGCCCTCTTCATATCAACTTTATACCTTCCAAATAGGTCAAGTGAACCCAATGAAAAGTGGTGCACCTAACTCAATGGGTTTGGGTAAGCCCAAATAGACCCAAGGCCAAAACTGACCCCTAGCTCAAATTAGCCAATTCAAAAACCTTCCTCCATTTGATTTGAAGCACATGGGAGGTTACCAATCCACTCAAGAGCTCGAACCGACCATGTGCCAACTTCAAACAGCCCAAACAACCCTTTTCAAATGGTCAATTAGATCAAAATGGTAACCCAAGGTTCGGTCATCTGATTGCCATAGGGGAGATATACTCCCCCTAATTCCATTTGAATTCATCACCCTCATTGTCGATTGAGTCCTGGAGAGTGTTAGGAGCCATCAGAGAGCATTCCTAAGCTTCCTAGGATGGAATTGAAATTAAGCTTTCTTAGTTTTCTTATTTTGAAAACTGGGGAGCTCAATTCATTTCCTAACTTCTTCCATACTCCAATCCACTGCAATTACCTTTGCACACTCCCTCGGATCAAGTTGAGTGCACCCAAGCATTCACATAAGTTCCCAAAGCAAGGAGGAGTTGAATTCAATCAAAGCTACAAGCAAGAGGAAGAGGTGTTGGTCCATAAAGAGATCTACTCAACCCCAAGGCTGGAAACTTTCAACAGGGCTTCATCTCCACTAGACGAAGCTACCTCATCAAACTTGAGCGCCGGTGAGGTATGACATTTTTCTACCACTAGGCTTAGGAGGTGTTGGTCCTTTGTGAAAGAAATTGTCATGGCATGAGAACTCCACCGTTGGATAGGCTTGCCATTAGCATAAGATGGTGTGGGTAAAGTTTTATTCTAATCCGAGCTCAATCGAGCTCAGATTTTCCCTTAGATCATGGACGGTCTCCATTGATCCTCAGAGAAAAACTGGGGTAATCCCAGCTATCCATCCGCGCATTTTGGATGGACGGCCAAGATTAAGCACATTTTAGAATTGATTTATCCCTTATAAATTCACGGGTTGATCCCTGGCCGTTCGATCCTTGATCGAACGGCGAGGATCAAACCGCATCTCACCATCACATAATCATGGAGATGGGATGTTTAAGTGGATAGCTCACAGTGCAACGTGTGTAAAGCACACTGACCACCGCCGCCACGTGTCAAGCTGTGAGCTAAGGGGATTAGTTAGGGATTTAATTAATTTTAATTAGTCCCCTAAGCTTCAAAAAATATATCTCCCTCAATAAAAAATAGAAAAATATGAAATAATTTCTATGGAAAGATAATTCAATCTAGAATATTCTAAAAATGATTTCTATAAAATTTAAAATATATTTTTCTCTGATTTTGGATTTTAATGGAAATTTTATTTTGTTAATTATTCCTTAATTAATCCTCTGATTAATCCCAAACTTCTTGGGTATGTTTTGGGGGATGAATTCTGCCTCCTAAGTTTCTTGGGATTTATTGAAGGCAATTGGGGAATTACAAATGTATTTCCTAATTACTCTAATATAATTAAAGATAATTAAGGGTTGATTAGTATTTTAATCCTCATTGGAGTTGATTAAGGTTAGATCAGTGAATGGAGGTTAAAAATAATATTTCCTAAGCTATTCCTAAACTTCCTCTTCTTTCCTTAATCCTCTCTTAATTAAGGTTTAATTCATTAATTACCCTCTTGATTAATTTCTAAAAATTTTAAAACCTTTCATAACTTAATTAATCTACTTTGGGTAGATGCTTAGGTGTTTAAGAGCCTAAGTTTGATTAAGAAAATCAAAACCCAACTCACATGTGTGAGGGGTGTTTTGAAATTACATAAGTTAAACCCCTTAACTTAATTAACCATTAATCATGAGCCAAATTACATTAGGCTCTTTTCTTAGAGCATTACAAATTTAAATTCCTTGTGAGGTTTTATGTCTCATTGGCTCATAATTATTTGATTAACTATGCTGGTGGTGTAGGTAAGGATAATTAGATTGTTTAATTCATACCTTAACCTAATCAAAATATAAAATGAATCTAATCATCTAAAATTAAACAAAATATCAAACATATGTGGAATGGGTTAGGAATAGCGAACTCAATTTACATTTTCAAAATTAAATCAAACTCAAGATCAAACAAAAATATCAAACTTTGATTTATTTTAAACTTTCTTATTTCATAAGATTATCTTTAGGATTTAATTAAAGTGAACGTGTTTACATGCTTTCATTACTTTAGTTCTTTCCCAACATGCTAAATGTGTATGTCATGTGGCTTCATGCATCCATACTTTTCAAAATTCAAATTTAAAATGAAAATATTTACTTTATGTCAAATTTGCATGTGTTGGCTAAAGTATAAATATGAATGGCTATTATCACTAGTAAATTCAAACTATTTTCAAAATATATGAATTAATTATCAAAACTGAAAGTGTGTTACTTATATTCTAATTATAAGTTTGCATGTGAGAAAGATATAAAGCTGTGCTTAGTTTAGGCTTTCCTTCCTTTTCTTTTAGTATAGTTTTGAATAGGATTTGGTAAGATGTATGATTCATTTGAAAAGAACCTAACACTTACCCAATTCCATATTCTATTCATTCCTATACTATCACTTAAGAAGGATACCTATGCTTGCACATATAAATTGCATAAACAAAAGGAATCAATTAAATACAATTTTTTGCATCCTTTCTTTTCCATTCATTTCTTTTATACACATGTTTGTATTTAAGGAAAGTGGTATATTAGTCTGGACAACCCCGAGGTTGTGAGGCTTTAAGTAGCCCTAAGTAGGTCTTGTACCTTACACCTCTGGTTAATAATGGCGATGTTCTCACTTATGCCTTTCTTACTTTCATGTGTGCATGTGAAAATTGGATAAGAAATCCCTCTTCTACTTAATGAAAATCATGCATCATAAACTTTCAAATTTCCTTAAATGAATTACTTAGTATGCATCATAAAGTGTGTTAAATATTATCATTTGTATGTACAGATATACTTAGGACTCATTCATATACATGTTATACATGTTGGGAAAGAAATGATGTATGTTTTGTGAATTTGGTTCATTTTATTTAATCTTAAAATACCTATATTTTTGAATAGGTTTGTTTGGAGTTCATCTAAATTTAGGATTAATTAAAATACTTAATCAAAACATTCACTAAATAAAACTAAAATGTGAATCTTTAGAAATTACTTAGGTTATGGAAGGAAAGAGAAGTTCTCTCTCTTCCCTCTCATAACTTAGTAATTAATTGTAGGATTCATTTGAACCTAATAAAAAGACAAAATAAAATCAACCTAAAATAATTAAATAACTTAAATGAAATCCTCCTCTAAGTTGAATATGCTTCACACTTAGAAAATTCTAACTTAAATCCATAGCTAAGCATACCACACAAACCTCCAAAGCACACACATTAGCCTAAGTCACCACTTCTAGCATTAGGTTACGGTGATGCATGATGTGATGCTTGCTTTTATTTTGTGATATATATTTTACACTGGATGTTAGGAATGTATGTGCATAGAATGAATGGTAGGGCGATCTTAGTCTAACCATTATTTTTTGTGGGGATTGTGCTTAAGGGGCGCTGTAATAAATAAAAATATAAATGCTTTTAGTTGAAGGTGCTTATACCCCTAAGCATAATCCAATAAGCCAGGTGGGCTTAGTCACCCATGTCTGGTGTGATAAGTCCAATATACATGCGGATTTTGGTTTGTTTTAGCTAACCTTTATTTTTGTAGTGTAGATTTACTTTTCCTTTTCATGTAAATTTATGCATAGGATTTTGGAATGATTGTTATGGGGATTAGGATGAGCATTGGTCATAAGATCATATCTTATGCACCAGGTGAAGCCTTGGAGCATCCACCTTCCAACCATCTAAAAGAAGGAACCAAAGAATAAAGAAGAAAAAGAAGAAGAAAGAAGAAAAAAAGAAATGAAGCTTGAAGACCCCCATAACAATGAATTCCTTACTTAATTATATTTTAATTCATTTGTAATCCAAGTTGTATAAGGGTAGAGCTCAGCTACCCAATTTATTTTTGGGTTTGTGTGGTGATACCCGACCACAATGGCCTCTTATTCTATTGTGATTACCTTTATAAATTGATTGATGATTTATTTAGCTTGTGTATTAAGTGACTTCTTTTTTCTAGTTTCTTCCTTGCTTTATATATGGCCTGGATGTGGATTAGGCTCTTAGGAAAAAAATAAATATTTTACCAAATCTAACAATTCAAAACTGAAAATAAAGAACTCATAACCTCACCTAAAGCTTAGGTTTAAAATTAAGATAAAAGATTTAGCAACTTCTTAGCTGGATGAGTATTTCTTTTATAATATCATGCACAAATGCATCTTATTTCGCTCTTGATTGGAGGGCTTCCATCTTTTTTAGAGAAACTTGGCTTGACCTTTGAGAGCCATGGTGGAAACACACCTCCTCCCTTCTCGCTGATTTTGGCCAATAACTTATTTCTCATGCATATATGAATCCTATTTGAGTCAAAATTTGTCCAAAATAAAATAAAATAAAAAATTTGAATTGCATTAGATTTAAGTCAGCATGTCCTTACATGATCTAGTCTCTTTAGGAGTGAGTTTAAGGACTTAGTCTCTTTGTAAATAAATAATGCCCAATTATCTTGCATAAGCATAAGACTTGCCTACATGTATTTAAAATCATAGGAGGAGTTAGTTGAGGCCACCCCAGTTGTAAGTCCAAGTGGGTGGTTTATCCTCTTGAGAGGCAAACTAAATACTCATTGTTTGTCTTAGATTTAGGTTGTGCTTTTGGCCCTCACCAAAGCTCCCTAAATTTAGGTTCTGAGATTGCTTCTCCCATTTGTGGGCCATAAGCTTAATTTCTCATCTCTTAGGTATTTTAATCTTGTTGGAATCATCCTAAATTTAATAAAATGCAACTCAAACAAATTAAATCAATTTGAAAATGTAAAGCCCAATCATAGTATAGTTTGAGATGCTCACTAGGTTTTCTAGCATCATAGATATCTCCTGCTTATCTTTCTTTTGGCTTCAATAATAACTCCCTCTCTTTGATCAATTCCATTTGATCTACAAAAATGAATCAATCGATTGATAGTCCTTTCCTATTAAAATCTTTGAAGATAATGATCATTTACCTTAATCGAGAGTATTCTTAAGGGATCCCATCCCTTGGGATGTAATTAACTATGGGGGCTTGCCCCTATAGGGAACTTAATGAACCCGATTTAAAATAAACTCTATTTTACTTTTCCATGTAAAGTAGAAGAATCTTGGTACATATGCACCCATTGTCCTTAGGAGTCCTTGAGGTGATTAGGTCCATTAAAGAGAAGTGACTTCTATCTTGAGATAGTATACTATTCCTGATGACACACCATCACCAATAAGAACATCTATGGATCTGGTGGCATCCTAAAAGATGAATTTTTATTTCTCCTTTTCACCAAAGATGATGAATAGAAATTTTTTCACCACAAATTTTTCAACTCCATGGAAAGGATCCTCTCTCCATCTTTGGTAAATGATCATTGTCTTCAAGTATCGATAGTGGGTTTGTACTTTGGTATGAATCCAAGATTATCTTTCTTTCCATTGGAACTTAGCTTATTTCATTCTTAAGTTGAGTTAGCCAACATCCTTAGGTTTTAGGACCTCACTCTGTGTTGGTCTTAAAACCCCCGTTGGGTTCTCCAATGGATAAAAATAAAAGAATCTAAAGAAAACATTTAAAGATTTCCTCCTTATCATTTTTATGATAAGGAAAGGATCATTCTAAAATAATGAAAATAAAATTTTCCAAAAAGACTTTGCTTTTCAAAAAACACTCTTTCAAAAATGCACATAATAAAATATTTTCCACAAAATTTTATCATCCTCATTTAACAATTCCCATAATTATTACATGTAAGAATTTTTCAAAAATAAAACTAACAAAACTTTTCCAAAAGCACAAATGAACATCTTCCTTCAATTCATTTTGATGAATATTTCATTTTCAAAATAAAATAAACAATCATCTTTCCAAAAAAATCAAAATCAAAATAAAAAATAAAGTTTTCAAAAAGCACACATGAACCTTTCTATTTAATACACTCACACCTATTGAATAGAAATTTCATTTTCAAATAAAATTAAATCTTTCAAAATCACATATGAACATGTTCATTTAACATACCTAAATTTATTGAATGAAGATTTCATTTCCAAATAAAAATGATATCATTTGGAAATCCCACTTAAATATATCTCGCATATGATTAAGTTAGAATTCCCTCTTTCAAAAAGCAATAAATCACACATAAAACAAAATTTTTATATTTCAAAAATATGATTGATTCCCATTCCTACATACCCAAATTTGTTGAATGAAAATCCTCTTTTCAAAAATTGAAACTTAACAATCATATTTTCAAAATTCAAAACACATTTGGAACTTCATTTAGCATACCCAAATTTGTTAAATGAAGTCAAATTCAAACAAAATTTTCAAAACACATTTGAAACTTCATATAGCATACATTTAAGAAGTCTCCAAATCCAAAATCAAAAATTTTCATTATTTTGGAACTTCTAGCATACTCAAATTTATAAGTGAAGTCTCCAAATCAAAATACAAAATTTTCAAAACACATTTGGAACTTCATTTAGCTTACTCAAATTTGCTAAGTAAAGTCTCCAAATCAAAAAATTTCAAACATCTTTGGAACTTCATTTAGCATAACTCAAATTTTCTAAGTGAAGTCTCCAAATCTAAAATAATTAAAAAAATTTCAAACATCATTTGGAACTTCATTTAGCATACTCAAACTTGCTAAGTGAAGTCTCCAAATTCAAAACCAAAAATCTTCAAGCACCTTTTGTAAGTTCATTCTTTAGCATACTAAATTTTATAAAGAGGAGTTTCCATTTTTAAAACCACACAAATCAAAATTTTAAACACATCTTTTGCAGTTTCATTTAGCGTACTTAAATTTTCTAAGTGAAATTTTCATTTCACAAAACTAAATGGGACTTCAACCTTAGCATACCATATTTGCTAAAGTAAAGTCTCCACTTTCAATTAAATCAAAATAAAAATGAAACACATTAGGATTTCCTTAGCATACCTAAATTTGTTAAGGATCCTACTCTTTCAAAAATCAAAACAAAAATGAAACACTAGGATTTTCTTAGCATACCCAAATTTGCTAAGAATCCTATTTTCAAAAATCAAATAAAACACACTTGGGTTCTTCACTTAGCATACTAAATTTGCTAAGTGGGAATTCCAATTTTCCAAAATCAAAACAACAATTCACAAAAAAGAAATAATCATTTTCAAACACTTCACTTAGCATACCCAAATTTGCTAAGTAAGTAAAATTCCAAAATCATCAAACAAAAACAAAATCAATTGACCCTTACTTTATCATACCCAAATTTGTTAAAGGAAAGGGCCCCCATATCAAAAATCTAAATTCAAACAAACATGAACCTATTGAAGCATCCTTCTCAAAATATTTGAATCCATCTTTCAACATACCTAAATTTGTTGAAGTTGGATTCATATTCAAAATTCCTCTTTCAATCAAGTTCTCAAATCCATTTGAACCCGACTTAACACTTCCAAGTTGCTGGATGTGGGTTCAAATTTTTAATTCAAATTCAAAAAAATCAACAAAGATAGAAATCTGATCCAAGCTCATTTTTCTATTGCAAATTCTCACAATCGATGTGCAAAGGACAATTCATTTTGAGTCTTACAGTTGATCTAGATGGCCACGAAGTTCATTTTCACTTTCCCTCATGGTATGGATTTGGCTGGACCCAACTTCCCATTGGATCATACACATCTTATTCACTTCGATATGGGATTTGAGGGAGCGAGGATTACATGTGAGGGCACTCCCCTCACAACAGTCAGTAGGACCACGGTGATCGGGTAGAAGCCATATAAGAAAAGACATAAAATCCATGGTTGAGAAATAAGTGAAGGAAGCATTGGCTCAAGCCCGGGGAGGATCATCGATTCCAAAGGGTAGACCATACTCAGAGAAATTTGATGCTATCCAATATCCCAAGGGTTTTGTGCCACCTTCCTTCAAAAGCTTTGATGGCAGTGGAAACCTAAGGTAGCACATAGCACACTTCAGGGCCAGTTGTTGCAACGTAGGTGGTAATGACACTTTACTTTTCTGCCTCTTCATTAGTAGCCTAATAGGGATTGCTTTCGATTGATATGTTGAACTTCCCAACAGTTCAGTAAAGATATTTGATGAGTTAAAGCAACTCTTCATCAAGCGATTTGTTGGAGCTCAGTAAAAGGTTAATGTAGGTGATCTTGTTGTAGCACAATAACACAACAGTGAGTCCCTTATTGATTATATTCTCAGAGAGTATGAACTGTGAACCACAATTGTCTAAGCAGCATGCCTTAGAGATTCTTTTGAAGAATATCTATGGCCCGATCGCCTTCATGCTTAAGGGCTTCACTGTTAAGACACTTGAGAAGTTAATCAATAAGGTGGCTAGTCTACAAGGAGAGGCCAAATAGATGCCTTTTCAAGATCAGTTGCCTAAAGCAAAGACACAAAAGGTCTATGAGAAGAAGCCAGGGGAAGTTACAGTGATAGATAAGTGGAAGCAACTAGAGATCAAGAGACCACACCTCAAGAGCCTCCACCTGCCACCACCGAGAGCCCCTACTCCTCCAGTAGCCTCCACGCCTAATGCCTCACCATACCACCACCAGTGGCATGCATACCCGCTGCTAGGTAGCTATGGTCCGCCTACTCTATTAGATAAGCTTAACAAAGTTTATTCTTTTCAAAGGGAGGTAATCAGAAAGATCTTTAAGAATATCTTAAAGAAGCTTGATTTTCAGCTACCCAAGCCTAGGAGATCGGAGGAAGTAGGCAAAATTCATGATCTAAACTTTTTCCCTTACCACCATATGCTAGGCCATGTTTTAGAGGATTGCTTCACATTCAAGGACTGGATTGAATGCAGCTTCAAAATTGATATTGTACTTATCCCAAAGGAATACCTTATGGAACAACCATCCAGTTGCATCAGGGTAATCCTTGGGGATACATGTGATCCTACCAAAACTAAAGAAGGCTGGGATATTTCTTTATCCAAAACCTCTAAGAAGATAGTCTAGAAGATCAAGAAGCTTTCCTGGTGTGAGCCTCAAACCTCCAACATCAAGGAAGGTTTGCAAGTTGCTGCCAAGTCGAGAAAGGGGAGCTCGAGAAAGACAAAGATGTGTCACCGTGATATTAGCCACCATTGATCATGTCTTTAACCTCAAGATAGCTTCCACACCGGACTTCAATTTCTATATTTTCTACTAGTATAACTCTAATAAGGGCATCAAATTTCTTACCCCACACTTTACTTGATTTCTACTTTGTACCTCCAAAATCCAAGAAATTGAACAATAAAGCTAGTTTGAATTACATCTATCATGGGTGTCTTCATCTATTCTAATAACTCTTCAAGTAAAAATAACTATAACAATTGATCTTCCTCTTCATTGAGTTGACTTTCCTACTCAACACTATGGGTTCACCTCTTGAGATAGACTTGGATTCATCGATTTTGAGGGTCCCATAGAGAAGTAGGAGCCTAAGTGTGTGAACCTTCTACCCTTCCACAAGAGATCACCGAAGTCAACCTCCATAGTGGCAAGGTTCTACCTTCTAGGGCAACACCTCAAGATAGAGGGAAATAATTCATTGGTACAGAAGATCGAGAAGCCCTTCCATAGAATGCTCCACCCTTGGATATGCTTGTGGAGGACTAGCCCAAGGTGGACTACAATGTCCTTTCTCATCTAAGAAAGTTGTCATCTAAGCTAAGCATATACAATGCCCATGTCTTATCCAAAGAGATGAAGGAATCACTAATCAAGGCTCTCCTTGATTCTAAAATATGCTTAGCTCAGCTGACCGTTATAGTTGAGGAAGCACATTATACAAAAGAATCTTAAGGGATCACCTTCACAAATGAAGACCTTCTTCTGGGAGACTTGGAGCACAACCTTCCACTCTACATCACAGTTGACATGGACAGGTTTAGACTTGCCAGAGTTCTTGTGGATTCAGGTGCATCGGTGAACATTATGAGTCTAAAAACCCTTGCCTATTTGAGGATTGACATTTCTACAATCTGAGGAGATCGGATGATATTGAGAGGATTCAATGACCAAGGTGAGCGAGCTTTAGGTTCTATAGTGTTGCCTTTGAATATAGTGACTGGAAGATTAAAGCCAAGTTTTACATCATTGATTTGAATACTTCATTCATTACTTTGCTTGGTAAGCCTTGGATACATCAGAACAAGATCATTCCATCCTCCCTCCATCAGTGCATCAAGTTCAGAAAAGATGGAATTGAACGTCGTGTCAACGGAGATAAAAAGTCATTTTTAGTTAGAGAGGTTGAGATTTTTGAGGATGCCATCTACTATCTTCCTCAAAACACTCTTTCTCATGAGCTTAGACAAAATTCAAATGCAAACACAAAAGAAAAAGAAAATGAAGCAAAAGAAAAGATAAAAGAAAAATTAAAAGAAAAATAAAAGTCCAAATGAACAAGAAAGGGAATTGAAGAAGAAATAGATCTGCATATCACATTCCACCCACAGTCGTTCTATCATATGGACATCTAGGTAGGATGGCTCAACCTCCACCGGTGAGGCAAATAGAGGCGTTCAGAGGTGGGAGACCTCCCAGTTGTACCAACAGGTCATGTTCTAGTTCATAGGAGTACCCCTACTATTCGCATAAACTTGGAATCTATCTCGGAGGATGAGTCTAATGTGATTAGTATACCAGCCAACCCCTCTCAGCGAATTTTATTGGAGGTGACTTTCGATCCAGATATAGATGAAGACTAGGCCTCTGAACAATGCAAAGCATTCAAATCTGGTTTATATGAAACTATTAGGAAGCAGTTGGAAACCTTAGCTCTAACCTCACTTACATCTCAAAAAGTTAAAGGTTTGGTAGTTAAGGAACTCCCTTAAGTCTCTAGTGACATGAAGCATAAGAGGTTCTTTGTGGGATCATCATCCTCAAGTCTTGAAGTTGATGTAGAACTTGAGGAGGATACTTTTAAAGAATTAATGAAATCACCATTTGACTTTTACTCATCTTGTGTTCATAATCTTATACAGAAAGGTTTAGTTCCTCACACATGGTCTAAGCACGTCAGTACAAAAAGTTGTGAAATATGGGGAAGCACACAATCAAGAATAGACTAGGATTGATATATGGTCGTCGATGATGATGATTACGCTAGTTGTTACCAATCATTTAGAGTCTGATAGGTTCTTCACACACACCCAATTCTTATGAGAATGTGTTTAGAAATCTCGATGATCCATGATCTCCAAATCAAAGAGTGCCAATTTGAAGAGGAGATTCATTCAATAATTGAGAAGCTTAAAAAAATCAACCTCTGGATAGAAGAAAATTCACGCCCAACATACATCAGTTCATTAGTGAATGAAGAAGAAACCAATGACTTAGTTAGGCTATTGTCTGAGTTAAAAGACTTACTTTGCAAGGAGTTATGAAGAAATGCTCGGATTATCTCCTGACATAGTAGTCCACAAGCTAGCAATAGATCCTAATGCTACCTCTATTAAGGAAGCTCCTAGATGATGCAAGTAGAAATTGAACAATAGGTCATTTTCTAAAGTTAAGAAACTGATCGATGTTGATTTCATCAGGGAAGAAAAATATCCTACCTGGTTAGCTAGTGTCATCCTAATTAAGAAGAAGAATGGCCAAATTTGCATATGTGTTAATTTCAGGGACTTAAATAAGGCATGTCCTAAGGATGAGTTTCCTCTTCCTATATCAGAATTAATGGTGGACATTGCCTCATCTCATGCAATTTTCTCTTTCATGGATGGGTCATCTAGCTATAACCAAATCAAGATGTTTCCTGAAGATGAAAGAAACACTACTTTTCAAACCCTGATCGGAATCTTCCATTATAAAGTCATGCCTTTCAGCCTTAAAAATGCTAGTTCTACATACCAAAGGGCCTTTACTCAGATCTTCAACAAACTCATCCATCATCAGGTTGAGTGCTACATTGATGATCTAGTAGTCAAGATTAGAGAAAAGGAAGATAACCTCTTTGACTTGAGAGTAGTTTTCAAATGGTTAGGATAATATAACCTCAAAATGAATCTCCTGAAGTATGCATTCGGAGTAGCTTCAGGAAAATTCCTTGGGTTTGTTGTTCAACACTGGGGAATAGAAATAGATCTAGAAAAGATTAAAGCTATCTTAGAAATGCCACCTCCTAAGAGTTTAACTCAACTCAGATCCTTTCAAGGACAGTTGGCATATCTAAGATGCTTTATCTCCAACCTATCGAGGAGATGCATGCCATTTTTAGCACTTGTCAAAAATGATGCTAAGTTAAAGTGGGATGATAAGTGTGATGAAGACATCAAGTAGTATTTGGTGAAGTCGCTAGCCTCTATCCCAGGCAGGCCACTCATCCTCTACACTGCTGCATTGGACAACTCTCTTGGCACTCTATTGGCCCAAGCCAATGATGAAGGGAAGGATAACACTCTCTACTATCTCAATCATTATCTAATCCCTGCTGAAATGAACTACCCACCTATTAAGAAACATTGCCTAGCTTTGATCTTTGCCTCTCAAAGGCTATGGCATTATATATTTTCTCATAAGGTTAACTTGATCTCCAACAAATCCACTGCAGTACCTCATGACACGGCCAATGTTATCTGGATGTTTGGCACGATGGTCCATGATACTCTCACAGTTTGATAACACATTCATACCCCTCCATGGTAAAGGACAGCACAAGATTTCTTAACAAAGACACCCACTTCCGATAATTCTGTTAGTGATGATATGAACAAATCATGAACTTAGGGAGGCCAAGAACCGCCAATGGGAGATGTATTTTGATGGTGCAACTTCTTTCTTAAAGGGAAGCACCATGATCTATTCTCCGAAAGGCTGGGTAGAATAGTTCTCTAACTCAGCATGTGATGAGAGATTCTCATACTATCTTTCCAACCCACCACCACAAAGTTGAGTATGAGACTATGCTTGGGTGAGTTAGCCATCACTATCAATGTCAAGAGCATCAACATCTTTATGGGATTCTAGTTGGTCATCAACCGATTGTCGTCCTACAAGGTTCTCAAACCCAAGCTTCATCATTACCATGAGTATAATGAATTTCCCTAAAGTCACCATCTCCAAGGTTCCTCGAGCAGAGAACACAATAGCATATGCTTTGGCCAAACTTGCCAAAGAGTTGGCATGTCTAGAAGATGAGTCCATTTCAATAAGGGTCCAAAATAGACAAGTCTTATCCCTTATTAATGTTGAACTCATCGAGAGACTTTCTCTTGAAGGGGAGGTTGCCATTGCCAAAATGAACAAGGAGCTAGATTAGAGGCAACCATTCATAGATTACTTAAACACTGATAAACTGTCTCAATAAAAGTCACAAGCCCATCAGGTGAAACAGAGAGCTCTCTCCTATGCTCTTGTTGATGGCACCATGTACTGTCAGTCCTTTAACCAAATATGGTTACATTATTTGGATAAATATGAAACTAGTGGAATTGTAATCGAGGTACATTTAGATTTATGCGGAGTGCATCAATCTGGTTCAAAGATGAAAATAAAGATCAAGCAACTTGGATACTACTAGCCTTCTATGATTACAAATTGCATGGATGTAGCTAGGAGATGCCATCAGTGTCAGGTACACAGTGTGGTCCTCCACCAACCACCCAATATTCTACACCCTACATTGGCCTCATGGCCATTTGAGTGTTGGGATACCAACACTATGGGTCCTGATCGATCCTCCTTCTTCAAGGGCATTTCATCTTACCACCAACTACTTTTCCAAGTGGAAAGCCATCCCACTCAGAGGTCACAGCTTCATGTGCTTCAATTTTTAGAACCATATCATATATAGGTTTGGGGTGCCTCGAATTATATCGATAATGGTACTTTCAAAAGCAGATCAACCTTGCTAAGACATATATAGATTGAGATACTCCACCATCTACTACCCCAAGAGCAAATGGCTTAGAAGCATTCAACAAAACTCTCATCCATATACAAAAGAAGACTTGATGATAACAAATGAGTGGAACAAGCAATTGGTTGAAGCCTTGGGGCCTACCACCACATACAACCAAACTCAACTCACTATTTTTCTTAGTGTATGGGTCTAAAGCTGTTCTACCTTTAGAAGTTTAACTCCCATCACTAAGGATAGCATTAAGTAATAAGATCACTACAGAGCAGAATACCAAGTTATGGTTAGAAGAGCTCAAAGGTTTAGAGGAGAGTCGCCTATAGGCGTGCTAGAACCTCGAGTTATATAAGGCCAAAATGATTCAAGCTCACAACAAGCTGGTCTGCTTTAGGTCTTTCCAAGCAGGAGAACTTGTGTTAATCCTAAGGAGACCAATTATTTCCAGTCAAAAGATGGGAAGCAAGTTTGAACCCACTTGGGAGGCCCCTATGACATAGAGAAGGAAGGAGGATCTTATCAGCTTATTGATTGTAAAGAGGAACACCCGATGCTTCCAGTTAATGGGCTCTATCTAAAAAAATATTACCCATGAAACAAATCATGTTTGGAAATAATCATTAATAAAAAGAACAAAATCTAATTCCATTCATCAAATCTTCTCTTCTTTCAAAGCATTATTTGCTTATTGGAATCCACCATGTTTAGGTGTGTAAGAGTCCCCTGGCATCCTATCCCTCTTTCACAACACAAACATAATCTCGATGCTATTAAATAGGTGTGAGAACCCGAGAGGCATCCTATTTGATTAGCACAACCAAGTTAGGTGTGATAGAACCCAAGCGACATTCTTTCTTAGTGGGAATCCTATTTGCCATCTATGGCACCATTTCAACAAAAAACCCTAGTGTGCTTAAGGTAGGTGTAAAAGTCCCCCAGAGGCATCCTATTCCATTTAACACATGCATAACAATAAACACAAATCTTTGGCCTCGAGCTATTTTGATGTGGGAGCAAGCCTCTGTGGCACTCACTCATTAGCTGCTCTAGGTCGGGTCTACATGCTACCTCACTAGTATGTCACCCAAGTGGTCACTTGTTGGAGGATGTGAGTCCCCGAGCTTTCTTCCTAACTTGATCATTGCAAACCAATGAGTGCCTTGTTAGTATGGTAGCCTTCACTTCCCAGCCAGTAAGCTATCTCATGTTGACTTTATTTAAGAAGATGTGAGTCCTCGTGCTTTCTTCTTGAACTGGCCATCATGCACTAACTAGGTCGAGTATAATTGAGGTTTAGGATAAGTCCCCCAGAAGCTCCTTTCCTCTTGACTACATTTGAGTTGATTTAAGTCCCCCAATGGCATTCACTCAAGAGCCTCCCCTGATAGCACCTGTCGAACAAGACAAACTATCCCAAAGAATCGTCACTATAGGAGGATGTGAGTCCCCGGTGCTTTCTTCTTAGGCTAGTTATTGCAAACTGATGGGCACCTTAGGTTGGTTGATGTTCGCTATACTAACAGCGACTCACCCGGTGGGTACACCACTCTTAGTAGATGTGAGTCCCTGAGCTTTCTCTTTGAGTTGGACACTGAATACCTATTGAATATATGACTAGCCATGTCATCTTCTTCAGGGTGTTGGATTAATCCCTTAGTAGCCCCATCCCCTGGGCACTCTATTTAGATCATCCTTTTGACCCCATTTAGACACCCACGTTACTTTTAGATTGGCCCCTTTCCTAGTATCCACCCTGGTTGGAGAATTCAAATGGATATGATTCTCCTTAGTTCGATAAATTTAAGATAGGTCTAGGCTGATATAAGCTCCTTCTTAGTTTGATCTCTCGTAAACCAATAGGGTCCATGTTAAAAAAAATTAAACAAACAAACAAAAAAATTATTCTCTTGTGGATTAGGAATTCAAGTCAAGCCCCCAAAGGTTCCCTTTTCTCAAGCAGGCATCCTATCTTTCAGGAAGTGTCAGCGGAACTCCCTATAGGAATTTTTTGACTACCTGAGTTGAGATAAATTCCCGAGTCGGCACTCACTCCGTAGTCTCCCTTAGGTCGGGTTCAATCTATTTTTCCAAAAACATGTTACCCTGGTAGTCATTTCGCTCTGAAAGATGTAAGACTATAACGTGTTCTTTCTAGCATGATTAACGCAAACCAACAGGCAGCCCTAAGTCGGGTTCAATTTGTTGCCCAAAGCAATCGATCACCCCAGTGGTCTTTTCTAGTAGAAGATGTGAGTCCTCGAGCTTTCTTCTCTTCGATTGATCATCACAAATTGAAAGGCACTCCTTTGGTTGGATAGTTCTCCCATTGGTAAGGAAGCTACTCCCTTTGGTTCAATAAATTTGAGATAAGTCTAGGCTGATATAAGCTCCTTCTCAATTTGATCCATCACAAACCAACGGAATCCATCAAAACAAATCTAAAAATGAAATTAATATTGACTATTTTTGATCTGATCTAAGTCCCCCAGTGACATTCACTCAATAGTCATCCTTAGGTCGGGTTCAATTTGTCGCCCAAAGTAGCCGATCACCCCAGTGGTTCCTTGTTTCTAGAAGATGTGAGTCCCCACACTTTCTTCTTAAAACTTGGCCATTGCAAATCGAAAGGCATCCCTTTGGTTAGATAGTCCTACCTTATGGTTGGTAGATTACTCCCTTTAGTTCAATAAATTTGAGATAGGTCTAGTTATGCTCCTTCCCTCAAGAGTGATCCATCGCAAACTAATGAATCCATCAAAATAAATAAACAAAAAAAAAATTAATCTTGACTATCTTGAGTTGATCTAAGTCCCCCATTCACTAATAGTCAACCTCTAGTGTGGTCAATCTATTTCTGCCAATAGATTATCCCAAAGAACTGGTCTCTACTTTGGAGGATGTAAGTCTACTATGCTTTCTTTCCCATATATACTGCATACCAAAGGCATCCCTTTGGTTGGCTAATCCTACTATGTGTTTAGTAGACTACCCTTTTGGATTGGTAAATCTGAGTTAGGTCTTGGCCTCCATGGCTCCTACTTAGTGCAGTCCATCGCAAACCAACAGGGTTCATCTCAATAATCAAAATCTAAAAATTGAAACAAATTCAACCCTTTTCCCTAGTGGAAATTTCTCCTCATTGAGACTCAAATCAAATCAAACCTCTCATCCCCTTGTGGATGACTTCAACCTACTTCCCTAATAGAAGGTTCACTTACTATATCCCTTAGTGGATTTGTCCCATCTCTCTTATGTCTTGGACATAAGTAGAGCCACATTGCTAAGCTCTGAATTCTTTCTACACGTTGGGTTAAGGATAGATTATTTCTGTTAGTGCTTGTGATCTTTCTGTGTTGTTGATTATTTCGGTCAACACCAATACGTGCGGTGTTCTTTATCAATCACACCATACCTATTGGGCACCCTTTGTTGACCTTATTTTTTAGGATGAGCTCTCAACCCCTCCATCTTAGACATAGGAATCCTCTTAGACTTTAAGAGTTCCTTAGTCTTAAGACATCTAATGATTAGGTGGACACTCAACCTAGCCCTAGAGACTTAGAAGAGTTAGTCATAGGAATAGGTCATGCCTTAAGGGTGTTAGGAAAATTTTCCTACCCCTAGCTTGAACTATTCCTCACCTTCCTTCCTTCAAGTCAAACTCCAAATCAAACTTATTTGATTTTCTCTAAACTCAAATCAATTCCACATGATTGAAATCCATGAATGAAAATTCCTAAGTCTAAATCCTACTTAAGTACTTAATTTCTCTCTTAAGGAATTAGCAAGAATCATGATCTAAACCAATTCAAACTCATGAGATTTTATCATTATTCATTTATATTCTCATTTATATTCACATATATAAATGAAATATAAGTTCAAACCAATTAAACTAAACTCAAAATTCAAAAAATCAATTCATAAAATTTTCCTTAAGTCCTTTAAATTCCTTTTAATGGACTTAGTCAAAATCATGATCAAACCAATTCAAATTCATGGGATTTTCTCATAACTCATTTATATTCTTGTTTATATTCACATATATAAATAAAATATAAATATAAATCAATCAAATCAAATCCAAAAATTAAATTCCAAATTTAAAATCCTTCTTAAGTCCTTAATTTCCCTTTTAAGGACTTAGCCAAAATCATGCTCAAATCAATTCAAATTCATGGGATTTTCTCATAACTCATCTATATTCTCATTTATATTCACATATATAAATGAAACATAAATATAAATCAATCAAACCAAATTCAAGAATTCAAGCTTCAAGCTCTAAATTTTCTTAAGCCATTTAAATTTCTTTTTAATGGACTTAGCCTAAAATCATGATCAAATCACTTCAAATCCTTGAAATTTTCTCATGGTCCATTTATATTCTCATTTATATTCACATATATAAATGAAATATAAATTCAAACAATCAAAACCAATTCCAAAAATCAAACTCAAATCCACTCAAAATCCAACCTAAGCCAAGTAAAAATCTTGAAATTAGCCAAATCAACTACAAATCAAGCCAAACTCTTGATTTTTTTTTCATTATTCAATCAACCCTACAATCATGAATCCAAATATAAATATAAACTTCAATCACCAAATCAAAATCCAATTCAAAAATAAAACCCCAAACTAATTCATATTCTTCCTTTGAATATGAAATTGTCAAATGAATCAAAATCCATTTGACTTCAAACCACTTGTAAATAGATTTATATTTCAATCATAAGGCCATATACAAGTTCAATCAAACTCAAATCATTCTTTGACCAAGCCATTTGACCCACTTAGGCTCACTTGACCCAAAGTGACCTAAAGTACCCTTATGAGCCAAATTCTAATCCTAACCAAATTGGATTGAATCAAACTCATCTATGCCTCATCATGATCAACAATCATCATGGGATGATCAATCAATCAAATTGGGTCAAACCAAGTCAACCTGGGTTGACCAAGTCAACACTTAGCCCAAAATGAAACCTAACATAGCCAAAATCCACCATAGGCCAAATTGATTGAAACCATTGATTTAAGTTCATTCATAACCAATATTTGAACTTGACCAAGTCAACATTTGAGCCTAACCTAGCCAAATTGGCCACTTGACCCAAGTTGACACAACTTGACCTAAAAAATCAAAATGTGTCAAAACTTGATCTAAGCCAAATTGATTGAAACCAATGGGTCAAGTTCATTCCAAATCACTTGTTGAACTTGACCAAGGCCTCAATTGGCCAACTAGACTTAACCTAGCCCAATTGACCTTGAACCCAACTTAACCTAAAGGTGTCATGTTGAGCCAAATTCAAACCTAACCAAAATTGATTGAAAACAAAGATACCAATCCACTTCATATGACTAACCAAACCTAAACCTACCCTTGACCTAGCTCAAATAAGTCAAATTGGTCAAATTGGTCAACTTGACCCATTTGACCTAAATGAAGTCATATGAGCCATTTTCAAAACTAAACCAAATTGAATTAAACCAAAGCCACTAAAACATTTCAAATGGTCATATGAACTTGACCCAACCCTTGGTTTGACCCAATTTGACAAATTGGTCAAGTTGACCCATTTTGACTTAAATGGGTCAACATGAGCCAAACCATATCGAATGAACTCCAAATCTAATAAAACTTGGTCAAACCCATTTTCTCCATATACCAAATATATCCCAAAGGCCATCTTTGGGTCAAATTGATACCTTCCTAATATTTTTCAACCCTGATGGTCAAGTACCCAACCCAATGGGTTTGGATTAGCCCAAATGAACCCAAGACCAAAATAGACCCCCTAGCTCAAATTAGCCAATTCAAAAACCTCCCTCCACTTGATTTGAAGCACATGGGAGGTTTCCAATCCACTCAAAGCTCAAACCGACCATGTGTCAACTTCAAATAGCCCAAAAAACCATTTTCATATGGTCAATTGGATCAAAATGGCAACCTAAGGTTCGACCGTTCGATTGCCATAGGGGGAGATATACTCCCACTAATTCCATTTGAATTCATCACCCTCATTATTGATTGAGTCCTAAAGAGTGTTAGGAGCCATCAGAGAGCATTCCTAAGCCTCCTAGGAGGGAATTGAATCAAAATTTCTCGATTTTCTTCTTTTGAAAATAAGGGAGCTCAATTCATTTCCTAACTTCTTCCATACTCCAATCCATTGCAATTACCTATGCACACTCCCTCAGGGGATCAAGTCGAGTGCACCCAAGCATTCAAACAAGTTCCCAAAGTAAGGAGGAGTTGAATTCAATCAAAGACACAAGCAATAGGAAGAGGTGTTGGTCCATAGAGAGATCTACTCAACCCCAAGGCTTGAAACTTTCAATAGGGCTTCATCTCCACTAGATGAAGCTACCTCAATCGAGGCTTGATCACCTCAGGATATGACATTTTTCCACCACTAGGCTTAGGAGGTGTTGGTCCTTTGCAAAAGAAATTGTCATGGCATGAGAATTCCACTGTTGGATAGGCTTGCCATTAGCATAAGATGGTGTGGTTAAAGTTTTATTCCAATCAAGCTCAATCTCGATCTTCCAGATCATGGATCGCTCCATTGATCCTGGAAGAATGGAATCTACCATCCATCCAATTTTGGATGGATGCATGTTTTAGAATTGATTTATCTCTTTTAAAACCATGGGGTGATCCCTGGTGGTTCGATCCTTGATCGAAAGGCAGGGATCAAACCGCATCCCGTAGTCACATAACCATGGAGATGGGACGTTATGAATAGCTCACGGCGACATGTAAAGCGTATCACGCCGCTGTCAATGCAGCTGGGGGGATTAGTTAGGGATTTAATTAATTTTAATTAATCCTTAAGCTTTAAAAATTCATATCTCCCTCAATAAAAATCAAAAAAATATGAGGTAAATTTCAATGGAAATAAAATTCAATCTAAAATATTCTACAAATAATTTCAATGGATTTTAAATTATTTTTCCTCTAATTAGGAGTTTTAATGGAAATCTTATTTTGCTAATTATTCCTTAATTAATCATCTGATTAATCCCAAACTTCTTGGGTATGTTTTGGAGGATGACTTCTGCCTCCTCTAAATTTCTTGGGATTTATTAAAGGCTTAATTAGAGAATTGCAAATGTATTTCCTAATTACTCCCTTAATGTAATTAAGGATAATTAATGGTTGGATTAGTTTTTTAATCCCTCATTGGAGTTGATTAAGATTAGATCCAGTGAATAGGAGGCTTAGAGAATAATTTTGGGGTATTTCCTTTAAGCTATTCCCTAAACCCCCTTTTCTTTCCTTAATCCTCTTTTAATTAAGGGTTAATTCATTAATTACCCTCTTGATTAATTTCTAAAAATTCTAAATACTTACGAACTTAATTAATCTACTTTGGGTAGATGTTGATTATGAAATCAAAACCCAACTCACATGTGTGAGGGGTGTTTTGAAATTACTTAAGTTAAACACCTTAACTTAATTAACCATTAATCATGATCCAAATTGCATTAGGCCCATTTCTTCTTAGGTGCATTGCAAATTTAAATTTCTTGTGAGATGTCATCTCATTGGCTCATAATTACTTGGTTAACTATGGTGGTGGTAGGGGTTAATTAACTTATTTAATTCATACCTTAACCTAATCAAAATCTAAAATGAATCTAATCATCTAAAAATTAAACAAAAATATCAAACACATGTGAGAATGTGTTAGAAATAGTAAACTCAATTCACATTTTCAAAATTAAATCAAACTCAAGATCAAAAAAAATCACATTGAATAAACTTTGATTTATTTTAAACTTTCTTATTTCATAAGATTGTCTTTAATATTTAATTAAAGTGAATGTGTTTACATGCTTTCATTACTTTAGTTCTTTCCCCCAACATGCTAAATGTGTATGTCATGTGGCTTCATGCATCCACACTTTCAAAATTCAAATTTAAAATGAAAATGTTTACTTTATGTCAAATTTGCATGTGTTGGCTAAAGTAGAAATATGAGTGGCTATTATCATTATTAAATTCAAATTATTTTCAAAATATATGAATCAATTATAAAATCTAAAAGTGTGTTACTTATATTCTAATTATAATCTTGCATGTGAGTAAGATATAAATATGTGCTTAGTTTAGGCTTTCCTTCCTTTTCTTTTAGTATAGTTTTTGAATAGGATTTGGTAAGATGTATGGTTTATTTGAAAAGAACCTAACACTTGCCTAATTCCATATAGTATTCATTTTTATACTATCACTTAAGAAGGATACCTATGCTTGCACATATAAATTGCATAAACCAAAGGAATCAATTAAATATAAATTTTTGCATCCTTTCTTTTCCATTCATTTCTTTTATACACATGTTTGTATTTAAGGAAAGTGGTATATTAGTCTGACAACCCAGGTTGTGAGACTTTAAGTAGCCCTAAGTAGGTCTTGTACCTTACACCTGGTTAACAATGCATGTACTCACTTATGCCTTTCTTACTTTCATGTGTGCATGTGAAAATTGGATAAGAAATCCCTCTTCTACTTAATGAAAGTCTTGCATCATAAACTTCCAAATTTCCTTAAATGAATTACTTAGCATGCATCATAAAGTGTGTTAAATATTATCATTTGTATGTATAGATATGCTTAGGACTCATTCATATGCATGTTATACATGTTGGGAAAGAAATGAAGTGATGTATGTTTTGAATTTGGTTCATTTTATTTAATCTTAAAATGACTTTCTTTTTGAATAGGTTTATTTAGAGTTCATCTAAACTTAGGATTAATTAAAATACTTAATCAAAACATTCACTAAACAAAACTAAAATGTGAAACTACTTCAGAAATTACTTAGGTTAGGGAAAGAAAGAGAAGTCATCTTTTCTTTCCCTCTCTTCATAACTTAGTAATTAATTGTAGGATTCATTTGAACCTAATCAAAACACAAAATAAAATCAACTCAAAATAATTAAATAACTTAAATAAAACCCTCCTCTAAGTTGAACATGCTTCACACTTAGAAAATTCTAACTTAAAGCCATAGCTAAGCATACCACACAAACCTCCAAAGCACACACAATAACCTAAGTCACCACTTCTAGCTTTAGGTTAGGGCGGTGCATGGTTTGATGCTTGCTTTTATTTTGTGATATATATTTTAGACTAGATGTTAGGATGTAAGTGCATAGAATGAATGGTAGGGCATTCTTAGTCTAGCCATTATTTTCTGTAGGAGATTGTGCCTAAGGGGCACTGTAATAAATAAAAATATAAATACTTTTGCTTACAGGTGCTTATACCCCTAAGCATAATTCAATAGGCCAGGTGGGATTAGTCACCCATGTGTGGGGTGATAAGTCCAATATACATTCTTGGATTTGTATGTTTTATTTAGCTAACCTTTGTTTTGCAGGTGTTAGCTAGATTTACTTTTCTTTTCATGTAAATTTGTGCAATTAAGATTTAGAATGATTGTTATGGGGATTAGGATGAGCATTGGTCATAAGATTATATCTTATCCACCTTCCAACCATCCAAAAGAAGAAACCAAAGAATAAAGAAAAAAAGAAGAAAGAAGAAAAGAAGAAATGAAGCTTGAAAACCCCCATAATAATGAATTCCTTGCTTAATTATAATTTAATTCATTTGTAATCCAGATTATATAAGGGTAGAGCTCACCAATTTGTTTTTTGTGCCCACACATAATGACCTCTTATTCTTTTATGATTAGCTTTATAAATTGATTGATGATTTATTTGGATTTTGCATTAAGTGGCATCTTTTTCCTAGTTTCTTCCTAGCTTTATCTATGGCCTGGATGTGGATTAAGCTATTAGGAAAAAATAAATCTTTTACCAAATCTAACAATTCAAAACTAAAAATGAAGAACTCATAACCTCACCTAAAGCTTAGGTTTAAAATCAAGATAAAAAAATTAGCAACCCCTTAGCTGGATGAGTATTTCTTTTATAATATCATGCATAAATGCATCTTATTTCACTCTTGATTGGAGAGCTTCCACCTTTTCCAGAGAAACTTGGCTTGACCTTTGAGAGCCATGGTGGAAACACACCTTCTCCCTTCTCACTGATTTTGGCCAATAACTTTAGTTCTAATGAATTAGGCATATAAATCTGATTAGCCTGAGTCAAAATAATTGTCCAAAAAATAAAAATAAAATGAAATTTAAATTACATTAGATTTAGTCATTTGAAGCATGTCCTTGCATGATCTAGTCTTTTTAGGTAGTGAGTTTAAGGACTTAGTCTCTTTCTAAATAAATAACAGTCTAGTTATCTTGCATAAGCAAAAGACTTGCCTACATGTATTTAAAATCATAGGAGGAGTTAGTTGGCGACCACCCCCAGGAGGTTATAAGTCCAAGCAATTGGGTTGTTTGTCCTCTCTTATGGAGGCAAACCAAATACCCATTATTCACCTTAGATTTAGGTTATGCTTTTGGCCCTCACCAAAGCTCCCTGGATTTAAGTTCTTAGGCTTCTCCCCTTTGTGGGCCATAAGCTTAATTCCTCATCTCTTAGGCATTTCCTTAATCTTGTGTTATGGAATCATAAGTCATAAATTTCTAATATAAAAATGTAACTCAAATAAATTAAATCAATTTCAAAAATGTAAATCCCAATCATAGGATAGTTTGAGATGCTCGCTAGGTTTCCTAGCATCATGGGTATCTTCTACTTATCTTTCTTTTAGCTTCGATAATAACTCCCTCTCTTTGAACAATCCCATTTGATCTGCAAAAATGAACCAATCGATTGATAGTCCTTTCCAATTAAAATCTTTGAAGACAATGATCATTTACCTTAATCGAGAGTATTCTTAAGGGATCCCGTCCCTTGGGATGTAATTAACTATGGAGGCTTTCCCCTGTAGGGAACTTAATGAATCTGGTTTAAAATAAACCCTGCTTTACTTTTCCATGTAAAATAGGGGAAGAATCTTTGGTACATATGCAGGCCCATCATCCTTAGGAGTCCTTATTGAGGTGATTAGGTCCATTAAAGGGTAGTGAATTCTATCTCCTGAGATAGTACACTATTTCTTGATGATGTACCCGATCACATGAATAAGCACATCTGCAGATCTGCGTGGTGTCCTAAAAAGATGAAGTTTTATATTCTTGCCTTTTCACCATAGATGGAAGGTGACTCTATAGAAATTTTTCACTACAGTATAGTTCATTTGAAAAGAACACAACACTTGCTTAAATCTATTCATATGCATTTTTATGTTATGACTTAAGAAGGATCCTCACATTTACATATGTAAATTATACAACCAAATCAAACATAATATGTTGCATGATTCTTTACCCATTTGATTATTTTTGTACATTTACATGTATTTAAGAAAAGTGGTATATTAGTCTGGACATCCTGGGGCTTCGAGGCTTTAAGTAGCCCTAAGTAGGTCTTGTACCTTACACCCCTTTTTCTACATAATAAAGACCAAATCTCCTTTTTTTTCTACATAATAAAGACATGCATTGATGGAATATCCAAATTTTCAATTCATATCTCTTAGCATTCATCATCAAAGTGTGATAAAATTTGCATTGTATGTATAGGTATGCTTAGGATCATTCATATGCATGGTATACATGGTGGAAAGAAATAAATGGTTGTGTATCATATGGTAGTTATCCACCTTAACTAATCCTAAGATGCATTTCTTATTAAATAGAGTTATTTAGAGCAAATCTAAACATAGGGTTAATTAAAACACATAATATAACATTCACTAAAGGAAATTCATCAATCAATCTACCTTAGAAATGTTTTAAAGTAGGGATGAAAGAGAAGTTCTCTTCTCTTTTCTTTTCTTCACAACATTTAGTAACTAAGTGTAGGTTCATTCAAATCAAATCAAATCATCAATTAAAGTTGAAAAATCAACTAAATTACTTGAAATGAAACCACCCTCTAAATTAAACCTTTTACACTTAGAAAATTTTAATCTTAAAGCCTAGCTAAGACATGCTACACAAGCCTTAAATGGCACACACACTAGGCTAAGTCAACATTTATAGCTCTATGTTAGGCATGTATTTGATGATTTTATTTCAGGATGCAAATATTTTTAGATCGATGCAAAATAGCAATACGTAACTGAACGAAGTAATTTTCTAGGGTTGTGCTTAAAATAATAAAAATATAAATTTTTGTCGGGGTTGCTTATACCCCTAAGCATAACCCAAATTATGACAAGTGGACTTGGTTACCCATGTGTGTGGTGCTAAGTTCAAATTATTCATATAACTACTTGGGTTGTGTGGTATGTTTAGCAAATCTCTATTTTGCAGGTCTAGTTAGATTTATCTTTCCCATTTTGATGTAAATTTTGCAATTGAAATTTGGAATGAATGTTATGGTGGAATTAAGGTGAACATTAGTTATAAGACCATGTCTTATATACCATGTGAAGCCTTGGAGAAACTACATCCCAAGTCAAATCAAAAGGAAGAAAGATATGAAGAAAGAAAGAAATAAAGAAAGGAAGAAATGAAGAACAAAGAATGGAGAATGAAGACCCCCCCCCCATAACATGAATTCCTTTTAATTATAATCATTCATTTGTAATACATGTTGTATAAGGGTAGAGCTCGGCTACCCATTTTCCTTTTTGAGTTTGTGTGGTGGAGCCCAGCCACATCGGCCTCTTATTCTTTTGCGCTAATTTTATAAATTGATTGATGTTTTTTTTATGATTGCTGCAATTAGGATGGAATGATTTTCCTAATTTTTTAATTACTTGATGATTGTTGAATGGCCTAGATACGATTAGGCTCTTAGGGAAAAATAAATTTTCTATCCAATTAATTAACTCAAAGTTAAATTAAATAACTCATAGCCTCACTTAAATCCTAGGACATAAACCAAAACAATAAAAGATTTAGCAACCCCTTAGCTGGATGGTGTATGTCTCACATCATGCATAAAACTTATTATTTCACTCTTGCTAATGGAGGGCTTCCACCTTTGCCAGAGAAAATGACTTGACCTTTGAGAGCCATGGTGAAAACACACCTCCTTCTTTCTGATTTTAGCCCATAACCAATCTTCTCATGCATTAAGCATTTGAAATCCCATAGCCTGTGTCAAATAATAATGTCTAAAAGTCAAAATAAAAATTAACAAAATTTGTATTAGATTAAGTCATTTATTCATGCCCTTCATGATCTAGTCTCTTAGGGAGTGTGTTTGAGGACTTAATCTCCTTTCTAAATAAATAACAGCCTAGCTATCTTGCAAAGCATAAGACTTGCCTACATATATTTAAAATCATTAGAGGAGTTAGTTGGCAGCCACCCCTAGGCGATTGTAAGTCCAACAGTCGGGTGGTTTATTTTCTCTTATGGAGATAAACCATATACCCATTTTCACCTTAGATTTAGGTCATTCTTTGGCCCTTACCAAAGCTCCCTAGATTTAGGATCCAGATTATTATTTTCTTTTATGGGTTACAAGCATAAATTCTCACCTCTTACGCATTTCCACAATCTTATATTGTGGAATTATAATCCCTAGATTTCTAATAAAAATTCAACACAAATAATTAACTCCCCTCAAATTTTAAAAATATAAACAACTATAGGATAGTTCAGGAAGCTCAGTAAGTTTTATAGTATCATGAGCATCCCCTACTCATCTCCCTTTGGTTTCGATAATAACTCCCTCCTTTTGATCATTCCCACTTGATTTTCCAAAAATAACCAATTTCTTGATAGTCCTATCTTTGAAATCTTTAGAGACAATGATCATTTATCTTAATTGAGAATATTCTTAAGGAATCCCATTCCTTAAGATGTAATTTACTATGGGGGCTTGCCTCCATAGGGAACTTAATGAACCCAGTTTAAATAAACCCTACTTTACTTTTCTATGTAAAGTAGGGGAAAGATCTTTAGTACATTCGAAGACCCATTGTCCTTAGGAGTCCTTATTAGGTGATTAGGTCCACTGTAAGATAGTGACTTCTGTCTCTCGAGATAGTACATCATTCCTCAATGTCGCACCCGATCACCCTAATGAGTACATCTGCGGATCTACATGGTGTCCAACATAATATTTTTTCAAATTCAAATGAAAATAAAACACCACAAATTTTTTCTGGTGACTCCATTGGGGATGGTTCCTCTCTCCATCTTTGCTGAATGATCGTTGTCTCCAAGTATCGATAGTAGATTTGTATTTCATATGAGTCTGAGACTATCCTTCTTTTTCATTGGCACTTAGCTCATTTCATTCATAAGCTAAGCTAGACATCATCCTTTATATTTTAGGACCTCACTCCATGTAGGTCTTAAAACCCCTATTGGTCCCTAATAGGTGAAAATAAAAATTTAAACAAAATAGATGACTAAAAACTTTATTGAACCTCCTTACCATCTCTATGATAAGGAAAGGATCATTCCATAGATAAGAAAAATAAATTCTTTATAAAAATATCACTTTTCAAAGCACATCTCAAAAAGTTCACATAATAAAATACTTGCACAAAAATTTTTATAACTCAACCTCATCTAACAATCTTCAATATTGTTACATGTAGAATCTTTTCAAAAAAAAATCAAAGTTAAGAATCATCTTTCAAAAAGCACAAATTTAAAAATGAACATCCTCATTCAATATATCCAAATTTATTGAATGAAGATTTCATTTCCAAATAAAATCAAAATCACCTTTCAAAAAGCACAAATTTAAAAATGAACATCCTCATTTAATATACCCAAATTTATTGAATGAAATTTCAATTCTAAATAAAATCAAAATCATCTTTCAAAAAGCACATATGAACATCCTCATTCAATATACCCAAATTTATTGGATGAAGATTCATTTTTCAAAATCATCTTCCAGAAAGCACATATGAACATCCTCATTCAATATACCCAAATTTATTGGATGAAGATTTCATTTTTCAAAATCATCTTTCAAAAAGTACATATGAACGTCCTCATTCAATATACTCAAATTTATTGGATGAAGATTTCATTTTTCAAAATCATCTTTCAAAAAAAGCACATATGAACATCCTCATTCAATATACCCAAATTTATTAGATGAAGATTTCATTTTTCAAAACCATCTTTAAAAAAAAAAGCAAATATGAACGTCCCCATTCAATATACTCAAACTTATTGGATGAAGATTTAATTTTTCAAAATCACCTTTCAAAAAAAGCACATATGAACATCCTCATTCAATAAACCATATTTATTGGATGAAGATTTCATTTTTCAAAACCATCTTTCAAAAAAAGCACATATGAACATCCTCATTTAATATACCCAAATTTATTGAATGCAGATTTCATTTCCAAATAAAATCAAAATCAACTTTTAAAAAGCATAAATTTAAAATGAGCATCCTCATTCAATATACCCAGATATTTTGAATGAAGATTTTATTTCCAAATAAAATCAAAATCATCTTTAAAAAAGCACAAATTTAAAATGAACATTCTCATTCAATATACCCAAATTTAATGGATGATGATTTCCTTTCCAAATAAAATCAAAATCATCTTTCAAGAGCACATATTTAAAAATAAACATCCTCATTCAATATACCCAAATTTATTGAATGAAGATTTCATTTCCAAATAAACTCATATCATAAAATTGAAATTCTTTTTCAATATATCTCACATATGTTGAAGTGGGAATTTCTTTCTTTTCAAAAAGTACAAATTTGAAGGTAAGCCTCTCATTCAATATATCCAAATGTGTTGGATGGAGGTTTCATTTTCAAACACCATTTATGTGTTAAGTTGGAATTCCCTTCTTTTCAAAAAGCAATAATCACACACAAAAATTTCATCTTTGAAAAATAAAATATGATTGACTTCCATTTTACATACCCAAATCTGTTAAATGAAAATCTCATTTGCAAAAATCATAAAAATCAAAATACATTGGAATTCTATTTGGCATACCCAAATTTGTCAAATGAGAGTTTCATGTGCCAAAAATAAAATTGAAAATAAATTGGATTCTATTTAACACACCATTTTATTAAATAGATAGAACCCTCCAATCACACACACACACACCTTTTTTTTAAAATAAATTTGGACTTTATTTAGCATACACAAATTTGCTAAGTAAAGATCCATTTTTAAAACAAAAAAATAAAACATATTTGGATTTTTTTTATTTAGCATACACAAATTTGCTATGTAAAGATCCCATTTTTTAAAATAAAAAATCAAACACATTTGGATTTTTTATTTAGCATACACAAATTTGCTAAGTAAAGACCCCATTTTCAAAATCAAAAATCAAACACATTTGTATTTTCATTTAGCATACACAAATTTGCTAAGTAAAGATCCCATTTTCAAAATCAAAAATCAAATACATTTGGATTTTCATTTAGCATACACAAATTTGCTAAGTAAAGGTCCCATTTTCAAAAAAATCAAAATAAAAATATTTGGACTTTATTTAGCATACGCAAATTTGCTAAGTAAAGATTCCATTTCCAAATTCACACATGATTCACATCATGGGCAAACAAGCAAAAGAAGAAAATTATTTTCAAGCAACTC
Source organism: Cymbidium sinense (assembly GCA_021442155.1). Lineage (NCBI taxonomy): Eukaryota > Viridiplantae > Streptophyta > Magnoliopsida > Asparagales > Orchidaceae > Cymbidium > Cymbidium sinense. The sequence continues at coordinate 15,430,952 of CM038232.1, read as the reverse complement.
AATTAGCATAGCCAAATTTGCTAAATGAGTAATCCCAAACAAAATCAATTGACCCTCTATTTAACATACTCAAATTTGTTAAATAAAGGGCCCCCAAACATAAAAATTAAATTTGAATATGAACCAATGGAAGCATCAAAAATCTCTTCAAAACATTTGAACCCATTTCCAACATACACAAATTTGTTGAAAGTGGATTCTAAACTCAAAATCTCTTCTCCAATTCAATCAAAATATCTCTACTAAATTCAATGAGCCCCACTTAACATATTCAAATTATTGAGTGTGGATTCAAATTCTAAAGTAAATTTAAAAAAAGTCAGCAGAATATCAAGATAGAAAACCTTATTTGAGTTTGTCTCCAATAATTGCAGAGTTCCAGTTCAATCTCAGTCAATTTTTTCAAGTTCAGTACAGTGCAAATGGATGCTCAGAAGTATGTGTTCACGTTCTCCTTTAGGATGGATTTGGCCTTGGATCAAGCTAGCCTCCCCCAAACTGATTTCACTCATTTGATACACTTTAGCTGAGGATTCGAAGGGGCCAAGATCACTTGTGAGGGGGAAACCCTCACAACTATCAGCAAGAATGTGGTGGCCATCATCCATCCATAATGCCTTGATTCTAAATTTCCCTCTTGAAGAGGAGGGTAGAGGTTCCATGGCCATGGCTCTAGTGCCCATTATGTTCAATTGTTCCCATTACTACTGCCCCATGAGCTAGTACCCACTCAGGTTCCCAGTGGAAGGCTACCAACTTGAGGATAGTCTCCCCTACCTTTGAGGTAGGGTCTGATTTTCATACTGCTCCACCTAGCAGAACTCAGTGCTGCAATAAGAGCTGCAAAATCAAGCAAAATCATGTGCACATTACCAAGGAGATGGAAGTAATCTCTCATATTGTGGTAGAGGAGTCACCCAGGGTAGTTTCTCCTTTCTCACTCAGAATAAGTTCCATCCTCTTTACAGTTCTGATGGAGAGGAAGATGTTAGGAGGATTACAGTGTCACCTCCACCTGCAGTTCATTATGAAGCACCTACCAGAGACAGGAGGAGGTCGTATGCTGGCCTCAGGATAGTTCTAACTAAGTTGGTGGGGTTTATGGATGGTCAAAGTCCAACGCCCAATTTGATTTATGATCAGTTATTCTTCACAGTGTGGGTGAGCTTATCTGTCAGGTGAGGGCCAGAGAGGCCTGTGTATCAGTTCATATTACTAGCAGAGAGAGGCAAAAGTATGTCAGGCAGTCAGCAGCCTCCACCCTCATAGATTTTCCTAATCAACGTGCTACTCGCATCAGTCACATCGATAGTATTCTATTGATAGGTACTACCCATCATGGGAAGAGAACCCTCACATAGAGGGAGTCAATGCTGTCTCCATTACACTGCTCTACTCCATGTCCGCCATCACCAGTGCAGGTTTCATCTTCTACAGTTCCAACTACATCCATGAAGGCAGCATCCAAGGAGAAGAAAGCCCCGCTAGTGATCCGGCTATGGCCAAGGGATCTCATTTCATCTACACCACCAATTGAGGTGAGGGTGAGCTCTCATGCTCGACCTCCTACTTCAGTTGCAGTGAAGAGGGAGTGGTGACCTCATTGCATCATAGTCGTGCCATCACTACCACCACCTTAGCAGATCATGGATATAGCAGCAGTAGAGGGAGAAGGAGATAGTTCTATTGTCCCCATGGTGATAGATCCTCCCAAGAGTAGTACTCCACTCATAGCATTTGATAGCCATGAGCATGTATCCTCCAGTGAGCATAGTCCTCACAAGGTTAGCATTTTGGTAACAAGGGAGGTCAGACGTATCTCTGTTCATGAACATGATCCCACCACCAGTCAGCCATGAGCATTTGTGTCTACACAATTGGACCACTCCTTGGATGATATCGTAGTATAGCATCTTATTGAGAAGAGAGAAATCCTAAGATATGACTGGTCTGACCTTGAGGAAGAGAAGGCTAGCTTTGATCCCAATGAAGATAATTTGTTGGAAGACTCAATAGAGGTGCATATGGTTGATAACAGGGGTTCCTTCCTTCAAAATCACCAGAGTTTGGAAGGTGTTGCGGCCGAACAAAATGATACAGCCTATTCGATCCAACACCTCCTTCAACAACTCAAACAAAAAGATGAGCAGATTGATAAGATGGAAAAGAGACTTGAAGATTTGTTAGCGGTAGTTCTAGCACTTCAGAATCAAACTCCCAACATATTATGGAAGCTGGTCAGCTTTGAGTTCACATGTCGGATCAACCCAAGAGTTCACCTCCAGTAGAGTAGGTAGCACTAGCTTGTATAGGAAGGTAGTGGATAGTACCTCCATACAAGAAAAAGATATCAAACTCATGGTTGAACAACAAGTGAAAGAAGCATTGTCGCAAGCCCGAGGTGGTTCATCAATTCTAAAGGGTAGACTCTACCCAGAGGAATTTGATTCTATCCAATATTCTAAGGGTTTTGTGCCTCCTTCTTTGATAATGAAACCCGAGGCCATCATATAAGCGATTATTTGCAATCTTGAGTGGCGGCGATCGTTATTGTTCCATTTCTTTATCAGCAGCCTAGCGGGTATAGCTTTTGATTGGTATATTGAATGCCCTAACAATTCAGTGAAGACTTTTGCTGAGTTAGAGCAACTCTTTGTTAAGAGTTTTGCTGGAGCTCAGCAAAGGATAACTGTGGGTGATCTCGTTGTAGCACAATAATACTCAGGTGAGTCCCTCATTGATTATATTCTTAGATGGCATAATTTAAGTATGAAATACGAGCCACAGCTATCTGAACAGCACGCTATTAAAATTCTATTAAAGAATATTCATGGTCCGGTTGCCTTCATGCTTAAAGGTTTCACCATTAAGATATTTGAGAAGCTAATCAACAAGGTGGCTTGCCTATAAGGAGAGGCCAAATAGTTTCCTTTTCAAGATCAGTCATCAAAGTTGAAGCCATAGAAAGCCTATGAAAAGAAACCAAGGGCAGTAGCAATATTAAATAAGGGGAAGAAATCAATCAAAGTTTAGTATGAGAGACCTCGAGCTCCACAGTCATCACTTCCACCTCCTTTACCACCACCTAGGTCATCCCTATCATTTGCCACCCTGGCCTTTGTGGCCTCCTCCTCTCATACTCTATTGGTATACATACAGGTACTACTCTTTTGGATAAATTAAACAAAACTTATTCATTTAAGAGAGAGATAGTCAAGAAAATCTTTAAGAACCTCTTAAAGAAACTTGATTTTCAACTACCCAAGCCTAGGAAGCCAGAGGAAGTGGGCAAGAGTAATGATCCTAACTTTTGCCACTACCACTGCATGGTAAGCCATGTTTTGGAGGATTGCTTTACATTCAAGGATTAGATTGAGCATAGCTACAAGTCAGGCACTATAGTTATTCCTAAGAAATATCTAGTGGAACAACCAGTTTTGTTAGGATAATCCTTGGGGATACATATGATCCTCTCAAAATAAAAGAAGGTTGGGATATCTCTTTATCCTGAACCTCTAAAAAGATTGTTTATAAAATAAAAAAACTTTCCTTACAAGTGCCTAAGGTAGCTCGAACCTCCAACATCAAGGAAGGTTTGCAAGTTTCCAAAGACAACTTGGGGAAAGTGGGAGCTTCGATGACCCATACTTGGGATAGCTAATGCGTAACCATCTCATCGAGTCAGACTCCATTCCACCATTGTAGCTATTACTTCAGCAGGCATTCCTACTTCAGCTAGCTTTTCTTCTAGTAAACATCTTGTATCAGTGGATGAGGGCATCAAATCCCTCACCCCACTTACTTTACTAGATTTAAACTATGTAGCTCCTTTTAAATCTAAGAAATTAAGAAATAAAACTAGTTTGAATTATATCTGTGCCACTTCTAATGGGTTATCTGATTCTACTCCTTTAGAAAACTCTTCAAGTCTTAATAATTATAACAACTCTGATCATCCTCTTTCTAATTTAGAAATGGACTTTTCTTTTTTTTTCTAGGTTCTTTGAGATAGACTTGGAAGTCGATGCGATTAGAGGTCTTATAGGATAAGTAGTAGGCATACCTGATGAGCATGTAAAATCTTCCACTAAACCACCATAAGAGGTTACCAAAGTTAACCTCCACAGTGGCAAGGTTCTACCTCCTAAGGCAGCACCTCAAGATAAGGGAAAATAAGTCATTGGTACCACCGAGCAAGAAACCCCTCCACAGGATGCTCCACCCATGGATATGCTTATGGAGGATCAACCAGAGTTGATTACAATGTCCTTGCTCATCTAAAAAAGTTGTCAGCTAAAATAAGCATATATGATGCCCTTGTCTTATCCAAAGAAATGAGGGAATCATTAATCAAGGCTCTTCTTGATCTAGAGATATGCTTAGCTCAGTTGACCACGGTTTGAGATGAGACACATTATTCAAGAGAAGCCCAGGGAGTCACATTCACTGAAGCCCTTCTTCTAGGGGACATGGAACCTGTCTCTACATCTGATGGATATGTGATTGAGACTTTTAGGGTGTTAGTTAATTCAAGAGCATCAGTGAACATTATGAGCCTGAAAACCCTTGCCTATTTGAAGTTTGACATCTCCAAACTCCAAGGAGATCGAATGATGTTGAGAGGATTCAATGAAGAGGGTGAGAGGGCTTTAGGCTCCATAGTGTTACCTTTGGAAATAAGCGATTGGAAGACTGAAGCTAAGTTCTATATAATTGATTCGGATGCATCATTCACTGCTTTGCTCGATTGGCATTGGAAATACCATAACAAGATGATTCCATCCTCCCTTCATCAGGGCATCAAGTTTTGAAGAGATGAAATTAAATACTATGTCAAAGGAGATGAAAAGATATTTTCAATTAGAGAGGTCGAAATATATGAGGATGTGGCCTACTATCTTCCTCAAAATCAAAATATATTTTCTCACAAACTTGGTCAAAATTCAAATACAAAAGAAAAGGAAAAGAAGAAAAGGAAGAGGAAAAAGAAAAAGGAAAGTACAAGTGAGCGAGAAAAGGACACCAAGGAAGAGGTAGAGTTACATGTTACATTCCACCCATAGTTCGTTCGACCATACAGACATATGGGTAGGATGACTTAACCTCCACCAGGCAAAGGTAGAGGCAGAGGTAGATACAGAGGCAATTCCAAAGGTGGAAGACCCCTTGGTTGGCAACCGGCCAACAAGAGTTATGTTCCATTTCATAGGAGTACTCCATCTATTCACATAGACTTGGAATCAAGCTCAGAGGATAAGTCACATGTGATTAGCACACTAGCCAACCCCTCTCAGTGGGTTTCATTAGAGGTGACACTCAAGCCAAACGGTGATGAAGACCAAGCCTCTAAGCAAAGCATAAATGTATTTGAATCGGTTTATGTAAAACTATTAGGCAGCAATTGGGAACTTTAGCTCTAAACCCACTTTTTTCTCAGAAATTTGAGGGTTTAGTAGTTAAGGAAGCCCCTAGATCTTTCATGGATGTTAAGCCAAAAGATTCATATTGGGATCATCATCCTCAAGTCTAAAAGTTGATGTAAAACTTAAGAATATTTCATATAAAGATTTAATGGAATTACCTTTTGATTGTACTCTCCTTGTGTTCATCATCTTGCAAAGAAAGGTTTGATTCCTTAAACATGATCCAGGCACAGGTCAGAGTATTTTGAGAGGCTATGGAACAACAAAGGTAGGGATGCACAATCAAGACCAAGACTAAGATTGATATAGTGGGTCCAGTCGATGATGATGGTTATTGCCTGGTTGTCACCAATCATCTGGAGTTTGATAGAATCTTCTCAAACCACACTAACTCTTATGAGGAGGTGTGTTTAGAAACTTCATATGATTCTGATGATCTTCAAATCAAAGATGCACCTCCAGAATTTAAAGTAGAAATCCATTCAACCATCGACAAGCTCAATGAAATCAACCTCGGGACAAAAGAAGAGCAACGCCCTACATACATCAGCTCTCTATTGAATGAAGAAGAAACCAATGACTTAGATAGGCTATTGACTAAGTTTAAGGACTGCTTTGCATAGAGCTATTAAGAGATGCAGATTATCTCTTGATGTAGCAGTCCACAAATGAGCAATAGACCCTAACACTAACTCTATCAAACAAGCTCCTAGACGCATGCGATTAGAAATCTCGGGCAAGCCACTTATCCTCTACACTGTTATATTGGATGACTCCCTTGGTGCTTTGTTGGCCCAAACCAACAACGAAGGAAAGGAGAATGCTCTCTACCTGGATCGTCATGATCCTCACAAAGCTGCACCTATTGAGAAACATTGCTATCCATTCATCATGGCATTGCATGCTTTCTCATAAGGTAAACTTGATTTCAAGAATAAATCCACTATAATATCTCATGACATGGCCGACATTATCTGGATGGTTGGCACATTGGTCCATGATTCTCTCATAGTTTGATCTTACATCCGTACCCCTCCATGTGGTGAAAGGACAGGCACTAGCAGATTTCTTAGCAACCACCCACTTCCTAGTGAATCTCCGCTTAGTAATGACCTCCCCAATGAATAAATCATGAACTTAGGTGACACTAGCATTCACCGCTCGGAGATGGTTGACCTCTTTTTTAGAATGAGCTCTCAACCTCTCCATCTTAGACATAGGACTCCTCTTAGACACTAAGAGTTCCTTAGTCTTAAGACACTTCTAGTGATTAGGTGAACACTTACCTACAGAGACTTAGAAGAGTTAGCCATAGGAATAGGTTATGCCTTGGGGTGTTAGAAAACTTGCCTAGCCTAAACACAATCCTTACTTTCTTCTTTCAAATCAACTTCAAATTCAAATCAACCTCAAATTCAAACCAAATTCAAATTCAAATCAACTTCAAACTCAAATCAATTCCAAATCAAAATTCAAATCAATTTCTAACTTAAATGACTTTTCTCAAATCATTCAAATCAATCCCAACAATCCAAATCACTTCAAATTCAAAAATTTTTTTCCTCATTTATTTATATTCACAAATATAAATGAAATATAAATCCAAAACTAAATCCAAAACTCAATTTCAAATCCAAAAAAAAAATTTTCTGAGTCACTTTGATTTCATCTTATGGACTTAGCTAAATCAAATCTCAATTCAAACTCAAAAGATTTTCTCATAACTCATTTATATTATATTCTCATTTATATTCATAAATATAAATGAAATATAAATTCAATCAAAACCAAATTCAAAACTCAAATCTAACCTAAAATCTATATCCTTTCAAGTTAAATTCTTGAACTTAGCAAAATCATCTTCAATCAAATCCAAATTGAAACTCTTTTTTCTCTTCAAACAATCAATCCTTCAATCATAAACTTCAATCATCAAACCAAATCAAAATCAAACTTTTCATTTGTTTTGTTTGAATTGTCAAATGAATCAAAACCCATTTGAATCAAACCACTTGCAATTAGATTTATATTTCAATCATAAATCCATATGTGAGTTCAACCAAACTTGAATCAAGCCTTGATCAACAATTTAAGTGACCTAAAGTGACTAAAACCTTTTAGATTGAACTATCTAAGCCCATCCCATTGAACATTTCAACATCTCAATCATCACTCAAATGTCAAATCAGTCAAACCTTTGACCTAGTCAACATTTGACCCAAATGAAACCTAAACTAGCCAAAATCCACCATAGGCTAAATTCATTGAAACCATTGATCAAAATCAATTCATGATCAATGATTGAACTTGACCAAGTCATGATTTGAGCCAAACCTACCCCAATTGGCCACTTGACTCAAGTTGACCTAAAAAGTCAAAAAATGTGTCAAATATTGATCTAAGTCAAATTGATTGCAACCAATGGGTCAAATTTATTCTAAATCACTTGTTGAACTTGACCAAAATCTCAATTGGCCAACTAGACCCAACCTAGCCTAATTGACCATGAACCCAACTTGACCTAAAAGGTCAAATCAAGCCAAAATCAAATTAAACTAAAATTGATTGAAACCAAAGCTTACAAAATATTTCAAATGATCAACTAAGCCTAAACCAACCCATGACCTAACCCAATTGGGTCAAATGAGTCAAATTGGTCAACTTGACAATTTGACCTAAATGAGCCCAAATGAACCAAACTAAATATAAATCAAATTGAACCAAACCAATGATACCAAAACATTTCAAATGATCATTTGAACTTGACCTAACCCATGGTTTGACCCAATTTGACCAATTGGTCAACTTGACCGTTGACCCATTATTTAAATGGGTCAACTTTAGCCAAATAATATCAAATTAATACCAAATTCATTGAAAATTGGCACAACACATTTTTCAATCATATCAAATCTACCTAAATCAAAATAAACCCTAAATGACTATTTTACCCTTGAGTCAAAGGGTAACCTATGATCAAATTCACTTAGAATTTGATCATATTCCAACTCAAGACCACTTGGCATCCTCCTAGTAGACCATTTGAACACCAAGGAGGGTGGTGCACATGACCCAATGGGTTTGGGTCATCCAAACCCAACCCAAAGCCAAAACTGACCACTCCACTCAAATTTTTCCACATGGATCACCTCCCACACTCATTTTAACCATGTGCAACTCCACACTCACACTCCCCTACCAAAACTGAACCACATGGCACTCCTAACAACCTAAACAACCCATTCCATGAGAGAAATTTGATCAAAATGGAAAAATGAGCTTCGACCATCCAATTCAAGTAGGGGGAGATATACTCCCCCTCATTTCATTCCATTTCACTAATCTTGCATTCGATTGAGCTCAGATGATCAAAGGAAAGCTTCTCCAAGCATTCTCAAGCTCTTTCCAATTTCCCTTTATCAATTTTTCCTAAGCCAAAAATAGGGTAGGTGAGGGAAATTTCAAACTCATTCAATTCTCAACTAATGTCCAATTCATCTTGCAAGCACCATAAAAGCACTAAGTGAGTTCATCTAAAGTAAATCCCAAGCATCCAAGCCACGGGAAGGAGGACCTAGACCAAAGCTGCAAGCCATTGAAGCAAGCTTTGGTCAATCTGTAAATTGAAGCTTCAAACCTTCAACAAGGTTTCATCTCCACTAAATGAAGCTACCTCAATGGTTTAAAGCACCGATGATAGCCTCCAGTTAGGTATGCCTCAAAACCAAGCTTAAGTTAGAAAATTTTTGGTCTTTTGTGAAGGGAAGTGTAATCCCATTGAATTTCCACTGTTGGATGTGTTTCTCCTTACTTCTTGATAGTGTGGGTTGAATCTTAGCCCAATCCCAGCTCAAGTAAGCTCAGATCAAGCCATGGAGAATGGCCGATCTCCATCTCCCGCAAGCAAGGGCAGGGATGAACATGGACCGTCCATCCCGCATGTTTTGGATGGACGGTCATGATTAAAACATGCTAGATCCGCTGATTAATTCTTTATTTCCATGGGTTTTATCACGGCCGTCATCCTGATCAGACGACCCGAGAAAAGCTTTCCTGACGGCGGCGTGATTTGATAACTTAAATAATGAATCCCAATGCGCCACATGGAAAGCACGCCGCATTAGTGGTCCACATGGCACCGATGGGATTAGTTAATTAATTAGGGCTATTTAATTATCCCTTAATCACTAAAACTTCCAAATTCCTAATTAAATGTAGAAAAATCAAAAAAAATATATAAATGATGGCTCATTTTATAGATAATTCAAAGGGGAATTCAATAAAATTATTTCTAATTGATTTTGAATAGTAGATTTCCCTAATTAGGGTTTAATTAAAAATATAATAACCATAATTACTCCATAATCATTTCATTAATTAATTCCAAATTTCTTAGACATATTTAGGGGGATGACTTTTGCCTCCCCTAATTTTCTTGGAATTTATTAATGAGTTAATTAGATAAATCAATTAATGAATCCTTAATTATCCCTTAATGAAATTAAGAGCAATTAAGCATGTGAATAGTGAATTAATTCCTTAACTGAGATAGTTAAACATTATTTAAGTGAATAGGAGGTTTATGGAATGGTTGTGGGACATTTTCCCTAAGCTATTCCCTAAACCCCCTTTCCTCCTTAATCTAAATATAATTAAGGATTAATCCACTAATGATCTTCTTAATTAGCTTAATTAAATTCTTAAAATCAATCTGAACTTAATCAACCTCTTTGGGTAGATCCTTAGGTGTTCAAAAGCCTAAGATTAATTTAAGGAAATCATATCCAACTCACATGTGTGGGAAGGCTATGAAAGTACTTAATTAAACCCTTTAGTTTAATCAATAATTGTGAGCCAATTGCATTAGTCCCATTTCTTTCCTAGGTGCATTGCTGATTTAAATTCCATGTGGTTGCATATCATATTTTAGTTCATAATTGTTAGGTTAATTATGATAAAGTGATGTAGGTAAGGGGTAATTAATGGACTTAATTCACACTTTAACCTAAACAAAATATAAAATTAACTTAATTGTTATAAAAATTAAACTAATGAGGGAAATGGGTTAGACCAATAAACTCTTCTCACTTTTCTTAAATCAAATTCAAATCTAAAAATAAAAATAAAAATCTCTGTAAAGAATTTTGATTCACTTTAAATAATCTTATTTCATAGGATTATCTTTAGGGATTAATTAGGGTGAATGAAATTACATGCTTACATCACTTTATTTCTTTCCAAGCATGCTAAATGTTGTATGCCATATGAAATCATTCATTCATATCTTTTAAAAAATCAAAATAAATGAAATATTTTGTTTATGTCAAATTGCATGTTTTGGCTAAAGTAAGAATATGAGTGGCTATTATAATTATTAAATAAAAAAAACTATTTTCAAAATCTATAAATCAAATATTATAAATGAAGGTATGCTACTTATAAATACTTAAAAGCTTGCATGTGATTATAAAATAAAATGTGTTATGTGCTCTTCTTCTTTCCTCTTAATATAGATTTGAATAAGATTTGCAAAGTGTATAGTTCATTTGAAAAGAACATAACACTTACTTAAATCCATTCTTATCCATTTATATGTTATAACTTAAGAAGTATCTTCACATCTACACATGTAAATTGCATAACCAAATCAAACAAACAAACATAAACCCTTTTACATGATTCTTTTTCCATTTATTGCTTTTATACATGCACATGTATTTAAGAAAAGTGGTATATTAGTCTGGACATCCCGGGGTTGTGAGGATTTAAGTAGTCCTAAGAAATTCTTGTACCTTATACCCCTAGTGTAGAAAATAATGGCATCATACTCACTTATGTCTTTCATACATGTAAATGTGCATTTGATTAATGGATAAAAGAGTCCCTCTTTTCTACTTAAAATAAAATCATGCATTCATGAAATATCCAAAATTTTCTAAATAATGCTTCTTTGCATTCATCATCAAGGTGTGCTAAGGTTTGCATTTGTATGTATAGCTATGCTTATGATACATTCATATGCATACATGTTGTGTGTGTTGTGTGATAGTAATAATTCACCTTAATTAATCTTAAGATGCATATCTTATTGAATAGGTTTATTTAGAGCAAATCTAAATTTAGGATTAATTAAAACACATAACAAAATATTCACTAAGGAAAAAATCAGTAATGAATCTATCTTAGAAATTACTTAAGGTAGTTATAAAAGAGAAGTTTTCTTCACTTTTCTTCTCTTTATAACTTTTAGTAATTAAATGTAGGTTCATTCAAACCTAATCAAATTATCAAATTAAATTGGCAAATCAACTAAACCACTTAAAATAAAACCACCCTCTAAGTTGAATGCTCTCACACTTAAAAAATTCTAACCTTAAAGCTTAGCTAAGACATGTCACATAAGCCTTAAAGGCACACACATTAGGCTAAGTCACCATTTCTAGCTCTATATTAGGGCGGTGCATGGTTTGATGCCTAATTTTATTTTCTGATATAATATTTTAGACTAGATGCTAGGGTGTATGCACATAGACTGGATGATAAGATGATGTTAGTCTAATCATTATCTTCTGTAGAAAATTATGCTTAAGGGGCACTGTAATAAAAATATAAATACTTTTGCTGTGCAAGTTGCTTATACCCCTAAGCATAACCTAAAAATATGTTAGGTGGACTTGGTTTCCAATGTGTGGGGTGCTAAGTCTAATTTATTTATATACATTCTTCTGAGTGTGTGGTTTGTTTAGTTAATCTCTATTTTGCAGATTTTAGTTAGATTTACTTTTCCCATTTTCATGTAATTTTAAAATAGGATTTGGAATGAATGTTATGGGGGATTAGGATAAACATTGGTCATAAAACTATGTCTTATGCACCATGTGAAGCCTTTAGAGCAACCACATTCTAACCTAGCCAAAAGAAGGAAGGAAAGAAGCAAATCAAACATGAAGAAAGAAGAAATGAAGAATGAAGAATGAAGACCCCCAAAACATAAATTCCTTATAAATTGTAATTATTCATTTATAATATGGGTTGTATAAGGGTAGAGCTTGGCTTCCCAATTTATTTTTGGTTTGCGCAGTGGAGCCTGATCACAAAGGCATTTTATTCTTTTGCACTAGCTTTATAAATTTGTTTGATGTTTGTTTATCTTTTGCATTAAGATGACATGTTTTTCCTAATTTCATCATTATTTGATAAATGGCCTAGATGTTATTAGACTCCTAGGAAAATAAATTTTTTATCCAATTAATCAACTCAGAATAAAAAATTAACAACTCATAACCTCACCTAAAGCCTAGGTTATAAATCAATATAAAAGATTTAGCAACCCCTTAGTTGGATGTTGTATGTTTTATATCATGCATAAAAATCCTCTTGATTCACTCTTGTTTATGGGGGGCTTTTACCTTTGCCAGTGAACTTGGCTTGACCTTTGAGAGCCATGGTGGAAATACACCTCCTTCTTGCTGATTTTGGCCCGTAACCAATTTCTCATGCATTATGCATATGAATCCCATAGCCTGTGTCAAATTAATTGTCCAAAAATGAAAATAAAACTTAACAAAAATTGCATTATATTAAGTCATTTATTCATGCTCTACATGATCTAGTCTCTTAGGGAGAGAGTTTAAGGACTTAGTCTTCTTTCTAAATAAATAATAACTTAGCTATCTTATAAAAGCATAAGACTTGCCTACATGTATTTAAAATCATAGGAGGAGTTAGTTGGCGGCCACCCTCATACGGTTGTAAGTCCAATAGTCAGGCGGTTTGTCCTCTCTTGTGGAGGTAAACCATATGCCCATTTTCACTTTAAATTTAGGTCGTGCTTTAGCCCTTGCCAAAGCTCCCTAGATTTAGGATATGAGATTGTTGTTTCCCTTTGCGAGCTACAAGCATAAATCCTCACCTCTTAGGCATTTCCATGATCTTGTATCATGAAATTGTAAGTCCTATATTTCTAATAAAAATTCAACTCAAACAAATAATTCTCTTCAAATTCAAAAATATAAAGCCCAACCATGGGATAGTTTGGGATGCTCACTAGGTTTCCTAGCATCGTGAGCACCCCCTACTTATCTCCTTTTGATTTCGATAATAACTCCCTCTTTTTGATCAATTCAATTTGATCTTCTAAAAATAACCAATTGATTGATTGTCCTATATTTAAAATCTTTGGAGACATCGATCATTTACCTTAATCGAGAGTATTCTTAAGGAATCTCATTCCTTAAGATGTAATTAACCATGGGGGCTTGCCTCCATAAGGAACTTAACAAACCCGATTTAAAATAAACCCTGATTTATTCTATCTCTCGTGATAGTACATCATTCCTCAATGTCATACCCGATCACCCTAATAAGAAAATCTGCGGATCTATGTGGTGTCCAAACACATAAGAGATTTATTTTTTTCTTCATTTAATTCATTTTTATATGAAGATAAGAATAAAAAATTCACCACATACTTTTCTGGCAACTCCGCTAGGGAAGGTTCCTCTCTCAATCTTTGGTAAATGATCGTTGTCTTCAAGTATCGATAGTGGGTTTGTATTTTATATGAATCTGAGACTATACTTCTTTTTTGATGGCACTTAGTTTATTTCATCCTTAAGCTAAGCTAGCCAACATCCTTTAGGTTTTATGACCTCACTCCGTGTAGGTCTTAAAACCCCTATTGGGTTCCCCAATAGGGGAAAATAAAAATTTAATAAAAAAAATAACTTAAGACTTCTTCCTTACCATTTTTATGGTAAGGAAAGGTTCATTCCAAAAATAAAGAAAAATAAATCCTTTATAAAAATAACAATTCCCAAAAACCACTTTCTCAAAATGCACATAATAAAATATTTCAACCTCATCTAACAATCCTTAAGGTTGCTACATGGAGGATCATTTTCAAAAATAAAATCCAAAAATCATCTTTTCCAAAAGCACAAATGAACATTCTCATTCAATTTATTGAATGAAATTTCATTTTCAAATAAAAATCAGCAATCAACTTTTCAAAAATAAAATCAACAATCATCTTTTCAAAAAAAAATAAACAAAATCAACAATCATCTTTTCAAAAATAAAATCAACAATCATCTTTTTAAAAATAAAATCAACAATCATATTTTTAAAAAGCACAAATGAACATCCTCATTCAATTTATTGAATGAAGATTTCATTTCAAATTAAAAATCAACAATCATCTTTTCAAAAATAAAATCAACAATCACCTTTTCAAAAAAAAAATCAACAATCACCTTTTCAAAAAGCACATATTTGAAAATGTACATCCTCTTTCAATATACCCAAATTTATTGGAAGATGATTTCATTTCCAAATAAAACCAAATCATAATATTGAAATTCCATTTCAACATATCTCACATATGTTGAAGTTAGAATTTCTTTCTTTTTCAAAAAGCAATAATAACACTCAAAACAAAAATTTCATCTTTGAAAAATAAAACATAATTGACTCTCATTTAATATACCCAAATTTGTCAAGTGAGAGTTTCATATTTTTTTAAAACACATTTGGATTCTTCATTTAGCTTACCCAAATTTGCTAAGTGAAGATCCTCTTTTTAAAAAAATCAAAAAAAAAATCAAACAACATTTGGATTCTTCATTTAGCATACCTAAATTTGCTAAGTGAAGATCTTTTTTTTCAAAATCAAAAATCAAAACACATTTGGATTCTTCATTTACCATACCCAAATTTACTAAATGAAGATCCTCTTTTCAAAAATCAAAATCAAAAATCAAAAATCAAAACACATTTGATTTCTTCATTTAGCATTCCTAAATTTGCTAAATGAAGATCCTCTTTTCAAAAATCAAAAATCAAAAATCAAAACACATTTGGATTCTTCATTTAGCATACACAAATTTGCTAAGTGAAGATCTTCTTTTTAAAAATCAAAACACATTTGGATCTTTCATTTAGCATATCCAAATTTGCTAAGTGAAGATCCTCTTTTCAAAAATCAAAAATTAAAACACATTTGAATTTTTCATTTAACATACCTAAATTTGCTAAGTGATTATCCTCTTTTCAAAAATCAAAAATTAAAAATTAAAATACATTTGGATCTTTCATTTAGCATACCCAAATTTTCTAAGTGAAGATCCTCTTTTCAAAATCAAAAATCAAAAAAATCAAACAACATTTGGATCTTTCATTTAGCATACCCAAATTTGCTAAGTGAAGATCCTCTTTTCAAATATCAAAACACAAAACACATTTGGATTCTTCATTTAGCATGCCTAAATTTGCAAAGTAAAGATCCTCTTTTCAAAAATTAAAAAAAAAATTCAAAACACATTTGGATCTTTTATTTAGCATACCCAAATTTAATAAGTAAATGCCCATCTTTCAAAAATCAAACACATTTGGATTCTTCATTTAGCATACCTAAATTTGCTAAGTAAAGATCATCTTTTCATAAAATTAAAATCAAAAACAAAAGAAAAGCAAACATTTGGATTCTTCATTTAGCATACCCAAATTTGCTAAGTATAGATTCTATTTTCAAATTCACACATAATTCACAAATAAGCAAACAAAAGAAGAAAATTATTTTCAAAGCATACCCAAATTTGCTAAGTGAGTAAAATCAAAACAAAATCAATTGACCCTTTACTTTAACATAATCAAATATGTTAAATGAAGGGTCCTCAAACACAAAAAATCAAATTCAAATATGAACCAATGGAAGCATCAATCGCTCCAAAAATATTTGAACCCTTTTTTAAGATACACAAATTTGTTGAAAATGGATTCTACATTCAAAAATCTCCTTACCAATTCTAAACTCAAAATCTCCCTTAAAATTCAATGAGCCCCACTTAACATATTCAAATTGTTGAGTGTGGGTTCAAATTCTAAAATAAATTAAAGCAGAAATCTAATTCAGGTTTGTTTTCAAAATTGCATAAGTTCAAACCTATTTTAGTTAGTTTCTTTCAGTTCAGTTCAGTTCAATTCAGTTTAAATGGCAGCCTAAAAGTACGTGTTTACTTTTTCTTTTAGGATGGATTTGGCCTTGAATCGGGCTTGCCTCCCACAAACTGACTTCGCCCACCTCATTCACTTTGGTTGAGGTTTCGAAGGGGCTAGGATCACTTGTGAGGGGACCACCCTCACAACTATCAGTAGGAGTGTGATGACCGAGCAGAAGCTAGTCATCCAAGTTGAGATGTCATCTGCCTCAGAGTTTCCCTCACTAAAGAGCAAGACTATGGTAGTTCCTAGTTGCAGTTCCAGTGCCAGTGCACTCAGTGGTTCCCCTTTTTGTCCTAGTGCGGGCTAGCACCCACTCGTTGGCTCCTTCCAAGGGGAAGGCTACCCTATCTTCAGGGATAGTCTCCCCCAACTACAAGGTAGGGTCTAGTTCTCATGCTACCCCTCCTAGCAAGACCCAGTGGTGCAATCAATGCCGCAAGATCAAGCAGCATCACGACTGCATAGCCAAGGAGCTAAAGGCAGTTTCTCAGTCTGTAGTAGAGGAGTTACCTAGAATAGTGTCTCCTCTTATAACAGAGAACAAGTTTCATCCCCTCTCTGGATCTGATGGAGAGGAAGATATAAGGAGGATTTCAGTTTACCTCACCGGTATAGTTTGAGGCTCTCGAGATAGGAGGAGGTCATATTCCGCCTTAGATCGTTCTGTGAGTAGAGGAGCTTGGGGTGAGTTGGGGCTCAATTTAATTTACTTTCAATCATCCTCCATAGTGTAAGGGAGCACATCATACAGGAGAGGGCCAGGGAGGCATGCGTATTAGTACAGGTTACTAGTTGAGAGAGGTAGAGGTACAGTAAGCAGTCAATAGCCTCAGCCATCATCAATTTTTTTGATCAGCACGCTACCTGGTCCACAGATAGCATTGTAATGGTACCCACCATGGAGAGAAGCTCACATGAGAGAGAGAGAGAGAGAGAGAGAGAGAGAATCGATGGTGCCTTTGCCACATCATTCTACTCCAAGCCCACCATCTTTGGTATAAGTTCCATTATCCATAGTTTCAGGAAAAGCCATGAAGGCAGCATCCAGAAAAGAGAGCCCCACTGGTGATTCGGCTACAGCCAAGAGATCCCATTCCATCTACACCATCAACTAAGGTGAGGCTGAGATCTCTTGCTCGACCTCCTACCCCAATTGTGGTGAAGAGGGAATGGCAACCTCGAAACATTATAGTTGTGCCATCACCACCACCACCACAGTAGAGCATGGAGATAGTAGCAGTAAAGGGAGGAGGAGATAGTTCAGTTACCCCCATGGTGATAGATCCTCACAGGAGTACCACTCCATCCAATTCAAGGGACATTCAGGAACATCTATCCTCCAGTGAGCATAGTCCTCACAAGATTAGCTCTCTAATAGCAGGGGAGGTTAGATGTCTCTCTATTCATGATAATGATCTTACCACTGATCAGCCATGATCATTTATGCCTGTGCAGTTGGATCATTCTCTCGATGATATTGTAGCCCAGTATCTAGTTGAGAAGAAGGAGATCTTAGGATATGACTGGTCTAACTTAGAGGAGGAGAAGGTCAGTTTTGATCCTAATGAAAATGATCTATTAGAGAATTCAGCAGGA
This sequence comes from Cymbidium sinense, assembly GCA_021442155.1. Lineage (NCBI taxonomy): Eukaryota > Viridiplantae > Streptophyta > Magnoliopsida > Asparagales > Orchidaceae > Cymbidium > Cymbidium sinense. The sequence goes on along the minus strand of CM038232.1, from coordinate 15,412,932 downwards.
GTACATATGGTTGATACCAGGGGTTCCCTTTTCATGATCAGTGAGGTTTGAAAGGTGCTTTGACCAAGCTAGAAGATACAGCCTACTCAACCTAACACCTTTTTCAATAATTAAAATAGAAGGATGAACAAATCGATAGGATGGGGAAGAGGCTTAAATATTTGCTAGTAGCAGTTTTGGCACTTCAGAACCAAGCCTCGACGGTGCATCCTATTATTGTAGAGATTGGTCAGCCTGAGTTATTGCATGTCTTGGATCAAGCCAAGACTTCACCTCTAGTAGAGCAGGGCCACACCAGCTTGTATAAGAAGGTAGTGGATAGTACCTTCGTACAAGAACAGGATAATAAAATCATGGTTGAGTAGTAAGTGAGAGAAGCATTGGCGCAAGCCTGAGGAGGATCATCAGTTCCAAAGGGTAGACCCTACCCAGAGGAATTCAATGACATTTAGTATCCTAAGGGTTTTGTGCCACCATCTTTTAAGAGCTTTGATTGTAGCGGGAACCCATGTCAGCACATAGCGCACTTCAGGGACAGTTATTGTAATGTTGGTGGCAGTGATGCGTTACTATTCCATCTTTTTGTCTATAGCTTAATAGGTATAGCCTTTGATTTGTACACTGAACTCCCCAACAGTTCAGTGAAGACTTTTGTTAGGTTTGTTGGAGCTCAGCAAAGGGTGAATGTAGGTGATCTTATTGTGGCTCAACAACACCCTGGTGAGTCCCTCGTTAATTACATTCTTGGATGGTGCAATCTGAGTATGAAATGTGAACCATAGCTATCTGAATAGCACGCCATTGAAATTATACTAAGGAATATTCATATCCCGGTCATCTTCATGCTCAAAGGTTTAACCATCAAGACATTTGAAAAAATAATCAACAAGGAAGCTAGCTTACAAGGAGAAGCCAAACATTTATCTTTTCTGGATCAATCAACAAAGCCAAAGCCAGAGAAAGTTTATGAGAAGAAGCCAGGGGTAGTGATAGTAGTAGATAAGGTTAAGCAGCTGACCAGAGAGCGGTATGAGAGACCTCGAGCTCCATAGCCATCACTTCCACCTCCTCTACCACCACTTAGGCCATCCTACTAGCCGCCACAGTAGCCTCCATGACCTTCGCCGCCTCCTCCTCAGCCATACTCACAGTAGCAGTGGTGCACATACCCGTCACCATGTAGCTACCATCCACCTACTATTTTGGATAAACTAAATAAACCTTATTCATTTAAGAGAGAGGTAATCAGGAAAATCTTTAAGAACCTCTTAAAGAAACCTAATTTTTAGCTACAGAGCCTAAAAGGCAAGGAAGTGAAAGCAATGATCTAACTTTTACCTGCAGCATGTTAGGGCATGTTTTGGAGAATTACTTTACATTCAAGGACTGGCTTGAGCATAGCTACAAGTCAAGCGCCATAGTTATCATAAAGGAATACTTAACGGAATAACCATCTAGTTTTGCTAGGGTAATCCTTGGGGATACATGCGATCCTCTCAAAACCAAAGAAGTTTGGAATATCTCCTTATCCCAAACCTCTAAAAAGATTATTTCCAAAATTAAGAAACTTTCCTTACATGGGCTTGAGGCAGCTCAAACCTCTAATATCAAGGAAGGTCTTGGGGAAAGTGGGAGCTCAATAGCAGCAACAGCAACCCATACTATCCTGGGATAGCCAAGTAATGCAACCATTGATCGAGCCCAGCCTCTAATCCACTATTGCAGCAACTACTTCAGCGAGCACTTCTACTTCAGCTAGCTCTTCTTCTAGTAAAAATCTTATATCAACAAATGAGGGCATCAAATCCCTCACCTCACTTACTTGATTTTTATTATGTACCTCCTTCAAAATCCAAGAAATTGAGGAATAAAGCTAGTTTGAATTACATCTATGCAACTTCTGTTGGGTTGTCTAACTCTACTCTTTTAGAAAGCTCTTCAAGTGTAAATAATAATTATAACAACTCTGATTTTCCTCTTTCTGATTTAGAGATGGACTTTTCTTCTGAATACTATGGGTTCACCTCTTGAGTTAGACTTGGAATCATCCGATTTCGAGGGACCTATAGGAGAAGCTGTAGGTGAGCCTGGCGAGCAGGTAGAATCTTCCACTAACTTGCCATAAGAGATCACCGAAGTCAACCTCCATAGTGACAAGATTCTACCTCCTAGAGTAGCACCTCAAGATAAGGGGAAATAAGTCCTTGGTTCTGATAATCGAGACTCCCCTCCCCAGGATGCTCCACCTTTGGATATACTTATAGAGGATAAACCCATAGTTGATTATGATGTCCTCGCTCACCTAAGAAAGTTGACAGCTAAGTTAAGCATATATGATGCCCTTGTCTTATCCAAAGAGATGATAAAATCATTAATCAAGGCTCTTCTTAATCCAGAGATATGCTTAGCTCAGCTGACCGCTATTGGAGAGGAGGAACATTATTCTGGAGAATCCCAAGGAGTCACTTTCACATATGAAGACCCTCTTCTTCTGAAAATGGAGCATAATCATCCCCTCAACATTACAATGGATATGGGTAGATTCAAACTTTCCAGGATTCTTATTGATCCAAGTGCATCAGTGAACATTATGAGTCTAAAGACCCTTACTTATTTAAAAATTGATATCTCTACACTCTGAGGAGGTCAGATGATGTTGAGAGGGTTCAATGAACAAGGTGAGAGAGCTTTAAGCTCCATAGTGTTACCTTTAATAATAGGTGACTGGAAGACTGAAGCCAAGTTTTATATCATTAATTTGAATACTTCATTCACTGCTTTGCTCAGTAGGCCTTTGATATATTAGAATAAGATGATCCTATCCTCCCTTCATCAGTGCATCAAATTCAGAAGGGATGGAATTGAATACTGTGTCAAAAGAGATGAAAGTTCATTTTCTATTAGAGAGGTTGAGATATATGAGGATGCGACCTACTATCTTCCTCAAAATACCTTTTCTCATGAACGTAGTCAAAATTCAAATACAAATGAAAAATAAAAAGAAGAAAAAGAGAAAGAAAAAAGAAAAGAAGAAAGAAAATACAAGTGAACGAAAAAAGGATATTAAGGAAGAAGTAGAGACACATGTCACCTTCCACCCACAATTCATTCCATCATATGGACATATGGGTAGGATGACTTGACCTCCACCAAGCAGAGGCAAAGATATACATAGAGGCAATTCCAGAGGTGGAAGACCCTTTGGTTGGCCGCCAACCAATAAAAGTTATATTCTAGTTCATAAGAGTACCCCTACTATTCACATAGAGTTATAATCCAGCTTGGAAGATGAGTCTAATGTGATTAGCATACCAGCCAACCCCTCTCAACGGGTTTCTTTAGAGGTGACACTTGAACAGGCCAACGACAAAGACCAAACCTCCAAGCAAAGCATGAATGTATTTGAATCAAGTTTATGTGAAACTATCAGGAAGCAGTTAGGAACTTTAGCTCTAACGTCACTTTCTTCTCAAAAAGTTAAAGGTTTAGTAGTTAAAGAATCCCTTAAGTCTTCCATGGATTCCAAGCTGAAGAGATTCTTATTGAGATCATCATCCTCACGTCTAAAAACTGATGTAGGACTTGAGGATAATTCATATGAAGAATTAATGGAATTGCCTTTTGATTGGTACTCGTCTTGTGTACTTAATCTTGCAAAGAAAGATTTGATTCCTTATACATGATCTAAGCACAAGTCAGAGTACTTCAAATAGTTATGGAACAATAGATGCAGGGATGCACAATTAAGATCAAGACTAGGATTCAGTATAGTGGGTCCAGTCGATAATGACGATTACTGCTTAGTTGTCACCAATCATCTGGAGTCTGATAGGTTCTTCAACCACACTAACTCTTATGAGAAAGTATGTTTAGAAACTTTAGATGATCCAGATGATCTCCAAATCAAAGATGCACTACCAAAATTTGAAGAGGCGATCCAATCAACAATAGAAAAGCTTAAAGAAATCAACCTCAAGATGGAAGAAAATCCACGCCCGACATACATCAGTTCTTTACTGAATGAAGAAGAAACCAATGACTTAGTTAGGCTATTGATTGAGTTTAAGGATTACTTTGCATGGAGTTATGTAGAGATGCCCGGATTATTTCCTAATATAGTAGTCCATAAACTAGAAATAGACCCTAACGATAACCCTATCAAGCAAGCTCCTAGATGCATGCGATTAGAAATCGAACAATAGGTCATTTTTGAAGTCAACAAATTGATTGATGTTGGTTTCATCAGGGAAGAAAAATAACCTACTTGGTTAGCCAGTGTCATCCTAGTTAAGAAAAAGAATGGCCAAATTCACATATGCATCGATTTCAAGGACTTAAATAAAGCATGTCCTAAGGATGAGTTTCCTCTTGCTATACTAGAATTAATGGTAGACATCGCCTCATCTCATACAATATTCTCCTTCATGGATGGGTCATCTGGCTACAACCAAATCAAGATGGCCCCCGAGGATGAAAGAAACACTACTTTTGAACCTTGATCGGAATCTATTGTTATAAGGTTATGCCTTTTGGCCTTAAAAATATTGGTGCTACATACCAACAGGCCATGACTCAGATCTTCAATGAACTCATTCATCATCAAGTCAAATGCTATGTAGATAATCTAGTAGTCAAAAGCAAAGAAAATAAAGACTATCTCTTTGACTTGAGAGTAGTTTTTGAATAGTTAAGATAATATAACCTCAAAATGAATCCTGAAGTGTGCATTCAGAGTAGCTTCAATAAAATTTCTTGGGTTTGTTATCCGACACCGGGGAATAGAAATAGATCCAAAAAAGATCAAAGCAATCTTAGAAATGCCACCACCTAAAAGTTTAACTCAACTAAGATCTTTCTAAGGGTGGTTGGCGTATCTAAAATGCTTTATCTCCAACCTATCAAAGAGATGCAAGCCATTTTGAGCACTTATTAAAAAGTATGCCAAGTTCAAGTGGGATGACAAATGTCAGCGTGCCTTTGAAGATATCAATATATTTGGTTGCGCTAGTTCTAGCACCCTATCCAGGCAGCCACTTATCCTCTTCGCGCATTGAATGACTCCCTTGGCACTTTGTTGGCCCAAGCTAATGATGAAGGGAAGGAGAGTGCTCTCTACTACCTCAGTCATCATCTGATCACTGCTGAAGCGAACTACCCATGTATTGAAAAATATTATCTAGCTTTAATCTTTTCATCCCAAAAGCTATGGCATTATATGCTTTCTCATAAGGTGAACTTGATTTCAAGAATCAATCCACTGTAGTATCTCATGACACGACCAATGTTATCCGGACCATTGGCACGGGTCCATGATTCTCTTATAGTTTGATGTTACATTCATATCCCTTCATGCAGTGAAAGAATAACCACTAGCAGATTTCTTAGCAGCACACCCACTTCTTACTGATTCCCTGCTTAGTGATGATCTCCCTGACGAACAAATCATGAACTTAGTAGAGGTTGACAATCACTGTTGGGAGATATATTTTGATGGTGCAGCTTCCTTTCATAAAGAAGAAGAACCACGATCTACTCTTCCAAGAAAGGCATGGGTAGGAATAGTTCTCTTAATTCCATATCGTGATGTGATGAGATTTTCATATTATCTCTCCAATCCATGCACCAATAATGAAGCCGAGTATGAGGCTTTGATTGCCAGTCTGGAGTTAGCCATTATAGTATGTGTCAAGAGCATCAACATCTTTGGGGATTCTAAGTTAGTCATCAACCAGATTGTCGGGTCCTAAGGTTCTAAAACCTAAACTTCATCATTACCAAGTACACCATGAATGTTGGCCCAAATCCAGGTCACCATCTAAGGTCCCCGAGGAGAGAACACAAGCATATGCTTTGGCCAAACTTGAGGTAGCTAATGTCCATAAGTCATATCCTTTATTGATGCTGAACTCATCGAGAGACTTCTCTTGAAGGGGAGGTTGCCTTTGCCAATAAAGACAAAGAATTGGATTGGAGGCAATCGTTCATAGATTATTTGACTAGAGGCAAACTACTTCAAGAGAAGTCGTAAGCTCATCAGATGAAATAGAGAGCTCTCACTTATGCTCTCATGGATGCACCTTTTATCGACGGTCCTTCAATTAAATGTGGTTATGTTATTTAGATAAACACATGTGATCATTGGTACATGTGTCAGCATCAATCGGTCCAAAGATGTAAGCAAAGATCAAGAGACTAGGATATTATTGGCCTTCGATGATTATAGATTATATGGATGTATCTAAGAGATGCCATCAGTGTCAGGTACACGATGTGGTCCTACAACAACCACCAAAATTCTACACCCTACATTGGCTTCATGGTCATTTGAGTGTTGGGGTACTGACATTATGGGTCCTATCGATCTTCCTTCTTCCAAGGGTCATCGGTTCATTCTAGCTACCACTAACTACTTTTTCAAGTGGGCGGAGGCAATCCCACTCAGAGAGGGCACAGCTTAACATGTGCTCCAATTTTTCAGGAATCATATTGTACATAGGTTTGAGGTTCCTCAACAAATTATATCTGATAATGGTACTACATTCAAGAGCACCAAGATCAACAGCTTTGCCAGATGACATGGTATAGATTGGAGATACTCTACCATCTACTACCCCAGGGAAAATGGCCTAGCAGAAGCATTCAACAAAACTCTCATCTAGATACTAAAGAAGATGCTCAACAACAATAAGTGACAGTGGCATGAGAAGTTAGTTGAAGCTTCATGGGCATACCGCACCACATACAGAACTCCAACTCGGTATACTCCATTCTCCTTAATGTATGGGTCTAAAATAGTTCTACAGTTAGAAGTTTAACTCCCATCACTAAGGATAGCATTGGGTAGCAAAATCACTACAGAGCAAAATGCCAAGTTGCAATTAGAAGAGCTCGAAGGTTTGGAGGAGAGACGCCTACGGGCGTGCCAGAACCTCGAGTTATACAAAGCCAAAATGATTCAAGCTCATAACAAGCTAGTCCACCCAAGAGATTTTCAAGTATGAGAGGTTTTTTTAGTTCTACAGAGACCAATTGTTGCCCGTCGAAAGATGGGAGGCAAGTTTGAACTCACTTGGGAAGGCCCTTTTGTGATAGAGAAGGTCTACTAAGGAGGATCTTATCAGCTTATTGATTGTAAAGGGGAACACTCGATGCTTTCATTTAATGGGCTATATTGAAGAAATATTACCCATAAAATCATGTTTGAAAATAATTATCATCAAAAGATTAAAATTATATTCCAGTTGATCAAAATCTTCTCTTCATTTGAAGCATTGTTTGCATGTTTGTGAATCTTCCATGACGTGTTTAGAATTGGTGTAAGAAATCCCAAGAGGCATTCTATCCCTCTTTCACAACATGAACACAAATCAAACACAATTCTCCGGTGCTACTATAACAGGTGTGAGATAACCCAAGAAGCATCATATTTCGATTAGCACAACTAAGTTAGGTGTAAGAAACCCAAGCAGCATCCTTTCTTAGTAGGATCACAACTGCCATTCATGGCATAATTTCATCAAATTCCTCAAGCATGTTTAAGGTAGGTGTGAGATAACCCAAGCAGTGTTCTATTCCCTTTAACATAAACACAAAAACAAACATGAATCTTTTGTCTCCAACTATTTTGATGTGGGAGCAAGCCCCTTATGGCACTCACTCATTAGGCTAGAAGCTAACATCTACCTGGTATGTCACCCGTGGTCACTTGTGGATGTGAGTCCACGCACTTGACTTGACCATTTACAAACCAATGAGCACCTTGTTAGTTTGGTAGACTTCCTTTACAAGGTAAGCTACTTCATGTTGATTTTGCTTAAGAAGATGTGAGTCCCCGCGCTTTCTTCTTGAACTAATCATCATGCACTGACTAGGTCGAGTATATTTGAGATTTAGGATAAGTCCCTTCTTGACTACTCTTGAATTGATTTAAGTCCCCCAGTGGCATTCACTCAGTAGTCATCCTAAGTTGGATAGAACTTGTCGAGCCAAAGACTGACTATCCCGATAATCAACTTCACTATAAGAGGATGTGAATTCTCGATGCTTTCTTCCTAGGCTGATTGTTACAAACTGACGGGCACCTTAGGTTGGTTGATGTTCTATCTTTGGTGACTCACCGGTGGATACACCACTCTTGGTAGATGTGAGTCCCACTTTCTCCTTGAGTTGGCCACCCAATACCTATGATATCTTCTCGGTTTTGGATAAAGCCCTTAGCGCCCTCTCCTGTGGGCACTCTACTTGGATCATCCTTTGCGACCCATTTAGACACTACCGGGTTACTCTTGGGGATTCCTTTCAGTAGCCACTTGTTGGAGAATTTGTTTGATGCAGATTCTCCCTTGGTTTAATAAATGAGATAGGTCTAGGCTATAAGCTCCTTCTTATGATCCCTCACAAACCAACAAGTCCCCATAATAAATAAATAAATAAATTTATTCTCTTGTGGATTAGGAATTCAAGCCCCCAGTGGCCCCTTTCCCAAGTAGGCATCATATCTTTAAGGCAGTGTCAACAAAACTCCCTATAGGAACTGTCTAACTACACTTGAGTTAAGATAAGTCCCTGGTCCTCTCTAGTAGTCTTATAGGGTTCAATCTATTTTACCACAAATGTTGCCCGGGTCATTTCACTCTAGAAGATGTAACTACTATGCATTCTTTTCTAGTATCATAAAACCTATGGGCAGCCTAGGTTGGGTTGACATGTTATTACATGTCACCCGTGGTCTTTTGTTAGAAGATGTGAGTCCCAGCTTTCTTCCATTCATTATCGAAAGGCACCCCTTTGGCTGGATAGTTCTCCCCTCGACCGAGAAACCACTCCATTTGGATTGATAAATCTGAAGTTAGGTCAAGGCCGACACAGCCTCTACTCAGTGCAATCCATTGCAAATTTATGGGATCCATCAAATATAATTAAAAATGAAATTAAGCTTGACTATCTTTGAGCTGATTTAAGTCCCTCAATGGCATTCACTCAGTAGTCAGCCTAAGGTTGGGTCTGATCCGTTGTGTCGCCAACAGATCACCCCAGCGACTGATCCCTACTTTGGAAGATGTAAGTCGGCTATGCTTTCTTCCTAGTACAGCTGCTGCACACCAGAAAAGCAACCCCTCTGGTTGGATAGCCTTATCATGTTGTTAGTAGACTATCCTTTGGATTGGTAAATCTGAAGTAGGTCAAGGCCGACATGGCCCGACTCAGTGCGGTCCATTGCAAACTAATAGGGCCCATCTCAAAATTTTAAAATTTTAAATCTGAAATAAAACCAACCTTCCTCCCTATTGGAATCAAATTAAATCAAATCAATCACTTCTCAATGGATGCAAAAAATCTCCCTGGCGGTCAATTCAATCAACAACTAGTTCCCCTATTGGAAGGTTCACATCATTTATCCCCAGTGGATTCCAAATTTTAATCCCTAAGAGGATTTCACAACCTCTCATTCCCCAGTGGATGACTTGAGCCTTTTCCCCTAGTGGAAGGCTCACATATTCCATCCCTAATTGATTCCCCCTTCACTCTCTTATGTTTTTGACATGAGTAGAGTCACATTGCACTAAGATTTTGATTCCTTCTACACTTCAGGCTTAGGAGTAAATCGTTAATGTTAGTGCTTGTGATCATTTGAACGTTGTTAATCATCTTGATCAACACCAATACATGCGATATGTCGTGTCAATCACACTATATTGACCTCACTTTTGGAGTGTGCTCTCAACTTCTCCATCTTAGACATAGGACTCCTTTAAATTGAGTTCCTCTTAAGACACTTCTAGTGATTAGGTGAACACTTAAACCAGAGACTTAGAAGAGTTAGCCATAGGAATAGGTTATGCCTTAGGGGTATTAGGAAGACTTGCCTACCCTATAGCTTAGATCCAATCCTTGCTTCCCTCCTTCAAACCAATCCAAATCAAATCTTAAATCAATTCCAACTCAATTAATTTTCACAAATCAGAAATCAATTCCAAAATCTAAATCATAAATCAATTCCAAATCAAATAATTGAAACCCATGACTAAATTCAAATCCCAAAATCTTTCCTAAGCCCTTTGATTTCATCTTATGGACTTAGCTCAAATCAAATACAAATCACTCCAAACTTAAAAGAATTTTTTTCATAACCCACTTATATTCTCATTTATATCCATAAATATAAATGAAATATAAATTCAAAAAACCAAAATTAAATTCAAAACTTAAAACAAAATCCAACTTAATTCCAACCAAGTCAAATCCTTGAACTTAGCCAAACCATTCTCAAATCAATCCAAACCCTTGGATTTTCTCTCCAAATAATCACGCCTTTAATCACATGCCCAAATATAAACATAAATTACAAGAACCAAACCAAAATCAAACTAACCCAAGTCAAACCCATGTTCACCCTTTTGACTTGAAATTATCAAATGAATCAAAACCCATTTGACTCCAAATCACTTGCAATTGGATTTATATTTCATCATAAGTCCATATGTGAGTTCAACCAAACTTAAATCAAGCCTTGATCAAGCCAATTGACCCATTTAAGCTCACTTGACCCAAAGTGACCTAAAGCACATTTTTGAGCCAAGTTCTAATCCAACCTAAGTTGGATTGAACTAAGCCCATCTAAGCCTCACATTATGATCAACAATCATCCTAGGATGATCAATCACTCAAATTGGGTCGAATCAAGTCAAACCTAGCCTTTGATCAAGTCAGCACTTAGCCCAAATAAAACCTAAAAAAGCCAAAATTTATTATAAGCCAAATTGATTTAAACCATTGATCTAAACCAATCTATAATCAATGATTGAATTTAACCAAGCCATCAATTGAGCCAAAATAAGCCTAATTGGCCACTTGACCTAAGTTGACCCAAATTGACCTAAAAAGTCAAAATGGGTCAAATCTTGATATAAGCCAAATTGAGTACAACCAATGGGTCAAATTTATTTCAAATCACTTGTTGAACTTGACCAAAGCTTCAATTGACAATTAGACCCAACCTAGCCTAATTGACCATGAACCCAACTTGACTTAAAAGGTCAAATCAACTTAAAATCAAACCAAAGCTTGCAATACATTTCAAATTATCAACCAAGCCTAAACCAACCCATGACCTAACCCAATTGGGTCAAGTGGGTCAAATGGGTCAAATGGATCAAATTGGTCAACTTGAGCCATTTGACCTAAATGAACCTAAATGAACCAAAACTAAATATAAACCAAATTGAACCAAACCAATGATACACATAGGCTCCAAATGATCATTTGAACTTGACCTACCCCATGGTTTGACCCAATTTAACCAATTGGTCAACCTAACCCAATTTGACCTAACTTGACCTAAATAGATCAAATTGAACCAATTCAAACCAAATGAACTCCAAATCACTTGAAATTTGGCCCAACCCATTTTTGAATCATTTTAAATTTACCCAAATCAAAATCAAAGTCAAATTACCCTTTTGCCCTTAGGTCAAAGGGTATCCTATGACCAAATTCACTTAGAATTTGGTCATTCCTTTCTCAAGGCCACTTGGCATCCTCCTAGTGGCCCACATGGACACCAAGGAGGGTGGTGAACATCACCCAATGAGCTTGGGTCAGCCAATGCTCAAACTAAGGCCAAATTGACCCTCCAATGGCAATTAGGCACTTAGATTACCAAATGCACTCACCTAGCACATTGGCACTCACTCTCCTCCACTCCTCTGCATAAAATGACCCGCATGGGGTGTTTTGCAACTCAACCCGTGAACCAAATCTCACCCATTGATCAAAAATGGAAAAACTACTCATCATCATCCGATCCAAGGAGGGGGGAGATATACTCCCCCTCATTCTCACTCAAACCACAAGCACTGATTTCAGCCAAGGAGGTTGAAATAAAGCTTCTCCAAGCCTTCAAGCCATTCCAAGCTCCCCATTTCTCCTTCTCGATTTTGCTCAAAAAGAGGTCAATCAATCAACTCACAATTCTCCACAAAAACCAAATTAACCTTGCACACACTATTAGTGGACCTCATCGAGCTCAACCAAGTCATTTCCCAAGTCTCCAAGCCACATGAAGCATTACCTTGATCAAGGCTGATCACCATTGAAGGGGAACTTGGTCAATCGAGCCATCCACTTTAAATCAAGATCATACCTTCAAGGGCTTCATCTCTAGGCCTACCTCCTCCATTGGAAGCAGTGATAGCCTCAGGTGAGTATGCTCAAAACGAGCCTTAGGAAATCTTGCTTGGTCCTTTTGAAGAAAAGTGTTACCTCATTGGATCTTGACCATTGGATGTGCATCCCCCTCCTTCCGAAGATGTGGGATCATTTTGATCCCAATCGAGCTTGAGGATCGAATTGAATGGGAGAGATGAGCGATGTTCATCTCATCCAGTGAAGGAGAAGGATCACACACCATTCATTCCGCATGATTGGAATGAATGGTTATGATTAGATCAAGATAGATCCCCTCTGATTTAGCCTAAATTGCAGGATTAATCTTGACTGTCTGATCTTAGATCAAACGGCCCATAGAGAAAGTGCGTCCCTCACCGGCTAACTCGGCAGGCGGATGTGACAACTTAAATAACCTATCCCATCACACATGGAAAGCGCATGTCGCATGGTCATGTGGCCGATAGGATTGGGTTATTAGCTAATTAATCAATTTTAAAGGTGAAACTTCCAAAATTCATAACTAATTATAGAAAAATCCAGAAAAATACAAACTCAAGTTCATTTTAAAGATAATTCAAAGGAAAATAATATAAAATTAAAATCAATTGATTTTAAATAGTAATTTTCACTCAATTTAGATTTTATTAAAAATTTAATTAGGCTAATTGCCTCTTAATTATTTTTGTAATTAATTCCAAACTTCCTAAGGTTGATTAGTGGGATGATCTGCCTCCCATGATTTTCTTGGAATTTATTATTGGATTAATTGGGGAAATTATTTTTTTTTTAATCACTTTAAATGATTAATTAACCTATTAAATAGTGATAAATTCATTAATTAAGCATCATGAAATAGTGGATGGACTTAGGGAATGAGATTAGGATTTTTTTTCAATCTTTTCCCCTAAGTTTATTTCATTTGGATAAACACTTAATTAATTTGCAAATTAATTAATGACATAATCACTTCATTAATTAGTTCAATTAATCAAATTCAAAATCAAATCATTCCAGAACTTAATCACTTAATCTTGGGTAGATTCTTAGGTGTTCAATAACCTAAGAGACTTCAAAGGAAATTATAATCAAACTACATCTATAGGATGGTCATAAAAGTACTTAATTAAACCCTTTAGCTTAATTAATCAATAATTGTGAGCCAATTTCATAAGGCCTCTTTATTTCTTAGTTGCATTTGCTGATTTAAATTCAATGTGGTTGCATATCATATGTTGGCTCATAATTACTTGAATAATTATGTTAAAGTGGTATAATAAGGGTAATTAATGGATTTAATTCATGTTAAAGTGGTATAGGTAAGGGGTAATTAATGGATTTAATTCATACCTTAACCTAAATAGAACATAAAATCAACCTAATTATTCTAAAATTAAACTAAACCAATTCACACATGTGAGAAATGGGTTAGGACCAGCAAACCCTTTTCATATTTCCTAAAGTCAAATCAAATTCAAAAATAAAATAAAAAATCTGCTTAAAGAATTTTGATTCATGTTAAATAATCCTATTTTATATGATTGTCCTTGTGAAGTAATTAGGGTGAATGAAGTCATGTTCTTACATTCCTTTATTTCTTTCCAAGCATGATAAATTTTGTTTGCCATATGAAATCATTCATTCATTTCTTTTGAAAAATCAATTAAATAAAATGTTTTCCTTTTATGTCAAATTGCATGTGTTGGTTAAAATTAAGAATATGAGTGTCTGTTATAACTATTAAATCAAAAATTATTTCTAAAACCTATAAATTTAAGATTATGAATGAAGTGATGCTACTTATAAAAACTTATAAGCTTGCATGTGATTATAACATAAGATGTATTTTATGTTTCTTTCTTCTCTTCCCTTAACATGGATTTGAATAAGATTTACAAGTGTATAGTTTATTTGAAAAGAACACAACACTTGCTTAAATCTATTCCTATGCATTTCTATGTTATGACTTAAGAAGGATCCTCACATTTACACATGCAAATTATACAACCAAAAAAAACATAATCTATTGCATGATTCTTTATCCATTTGATTCTTTTTATACATTTACATGTATTTAAGAAAAGTGGTATATTAGTCTAGACATCCCAAAGCTGCAAGGCTTTAAGTAGCCCTAAGTAAGTCTTGTACCTCTCGGAAAAAATAATGGCATCGCATACTCACTTATATTTTATACAATGCATTTTGTTGGATAAAAATCCCCTTTTCTACATAATAAAGACATGCATCAATGGAATATCCAAATTTTCAAATCATATCTCTTAGCATTCATCATCAAAGTGTGCTAAAATTTGCATTGCATGTATAGGTATGCTTAGAATCATTCATATGCATGGTATACATTGTGGAAAGAAATAAATGGTTGTGTGTCATGTGGTAGTAATGCACCTTAACTAATTCTAAGATGCCTTTCTTATTAAATAGGGTTATTTAGAGCAAATCTAAATTTAGAGTTAATTAAAACACATAATAAAATATTCACTAAAGGAAATTCATCAATCTACCTTAGAAATGTTTTAAGGTAGGGATGAAAGAGAAGTTCTCTTCTCTTTTCTTCTCTTCACAATATTTAGTAATTAAGTGTAGGTTCATTCAAACCAAATAAAATTACCCATGAAAGATGACAAATCAACTAAATCACTTGAAATGAAACCACCCTCTAAATTGAACCTTTCACACTTAGAAAATTTCAACCTTAAAGCCTAGCTAAGATATGCCACGCAAGCCTTAAATGGCACACACATTAGGCCAAGTCACTATTTATAGCTCTATGTTAGGGCGGTGCATGGTTTGATGCCTAATTTATTTTGTGATGTAATGTTTTTAGACTGAATGTTAGGTGCAGAACGGATGATAGTGAGATTATTAATCATGCTTTCTGCAGGGGGTTATGCTTAAGGGGTATTATAATAAAAATATAAATATTTTGCAGGTTGCTTATCCTGAGCATAGCATAGCCCAAATTAGGACATCTGGACTTGGTTACCCATGTGTGGGGTGCTAAGTCCAAATTATTTATGTAACTGCTTAGGTTGTGTGGTATGTTTAGTTAATCCTTATTTGGTAGGTTTAGTTAGATTTACCTTTCCCATTTTAAAATAAATTTTGTAATTAAAATTTAGAATGAATGTTATGGGAGAATTAAGGTGAACATTGGTTATAAGACCATGTCTTATATACCATGTAAAGCCTTAGAGCAAACTACATCTCAAGTCAAATCAAAAGGAATAAAGAAATGAAGAAAGAAAGGAAGAAATGAAGAATGAAGACCCGCCATAACATAAATTCCTTTTAGTTGTAATCATTCATTTGTAATATGAGTTGTATAAGGGAAGAGCTCGGCTACCCATTTTTCTTTTTTTTTGCCGACCACACATTCTCTTTCTTTTATGCTAATTTTATAAATTGATTGATATTTTGTTTATGATTGTGCAATTAGGATGGCATGATTTTCCTAGTATCATAATTGTCTGATGGTTGTTGAATGGCCTGGATGCGATTATGCTCTTAGGAAAAAATAAATTTGTCTATCCAATTAATCAACTCAAAGTTAAATTAAATAACTCATAACCTCACTTAAAGCCTAGAACATAAATCAAAATAATAAAAGATTTAGCAACCCCTTAACTGGATATTGCGTGTCTCACATCATGCATAAAACATATTGCTTCACTCTTGCTAATGGAGGGCTTCCACCTATGCCAGAGAAAATGGCTTGACCTTCGAGAGCCATGGTGGAAACACACCTCCTTTTTTCTGATTTTGGCCCATAACCAATCTTCTCAGGCATTAGGCATATGAAATCCAATAGCCTATGATAAATAATAATGTCCAAAAGTCAAAATAAAACTTAACAAAATTTGCATTAGATTAAGTAATTTATTCATGTTGTTCATGATCTAGTCTCTTAAGGAGTATGTTTAAGGACTTAGTCTCCTTTCTAAATAAATAATAGTCTAGCTATCTTACAAAGCATAAGAGTTGTCTACATGTATTTAAAATCATAGGAGGAGTTAGTTGGAGGCCACCCACAGGCGATTGTAAATCCAACAGTCAGGTGATTTATTCTCTCTTGTGGAGATAAACCATATACCCATTTTTTCCTTAGATTTAGGTCATGCTTTAGCCCTCGCCAAAGCTCCTTAGATTTAGGATCTGAGATTGTTGTTTTCCTTTGCGGGCTACAAGCATAAATCCTCACCTCTTAGGCATTTTCATCATCTTGTATTGTGAAATTATAAGCCCTAGATTTCTAATCAAAATTCAACTCAAACAATTAACTCTCCTTAAATTTCAAAAATATAAAGCTAAACTATATGATAGTTCAAGATTCTAATTATATTTCTTAGTATCATGAGCATCCCCTACTCATCTCCCTTTGATTTTGATAATAACTCCCTCCTTTTGATCAATCCCACTTGATTTTCTAAAAATAATAATTTTTTTGATAGTCCTTTCTTTAAAATCTTTGGATACAATGATCATTTACCTTAATCGAGTGTATTCTTAAGGAATCTCATTCCTTAAGATGTAATTAACTATAGGAGTTTACCTCCATAAGAACTTAATGAACCCAGTTTAAATAAACCCTACTTTACTTTTCCATGTAAAGCAGGGGAAAGATATATGGTACATTCGAAGACCCATTGTCCTTATGAGTCCTTATTAGGTGATTAAGTCTATTGTATGATAGTGACTTATGTCTCTCAAGATGATACATCATTCCTCATTGTCGCACTCAATCACCCTAATGAGTACATCTACGGATCTACATGGTGCCAACATAATATTTTTTTTAAATTCAAATGAAAATAAAACACCACAAAGTGGCATAAAACATTTTAATATGATTGAAAGGAAATAGAGAAACACAAGCATGTAATTTTATTCAATCTAATTAATTCCTAAGGACAATCACATTAAACAAGCTTATTTAAAATAAATTAAAGTTTGTTAAAGCCATTTTTAATTTCATATTTGAATTAATTTATGAAATGTGAAAGAGGTTTGTTGGTCCTAATCCCATTCACATATGTATGAGTTAATTTGATTCAATAAAAAAATAATTAGGTTGATTTTATGGATTGATTAAGTTAAGCATGGATTAAATCAATTAATTAACCCTTACTTATGTCACCTTAAGGTAATCAATTAAATAATTATGAGCTAATATGATATGTAACCACATGGAAAGTAAATAGCAATGCTCCTATGAAATGAAAGGGGGCCTAATGCAATTTGTTCATAATTATTAATTAATTAACTTAAGGAACTCACTTAATTACTCTTATAGTTTCCTCACACATATGAGGTAACCATAATTTCATTAGCTCTCTCTTTAGGTTATTGAACACCTAAAGAGCTACCCAAGAGTTAATTAGAGAAATGGATTCAATCAAATTAATTAAGTTCATTAATCATCTAATTAAATTTAAATTATCCTTAATCAACAATATGAAATGGATTTATTGAAAGAGACAAAGAAGGGAGCCTAAGTCTCAATCCCTAAATCCTTTCAATTAGTTAATTAAAGTTCAAGTATGATTTGGATTTTGATTGATTTTGTTAATTAATTAATTAATGGGTTTTAATTGATTAATTATTTAAGAGGGAATGGAGAAGACTTAAGGAAAAGATTGGAAGAGGGGGTCCCAATCCATTTTCCTAAACTTCATCACCATTAATAGAGGTTAATAAGCTTAATTGATTGACTAATTTATTGTTCATTTGCTTAATTATCATTAATTAAGATAGAAAGGTAAGTAAGGCTTAATCCATTAATTTTTTCAATTAATTATCCAACAAATCCCAAGAAAAATAGGGTAGACAGAGGTCATCCCCCTAAACATCTCTCAAAAGTTTGAAATTATTTGGATAATTAATCAGAGAGAAATTAGACTAATTAAATTTTTAATTAAACCTTAATTAAGCAAAAATTACTATTCAAACTCAATTAATAATAAATTTAATGGATTCCCCTTTAAAATACCTTTAAAATGAGCCCTAATTTATATTTTTTGGGATTTTTCTATTATTATGAACTTGAAAAAGATTAAAAATTAATAACTACATGGATTATTTATTTTGTTTATAATGGATGATGTTTTTTTGCGGCCATCCGTTAAGATTGACCATGATTAAATGCATGATGGGGAGAGATCGACATCGAACGGGATCATATTTGGTTTATTTGAGCGGAAGAAGAGATATCTCAGCCCGAGCTGAATAGGATCACCATCCACACCTCCGCACATCCTGGGGAGATTACACATTTCTCACAGGGGACCAACTTTTAATGGCATACCTCATGGCTTATGATGGCATTGAGAAATCGAAAAACGCTTTGGTAAATGAAGCTGCTGAGAGCTTTGATTTGGTGTGGTTTGCATAGAAGACCAACCCACGACACGTAAATAATTAACCTTGATCGAACTCCACCCTCCAGTAGTTAGGAAGCTTGGGAAATGATTCATTTTGACTCGTCTAGGTCTAAGGATGGTGTGTGCAAAGTTAATTGCACTTTGGTTACAAAATGGGGAAATGAAAATCATTGGTTTTCTCCCCTATTTTGGTTTCACATAAAATTGAGAATGGGGAATTTGGGGAGCTCGAGAATTCAAGGGGAAGCTCTGGGATCTCTCTCCTTGATTGTTATGGTTAAATCGAGTGTGAGTGTTTGTGTTTAAGAGAGAATGAGGGAGGTGATTTTGGTAGAGAATCACTCCACTTGGCCTCTCATGAGTGGAGGAAGAGTGGGAGGTGGCTTCCATGGGAGTAGTGGGTGTCCTTGGTGGTTTGAAATGCTTCAATGAGAATGAGGAGGTGATTTCACCTCCCCATTATCATGGCCGACCCAACCACCCTTAGGCCAGGTCAGCCACAGTCCTTGGTGCATAAGTGGACCCATGAATGAGTATAAAGTGACCAGAGGAAGGAAATGACCAAAGATGTAAGTGTCTTATCTCATGGGATGCCCTAAACCCAAGAGCAAAGTGATCATTTGGCTATGAGTTTGATTTGGGCAGATTTGAAATGGGTCAAAAGTGCGTTAGCCCAAATTTTAAGTGATTTGCAGTTCATTTTGTTTGATTTGGCTTGATTTGACCTTTTTAAGTTAAATTGGGTTAGGTTGGGTCAAGTTGACCAACTGGCCAAATTGGGTCAAACTAAGGGTTGAGTCAAGTTCAATTGGCTAATTAAAAATGATTGTAGACTTTGGTTTATTTTAATTTAGAATTAATTTAGATTTTGGCTAATTTGACCCTTTAGGTCAATTTGGGCTAAGTTTGAGTAGGTTGACTAATTGGTCAAATTAGGCTCAATAATGGATTTGGTCAAGTTCAATAATCAATTTGGAATGAACTTGAATCATTTAATATAATCAATTTGGGTTGGATTATGATTTGACCCATTTTGGGTTTTTAGGCCAATTTGAATCAACTTGGGTCAAATGGATAATTGGAATTGAATTGGCTCAATTGAGGGTTTGGTCATGTTCAATCATTGATTATGAATTGGTTTGAATCAATGGTTTCAGTCAATTTGACATATGGTGTGTTTTGGCTAGTTTAGGTTTCACTTGGGCTAAAGGTTGACTTGGTTTGACCCAATTAAAGATAATTGATTAACTTCGGATGATTGTTGATCATGATATGAGATTTAGATGGGCTTAGTTCAATCCAACTTGGATTGGATTAGAACTTGGCTCAAAAAAGCCTTTTAGATTACTTTGGGTTAAGTGGATCTAAATGGATCAATTGGCTTGATCATGGCTTGATTCAAGTTTAGTTGAACTCATAAATGGATTTGAGATGGAAATATAAATCTAATTGCAAATGGTTTGAGGCCATATGGATTTTGGTTCATATAACAATTTCAAGTCAAAAAGGGCTAACTTGGGTTTGACTTAGGTTAGCTTGATTTTGGCTTGATAATTGCAGTTTATGTTTGTATTTGGAACAATGATTGAAGGAATGATTGAATCATGAAGAAATCCATGGATTATGAATTGATTTGGGTATCATTTCGTCAAGTTCAAGATATTGGCTTTAAAGGACAAAATTAGAAATTTGATTTGATTTTGGTTTGATTTTGGCTATTTGGATTTATATTTCATTTATATTTGAGAATATAAATGGTTCATGAGAAAATCACTTGAGTTAGGAGTGATTTGGAAGTAAATTTGACAAAGCTTATGGGTGTAGGTCAAAAGGGTTAAGAAAGGAAACCTATTTAGTTTGATTTTATTTTGGTCATTGGAGGATGGATTTCATTTATATTTGTAAATATAAATGAAGGAACAATTGATTTACAAAAAAATCAATTGAGTTTGGGATAGTTTGGATTGGTATTTGGCTAAGCTTATGAGAGTGGTTCATAAGACTTAGGAGGGAAATTTGATCTTGGATTTGATTTGAGATTGATTTGTTTAGTTTGAAATTTGATTTATGATTTGATTTTAGATTGAATTAATATTTGAGAAATTTAATTGAATTGTGGTTAATTCAAATTTGGTTAAGGTTAAGTCCATAAGATGAAATCAAAAGGCTTGGGAAGGGTCTTGGCATTTAGATTTGATCATGAGATTGAATCATTTGAAGTTGGGTTCGAATTTAATTTTGATAGTTTGATTGAAAGATTAAATTAATATTTGATAAAATTAAGTGAATTGGGATTGATTTGGATTTAAAATTTGGATTCAAATTTGAGGTTTGTTTTGAGAAGGAAAGCACGGATTGGATTTAGGGCATAGGGTAGGCAAGTTTTCCTAAGTCCCTAAGGCATATCCTATTCCTATGGCTAACCCTTCTAAGTCTTTAGGCTTAGGTTAAATGTTCACATAATCACTAGAAGTGTCTTAAGACTAAGGAGTCTTTAGTGTCTATAAGAGTCCTAGATCTATGATGAGGAAGTTGAGAGCTCACTCCAAAAGTGAGGTCAATAAAAGGACCCCCAATAGGTGTGGTGTAATTAACAAGGCACACCGTACGTATTGGCGTTGATCGAGATGATCAACAATGTCTGAAGGATCACAAGCGCTAATGGAAATGATCTACCCCTAAACTCGAGATGTTGATGGAATCAAGATCAATGCAACTCAACTTATGCCAAAGGCATAAGAGAGGAAGAAAGGATCCACTAAGGGAACAAGTATGTGAACCTTCCATTAGGGAAGTAGGTTCAGATTACCCATATAGAAGATAAGGGTTTGAGTTTGATCATAAACATGATTGAGAGGAGGGATGCTTGGGAGTAGGATGAGTGCATGAACCTTCCACTAGGGATTTGCATCTCATTGAAGAGAAATTTGATTTGATTTGATTTAATTGATGGGCATCCACTGGCATGAGAATTTGATTTTATTTGTTTTCTTATGATTTGAGGCTCTATTGGGGAAAGGATATGATATGTGTCTCACTGGAGAGAAATTTGATTTGATTTAATTGATGGGAATCTACTTGGGATGAGAATTTGATTTGATTTGTTTTCTTATGATTTGAGGCTCCACTAGGGAGAGGATATGATTTGGTTTTGAGCATGCAACTGCTAGAGATATGAACTCAGATCCGAGGATAAGGTGGATTTAATTTAGACTCCACTAAAGGGAGGATAGTGATTTAATGAAATGGACCCTGTCGGTGTGCGATGGATCTACTAAGAAGGAGCTAACATCAGCCTAGACATATGTTAGATTTATAAATCCAAAGGGATAATCTACCAGCTACAAGGTAGAGCTAACCAATTTAAGGGGTGCCTTTCAGTGTACAATGGTCAAGTTAGAAAGAAAGCTTGTAGACTTACAACTTCTTGAACATTGAACCACTGGGGTGATCGGTTGATAGCATAACAAATTGAACCAGACCTAAGGTGGCTATTTGAGTGAATGCAACTGTGGACTGATATTGACTCAAAAATAGTCAGGATCAATTTAATTTGGGATGGACCTTATCGATATGCGATGGATCTACTAATAAGGGGCTAATATCAGCCTAGAATTATCTTAGATTTACAAATCCAAAGGGATAATCTACCAACCATTATGTAGAACTAACCAACCTAAGGGATGCTTTCAGTGTGCAATGGTCAAGTTAGGAAGAAAGCTTGTATACTTATAACTTCCTAAACAAGGAACCATTGGGGTGATCAGTTGATAACACAATGGATCGAATCTGACCTAAGGCAACTATTTGAGCGAATGCCACTATGGACTCATATCAACTTAAGAATAGCCAAGATCAAATTAATTTTAGATGAACCCTATCATTGTGTGATGTATCTACTAAGAAGGAGCTAATATCAGCCTAGACCTATCTTAGATTTACAAATCCAACATGATAGTTTACTAGCCATCAGGTTGAACTAACCAACCTAGGGGATGCCTTTCGGTGTGCAGTGGTCTAGTTAGGAAGAAAGCTTGCACATCCTCCTAAATAAGGAACCACTAGGGTAATCTACTGGTAGCACAACAAATCAAACTCAACCTAGGGCGACTATTGAGCGAATGCCATTGTGGACTCATATCGACTCAAAAATAGTCAAAATTAATTTAATTTTAGATGAACCCTATCAGTGTGTGATGGATCTACTAAGAAGGAGCTGATATCAGCCTAGACCTATCTTAGATTTACATATCTAAAGGGATAGTCTAGCGACTGCGAGGTAGAGCTAACCAACCTAAGGGATTCCTTTCGGTATGCAATGGTCAAGTTAGGAAGAAAGCTTGTAGACTTTCAAGTTCTTGAACAAGAAATCACTGGGGTGATCGGTTGATAGCACAACAAATCAAACCCAACCTAAGGTTACCCATCAATTTGCAACGGTTGTGCTGGAGAGAATGTGTGATAGACTTATATCTCCCAAAGCAAGTATGACTATCAGGGTGACCTGTTGGTGACACAACTAGTCACGACCTGGGGCGACTCGAGATTCGACTGGGACTTATATTAACTCAAAAGTAATCAGACAATTCCTATAGAAAGTTTTGCTAACACTGCCCTAAAGATAGGATGTCTGCTTGGGAAATGATACCACTAGCAATTTTGCTCCTAATTCATAAGAGAAGATATGTATTTGTTTATATGTTTGTGTGAACCTACTATTGGTGTGCGAGGGACCACACTGAGAAGGAACTTATATCAACCTAGTCCTATCTCAGACTTACTGGACAAAGGGAGAATCTGTATATCCGTAAGATAATTTTGCCAACCATAGGGGTGGCTAATAAGAAAGGGGGACTATCCAATCTAAGAGTAACTAGGGTAGTGTCTAAATGGGATTGCTAAGGACGTGATCCAAATAGAGTGCTCATAGTGGAGGTGAAACTAGGAGCGTTATCCTGATCCCTAAAGAAAATAATACATGTAGGTATTTGGTGGCCAACTCAAGAAGAAAGCGTGGCAGTTTTACATCTGCCAAGAGTGGTGTATCCACTGGGTGGATCACTGTCAACATAACGAACACCAACCAACCTAAGGTGCCAGTCAATGTGTGACAATCAGTCTAGAGAGAAAGCATGTAGACTTATATCTCCCTAAAGTAGAACTGACAGTGATAGTTTTTTTCAACCTTCGACCTGCCACCAGCAGTAAATGATTGTACTTAAGAAGAAAGCATACCCGACTTACATCTTCTAAAGTAGGGATCAACTGGGTAATCCGTTGATGGCGCAACATATCAAACCCAATCTAAGGGCAACTACTAATTAGATAGTCAGGACTGGACCCAGACTTGTAGTAGTCAAGAGGAAAGGAGCTATCGGGGGACTTACCCTAATCCTCTACTCGACCAAGTGAGTTCATGATGGCTAATTTAAGAAGAAGGCATAGCAGACTTACATCTTCTTAAATGAAGTGAACATGAGGATAGCTTATCGATCGTGCAGTGAGGCCTATTATGCTAACAAGGTGCTTGTTAGTTTGCAGCGATCAAATCAGGAAAGAAAGCATAGCAAACTTACATCTTCATGAACAAGGGACCACTATGATGACACACTAGTAAGGTAGTTTGTTAGCCTGATCTAGAACAACTAATGAGTGAGTGTTGTAGGGGGCGATATCCCACATCAATGCAGCCCAAGACAAAAGATATGTGTATGTGTGTTTGTTAGATATACTCAACCAAGTCAGTTCATGACAGTTAGTTTAAGAAGAAGGTGTAGCAGACTTACAACCTCTTAAATGGAGCCAACATGAGGGTAGCTTAGCGACTGTACAGTAAGGCCTACCTTACTAATAAGGTGCTCGTCTATGTGTAGTGGCCAAGTAAGGAAGGAAAGCATAGCAAACTTACATCCTCTAAAGAAAGAAGACCACTAAGGTGACTCACTAGCAGGGTAGCACGTCAGCCCGACCTAAAGCAGCTAATGAGTGAGTGTCGCAGGGGGTATTATCCCACATCAAAATAGTCTGAGATAAAAGATGTGTTTATTTTATGTGTGGCTGTGTGTAGTTTATGTTGGTGTTGTGTTGCTAAAAGATAGTACATGGCTAGATTGACTTGGTTTGACCCAATTCAAGATAATTGATTAACCTAGGATGATTGTTGATCATGATATAAGATTTGGATGGGCTTAGTTTAATCCAATTTGGGTTGGATTAGAACTTGGCTCAAAAAGGTCTTTTAGCTCACTTTGGGTCAAGTGGACCTAAATGGGTCAATTGTCTTGATCATGGCTTGATTCAAGTTTAGTTGAACTCATAAATTGATTTGAGATGGAAATATAAACTAAATTTCAAATGGTTTGGGGCCATATGAATTTTGGTTCATATGATAATTTCAAGTCAAAAAGTGCTAACTTGGGTTTGACTTGGGTTAGCTTGATTTTGGCTTAATAATTATAGTTTATGTTTATATTTGGAACAATAATTGAATGAATGATTGAATCATGAAGAAATCCATGGGTTTTGAATTGATTTGGGTATCATTTAGCCAAGTTCAAGAGATTGACTAAAAAGGCTAAAATTGAAAATTTGACTTGATTTGAGTTTGATTTTGGCTATTTTGATTTATATTTCATTTATATTTGGGAATATAAATGGTTCATGAGATAATCACTTGAGTTTGGAGTGATTTGGAAGGAAACTTGACCAAGCTTATGGGTGTAGGCCAAAAGGGCTAAGAAAGGAAACTTATTTAATTTGATTTGATTTTGGTCATTGGTGGGTGGATTTCATTTATATTTGTGAATATAAATGAAGGAACAATTGATTTATAAAGAAATCAATTGAGTTTGGGATAGTTTGGATTAGTATTTGGCTAAGCTTATGAGAGTGGTTCATAAGACTTATGAGAGAAATTTGATCTTGGATTTGATTTGAGATTGATCTGTTTGGTTTGGAATTTGATTTATGATATGATTTGAGATTGAATTGATATTTAAGAAAGTCAATTGAATTATGGTTAATTTGAATTTTGTTAAGGATAAGTCCATAAAATGAAATCAAAGGGCTTAGGAAGGGTCTTGGCATTTGGATTTTATCATGGGATTGAATCATTTGAAGTTAGTTTGAATTAAATTTTGATAGTTTGATTGAAAGATTAAATTGATATTTGAGAAAATTAAGTGAATTGGGATTAATTTGGATTTAGAATTTTCATTCAAATTTGAGGTTTGGTTTGAGAAGGAAAGCATAGATTAGATTTAGGCCATAGGGTATGCAAGTTTTCCTAAGTCCCTAAGGCATAACCTATTCCTATGGCTAACCCTTATAAGTCTTTAGGTGTAGGTTAAGTATTCACCTAATCACTAGAAGTGTCTTAAGACTATGGAACTCTTAGCATCTATATAGTCCTAGATCTATGATGAGGAAGTTGAGAGCTCACTCTAAAAGTGAGGTCAACAGAGGACATTTGATTACCTCACTTCCTTTGTTTAACAATAACACGTACTCATTTGATTTCATTCTTATGTATTTTGATATCAGAATTTAGATAAAGCTTTAATTTGTGTGTCTAAATGATTTAATTAAAGAAAATACAATCTTTGTATGATTCTTACATTTATAATTGTGTATAAATTCATATGTATTTAAGATAATAAGTGTTTAGTCTGGACATCCTGAGAATATGAGGCTTTAGTTAGCCTCAAGGAGATCATTTGATTACCTCACTTTCCTAGTTTAACAATGGCACATACTTGCTCACATCTTTTATATATGTGTATGTGTACTTAACCAAAAGATGAAGATCCCCTTTTATTACTAAAAATACATTCATTCATATTCACCTAAGTCATTAGCATGTGTGATATATAAATTAGTTCTCTCTTTTCCTTATTCATGTATAGATTTACATAGGCTTGGAATGTTAATAAGTATATATTCTGGACATCCCAGGAATACGAGGCTTTAGTTAGCCCTAAGGAGGTCATTTGATTACCTCACTTTCCAGCTTACAATGACACGAACTTATGTGATTCCATCCTTATGTATTTTGGTATTAGAATTTGGATAGATCTTTAATTTATATGTTCACATAATCTAATCAAAATGAAAGTATAAAATCCAAACATGCACATGCATTCAACATATAAGTGCATTAAAAATATGTTGAATGTATAGATACACTTAGGATTGAATCATATGCAGATTACATGTGATAGAAATTAATGGTTTGATATATGTCATGTGGTAGTAATTCAATTAGATTAATCTTAAGATGCCTATCAAGTTAAATAGAGTTATTTAAAGTGAACCTAAACTTAGGATTAATTAAAAATGTGTAATAAGTCATTCACTAAAGAGAACCGAATCAAATTAATATGCCTTGGAAAGTGGCTTAAGGTACGGATGAAAGAGGGCAATCCTCTTTTATCTCTTTATAACACTTAGTTGCTAAGTATAAATCAAATGAAACGAAAGAAAATTATAAATTAAAATTTATGAATATATTAAGTAACTTCAAGTGAAACCAACCTTCATGTTAACTTAAATATTTCCTAAACTTAGAAAAATATAACTCTAATGCTTAATTAAGATATACCGCACAAGACTTCAACACACACATTATAATTAAGTCATCAATTCTGGCTCTATGTTAGGACGGTGTATGATGTAATGATTATTTTATTTTATGATATAATATTTTAAACTGGATGCTAGAATGTATGCTTCGTAGACTAGATGTTAGACCATTCTTAGCCTAATCATATTTTATGCAGGGAATTATGTTTATGAGGATGCTTAATAATAAATATGAATGCTCTCTTTGCAGGTTATTTAAACCCCTAAGCATAATCTAAGTTAGGGCAGGTGAACTTGATTACCCATGTGGTGCAAATTATATATATATATATATATATATATATATATATATATATATATATATATATATATATATATATATATATATATATATATATATATATATATATATATATATATATATATATGCTTGTATGTATGTTTAGCTAATATCTATTTTGTAGGAGTAGTTAGATTTACTCTTTCATATATGAATGTAATTTTTGTAATAGGAATTAGGATTAGTGTTATGAGGGATTAGGATGAGTAGTGGCAAAAAGGCTTTGTCCTGAGAGGCCTTGTGATGCCTTTAAAGCAAATCAAACAAATCAAATAAATAAAGATGGAAGAGTGAAGAATGAAGAACCTCCATGGCATGTATTCATTATAATTATAATTATTCTTTCATGTACCGAGTTGTATAAGGGTAGAGCTCGGTTATCCATCTTTTCTTTTTCGGGTTGTATGGCGGAGCCCGACTGCATCAGCCTCTTATTCTTTTGCGGTAGTTATAAAATTGATTGATGATTTATTTAAAATTATGCATTAGAAATAACATTCTTTTTCATAGTTTTTTATGATTGCTGCTTTAATGTGTGGCATGGATGTGTTAGGCTCTAAGGATATAATTAATCTTTCAATCACAATTAATCACTCATAATTAAATTTAAATCAACTCATAACTTCATCATAAAGCTTAGGTGTTAAATAAGATAATTAAAATATTTAGCAACCCCTTAGTTGTATGATTGTATGTCTCACATCATGCATATCATCTTGAGTCATTCTTACAAAATAAGGGCCTCCAATCCTTACACATATAGTGACTACTTGACTTATGAGAGTAAACCCTATCGACGGAGCTTCACCTCTTTCTCTTTTGATTTGGCCAATAATCTATTTCATCATGCATTGAGACATATAAAAATCCCAAAGCCTTTGTCAAAATGGCTTGTCAAAAATGAAATAAAATATGAAAAGATTTTGCATTTGTAGACTAAGTCATATGCTCATACCACTCATGCTCTAGTCTCTTAGGGAGTGGGTTTAAGATTTTAGTCTCTATCTAAATAAATAACAATCCAACTATCTTGCAAATTCATATGACCTTACTATATAATTTTAAAATCATAGGATGAGTTAGCTAGTTGTCACTCTAAGTGGTTGTAAGTCCAGCAGTCAGGTGGTTTATCCTCTCTTGTGGAGGTAAACCTTATGCCCATTTTTGGTTAGATTTAGGTTATGTTCTAACTTATGTTAGAATTCTTTAGATTCATGATCTGAGGTAGCTATTTTCTCCAGGTTATAAACATAAATTCTCACCTCTTAGGCATTTTCACAACCTTATGTTAGTGGATTATAAGCCCTAGTAATCCAATAAAATTTAACTCAAATAAATAAATCTCTTCACTTTCAAATATATAAAGTCATATCATATGATAGATTGAAATGCTCTCTAGACTTCTTAGTATCATGAGCATTTCCTACTTCCCCTTTGGATTCCAAAAATAAGTCTTCTCCTAGAACGTTCCCAATTTATTTTTTAAACATAATTAATCCTTTGATAGTCTAACCTTAAAATCTTTGGAGAAGATAATTATCTACTTTAATCGAGAGTATTCTTAAGAAATTTCATTCCTTAAGATGTAATTAACTATGGAGGCTTGCCTCCATAGGGAACTTTAAAACTCAGTTTAATATAAACTTTGCTTTATGCATCCATGTAAAGTAGAGAAAAAATCTCAAGTATATTCGAAGACCCATCATGCCTTAAGAGTCCTTATTCAGTGATTAGGTCCATTGAAGGGTGATGCCTTTATCTTTCAAGATAGTACATCATACCTCATTATCGTACCTGATCACTTTAATAAGTACCCCACGATCTGCGTGGTGTCCCCCCCCCCCCATACTTTCCAAAAATAAACACCATAAATACTTGTGGAGAAAATTTTCTATAGAGTCACCTTTCAAATCTATGGTGAGAAAAGAAAGACAAGACTATAAAAATTCATCTTTTTTAGATGCCACACAGATCCACAGATGTACTTATTCAGGTGATCGAGTACGTCATCAAAGAATACTGTACTATCTCGAAGGACAGAAATCACTACCCTTTAATGGACCTAATCACCTCAATAAGGATTCCTATGGACGATAGGTCTGCATATGTACTAGAGATTCTTCCCCTACTTTACATGGAAAAGTAAAGCAAAGTTTATTTTAAATAGGGTTCATTAAGTTCCCTACAAGGGCAAGCCTCATAGTTAATTACATTCTAAGGAATGAGGATTCCTTAGGAAAACACTTGATTAAGCTAAATGATCGTTGTCTTCAAAGATTTCAATAGGAAATGACTATCAATTGATTAGTTTATTTTTGAAGATCAAATGGGATTGATCAAAGAGAGAGAGTTATTATCAAAGCCAAAATAGAAGATAAGTAGGAGATGTCCACGATGCTAAGAAAACTAGCCAGCAATCTCAAACTATCTTATAGTTAGGCTTTACATTCCTGAAATTGATTTAGTTTTTTTAAGTTGAATTTTTCATTAGAAATTTAGGACTTATGATTCCTTAACACAAGATTAAGAAAATGCCTAAGAGGTTAGGAATTAAACTTATGGCCAATGAAGAGGAGAAGCAACCTCAGAACCTAAATCTAAGGAGCTTTGGCGAGGGCCGAAAGCACAACCTAAATCTAAGGCAAAAATGGGTATTTAGTTTGCCTCCACAGGAGAGGATAAATCATCCGACAGCTTGGACTTACAACTATCTGGCGGTGGTCACTAACTAACTCCTCCTACAATTTTAAATATATGTAGGCAAGTCATTATGCTTATGCAAGATATCTAGGTTGTTATTCATTTAGAAAGAGACTAAGTACTTAAACTCACTCCCTAAAGAAACTAGATCATGTAGAGACATGCTTCAAATGACCTAAATCTAATCCAATTCAAATTTCATTTTATATTCATTTTTGGACAATTATTTTTGACTCAGGCTAATAGGATTCATATGACTAATGCATGAGAAATAAAGTTATTGGAAAAAATCAGCTAGAAGGGAGGAGATTTGTTTCCACCTGGCTCTCAAAGGTCAAGCCAAGTTTCTCTGGCAAAGGTTAAAGCCCTCCAATCAAGAGTGAAATAAGATGTTATTGTGCATGATATTATACAAGAAATATTCATCCAGGTAAGGGGTTGCTAATTCTTTTATCTTGATTTTAAACTTAAGCTTTAGATGATGTTATGAGTTCTTTATTTTAATTTTGAGTTATTAAGTTTGGTAATAGATTTATTTTTCTCTAAAAAGCCTAATCCACATCTAGGCCATACATAAAGCAAGGAAGAAACTAGAAAAATGATGCCACTTAATGCACAAGCTAAATAAATCATCAATCAATTTATAAAAAAAAAAAGAGTAAAAAGGTGTGGTCGGCACACCAAGACAAACAAAGATAAATGTGGGTAGCCGAGCTCTACCCTTATACAACCTAGATTACAAATGAATTAATTTATAATTATGCAATGAATTCATTGTTATGGGGGTTTTCAAGCTTCATTTATTCTTTCTTCTTTTCTTCTTTCTTCTTCTTTTCTTATTTCCTCTTTTCTTCTTTCTTCTTCTTTTCTTCTTTCTTCTTTGGTTCCTTCTTTTAGATGGTTAGAAGGTAGATGCTCCAAGGCTTCACATGGTGCATAAAATGGGATCTTATGACCAATGCTCATCCTAATCCCCATAATAATCATTCCAAAATCCTAATTGCACAAATTTACATGAAAAGGGAAAGAAATGGAAATCTAACTAACACCTACAAAATAAAGGTTAGCTAAAACAAACCACATAAATCCCAAGCATGTATATTAGACTTATCCACCCACACATGGATGACTAAGTCCACCTATCCTATTGGATTATGCTTAAGGGTATAAAGCACATGCAAGTAAAAGCATTTATATTTTTATTTATAATCCCCATAAGCACAATCCCCTGCAAAAAAGAATAATTAAACTAAGAGTGTCCTACCATTCATTCTACGAGCATACTTCCTAACATCCAGTCTAAAACATATATCACAAAACAAAATAAAACATCAAACCATGCACCGCCCTAACCTAAAGCTAGAAGTGGTGACTTAGGCTAATGTGTGTGCTTTGAAGGTTTGTGTGATATGCTTAGTTATGGCTTTAGGTTTAAATTTTCTAAGTATGAAAACATGTTCAACTTAGAGGAGGGTTTAATTTAAGTTGTTTAATTATTTTAGGTTGATTTTATTTCATGTTTTGATTAGGTTCAAGTGAATCCTATAATTAATCACTAAGTTATGAAGAGAGGGAAAGAGAAGAGAACTTCTCTTTCCTTCCCTAACCTAAGTAATTTCTAAAGTAGATTCATATTTTAGTGTGTTTAGTGAATATTTTAATTAAATATTTTAATTAATTCTAAGTTTAGATGAACTCTAAACAAACCTATTCAAAAATAAAGGCATTTTAAGATTAAATAAAATGAATCAAATTCACCAAACACACATCACTTTATTTCTTTCCAAATATGTATAACATGCATATGAATGAATCCTAAGCATACCTATACACACAAATGAGAATATTTAACATACTTTATGTGCATGCTAAGTAATTCATTTAAGGAAATTTGGAAGTTTAATATGCATGATTTTTCTCAAGTAGAAAAGGGTTTCTTTATCCAATTTTTCACATGCACACATGAAAGTAAGAAAGGCATAAGTGAGTACAGTGCCTTGTTAACCAGAGGTGTAAATTACAAGACCTACTTAGGGCTACTTAAAGCCTCACAACCTCAGGGTTATCCAGACTAATATACCACTTTCCTTGAATGCAAACATATGTACAAAAGAAATGAAATGGGAAAGAAGAATGCAAAAAATTATATTAATTGATTCATTTTGTTTATGTCATTTATGTATGCTAGTATAGGTAACCCTTCTTAGGTGATAGCATAGGGATGAATAGGATATGGCATTAGGTAAGTATTAGGTTCTTTTCAAATGAACCATACATCTTACCAACTCCTATTCAAAATAATGCTAACATAAAAAAGAGAAGGAAAACCTATGCTAAGCATACATTCATATTCTTTCACATGCAAGCTTATAATTAAAATATAAGTAGCATACTTTCAGATTTGATAATTGATTTATATGTTTTAAAAATAATTTGAATTTAGTAGTGATAATACTCACTCATATCTCTACTTTAGCCAACACATGCAAATTTGACATGAAGTAAACAATTTCATTTTCTAAATTTCAATTTGAAAATTTTGAATGCATGAAGCCACATGACATACAAATTTAATATGTTGGGGAAATAATCAAAGCAATGAAAGCATGTAAACATATTCACTTTAATTAAATCCTAAAGACATTCTTATGGAATAAGAAAGTTTAAAATAAATCAAAGTGAATTCAATGTGATTTTTGTTTAGTTTTAAGTTTGATTTAATTTTGAAAAGGTGAGTTAAGTTTGCTGTTCCTAACCCATTCCCACATGTGTTTGATATTTTTTTTAATTTTTAGATGATTAGATTCATTTTTATGTATTAATTAGGTTAAGATATGAATTAAGCAAGGTAATTAACCCTTACCTACACCACCTTTGCATAGTTAACAAAATAATTATGAGCCAATGAGATGACATAAAAACTCACAAGAAATTTAAACTTGCAATGCACCTAATAAGAAAAAGGCCTAATGCAATTTGGATCATGATTAATTATTAATTAAGCTAAGGGGTTTAGCTTAAGTAATTTCAAAACACCCCTTCATACATATGAATTGTGTTTTGATTTACTTAAGTGAACTTAGGCTATTAAACACCTACGCATCTACCCAAAGTAGATTAATTAAGTTCTAGAAGTTTTTAAAAAATTTAGAAATTAAGTAAGGGGATAATTAATGAATTAACCCTTAATTAAGAGAAGATTAAGGAAAGAAAAGGTGATTTAGGGAATAGCTCAGAAAAAATGCCCTAAAATTATTCCTAAACCTCCTATCTACTGGATCTGACCTTAATCAATCCTAATAATGGACTAAAACCACTAATCACCCCTTAATTATCCTTAATTACATAAGAAGGGTAATTAAGAAACATATTTGCAATTCTCCTAATTAAGCCTTCAATAAATCCCAAGAAAATTAAGAGAGGTAAAAGTCATCCCTTAAAACATACCCAAGGAGTTTGGGATTAATCAAAGGTTTAATTAGGAGGGAATTAGTAAAATTAAATTTCTAATAAAACCCAAAATCAGAGAAAAGCATAATTTAAAATCCATTGAAATTATTTTTAAAATATTCCAGGTTTAATTATCTTTCCATAGAATTTTACTTCATATTTTTCTAAATATTATTTAGAGAGATGTGATTTTTAGAAGATCAGGAGATTAATTAAAATTAATTAAAATCCCTAACTAATCCCTCAGCTCACATCATGACGCATGGCGGTGGTGTTCAGCGTGCTTTATAAGCATCGTGTCATGAGCCCACTACTTAAATAAATCAAATGGCAGCACGGTGGCGGGATGCGCTTTGATCCTTGTCGTTCGATCAAAGATCGGACAACCGATCAACCCGCAGCTTATAAAAGGATAAATGATTTTCTAAACGTGGGAATAATCTCAGCCGTCCATCCAAAATGCGCAGATGGATGGCCAAGATCTCCTCAGTTCTTCCCCTAGGCTCAACAGAGACTGTCCATGATCGAGGGGAAGATCTGAGTTTGATTGAGCTCAGATTGGAACAAAACTTTGCCCACACCATCTAAAGCCAATAAGGAACACATCCAATGGTATATCTTGCATGACTTGAAAATTCTTTTCCCAAAAGACCAACATCTCCTATGGTAGGTGGTCAAAAAATTTCATATCTCGCCGGAGGTGATGACAGGTGCTCGAGATCGATGAGGTAGCTTCGTCTAGTAGAGATGAAGCCCTGTTGAAATTCTTAGGTCTTGGGGTTGAGTGGATTGTTCTATAGACCAACACCACCTCACTTCCTTTGCAGCTTTGATCCAATTGATTCTCTCCTTGCTATGGGAACTCAAATGGATGCTTGAGTGCACTCATATTGATGCTTAGAGGAAGTCTGCAAGAGGAATTGAAGTGATTTTTAGTGTGGAGAAAGTTGGAAGTACAAGTGAGCTCCCCTATTTTCCAATGAAGAAAACTGAGAAATCTCAAATTTAAATCCCTCTTAGAATGCTTAGGAAGGCTCTCTGATCTTTCCTAACACTCTCTATGGCTTGATCGAATTGAGGAATGATCATTTTGAATTGAATTAGGTGGAGTATATCTCCCCCTATGGCAATCGAACGGTCGACACCTATCTTACCATTTTTATCCAATTGACCATAATGGAGTGGTTGTTTGATCTGTTAGCTCTTTGCACATGGTCAGTTTGAGGCCTTGAGTGGATTTCCAACCTCCCATGTGTATCAAATTTGGTTGAGGAGGGATTTAGAATGAGCCAATTTGACCCCTAGGGTCAGTTTTGGCCTTGGGTTCATTTGGGCTGACCTAAACCCATTAGGTTGGGTGCACCACTCTTCATTAGGTCCTCTTGAGCTATTAGTAAGGCATCAAGTGGATATGAAGAGGGTATGACCAAATTACCCATGGATTAAGCCAAAATTAGTTCTATGGCCTAGGGGTAGGGTGGTCATTTTGTGGATTTTCTAATTTGGATATGTTGGGTATATGGAGAAACTAGGTTTGGCCAAGTTTCATGAGATTTGGAATTCATTTGATAAGGTTTGGCTCATGTTGACCCATTTAGGTCAAAATGGGTCAACTTGGATCAAGTTGACCAATTAGTCAAATTGGGTCAAACCAAGGGTTGGGTCAAGTTCATATGGCCATTTGAAATATTTTGGTGGCTTTGGTTTGGTTCAATTTGGATTTTTTTTGAATTTATCTCATATGACTTCATTTAGGTCAAATGGGTCAAGTTGACCTATTTGACCCATTTGACCCATTTGAGGCAGGTCAAGGGTAGATTTAGGTTAGGTTAGTCATATGTAGTGAATTGGTAT
This sequence comes from Cymbidium sinense, assembly GCA_021442155.1. Taxonomy (NCBI): domain Eukaryota; kingdom Viridiplantae; phylum Streptophyta; class Magnoliopsida; order Asparagales; family Orchidaceae; genus Cymbidium; species Cymbidium sinense. The sequence continues at coordinate 15,377,445 of CM038232.1, read as the reverse complement.
CTTTGTTTCCAATCAATTTTGGTTAAGTTCAAATTTGGCTCAACATGACCTCTTTAAGTCAAGTTGGGTCTAAGGTCAATTTGGCTAGGTTAGGTCTATTTGGCCAATTGAGAATTTAGTCAAGTTCCACAAGTGATTTGGAATGAACTTGACCCATTGGTTTCAATCAATTTGGCTTAGATCAAGTTTTGACACATTTTGACTTTTTAGGTCAAGTTGGGTCAATTTGGGTCAATTTGGGTCAAGTGGCCAATTGGTCTAGGTTAGGCTCAAATGTTGGCTTGGTCAAGTTCAAACATAGGTCATGAATGAACTTAGATCAATGGTTTCAATCAATTTAGCCTATGGTGTAATTTGGCTATGTTAGGTTTCATTTTGGGCTAAGTGCTGACTTGGTCAACTCTTAGGTTTGACTTGGTTTGACCCAATTTAATAGATTGATCATCCCATGATGATTGTTGATCATGATGAGAGGCATACGTGAGCTTGATTCAATCCAATTTGGTTAGGATTAGAATTTGGCTCATAAGGGTACTTTAGGTTACTTTGGGTCAAGTGAACCTAAGTGGGTTAGATGGCTTGGTCAAAGCTTGATTTGAATTTGATTCAACTTGTATATGGACTCATGATTGAAATATAAATCCATTTACAAGTGGTTTGAAGTCAAATGGGTTTTGATCCATTTAATAATTTCATATTCAAAGGAAGAATATGAAGGGATTTAGGGCTTGCTTTTTGAATTGATTTTTGATTTGGTGATTGAAGTTTGGATTTATATATGAATTCATGATTATAGGGTTGATTGAATCATGAAGAAAATTCAAGAGTTTGGCTTGATTTGAAATTGATTTGGCTAAGTTTAAGATTTTGACTTGAAAGGCTTAGATTGGATTTTGAGTGTTCAATTTTTGGAATTAGTTTTGATTGTTTAAATTTATATTTCATTTATATATGTGAATATAAATGAGGATATAAATTGACCATGAGAAAATTTCAAGAATTTGAAGTGGTTTAATCATGATTTGGGCTAAGTCCATTAAGAGGAATTTAAAGGACATAAGAAAATTTTGAAGTTTGGAGTTTGAATTTTTGAACTTGGTTTGATTTATTTATATTTATATTTCATTTATATATGTGAATATAAATGAGAATATAAATGAGTTTTGAGAAAATCCCATGAGTTTGAATTGATTTGATCATGATTTTGGCTAAGTCCATTAATGAAAAATTAAGGACTTCAGAAAATATCACGAATTGATTTGGACTTTTGAGTTTAGTTTGATTGGTTTGAATTTATATTTCATTTATATATATATATATATATATATATATATATATATATATATATGAGAATATAAATGAATTATGAGAAAATCTTAAAGATTTGGATTGATTTGATCATGATTTAAGCTAAGTCCATTAAAAGGTAATTAAGAACTTAGGAAAATTTTAAGTTGGGAATTTGATTTTTGGATTTGATTTGATTGATTTTATTTATATTTTATTTATATATGTGAATATAAATAAAGATATAAATGAGTTATGAGAAAATCCCATGAATTTAATTGATTTAATTATGATTTAGGCTAAGTCCATTAAAAGGGAATTAAGGACTTGGGAAATTTTTTTAAGTTTGGAATTTGAATTTTGAGTTTAGTTTGATTAGTTTGAATTTATATTTCATTTATTTATGTGAATATAAATGAGAATATAAATGAGAATATAAATGAATTATGAGAAAATCTCAAATATTTGAATTAGTTTTCATCAAGATTTTGGTTAAGTCCTTAAGGGAAGATTAAGGATGCATTTTCTAGAAATAAAGAACTATTGTGGTGATTGGTTGCTTTGGGCAATGAGTCAAACTCGACCTAGGGCTAACTATTGAGTGAATACCACTGGGGGACTTTAATCAACTCAAGTAAAGTTAAGATTAATTTCATTTTAGTTTTTATATTTGTTTATTTTGATGGATTCGATTAGTTTGCGATGGATCATGTCGAGAAGAATCATGCTCAAGAAATCTCAGGAAAATGGAGTAGCTTTACAGGGATGGGAGAGCTATCGACCAAAGGAATGTCTTTCAATTTGCAATGATCAAGGGAAGAAAGGACTCATCTTTCACTAGAAAAGACCATTTGGGGTGATCGGTTGCTTTGGGATAAATCGAACTTAAAAGATCATTTGTGATAGTCATGCTAGAAAGAATGCATCATAGTCTTACAGCTTCCAAAGTGGAATGATTGACAGGGTAACTTGCTTGTGGCAAAATACATTGAGCTTGGCCTAAGGGTGACTACGGAGTGAGTATCGACCTGGGGATTTATCTCAACTTAGGTAGTCAAACAATTCTTATAGGGAGTTCTACTGACATTGCCCTAAAGATAGGATGCCTGCTTAGAAAAATGGGCCCTTTGGGGCTTGAAATCCTAATCCACAAGCGAATTAGTTTTATTTGTTTTATTTATTTTATCATGAACACTGTTAGTTTGTGAGGGATCAAACTAAGAAGGAGTTTATATTAACTGAACTATCTTTTATTGAACCAAGAAAAATCACATATCTGGTGAACAAATTTTCCAACCACGGGGTAGCTACCAGAAGGAGCTGTCCAATCAGTAACTTCAGTAGTGTTTAAATGGGGTCAAAGGACTTGATCCAAATAGAGTTCTGAGGGGATAGGCTTAAGGGAATCTCAACAATGGAGAAAATGACATGGCTAATTATATATCATAGGTATTTGTGTCCAACTCGGGGAGAAAGTTGAGGGGACTCACATCAGAGTGGTGTACTCGGGTGAGTCTTAACAAACATCAACCAACCTAAGGTGCATTGGTTTGCATAACCGAGGAAGAAAGCTGGGGACTCATCCTCTGGAGGCCGATTCTTTGGGATAGTTCTTTAGCTCGATAGAATTATCGACTGGGCAACTATTGAGTGAATTCTTGGGGAGTTAGATTAACTCAAAGTAGTCAAGAGGAAAAGGGACTTATTCTTAACCTCAGGATATGGATGTTAAAACAAGATGGCTAGTTCAAGAAGAAAGCGAGGACTCACATCTTCTTAAGTAAGGTCAACATGAGGGTAACTTCTTGGGTAGTGAACTATCTAACAAAGCAGTGTTGGTTTACAATGGTCAAGTTAGGAAGAAAGCGCGGGGACTCACATCCTCTAAATAAGTTACCATTGGGGTGACATACTAGCAAGGTAGCATGTAAACCCGACCTAGAGCAACTAATGAGTGAGTGCCACGAGGGGGCTTATGCCCACATCAAAATAGCTCAAGACAAAAGATTTGTTTGTTTTTGTGCATGTATTAAAAAGGAATAGGAAGCCTCTTGGGTTCTCTTACACCTACCTTAAACACACTAGGGGTTTGAATGAAATGATGCCAAGGATGAAAAATAGGATTCCCACTAAGAAAGGATACCGCTTGGGTTCTCTCACACCTATCTTAGTAATGCTAATCAAAATAGGATGCCTCTCGGGTTCTCTTACACCTATTCTAATAGCATTGGGAGATTGTGTTTGTGTTTTGAAAGAGGGATAGGATGCCACTGGGGGACTCTTACACCTACCCTAAACACGTCACGGCAGATTCGCAAGACAAGAAAAAAATAACACTTCGAAAGAAGAGAAGATTTGATGAATAAAATCAGATTTTTGTTCTTTTTTATTAATGATTATTTTCAAACATGATTTATTTCATAGATAATATTTCATTAGATATAGCCCATTAATTGGAAGCATCGGGTGTTCCCCTTTACAATCAATAAGCTGATAAGATCCTCCTCAGTAGGCCTTCTCTATGAAATATGGGCCTTCCCAAGTGGGTTCAAACTTGCCTCCCATCTTTTGACGGGCAACAATTGGTCTCCTTAGGAATAACATAAGTTCTCCTACTCAGAAAGACCTAAGGCAGACCAGCTTGTTATGAGCTTGAATCATTTTGGCTTTGTACAACTCGAGGTTCTAGCACACTCGTAGGCGACTCTCCTCTAAACCTTCGAGCACTTCTAACCGGAACTTTGCATTCTGCTTTGTAGTGATATTGTCCCAATGCTCTCCTTAGTGATAGGAGTTGAACCTTTAAAGGTAGAACGGCTTCAAACCCATACACTACAAAAAAATAGGGTAGACTGAGTTGAAGTTTGGTATATAGTGCGGTGGGCCCATAAAGCTTCAACCAACTGCTCGTTCCACTGTCATTTATTATCATCAAGAGTCTTCTTCAATATCTAGATGAGAGTTTTCTTGAATGCTTCCGCTAAGCCTTTTTCTCTAGGGCAGTAGATGGTGGAGTATCTCTAATCTGTACCATGTATTCTTGTGAAGCTGTTGATTATTGTGCTTTTGAATGCAGTATCATTATTAGATATAATTCATCGAGGCACCCTGAACCTATATATGATATGGTTCACGAAAAATTGAACCACATCTTTGTGACCTCAGTGGGATGGCTTACCACTTAAAAAAAGTAGTCGGTGGTAGTTAAGATGAACCGATGACCCTTGGAAGAAGGAGGATCGATCAGACCCACAATGTCAGTATCCCAACACTCAAATGGCCATGAAGCCAATGTAGGGTGTAGAATGTTGAGTGGTTGGTGGAGGACCACACCATGCACTTAACATTGATGGCATCTTCTAACTACATCCATACAGTCTATAATCATCAAATGTCAGTAGTATCCTAGTCTCTTGATCTTCATCTTCATCTTTGAACTAGATTGATGTGCTCCGCATAGACCTGCATGTACCTCAGTTATAATGTCATAGGCTTCGTGTTTATCTAAATAACGTAATCACATTTGGTCAAAGGGCCGTGGAGAGTGTCATCAACAGAGCATAGGAGAGAACTCTATTTCACGATGGGCTTGTGACTTTTCTTGAGCTAATTTATGTTATCTATGAATGGTTGCCTCAATCCGGTCCTTACCCATTTGTATGAACCTCCCCTTCAAGAGAAATTCTCTCGATTAGTTCAGCATCAATAGGGGATAGGACTTGTCTATTTTAGACCTTTATTAAAATGGACTCAACTTCCGGACATGCCATTTCTTTGGGAAGTTTGGCCAAGGCATATGCTACTGCATTCTCTGCTCGGGGAACCTTGTAAATGATGACTTCAGAAATCTAGGCCAACAGCTTCATAGTATACTCGTAGTAATGATGAAGCTTGGGTCTGAGAACCTGGTAGGACCCGGCAATCTAGTAGATGACCAACTGAGAATCCCCAAAGATGTTGATACTCTTAACACTGATAGTGATGGCTAACTCCAGACTGACAAACAAAGCCTCACACTCAGCTTCATTATTGGTGCAAGGGTTGGAAAGATAGTATGAGAATCTCATCACATCGCGATTTGGAATTAGAAGAACTATTCCTACCCCTGCCTTTCTTGGGAGAATAGATCATTGTGCTTCCCCTTTGAGAAAATAAACCGCACCATCAAAATACATCTCCCATTGACGGTTGTCAGCCTCCCCTTAGTTTATGATTTGTTCATTGGGGAGATCGTCACTAAGCAAAGAATCAACAAGAAATGGGTGTCTTCTTAAGAAATCTTGGTGTCATCCTTTTACTGGAGATGAATGTGATATCAAACTGTGAGAGAATCATGGACCAGCATGCCAAACATCCAGATAGTGTTGGCCGTGTCTTGAGATGTTGTAGTGGATTGGTTCTAGAGATCAAGGTTGCCTTATGGGAAAGTATATAGTGTCATAGCTTCTAAGATGCAAAGATCAAAGCTAGGCAATGTTTCTCAATAGGTGGATAGTTTACTTCTGCAGGAATCAGATGATGGTTGAGGTAGTAGAGAGCGCTCTCCTTCCCTTCGTTATTGGCTTAGGCCAACAGAGCACCGAGAGATTCATCCAATGCAATAGTTAGAGGATGAGGGGCAAGATAAGGGCTAGTAGAACTGGTGACTTCACCAAGTATTCTTTGATGTCTTCGAAAGCATACTGGCACTTGTCATCCCACTTGAACTTGGCATCCTTTTTAACAAGTGTTGAGAATGGCTTGTATCTCCCCGATAGGTTTGAGATAAAGCATCTTAGATATGCCAATCATCCTTAAAAGGATCTGAGTTGAGTTAAACTCTTAGGAGGTGGCATTTCTAAGATAGCTTTAATCTTTTCAGAATCTATTTCTATTTCCCAGTGTCAAACAACAAGCCCAAGGAATTTCCCTAAAGTGACTCTAAAATACACACTTCAAGGAGTTCATTTTGAGATTATATTATCTTAACTAGTTGAAAACTACTCTCAAGTCAAAGAGGTGGTCTTCTTTTCTCACGCTCGCTTCTAGATCATTAATGTAGCTCAACGATAATGGATGAGTTCATTGAAGATCAGTCATGGATAGTATGTAGCACTAGCATTTTAAGTGAAAGGCATGACCCTATAGATTTTGAGGTTCAAAAAATAGTGTTTCTTTCATCTTTAGGAGACATCTTGATTTAGTTATAGCGAGATGACCCATCCATGAAAGAGAAAACTACATGAGATGAGGTGATGTCCACCATTAATTCTGGTATAGAAAGAGGAAACTCATCCTTATGATATGTCTTGTTTAAGTCCATAAAATCGATGCAAATGTGAATTTGGTCATTCTTCTTCTTAACTAAGATGACACTAGCTAACTAGGTAGGATTTTTTTTTTCCTTGATGAAACCAGCATCGATCAGTTTCTTGACTTCTGAAATTACATGTTATTAAATTCCTAATCGCATGCGCCTAGGAGCTTGCTTAATAGGGGTAGCATTAGGATCAATTGCTAGTTTATGGACTACTACGTCAGGAGATAGTTTGGGCATTTCTTCATAACTCCATGTGAAGCAGTCTTTAAACTCAATCAATAACCTAACTAAGTCATTGGTTTCTTCTTCATTCATAATGGTGATGTATGTCGTGAATTTTCTTGTCGAGGTTGATTTCTTTAAGCTATTGTTGAATGAATTTCTTCTTCAAATTGGTGCCACTTTGACTTGAGATCATCTAGATCATCGAGATTTCTAAACACATTCTCATAAGAGTTAGGGATGTGTGAGAAGAACCTATCGGTCATGTTTAGAAACAAGTGAGACCATCAAATACTTGAGAACTAAACTTTTATGTAAAATTTTGAACACAGAGTAAAGTCTAATAATTAATTCCATTAATTCTTTAAAATTATCCTCAAGCTCTACATCAACAGGCTTGAGAATGATCCCAAAAGAACTTCTTCTACTTCATGTCACTGGAAGACTTAGAGACTTCATTAACTACTAAACCTTTAACTTTTTGAGATATAAGTGAGGTAAGAGCTAAGGTTCCCAACTGCTGTATAATAGTTTCACATAAACCAGATTTGATTACTTTGCTTTGCTTGGCAACCTGGTCTTCATTTCTGTCTGGATCAAAAGTCACCTCCAATGTAAGTTGGTATACTAATCACATTAGACTCATCCTCCTGCTTGGATTCTAAGTATGTGAATAGTATAAATCTTATGGGAACATGACCTATTGGCGAAGGCCAACTAGAGTCTCCACCTCTCAGGCTCTATTTCTTCCTCTGTCTCTGCCTGGTGGAGGTTAAACCATCCTACCCACATGTTCATATGATGGAATGAACTGTGGGTGGAATGTAATATGCAAAACTATGAGCCATCCTACCCACATGACCAGTGGAGTCACCAAAAAAATCTATGGAGAAAATTTTCTATGGAGTCGCCTTTCAAACATATGATGGAATGAACTGTGGGTGGAATGTAATGAAAAATGAGCCATCCTAAATGACCTGGAGTCACCATCTATGGAGAAAATTTTCTAATGACTGTGGTGAAAAGAACAAGACTATAAAAATTCATTTTTTTATGATGTCATGTAGATCCACAGATGTACTTATTCAGGTGATCGAGTACATCATCAAGGAATAGTGTAATATCTAAAGGCAGTCACACTTTTTTGACTATTCACCTAAATAAGGATTCATAAGGATGATGAGTGCTTATGTCGAGATTCTTCTCTACTTTACATAAAAAGTAAAATGGGGTTTATGGTTTTAAATGTTAGCTAAGTTCCTAAGCAAACATAGTTAATTACATCTAAGGAATTGAGATTCCTTAAGAAAGTCTTGATTAGGTAAATGATCATTATCTTCAAAGATTTTAATAGGAAAGGACTATTCGATTGGTTTATTTTGAAGATCAAATAGATTGATCAAAGAAAGGAGTTATTATCCAAAATAGAAGATAAGTAGGAGATGTCCACGTCTAGGAAACTGGGCAATCTCTATCTATAGTTAGGCTTTATATTTTTGAAATTGATTTAGTTTATTTAAGTTGAATTTTTCATTATAAATTTAGGACTTATGATTCCTTAACACAAGATTAAGGAAATGCCTAGGAGGTGGGGAATTAAGCTTATCACCCACAAAGGAGAGAAGCAATCTCAGAACATAAATCTAAGGAGCTTTGGCGAGGGCCAAAGGCACAACCTAAATCTAAGGTGAAAATGTGTATTTGATTTGCCTCCATAAGAGAGGACAAACCACGACACTTGGACATTCTATGCGGGGTGGCCAAATAATTCTTCCTACGATCTTAAATATATGTAGGCAAGTTATTATGTTTATGCAAGATAGCTAGGTTGTTATTCATTTAGAAAGAGACAAAGTCCTTAAACTCACTCCCTAAAGAGACTAGATCATGTAAGGACATGCTTCAAATGACCTAAATCTAATGCAATTCAAATTTCATTTTATTTTTATTTTTGGATAATTATTTTTGACTTAGGCTAATATGATTCATATGGTAATGCATCAAATAAAGTTATTGGTAAAATCAGAAGAGGGAGGTGTGTTTCCCAATCTCAAAGGTCAAAATTTCTCAGAAAGGTGGAAGCCCTCCAATCAAGAGTGAAATAAGATATTGTTGTGTATAATATTATAAAAGAAATACCCATCCAGCTAAGGGGTTGCTAATTCATTTATCTTGATTTTAAACCTAAGCTTTAGATGAGGTTATGAGTTTTTTAATTTAGTTTTGAGTTATTAAGTTTGATAAAAGATTTATTTTTTTCTAAAGAGCCTAATCCACACCCAGGCCATATATAAAGCAAGAAAGAAATAAGAAAAATGATGCCACTTAATGCACAAGCTAAACCAATCATCAATCAATTTATAATGTTAGTCACAAAAAAATAAAAAGTCATTGTGGTCGAGCACCACCGCACAAACTTGAAAGGATAATTGTGGATAGCCGAGCTCTACCCTTATACAACCCAGATTATAAATGAATTAAATTATAATTAAGCAAAAAATTCATTGTCATGGGGGTCTTCAAGCTTCATTTCTTCTTTCTTCTTTTCTTCTTCATTTCCCCTTTCTTGTTCAATTGTACTTTCATTTTTCTTTTCATTTTCTTTTATCTTTTCTTTTGCTTCATTTTTTTTTCTTTTATTTTTTCATTTATATTTTGTCCAAGTTCACGAAAAAGGGTGTTTTGAAGAAGATAGTAGGTCACATTCTCATAAATCTCAAACTCTCTAACTGAAAATGGATTTTCATCTCCGTTGATATGGTATTTAATTCCATCTTTTCTGAACTTGATGCACTGATGAAGGGAGGATAGAACAATCTTATTCTGATATATCCAAGGCCTACCAAGTAAAATAGTGAACAAAGTATTCAAATCAATGATGTAGAACTTGGCTTCAGTCTTCTAGTCACCTATCTCCAAAGGTTACGCTATAGAACCTAAAGCCCGCTCACCTTGATCATTTTATCCTCTCAACATCATTCTATTTTCTCGGAGTGTTGAGATGTTAATCTTCAAATAGATAAGGATTTTTAGACTCATAATGTTCACCGATGCACCTGAATCCATAAGAATCTAGCGGTAACTCCATGTCATTATGATGTATAGGGGCGGTTGTGCTCAAGTCCCCAGAAGGTCTTCATCTGTGAAAGTAATCCCTTGGGCTTATTTTGCATAATGTGCTTCCTCACCTATAGCGATCAGCTAAGCTAAGCATATTTCAGGATCGAGGAGGGCCTTGATTAGTGATTCCCTCTTCTCTTTGGATAAAATAAAGGCATCATATATGCTTAGCTTAGATGGCAACTTTCTTAGATGAGAAGGGACGTTGTAATCCACCTTATTTGGTCTTCCACGCATATCAAGGGTGTAGCATCTATGGAAAGGCTTCTCGATCTTGTACCAATGACTTGTTTCCTCATCTTGAGGTCTTTGCCTAGGAAGATCTTGAGAGGTAGAACCTTGCCACTCTGGAGGTTGACTTGATCACTTGTGGCGGGGTAATGGAAGGTTCTACACACACACATCCTCACTTATAGCTTCTCCTATGGGACCCTCATTGAATGATTCCAAGTCTCACTCTGAGGTGAACTGTAGTATTGAGTTGGAAAGTCCAACTCTGAATCAGAAAGTGGATGATCAAAATTATTATAGTTATTTAGACTTGAAGAGTTATCATTAGGAATAGAAGAAGGTAACCCATCAGAAGTGACACAGATGTAATTCAAATTAGCTTTATTCTTTAATTTCTTGCAATTATTTGGAGGTACAAACTAAAAATCAAGTAAAGTGAGTGGACTAAGGGATTTGATGCCCTTATCCGCTAATACAAGAGTTTTACTAGTAAAAAAAATAGAAGAGCTAGTTGAAGTGGAAGAAGACGCTGATATGGAAGATGTAACTATAAGCTAGAGGCTGGACACAGTCAGTGGCTGTGCTAAAGGGCTATCCTGGGCCGACACATGTTGATGCTACTGTTGCTAAGCTCCCCCTTTCCTAGAGTTGGCACTAGCAACTTGCAAACCTTCCTTGGTGTTGGAGGTTTGAGCTTCAGGCACCTGTAAGGAAAGCTTCTTGATCTTCTGGATGATCTTCTTAGAGGTTTTGGATAAAGAAATATCCCAACCTTCTTTAGTTTTAGTAGGATCACATGTTTCCCCAAGGATTACCCTAATGAAACTGGAAGGTTATTCCACAAGGTATTCCTTTGAGATAACTACAACACCAGTCTTGAAACTATGTTCAAGCTAGTCCTTAAATGTGAAGCAATCCTCCAAAATGTAGCCTAGCATACGGTGGTAAGGGCAAAAGTTTGGATCATGACTTTTGCCTACTTCCTCTGATCTCCTAGGCTCGGGTAGCTGAAAATTAGGTTCTTTTAAGAGATTCTTAAAGATTTTCTTGATTACCTCCCTCTTAAAAGAATAAGGTTTGTTTAACTTATCTAAAAGAGTGGGTAGACCATAGGCTATGCATGTCATTGTTCTTTGGGGTATGGGCGGTGGTTGTCAGCGGCCGTGGAGGCGTGGTGGAGGCTATGGTACTCGGTGGTGGCAAAGGAGGTGGAGGCTCGAGGTCATGGTCTCTGACTAATCTCAAGTCGCTTCCCCTTATCTAATTGCCCGCTTCTTCTCAGATACCTTGGTTTCTACTTAGGCAATTGATCTTGAAAATGCAATTGTTTGGCCTCTACCTGTAAACTAGTCGCCTTGTTGATTAGCTTCTCAAATATCTTGATAGTGAAGCCCTTAAGCATGAAGGCAACCAGGCCATGGATATTCTTCAAAAGAATCTCAATGGCATGATGTTGTATGGTTCACACTTCATACTCATATCGAGAATATAATCAACAAGTGACTCACCAGGGTGCTGTTGTGCTACAACAAGATCACCTACAGCAACCCTTTGTTGAGCTCCAGCAAACCTCTTGATGAAGAGTTGCTCTAACTCAGCAAATGTCTTTACTAAACCATTAGGCAGTTCAGTATACCAATCAAAAGCAATACCCGTTAGGCTACTAACGAAGAGGCAAAAAAGCAAAGCGTCACTACCACCTACATTGCAACAACTGGCCCTGAAATGTGTTATGTGCTACCTTGAGTTTCCACTGTCATCAAAGCTTTTGATGGAAGGAGGCACGAAACCCTTGGGATATTGGATAGCATCAAATTCCTTTGGGTAGGGTCTACCCTTTGGAACTAATGATCCTCCCCGGGCTTGAGCCAAAGCTTCCTTCACTTGCTGCTCAACCATGGATTTAATATCTTTTTCTTGTATGGAGGTACTTTCTACTACCTTCCTATACATGCTAGTGCTACCTTGGTTAACAGGAGGTAGAGTCTTGACTGGGTCCAAGACATGCACTAACTCAGGCTGACCAATGTCGACTGTAGTAGGATGAACTAAATGGGCTTATTTCTGAAGCACTGAAACTACCATTAACAAGTCTTGTAACTGTCGTGCCATTCTATCAATCTACTCATCCTTCTGCCTCAATTTATGTCAGAGGTGCTGAGCTGATTCTGTGGTGTCTTCTTGATCAACCTCATCACCTTCTATGGCTTGTTGTTCCCTAAGAAGAGATCTTCTAGTGTCAACCATGCAGACTCCAGCTGAGTCTCCCAACAAGTCATCTTCATTGGGATCAAAGCTGACTTTCTCTTCATCTCACCAATCATACCCCAAGATCTCCTTCTTTTCCATGAAATAATGTGCCAGTATTTCATCTAAAGAATGATCCATCTAAGCAGTACAAATAATCTAGGCTGACTGGTGTGATCACTATCGTGCACTGAGAGGCACCGGACCTCACCTATCGCTAGAAGAGTCAATCTTATGTGGACTATACTTACTGAATGAATGACACTCCTAATTTCTACTGCCTATGAGAGGGGTAACAATCCTAGGATGTTCCACTATCACTAATGCATCTGGACTATCATCTATAGTCTCTAAAATGACTGCCACCATCTCCATATCCTGCTGTATGGGCAGAGTTTATGAAGGGATGACCATGATGCTTTGAGGTTGCCACTCCTTCCACACCACCACTAGGTAGAAGGTCAAGTAGAAGAGCTCAACCTAGCCACAATTGGTGTAGAAAGGGTAGGATCCTTTGGTCGTAGCTGGATCACTAACAGGGTGCGCTTCTCCCCGGATATGGCCTTCATGGCCTTTGTTAAACTAAGAGATGTTGTAACCTGGACTGGTGATAGCGGACGAGGGGTAGAGCGATGGGATGGAGACACCACCGACTCTCTATGTACAAGAACTACCCTCCTGTGGTGACTAGTCCTAGTAAGAAGGATACTTGTCGGTATGATGCGGGTAGCGAGAAAATCAATGAGAGCGGATATCTACTCGGTGAACCTCCTCTCCCTGCTAGTAATATGTGATGTATGGGCCTCTCGGTCCATCTCCTAGTGAATGTGTTTCCCCACATTGTAAGGGATAATAGATCAAAGATCAAACTGAGTTCCAAACTTTGAGCGTCCATATGCTCCACCTACCTGGCGTAAGACAGATCGAAGGTCAACATATGACCTCCTGCTCCTGGTAACTACTGGCTGATAATGCACCAATGGAGGAGGTGATGAGCAGATCCTCCTAACATTCTCTATATCTAACCCATAGAGAGGATAGAACTGGTTTTCTGTAACCAGTGGTGAAGTAACAACGTGGAACTCCTCGACAGCTGAATGGGTTGCTGCCTCCATCTCCCTTGCGATCCTGGTGTGGTACTGTGTGATCATGCAGTTCTTATTCCTACACTGTGTATGGGTAGGATGGGAGGAGTGCGAGCTAGACCTATACTCAAATATAGGGGAAGAAAGCCCTGAGACTAGGGGAGTCTTACCCTTAGAGGGTACAGATGACATGGAGCTAGCCCTCACTAGGGGCGTACTATAACCAGGGCTGGTACTACTGGTAATGCTGGTACTACTATAACTGAAGCTTGTGGGACTTCCATAGCTTTCCTCTTTAGTGAGGAGACATCAGAGTCAGGGTAAGTCAATTTTGATGACCTACTTCTACCCAGTCATCGTGGTCCTACTAACTTTAGTGAGGAGAGTGCCCTCACAAGTAATCCTGGCTCCCTCGAATCCCCTACCAAAGTGAATCAAATGCATATGGTCTAGTCGGGGGAAGTTGGCTTCATCCAAATCCAGATCCATACCATGGGGAAGGTAAAAATGAACTTATGTGAACCGGCCATCTCAACAATAATAAAGGACTGAAAACAAAACTGTCATTATACTGAGTGACTGTAAGAATCTGCAATGAGAAATGAGTTTGTATCAGATTCCTATCTTTATAGATTTTTTTAATTTGAATTTGAAAATTTGAACCTACATCCAACAACTTGAAAGTGTTAAGTGGAGTTCAAATGGATTTAAGAAGATTGATTGAAAGACGAATTTTGAATATGAATCCAACTTTAACAAATTTGGGTATGTTGAAATATGGATTCAAATATTTTGATAGGGATGCTTCCATAGGTTCATGTTTGTTTTAATTTGATTTTTGGATATGAGGACCCTTTCCTTTAACAAATTTAGGTATGTTAAAGTAAGGGTCAAATTGATTTTATTTTATTTTTTTTTATGATTTTTGAATTTCATTTACTTAGCAAATTTAGGTATGCTAAGTGAAGTGTTTGAGAAAGTGATTGTTTCTTTTTGGTGAATTTTTATATTGATTTTGAAAATTTTGGAATTCTCACTTAGCAAATTTAGGTATGCTAGGTGAAGAACCCAAGTGTGTTTTATTTGATTTTTGAAAATAGGATTTTTAGTAAATTTAAGTATGCTAAAAAAATCCTAAGTGTTTCATTTTTGTTTTGATGTTTTGATTTTTGAAAGGGTAAGATCCTAAGCAAATTTAGGTATACTAAGGAAATCCTAAGGTGTTTCATTTTATTTTGATTTGAATGAAAGTGGATACTTTACTTTAAAAAATTTGGTATGCCAAAGATAAAGTCTCACTTAGTTTTGTGAAATGAAAATTTTACTTAGCAAATTTGAGTATGCTAAATGAAATTCCAAAAGGATATGTTCAAAATTTTTGCTTTGTTTTGGTTTTGAAAATGGAAACTTCTCCTTAGCAAATTTGGTATGCTAAGGAAAGAAGTCCCAAAAGTGTTTGAGAATTTTGGTTTTGACCTTGGAGACTTCACTTAGCAAATTTAATTATGCTAAATGAAATCCCAAAAGGTGTTTAAAATTTTTTTATTTTTGATTTAGAGACTTTACTTAGCAAATATGAGTATGGTAAATGAAGTTCTAAATGTGTTTGAAAATTTTTGGATTTTGAATTTGGAGACTTCACTTAACAAATTTGGGTATGTTAAATGAAGTTCCAAATGTGTGTTTTGAAAATTTTTTGGATTTTGGATTTGGAGACGTCACTTAACAAATTTGGGTATGTTAAATGAAGTTCCAAATGTGTTTTGAAATTTTTTGGATTTTGAATTTGGAGACTTCATTTAACAAATTTGGGTATGTTAAATGAAGTTCCAAATATGTTTAGAATTTTAAAAATATGATTGTTGATTTTTTATTTAGGATTTGAAAACTTCACTTAGCAAATTTTAGTATGTTAAATGTAGTTCCAATATGTATTTAGAATTTTGAAAATAAGATTGTTGATTTTTGATTTAGGATTTGGAAACTTCACTTAAAAAATTTGAGTATGCTAAATGAAGTTCCAACATGTGTTTGAAAATTTTGAAAATATGATTGTTGATTTTTTATTTCTGAATTTGGAAACTTCATTTAGCAAATTTGAGTATGCTAGATGAAGTTCCAACATGTATTTAGAATTTTGAAAATATGATTGTTATTTTTTGATTTTTGAAAAGAGGACTCCCATTCAACAAATTTGAGTATGTAGAAATGGAGATCAATCTTATTTTTGAAATGTGAAATTTTTATTTTATGTGTGATTATTGCTTTTTTGAAAGAGAGGAATTCCAATTTAAACACATGTGTAATATGTTTAAATGGGATTTCCAAATGATGTTTATTTTTATTTGGGAATGAAATCTTTATTTAATAAATTTGAGTATATTAAACGAAGATGTTCATAAGAGCTTTTGAAAAATTTAATTTTATTTGAAGATGAAACTTCCATTCAATAGGTGTGAGAGCATTGAAAGGGAAGATTAATGTGTGCTTTTTGAAAACTTTTTTTTTTATTTTGATTTTTGGAAAGATGATTGTTCATTTTATTTTGAAATGAAATCTCCCTAAAAATGGATTGAAGGAAGATGTTCATTTGTGCTTTTGGAAGATTTAGATTTATTTGAAAATGAAACTTCCATTCAATAGATGTGAATATCTTGAATAGAAAGATTCATGTATGTTTTTGAAAACTTTATTTTTATTGTGATTTTTGGAAAGATGATTGTTTATTTTATTTTAAAAATAAAATCTTCATCAAAATGGATTGGAGGAAGATGTTTATTTGTGCTTTTTGAAAAATTTAATTTTATTTGAAAATGAAACTTCCATTCAATATATGTGAATATATTGAATAGAAAGATTCATGTATGTTTTTGAAAACTTTATTTTTGATTGTGATTTTTGGAAAGATGATTGCTTATTTTATTTTGAAAATAAAATCTTCATCAAAATGGATTGAAGGAAGATGTTCATTAGCACTTTTTGGAAAATTTTATTAATTTTATTTTTGAAAATCCCTACATGTAACAATTATGGGAATATTTAAATGATGGTAATAATTTTTTTTTGTGGAAATATTTTATTAAGTGTACTTTTGAAAGAGATGCTTTTTGAAAAGCAAAATTCTTATGGAAAATTTTATTTTATCTTTATTATTTTAGAATGAACCTTTCCTTATCATGAAAATGATAAGGAGGAAGTCTTTAAAAGTTTTCTTTTTATTTAGATCTTTTTATTTTTACCCATTGGAGAACCCAACGGGGGTTTTAAGACCAACAAGGAATATGATCCTAAAACCTAAAGATGTAGGAACTTAACTTAAGAATGAAATAAGCTAAGTGCCAGTGAAAAGAAAGATAGTCTTGGATTCATACCAAAGTATAAACCCACTATCGATACTCAAAGACAATGATCATTTACCAAAGATGGAGAGAGGAACCATCCCCAGTGGAGTCGCCAGAAAAACCTGTGGAGAAAAATTTCTATAAAGTCGCCAATCAAATCTATGGTGAGAAAAGAAAGACAAGACTATAAAAATTTATCTTTTAAGACACCACGTAGATCCACAGATATACTTATTCAGGTGATCGAGTACTTCATTAAGGAATAGTGTACTATCTCGAAAGACATAAGTCACTACCTTTTAATGGACCTAATCATCTCAATAAGGATTCCTAAGGACGATGGATCTGCATATGTACTAGAGATTCTTCCCCTACTTTATATGAAAAAGTAAAGCAGGATTTATTTTAAATTAAGTTCATTAAGTTCCCTACAGGGGTAAGCCCCATAGTTAACTACATCCTAAGGAATGGAGATTCCTTAGGAAAACTCTCGTTTAAAATAAATCATCGTTATCTTCAAAAATTTCAATAGGAAAGGACTATCAATCGATCGGTTTATTTTTGAAGATCAAATGGGATTGATCAAAGAGAGGGAGTTATTATCGAAGCTAAATTAGAAGACAAGTTGGAGATGCCTACGATGCTAGAAAACCTAGCGAGCAATCTCAAACTATCCTATAGTTGAGCTTTATATTTTTGAAATTGATTTAGTTTGTTTAAGTTGAATTTTTCATTAGAAATTTATGACTTATGATTCCTTAACACAAGATTAAGGAAATGCCTAAGAGGTGAGGAATTAAGATTATGGCCCACAAAGTGAAGAAGCAACCTCAAAATATAAATCTACACACAAATGAGAATATTTAACATACTCTATGATGCATGCTAAGTAATTCATTTAAGAAAATTTGAAAGTTTAATATGCATGATTTTTCTTAAGTAGAAAAGGGTTTCTTTATCCAATTTTTCACATGCACACATGAAAGCAAGAAAGGCATAAGTGAGTACAGCACCATTGTTAACCAGAGGTGTAAGGTACAAGACCTACTTAGGGCTACTTAAAGCCTCGCAACCTCAGGATTGTCCAGACTAATATATCACTTTCCTTAAATACAAACATATGTACAAAAGAAATGAAATGAAAAAGAAGAATGCAAAAATTGTATTAATTGATTCATTCTGTTTATGTCATTTATGTATGCTAGTATAGGTAACCCTTCTTAAGTGATAGCATAAAGATGAATAAGATATGGAATTAAGTAAGTATTAGGTTCTTTTCAAATGAACCATATATCTTACCAACTCCTATTCAAAACTATGCTAACATAAAAGAGAAGGAAAACCTATGCTAAGCATACCTTTATATTCTTTCACATGCAAGCTTATAATTAAAATATAAGTAGCATACTTTTAGATTTGATAATTGATTTATATGTTTTGAAAATAATTTGAATTTTGTAGTGATAATAGCCACTCATATTTCTACTTTAGCCAACACATGCAAATTGGACATAAAGTAAGCAATTTTATTTTCTAAATTTGAATTTGAAAAATATGAATGCATGAAACTATATGGCATACAAATTTAGGGAAAGAATCAAAGTAATGAAAGCATCTTCAGTTTAATTAAATCCTAAAGATATTATTATGGAATAAGAAAGTTTAAAATAAATCAAAGTGAATTCAATGTGATTTTTATTTGGTTTTAACTTTGATTTAATTTTGAAAAGGTGAGTTGCATTTGTTGTTCCTAACCCATTCCCACATGTATTTGATATTTTTTTTTAATTTTTAGATCATTAGATCCATTTTTATATATTAATTAGGTTAAAGTATGAATTAAGCAAGTTAATTAACCCTTACCTATACCACCTTAGCATAGTTAACCAAGTAATTATGAGCCAATGAGATGACATAAAAACTCACATGAAATTTAAACTTGCAATGCACCTAACAAGAGAAAGGTCTAATACAATTTGGCTCATGATTAATGGTTAATTAAGCTAAGGGATTTAACTTAAGTAATTTCAAAACACCCCTTCATACATATGAATTGGGTTTTGATTTTGTTAATTGAACTTAGGCTATTAAACACCTAAGCATCTACCCAAAGTAGATTAATTAAGTTCTGGAAGTTTTTATAATTTTTAGAAATTAATTAAAGGAATAATTAATGAATTAACCCTTAATTAAGAGAAGATTAAGGAAAGAAAAGGGGATTTAGGGAATATCTTAGGGGAATGCCCTAAAATTATGGTCAATTGGATCAAACACCTATGGCAATGGGATGGCCGACACCTATCTTATCGTTTTGATCCAATTGACCATAATTGAGGGGTTGTTTGATCTGTTAGCTCTTTGCACATGGTCGGTTTGAGGCCTTGAGAGGATTGCCAACTTCCCATGTGCATCAAATTGGGTGGAGGAGGGATTTGGAATGAGCCAATTTGACCCATGGGGTAGGTTTTGGCCTTGGGTCCATTTAGGCTGACCCAAACCCATTGGGTTGGGTGCTCCACTCTTCATTAGGTCCCCTTGAGCTATTAGGAAGGCATCAAGTGGATATGAAGAGGGTGTGATCAAATTATCCATGGATTATGCCAAAATTTGTTTTATGGACTAGGGGTAGAATGGTTATTTTGTAGATTTTTTAATTTGGATATGTTGGGTATGTAGAAAAAATAGGTTTGGCCAAGTTTCATGAGATTTGAAATTCATTTGATAAGGTTTGGGTCATGTTGACCCATTTAGGTCAAAATGGGTCAACTTGGGTCAAATTGGGTCAAACCAATGGTTGGGTCAAGTTCATATGACCATTTAAAATATTTTGGTGGCTTTGGTTTGGTTCAGTTTGGATTATTTTTGAATTTAGATCATATGACTTCATTTAGGTCAAATGGGTTAAGTTGACCTATTTGACCCATTTGACCTATTTGAGGTAGGTCGAGTGTAGGTTCATATGGATTGGATTGATATCTTTGTTTCTAATCAATTTTGGTTAAGTTCAAATTTGGCTCAACATGTCCCCTTTAAGTCAAGTTGGGTCTAAGGTCAATTGGGCTGGGTTTGGTCTTGTTGGCCAATTGAATCTTTGGTCAAGTTCACAAGTGATTTGGAATGAACTTGGCCCATTGGTTTCAATCAATTTGGCTTAGATCAAGTTTTGACACATTTTGACTTTTCAGGTCAAGTTGGGTCAACTTAGGCCAAGTGGCCAATTGGGCTAGGTTAGGTTCAAATGTTGGCTTGATCAAGTTCAAACATAAGTCATGAATGAACTTAGATGAATAGTTTCAATCAATTTGGCCTATGGTGAAATTTGGCTATGTTAGGTTTTATTTTGGGCTAAGTGTTGACCTGGTCAACCCTTAGGTTTGACTTGATTTGACCCAATTTGATTGATTAATCATCTCATGATGATTGTTGATCATGATGAGAGGCATAGGTGAGTTTGATTCAATCCAATTTGGTTAGGATTAGAATTTGGCTCATAAGGGTACTTTAGGTGACTTTGGGTCATATGAGCCTAAGTGGGTCAAATGACTTGGTCAAAGCTTGATTTTAATTTGATTGAACTTGTATATGGACTTATAATTGAAATATAAATTCATTTACAAGTGGTTCAAAGTCAAATGGGTTTTAATCCATTTGACAATTTCATATTCAAAGGATGAATATGAAGGGATTTAGGGCTTGCTTTTTGAATTGATTTTTGATTTGGTGATTGAAGTTTGGATTTATATATGAATTCATGATTGTAGGGTTGATTGAATCATGAAGAAAATCAAGAGTTTGGCTTGATTTGAAATTGATTTGGCTAAGTTTAAGATTTTGACTTCAAAGGCTTAGGTTGGATTTTGAGTGGATATAAGTTTGATTTTTGGAATTGGTTTTGATTGTTTGAATTTATATTCCATTTATATATGTGAATATAAATGAGGATATAAATTGATCATGAGAAAATTTCAAGGATTTGAAGTGATTTAATCATGATTTGGGCTAAGTCCATTAAGAGGAATTTAAAGGACTTAGGAAAACTTTGGAGTTTGGAGTTTGAATTTTTAAACTTGGTTTGATTGATTTATATTTATATTTCATTTATATATGTGAATATAAAGGAGTTTTGAGAAAATCTCATGAGTTTGAATTGATTTGATCATGATTTAGGCTAAGTCTATTAATGGAAAATTAAGGACTTAAGAAAATTTCATGAATTGATTTGGAATTTTGAGTTTAGCTTGATTAGTTTAAATTTATATTACATTTATATATGTGAATATAAATGATAATATAAATGAATTATGAAAATCTCAAAGATTTGAATTGATTTGATCATGATTTAGCTAAGTCCATTAAAAGGGAATTAAGGACTTAGAAAAATTTTAAATTGGGAATTTGATTTTTGGATTTCATTTGATTGATTTGTATTCATATTTCATTTATATATGTGAATATAAATGATAATATAAATGAGTTATGAGAAAATCCCATGAATTTGAATTAATTTGATTATGATTTAGGCTAAGTCCATTAAAAGGGAATTAAGGACTTAAGAAAATTTTTTTAAGTTTGGAATTTGAATTTTGAGTTTAGTTTGATTGGTTTGAATTTATATTTTATTTATATATGTGAATATAAATGAGAATATAAATGAATTTTAAGAAAATCTCAAAGATTTGAATTATTTTTTATCAAGATTTTGGTTAAGTACTTAAGAGAAGATTAAGGACTTAGGAAAATTTAAACTTAGGAATTTTGATGGATTTTGATCAGGGTTTCGATCATAGATTTCAATCATGGATTTCAATCATATAGAGTTTATTGGAGTTTGGAGAAAATCAATTAAGATTGATTTAGAGTTTGACTTGAAGGGAGAAAAGTGAGGAATAGTTCAAGCTAAGGGTAGGCAAATTTTCTAACACCCCTAAGGCATGGCATATTCCTATGGCTAGCTCTTCTAAGTCTCTCAGAGGTGAGTGTACACTCGATGTGTCTTAAGACTAAGGAACTCTTAAAGCCTAAGAGAAGTCATATGTTTAAGATGGATGGGTTGAGAGCTCATTCTAAAAATGAGGTCAACAATGCTCTGACGAGGGATGAAATGTTTATCTCTTAGTGAAAATTCATCTTGAACAAGGAGACATTTCATCTCGAATAACTTCACGGGTTGTCTCCATGAAACGAGGGTGATTCAATCCCATCAAAGAGGTAGGGCGATTCAAAGTTGGTCGGGCAATACGAGTAGGATGAGTTGAGCTGACAGTATAGTCATGATTCATATTAGGATGATGTACGGGGAATTTTCATATTATTGCGAGGAAGTTCTTCATGAGTTTCTTCAATAAAATCAACTCTATCATGTTATTGATATGGTCAATTTCTTCCAGTTTGTGGTGACATTCTCGGTTGTTCAGCTCCTAATAACAGCTGAAGAATTTGAGCTTGATGTTCCTCCATTATTCGCATGCGCTCCTCAAAAGTATGAAGTGCTCCACCTGGCTGGTGGTTTCAATCTTGTTGGAAAACTTGATTGTCTAACATGATGAAGTAATATGAATCTCCTTCCCACAAACGATGTCAAACTGTTGCATGTCAAAAAACTAGTAGCAATAGAATAAAACTTTCGCCTTAAATTGTATGTGAATCTAGCACACACACACAGATAATTGAAAAGAAAATAAAAGGCTCCATAATTTTTACGTGGAAACCCCCAAAAAGAGAGAAAAAAATTACGATGCATAGCCCAGTAAAATGCTCCACTATATATCTGCTTTTGGAATACAAAGTTTAAGTCTTCCCGATAACAAGATTGCAAGATTGTATGTATGAAATTTTGATAATGGGAATTCTAGAATCAGGTTGCAACAACTATGCGGCGGTAGTTAAGCTATAATGGCTGTTAGTGGCAATCAACGATGATAATAGAGGCGATTGGCGACAATGGTGGTGATAACGATCTTTGACTTCTAGTTCTCTTTCAACTTTTCCCAAGTTTTCTTCTAGCTCCCTCCTCCCTTCATGACAAGAATGGGGTCTTATTTATAAGATTCTGAGAGGGGCAATTTGGTCATTGGAACCAAAATCTCAAAACACTCCAAAAGACGTTGTATATCGATTCATTTGATTATAGATAGTTTTTTGATGATTTGATTGATCAAATGATCTTTGATTTGAGTGATCTCAGGCTCGTTAAATTCATCTCGTTGAGTCGCTCGATTCGACTATAAGTACATCAAATTTGGAAGTCATTTGATCATCCAGTCAGTATTTCAAAATTTTTATGTAACTTTTGGGCTTGATTTGAGCTCATTTGGGCTCGATTTGACCCACTTCTAGCATTATTAAACTTGTCTCACTGAATCATTAAATTTGATTGTATACTTAATTTAACTAGAGATTTCTATTTGATTTATAAATTTTAGAGAGATATATCAAATACTATAATTTTTATATCATTTTATCATCTTTGTTGGCTATAGTAAATTATAAACCTTTCTAATTTTAAATTAACATTAATGGATCTATTTTAACTTAGCAAGATTTCATAAGTTTGCTAACTCTAATTTTTCGACATAAGAATTCTTATTACATCTTTGTATAAATTAAGGCCCAAATTTTATATGTTATCATCATGAACTTCAAAAATGCAATAACAAAACTGAACCAAACGAAATCTTTAGGTCAAATTCAATTAAACCAATTTAGCTTTTTTTAATACTAAATGTCCCTAGCCCTAATCCGATCATTCTGATGCAACGGATCAAAAAAATACATGGAAGCAAGCCCGCCTCTCTCTCCTTAACGTGATAATAACATTAAAATAGATAGTAGCTCATGCTTAGAGTAATCAACTAAATAAAAACATCAAGATATAATAGAGGATATATTTTTTTAATCAACGAGTAATCAAAATATTGCCAAAGATAATGTAATTTGAATTTATCATATGTATAGTAGCAAATAATTATAAATAAAGCAAATATAAACATATATAATTACCCAAAATTATACTATTATTAATTCATATGTTGCAATAATATCTAGTGAAAGTATATAAAGTCCTTAGAACATAAATACAACTTTATGTTCATGTGAGAAAACTCATGTACAATACATAAAAAATTGAAATCTAAAATAGAAAAATAATATACACCTCATAAAATAATTTTTTTCAATAGGCCTAATGTGCAAAATCAAATCCAAGACCTCTAAATCTAAGCGTATTATCTCTTTCTATTTTTCTCCTCTCTTCTCACAGTTGAAATGAGAAGCAAATGTAAGAAATTTTTTTATGAGGTATGAAAGGAGTGCCTCTTGGTTAAAAGTTAGATATCATCTTTAAGTTGAAATTTTAGTCGCATAGTCGATGCTCTAATCAAATTAGATACTAAATTTAAAAAAAAAAATTGCATAAAACACTACATTGATTTAGAAATGATTGAGAAAGATTATTCATATATACAATCAATATCAAATGGCTCCATAAAATACAATTGCATGAAAACTTGTAATTGAATCATACCATAGTTCAACAAGTCATATCAAAAGCAATCATGCTAATCATATGGATGATTGCATGTGCAATTAATAGTAAAACATATGATCTTAGCTCATGTGTATTGTTGCCAAAATACCATAATGCCTTAGGTTTAATTATGGGGTGATGTATTAGGATGATAAAATATACATATGATCAATGTTAAAATCTCAAGGAATTTGATACACACACATACACATAGTTAATTGCAATTATAAGTTGGATCACTGCACATGCATAATAATTCACTAAGGCATCAAGCATTACAAAAAAAAAAAAAAAAACCCATTAGTCGAAAGATTAAACCACCTTACACCTTTGTTAGTTCAATATGCTCCTTAAGTTTAGCCAAAAAGTTCAACGCTTCGTAACTCATAAATCATTAAGACCATATTGTGGCTCCATCATAGGCTCATAAGTTGAAAACATCAGGCTTACATTTGGATTTATTATTCATTAAGCTCCTGGAGTCAATCCCCAAAGCTCTACCACTTGCACATTTTTATTGATAAAGATCAATTTATCGCTTCATCAACAAGTCTCAAGTCATCAAAATTTAGTTGCAACCCAAAAATGTTTTAATCCTAAACTTGAGATAAAAATTCTTATCATTAATAAAATATCATGCAAAACTTGAAAGAGAACAAATATTTATAGCATCAATGAAAGGTACAAGTACAAACCTACACCAATAAAGCATGTTGCAACCCAAGAATGTTAAATAAATAAAATAAATTCAAGGTTAATAAGGAAGTAACAAAAGCTAGCAAAGGCACCAATCATCAAGCACCAACAAATAAAGTGTAATGGGGATGATGAATATTGTCTACTTTATCCACATCTCATATTCATTAGAAGTATTTATGAACTTTTAAAAATGTTAATGTGGGAATTGATTATTATAGTGATAGTTGCATCTCAAATTATACCAAATGGGGGTCCTCGTTGATGCATTTAGAAGAGATAAGAATCAATAAATATCCTAATTTACAACATGTGACATTTTTTCACTAAAACTAACATGAAAGCTTAACAAATCTATTTGGTCAATATTAATCAACATAGAGTGAATATAGTAAAACATCAATTACATCAAACTCTATACAATTAAACCACAAAAAAAAATCTTTGTTAAACTAGTTAACCTCAAGTAGCTTGCATGGGCATCAAAATGTATAATCCCTTACAATTAATCTCTTGTATGCATTCTCAAGTGTAATAATGATAACAAAGTGATATATGCATTATTCAGTAGAATCAAATGATGTGAGTTGGTCTTAAAAATGGCCTAATTGACTTAACAAAATTAGTTCAAACCTAATCAACACCTATTGGCCCAATTGACTTTAATCAACCCTTTTATCTTAATTCAATCATCATTGAGAAACTTTGGTTTGTCTTAGCATGTGTTTGTCAAATGTAGTGTTAATCCAAACCAAATATAAACTTCTCTCCGACCACCTTGATTTACTAGCACTTAATGGGTCCAACATTGATCTCCAATTATAAACTCGTTAGTGCATCATCATATGATGATAACGACACCTCTGTGATGCAGCAAAAAGTCCAAGAATCAAACTTTAAAAATATTTAAAATAGTCTTATCCTTTCAACATTTTATTAATACTTCAATTATCATTACAAAATCATAATAATTTTGATCTCCAGATGTATAATCCCTAAACCCTAAACCCTAAATCACCAATTGGGTAAGATACTCAATTTATAATTCATTGTTTAGTCATATATCATAAAGCATATAAGGTATTAGACTTGTTTCATTTTGTAAAGTGTACACTACTATTGTAGGGTTTAGGCTAAGACATGAATTCAATTGAAACACTTCCCACCAATTGAAATGACATGAGTTCAGTCATGCATCATTATAAACAATGCCCACACTTATCATCATCAACAAGTCAAACGTATGAATTTCATATGTCAATACTAAAATGTATGTCCAACATTAACGCCAATGCATATCTCTGTCCTCACTAATAAATCAGACGCCCACTATCAGCACCAATGCCTATGCTTCCTATCTCTATCCATGTCTATGCCACTCTTATAAGAATAATGTAGCAAATCATAAATAAGCTCTCAATGATATTTTTAATACTATAAGATTCTTCTCATTTCCACCATAAGTAATATGTTGTAGAGTTTATGTCAAATATATTATAATGAAACATCATTTATAATGTATATATATACACACACAACATAAGAATTTCATAAATTTAACTCTTACACGCACATTAGATTTCATAAACTCAACTTTTAACTGAGTGGAAGCGAGATGAGACAAATCCAAGTTCATGTGTAGGGGATTAAAATTCGATTAATTATAAAATTACTTATCTAATTTATTACAAAATTGCCATCCACTCGTCTTTCGCCTCCGCGCTCCCATTTGCTCTTTTCTAGTTTATTTTCGATCCTTGGCACTCCCGTCGGCCTAGGGTTTTCGGCTTCCCCTGCTCCTGCTATCTGTTTCATCTCGTCTGAGCACTTATGAGGAAGAAGAACGCCTGATGACATGAATTGTGAGCGGAAAGCGCTGTCTCAATACCTCGTGAACAACCTCAAACCCTTGTAAGTTTTACCCTTCGATTCCCTAAACTCTGTAAGATTCCGTATCTGTCATCATTTGGTATTTAACGATTTCAAGTGGAACATTCTCTTTCTTCTCTGAAACCTCAAAACAGTCTCGTACTGCTACTATTTTAATCCTGCCAGTTTTACAGTACCTTTCGCAATTATTGCCACGATTTCTTGCTACTAATGAAGGGTTTGTGGGATTTCTGATTTTATTTGTTAGAGTAGATCAGGGTTCATAACTATCAGCTGATAATAGTTTGGGATGGTTATGTAGATGTTCTCTGTTTGGTTTCAGTTCTAACACGTTTTGGTGCAATTTGGTTTTAACGGATTGCTTGTAGGACTGCTGCAGACCCTAAAATTCTTGCTGATTATGTTGTGGCATTGTTGAAAAATGACTTACCTTCAGGAGAGTTGCAGAAGCTCTGTGCTGATCGTCTGGAGGTTTTCCTTGGCCACAGTATGTTATATCCTGCCTCGGTATCTCTGGCATTTCTGCTCAAACTTAATTTATGCCTATTGATTAATCTTAAGCAGACATCAGCTGAAATTTATCTTAGGCAAACTGCATACAGATGTAACAAGCGAACTTGCATTTCCCATGGAATGAATCATATTTATATTGTCTTTTGAGGTTGCTCGTCAGTTATTAATAATTATGTGTTACTATTCTAGTAATGGCATTGCTTCTTTGGATTGAATCTTTTGGTTGTGCATGCTTTTTTCTTTGGAGTTATTGGATGGTTAAAACTTTTCTTTAACTAAATGCTCATGAATTTCCACCATCAGTTGCATAGAATTAGCATTGTGTGTCGCTTGTATTTCCATCTGCATATATATATTATTTATTATTTGCATGCATGCCTGCATGCTATTCCATTTCATAACTACATTCTTAAATCTGCCACATTTTAGTGGGTTTGAGGTTCCATTGCTAGCATTCATTGCTGTCTTAAAGATATACTATAATATCTTTATGTTGTGATATGTTAAATGTTATCTGAAATATATGGTCAAATGAGGGAGATTCATTTTATTTAATTTATCTAATATTTTGTCATGAAGAATGGAAGTAAAGTGCTTTAAGAGAACTCAACATGCTGCAATTATCAGATGAAATGACGTCCTCCATTGGAGCATACGATTATTATTATTGTTTATCCCACATCCAAGTTCTCCATATCGTATTTCCAAGGGATGATATAGAATGAAATATTTGCAAGGCAAGAACCTCTGCAAGCGTATTCCTTTGTTTTCTAAATTATATTAGACATTGAAGGTATTCTAATCTGGAATGTGAAGTCATAAATAAAATGTGTATGAGTTGAGAGAAAATAAAGTGGAAAGCTAAACAATGAAGTGGTGATGTGTACTTGAACTTTTGAAGAGGAGTGACAACATAAACATTGAACAGATATGAGTTATAGATGTTTGGGCCCGATGAATGGTCAAGTTTTTATCTGGCATTGACATATCTAGATAAGGAAGAACATATAAAAACAGGTGAAAGGCAATTAAAGTTTGAAGTGGAAGGCAATCAAAGCTTGGAGTGACCAGGAAGGAATATGATGCGAGTACTAGTTGTTGGGGGTGCTATGGCTAGGGTAAACAGTTATAAAATTGGAAGGTTATAAGTTGCAGTTTTTTTTCATGGCAATGAAGTTTATTAGGTGAAAAAGTGAAATCAATCTAAGTCAAATGAAGAGTTTGTATTGTTAATATTGATGAACCAATACCAATTGATAAAAATCTTTGTTCTTTTCTCAAAAAAGTTTTATATCATTGGAATGCATTGACAAACTTTTTTCATCATGATACAACTTGAACATATCTTTGAGATTTGAATGTGAATGAATCATGCACATCCCTTAAGATTGGTTAGGATGCAACTTTGTTGAAGGATGGTCCTCACATTTGGCTGTGCCCTCAAAATTGAAAATTTTACTTCACAACTCATCCCCGATACATGGTGGGAGCATAGTTACTTTTTTGAAATGCAAGACCAATCCAATGGGATCTAAAATAACTCACAATGTTGAAATGATTTGAAAAACTGCAAAGCATTTCAATAATAACTTACAGACTCCAAGCTTTCCTGATTAACTTTACAACCTCTAAATTGTTTGTAACTTCGCCTTCATGCACTTTTTAAAAAAAACGAAGCATATTATCATCTATGAAAAAGATAGAATTTTATAGTAACTATCATAACATATGCTTCATAAAAAACTTAGAAAAAGTAATACAAAACCTAATTGTGTAGTTCGAAATTTAGGTCAAAACTTTTTTACGGCCCATTTAAAAATAATGCATTCCTTCACATTATTTCTTTTATCATATGCTTTTTGTTATTCTTTTCCCACCTCTCCAATTCAAGTCATGTTATTCTTTTATCAATGCTTTGAAGCATTCATCTTCTTGTTGCCCTACAAGCATCTCTTGGAGGTGCCTAACATGTTTGAATGCATTTTTGATGGCACTCAGTGGAGTTTAGGTTGTATAATGAAGGAAAAATGAGTGATTGGGTCTCTTTTTTATTTTAACCTCAATTTTAGAGGATGAAATGAGATGTTATCTAGCAAAAATAGCAATCATAATGTGCTTTGATTTGATTTGATTTTATTTTTTCATTTGTTAATCTTAGATTATGGCATCAGATAAATATAGAAAACATAAGAAAATAAGGACAAACTTTAAAGTTGAGGAGGCGGATATTGAATGCATCTTTTGGGGGATGTAAACAAAATGAAAATACTATTTTTATTAAGATGTTTGGCACTTACTAAAAGCTTCAAGCTGCAGTTAGACAATTTCATTTGGTGAAGTTGATGCTGCGTAAAAGCATTCAAACTACTTTATTCATGCTTTGGTTTACATTGGTGGTGAATTAGGTTAGTGCTAATTTGTGTTTAGACATTCTCTGAATATCATACCTGTTTGCACTGATAATTGTTTTATTTGTACATAAATTCCCTTGCACCTTTGCTTAAAACACAAGACCAAGTTTTTTATAAACTAATTGGGCATTGGACATTAAGCTGGAGGAATGATTTTGGGTTTAAAGGTTTAATTGAGATTGAACCTTAATATTGCTATAAATTTAAAAAATCACAGTAATTCTTTAAGCTCCAAAATTACCCTTTGACTATTTGTATATTATCAAGTTAGTCTTAGAATATCGCATTTCTCCAACTTAATTTATTGACTATACAAAACTAATGTAAAATAGTCCCTCTAGGACTAAATGGGGATCAATTTAGCATTGTTGATGGATTAAATTAGGATGAATTTTGTATCACAATTTTTACGTAAGGAGTCACTTTGGATTAACTTTGTATAATCGGCAGACTAATTGGCCACATATGAATAGTTGGAGACTATTTTGAGATTTAATCTCTCTTTCTTTATCTTTATCTCTCTTCATATATATGTTGTTAAAGTTTAAGAAATCTAATTTCAGATATCATTCCTGATTTCAAAGAAAAATTTAGGAGCAACCTGCTCATAGAAATTGTATTACTAATTCACTAAGCTTTATCACCACATTTATATGAATGGCACTAGCAACTGCAATTTATAAATTCATTACAATATACAGTTTGTGTTAAAAATGTTAAAGAGGATTGTACCATGTATATAAGCTTGTTGAAAATGAGCAATCCACTTTAGCCTAGTGATTGAGAGCAGAGGCTTTCAACCAAGAGGCTTTGAGTTCAAGACTTACATATGCGTCGTGTGCGTGAGTTTGTGATTAAATTTATTTTTTGATAAGTTAAACATACACTAAATTGTAGGTCTATTATTCAGTTTATACATATTAAATATTGCATAAACATCAATTAAGTTTTTTTATAAAAAAAAAATTCAGTCCAATCTTATCTAATTTATAGAGCATGCCAATGAACTTGTTTGAGGGATTATAGGCAATGGCATGTGACAAATGCAACATTTGCTATAGCGCTACATGTGTTTGGGTGCTTGTAATAGATGTGTAAGGATTCTAGGAGACTTAATTAAACTATTGCAAGGGATTACTCCATAACTGGAAGTTGCCATTATAGGGCTGCAAATGAACCAAGCATTCAACAAGCTACTCGTGACTCGGCCCGATTAGAGTTCGTTCATGATCATTTGATTAACACTTCTGTAAATACTTAATTGTTAAATGAACAAGTTTGAACAGCTTGTCGTCATTTCATTTATGTTCATGAACAATATCATTTAAAGCTCGAGAATGAGTTCTTCAAGGAGCTTGATAACGGCTTGATTACAGCTCCATCAAGGCTTGTCTGTGAACAATATTATTTAAATTTTTTATTTTAGGCTTAATAAACTTTAATTGATACAACTCGTGTATATTTCTTAACAAGCTACTCATGAACAAACTCGATTAAGGCTTGATTAAAGCTCATCTATTTTATTAAATGAGCTACTCGTTAACAGGATTTGTCCTTGAGCTATTATATACATGTATACAATAACGACAAGCTTTTATCCCATTACATAGGTTCGTCTATATGAATTCTTTTTCTCTATTGTGTTTTATTAAATGCCATATTTTCATTTAATTCTAATAAAATAAGGATTTTTTATATACTTCTTAACCAAGTCTTTTTAGATCTACTTTTACTTTTTTTTAATATAGGATTGATTTAATACATCTACTCTCCTAACTAAGTCATCAGGGTGGTTGATATTTTATGTGACCAAATCATTTGAGGTGACTTTCTAATCTTATCTGTCACTGAAGCTACTCCAATTTATTCACATATATATTCATTTCATTTTGTCTCTAAGTGTAAAGCTACTCATCCACTTGAGAAGTCTCATCTCTGCAACAATTAATTTTATTTTTTTGTTTCTCTTTTACTTCCCAACATTTAGTGCCATAAAACATTATAGGTCTCACATCCACCTTAGAAAATTCTCTTTATGTAGAGTTTTTTTTAGCACACAACAATCATGATGCATTCCTCCACTTCAACCATCTAGCTTGAAGTCTACTAATGACATCCCCATTTATTTTACCACACTTTGAATAATAGACTAGAGATATCTAAAGCATTCACTCTTTTTAGCAACTTAATCACCCATTATTACAACACCACCACTAGGTCTACTACTACTAAAATCACACTCCACCTAATTGGTTTTAGATCTACTTAAATGAAAGCCTTTAGACTCTAAGGTTGACCTCCATAACTCAAGTTTTTCTTGAACTGCCTCTATAGTCTTATCAATAAGAAGAATATCATCAGCAAAAAGTATACGCCAAGGTACATCATCCAATAAAGCTACTCATTTTGTCTCTAAGTGTAAAGCTACTCATCCACTTGAGAAGTCTCATCTCTGCAACAATTAATTTTATTTTTTGTTTCTCTTTTATTGGCCAACATTCAGTGCCATAAAACATTGTAGGTCTCACATCCATCTTAGAAAATTCTCTTTAAGTAGAGTTTTTTTAGCACACAACAAGCATGATGCATTCCTCCACTTCAACCATCCAGCTTGAAGTCTACTAATGACATCCCCATTTATTTTACCACACTTTGAATAATAGACTAGAGATATCTAAAGCATTCACTCTTTTTAACAACCTAATCACCCATTATTACAACACCACCACTAGGTCTACTACTACAAAAATTACACTCCATCTAATTGGTTTTAGATCTACTTGAATGAAAGCCTTTAGACTCTAAGGTTGACCTCCATAACTCAAGTTTTTCTTGAACTGCCTCTCTAGTCTTATCAATAAGAAGAATATCATAAGCAAAAAGTATACACCAAGGTACATCATCCAATAAAAGACTAGTAATAATATACATAAAGCAAAAAGACATGGGCTTAAACCTGATCCTTGATATAATTCAACTAAAATAGGAAAAATATTTGGTCAATCCTCCTTATATTTGAACACAAGTAATAGCTTTAGTAAATCTATCTTTAATGACTTGAATATAATCAATATTAGTTCAATTCTTCTCTACAACTCTACAAAGCATTTCTCTTGACACTTTATCGTACGCTCTCTCTAAATCAATAAACATCATATATAGATCCTTCTTACACTCTCCATACTCCTTCATCAAGCCTCTCAACAAATGTATAGCATCTATAGTAGACATACCCAACTTGATTCACTGGTTTTGAGAAATTTCTATATCATGTCATAACTTATGCTCAATTACTCTCTCCCATAATTTTGATGTATGGTACATTGATTTAATTTCTCTATAAATTGGACACTCTTATGCATTACCTTTATTCTTAAAAATTTGAACTAACAAGTTCTTTCTCCACTTATCTGACACCATTTTAGTCTTTAGAATAATATTAAAAAGTTTAGTAAGCTAAGAAATTTCTTATTCTATTAAACATTTTTACACTTCTATTGAAATATCATTAAGTTCTATTACTTTACCACACTATTCTCTTTAATTCTTCTCTAACTCCATATTTATTAATATGATAATAAAAAAAATTCTTTATTTTCATTTAAGATATTAAGGTTGTTAAAGTCAATTGTATTCTCACAACCTTCATTGAAAAGTTTATGAAAATATCTCACATATTTATGTTGAATATTCTCTTCTAAGAAAAAATATTTTTTATCTCCATCTTTATAGACTTAAACTAAATCTTTATTTATATCTCTTTGCTTAGCTAACTTATACATGTAAGCCCCTTTTAGCATCCAATTTATTATATTAATTACTAAATGTTAAATTCTTTGCATCACATATTGACTTTTTAGAATCTCTACGAGTCACTTTATATCTTTCTTAATTTTTTGAGTTTTTACATTTAAATCAATTTTTATAATAAAAGTTTTTATTTTTGATCTTTTTTTACACATTTTAACTCTACCATCGACTGTTTTTACTAATAAGAACATTTCTTTTTTATTCTTCAAGTACATTTTTATAACTTCTTTAATATTACTATTATTTATTCCCATATAACATTAGCTTCTTCATGAACATTCAAATCATAAGATCTATAGCTTGCTCTTAAAAATATTTTTATTAGTGTTCTTTATGTTTCAGCATTTAATTTTAAGATAATATTTCATTCTATTTTTTTATCTTCCAACCTTTTATCTTAAAATCCAAATCCAATAGTTGATATTGGATACTTAAATTTTTATTCGGAATGACCTTACAATATTTACAGTCTAAATGATTTATTTTCTTTAAAGAAAATAATCAATTTGCATTTTATTAGTCTATTCTTTTAAGTGAAAATATGCTTCTTTTTTCTTAAATAATTATTAATAATTACAAAATCATAAACTAAAGCAAAATTCAGTGTGATTCTAACTTCTTCATTAGTTACACCAAACCATAAGCGTGATGAATATTATTTGTTGCAAATGCAAGATTAAAACCATGCATTCTATGTAACATCATTAAAATTAGTGACATGAATGATGCCAAAAATTTTTTAAGACAATTTGTACATCTGTTGGATGCATCAAAATTTTAGGTGGGATGTCTTTGATTGATTGATGATAAGATAATTATAATTTTAAATTGTAAATACTTTCAAATGACTTGGAATCAAATACATGTATTTTTTATAATATCTTGCATAAATTGGACTTTTTGATTGGTGAAATACTTGTGATAAACTTAGACTTTTAAAAGCATT
This sequence comes from Cymbidium sinense, assembly GCA_021442155.1. NCBI lineage: Eukaryota > Viridiplantae > Streptophyta > Magnoliopsida > Asparagales > Orchidaceae > Cymbidium > Cymbidium sinense. Next base: position 15,342,822 of record CM038232.1, on the reverse strand, counting down.
TTTATATGTCTTTCAGTCATCGTGACATTTTTCACATGTTTGATTTATCATTAAATTATAACAGAAGTTGTTAAAACTTGATCTCCATATAATTTTTTTTTTTTAGTTTTACATCATCAATCTATGTATAATTCTTATGTTGTAAATTACAATTAATGGTGCAATTTGGAGTTGGAAGATTACATTAAAGTAATACATGCAAAACAAAACTAGTTAGATCATTGTCATTCTCTTTTTAAGTGGAGAAAAGTCTTTCTCTAGCTCTTTATTTTATATATATATATATATATATATATATCAACATTGTTTTTTTTATTTAAAAGAATATATGAGCTTTAAAAAATAATTGTACAAAAAGTGATCAAAAATATAAAATCATTTGTCTTATAATAATTATATATGAATCAATAATCTCTTTCTAATGAAATGATGTAATGCAATTTAAATTGATTAGAAAATTTTTTTGCAATTAAATTAAGGAATTGGTTTAAAGATGGATAATTTCAATTATTTGTATTATTAGATTGGCCTATGTTAAGAAAGGTAGAGGTGACTTAAAAAGGCTTGGTTAGGAAGTATAAAAAATGACTTTTTTATTAGAATCAAATGATAATTTGGCACTTAATAGGACATAATGAAGAAGAATGATTCATGTAGCCAACCCCATGTAGCGGGATAAAGGCTGGTTGTTATTGTTGTATTATGAAATTCATTTTAAATTATCATTTAACATGAATCTCATAATAAAAACAATTAAAATAATCTATCTATCAACCAATTCCCTATTTTTATTGCAATAAAAGTGAAGGGATGTTTTTTTTTATTTGAAACGATGAGATTCTTTATTAATGGAATATGAAGTCGTATATCTTTTCCATATGTTTATTTATGGATATTGTTTGATTTTCCCAACTGTGGTTTTCCCATGATTGAAACAAAACAGCTGGTGGTATTTATGTCAGATCATCGTGTTGAATTTAGTGTTATACATGCATTATTTAAGAAATTGGTGTGCTATTGGTGATTGGCTTAGATTTTGTGGTAGAATTCAGATGAACTTTAGATCTTTGAGGTGGTTTATCCATTGTTCAAAAGTTTATATTAGATGTTAATCAGGTAGATTTGCAATTTTAGTAGCCTAAAATTGAGATAAAATTGGACCTAGTATTTAATAAATACAGAATGGAGATGAAAAAATTGAAAGAAGCATGATTGTTGTTATTCAAGTGGTTGAATTTTTTGGATGTTTCTTGCAGTAGTAATGCTTTTGCGGTATTCATAGAATAGATTTAGTTTTGTTCATTGCTTGGGTATACCCTCTGCTAGGTTTATGAACTCTATGGATTGTTTAGGTTTGAAAGATTTGATATTTTTTTTCTTAGTTGAGATAAAATTGGACCTAGTATTTAATAAATACAGAATGGAGATGAAAAAATTGAAAGAAGCATGATTGTTGTTATTCAAGTGGTTGAATTTTTTGGATGTTTCTTGCAGTAGTAATGCTTTTGCGGTATTCATAGAATAGATTTAGTTTTGTTCATTGCTTGGGTATACCCTCTGCTAGGTTTATGAACTCTATGGATTGTTTAGGTTTGAAAGATTTGATATTTTTTTTCTTAGTAACGTAAGTTGTTAGATATTTAAATAAAATTCTACAATCAATTAATATTTTTTTGATTTTGTTAAGGTTATTCTTTTTCTTATTTTGTTCAAATTATCTCATATTGTTGCGTTGTACCATAGTATAAACTGATTATAATTTACATGTGTTATTTGAGCTGATATTTTAGTTATTGGAAGATCGATTCGATGGAAATTAGTTCTTTCATTTACCTATAGCCCCTCTACTGTAAGAATTATTGGTGTGATATCTCAAATAATTGATGCTTTCCTGGCTTACTTTTTGGCAGGTTCTCTGTCTTTTACTACAAAGTTGTTTGAGGCCTTACAAGAGGGGTGTTTCAAAAGCACTAAGGTAAACTTGGATGTCATGAAAAGTCCCGAGCCATCTATGTCTTTTACTGCAGTGGACACTCTTGATTTGAAAAGCTTGTTATCGAAGGAAGACAACCAGCCTTCTTCTTCTGAACCGCTAAGTGATCCTGAAGACAAAGAGAACAGTGATGATGATGACCGCAACCATAAACATCGTAAGCGGGATGTTCGTGAAAATTCGTTAGATAATGCTGTTCAGGAACAGCCTATAAGGAGACTTGGCAGAAAGAGAAGCCAGAACTATGATAGTGGTCAGCTCTATATGGACACAGGGGTTCAATCCCATGAAAATCAGAAGGAATACAGTTCGTCTACAGATAGGGATGTCCCTTCTAGATTAGAAAAAAGACATTTTGGCATTCCACCTTCAGTGCGTTCTTCATCAGATTTAAATTTGAGATCAAGATTAAACACTTCCTTTCGAACTGATCCTGGCCCTCTTCTTGATCTGTCTACTTCTGTATGCCGAACATCTCTTGGCCGAGGAAGAGGAAGAAATTTAGCTGCATGGAGTCAACCTGATTCAAGATTCAACTCGCTGGACTCACTTGATTTTACTTCGCATATGGCTTCTCAGAGACCAGTTCATCCTGGTCTTTTTGTTGGCCCAGGCCTACAAGGTGCCGGAAGTTCACAGAATGCATCCTGGGGTGCATTTGGTTTTATTCATGGGCTTTCTAATGGTATCATAGATCCACTTCATCCACTAGGATTGTCGACAACTCTTCGCCCTAGCATGAATCCTATGAACCTTGGTATGCCTAGGCAACGATGTAGAGATTTTGAGGAACGGGGATTTTGCCTGAGAGGTGACATGTGCCCAATGGAGCATGGTGTAAATCGGATTGTTGTTGAAGATGTTCAGGTGTTATTTTTTCCCTTTCTGAAAACTTTTGTGTCATATCATGTCAAAAGCTACTCCTGTAGCTGTTGTTAGTGATTAGTCTAGAATTTTTAGTTGTTTGTGATAGTCGAACCTAGACCTTTCCGATTTGTTTATTCTCTTCATACCATAAAGCATGCCACCTTTTTTTGCTATGCTGCTGCCATTCCATCCACTAACAAGCTCAATTTTTGGGACTACGGTTAACTTTTTGAACAATAGAGAAAAAAGAAAAAGAGAGAAAAAACTTTAATTTTTGGGACATCATTTTCCTCTTTGCATGCCATTTGTCTTTTTTTTTTTTATGGAATGGTAGCATACCTTTGTTTTTCTGAGCTTCCATCTCGCCATTACTTTTCTGTGAATCTTGTAATCATTGCACTTAAATGTTGTTTCCACTTACTTTTTCTTCCAACGATATGGAACCTGATGATAGAATATTGAGTTTTTTTTTCCTATCATGACTTTATTTTTTACTAAGAGGTTATTTGCAATTTGCAGAGCCTTTCTCAATTCAACCTTCCAGTTTCCATTCCTAGTTCACATGCAGTCGGAGCACAAGTTGGTACAGGGACCTTACACCCTGGTCCTGCATCTTCAGCTCTTATGGCAAACAAAAGTATGTTCTCTAAACATAGCAAAGCTACTGCAAATGAGGATTCACTAAGGCTGAATGGTCCGAACTCTACTGTGGGAGGTGAAGCGGATGTATATGATCCTGACCAACCTTTATGGAATAATAATACTGATTCATCAGCTGCTCTTCTAAAGCTACCTTCCCCAAATACTGAGGATGAGTCTTTATGGGATGGTGATATCTCTCGGAAGATTTCTAGGTTATCTGATGGTAATGAATGTGACCTGCATAGCAGAAATTTGACAGCTAATATTGGATCTCAGGTTGCAGGTTCCTCAGTTTGGGGCCGAATTAGATCTGGGAGTAAGTCAGAGATTGGAATTAAATTTGAGAATAATAATTCTGCTGCTGGACATCTTGCAAAAGAGATGAGGGAAGGTAAAGAGGCTACCATTTGTAGTAGTCTTTCTTTAGACCAAAGCAAACTTGTTAGTTCTGGGGAGTTTGATTCAAAAATGGCAACCACTCAACTGGTCTCAACTCCACGAATGGATTTTGAGCATAAGGGTGGAAGAATGCAACAGAAAGCATGCCGAACTCTTTTTGTGTGTGGAATTCCCCAGAAGAATAACAGGAGAGAAGCAGTTCTTTCACATTTTCAAAAGTTTGGCGAGGTCATAGATATCTATATACCCTTAAACAGTGAAAAAGCTTTTGTGCAGTTCTCCAAAAGGGAAGTGGCTGAAGCAGCTCTAAAATCTCCTGATGCTGTGATGGGTAACCGTTTCATCAAACTATTCTGGGCCAATCGAGATAGAATTTCAGATGAGGGACAAGGTAGTGGCGAAGCTAAACCTCTGCAATATTCTAGGGGGGTCACCAATGCTGCTCGAATGCGACCTCCTTCCGTTGAAACAGGAAAAGAGAATCTTTCATCAGCAGCTCATAGGGAAAGCAATACAAAGGCTGTAGAACCATCGGTTCCTTCTGTTGGACCCCAGAAAGGGGTTATATTGAATGGACCTAAAGCATTGACTTCACCAAAAAAGAAACTGGAGAGTTTGGAACTTTTGGAGGAACTTCGCAGAAAACAGGAGCTTTTGGCTCAAAAGCGTGATGAATTCCGCAGGCAGTTAGTTAAATTCGAAAGACAAGTAACATCCTCTTCTTGATATTGATTTTCTTGAATCACCTGGATATGCTTGAATTTAGTTTTAGAAAATGACACTGGCTTCATAAATGAAGGCTTCGTAACAAAAAATCTGTTAAAATCTTAGCTCTTAATTAATATTTTTCTGGACTTTAAAATACTGGAAACTATTAAATCAGACATCTGGAAAATTTGAATTCTGACAATGCAATCTCTTTGGATTTATCAAATTTTAATAATGAATTATTGTTTCATGCTTGCTTATTATAGGGCATTTGTCTGAAGCTAAATGCTTTAATAACCACAATGCTTCTATGAATGTTAAGAGAGTAAAATTGAACTGTCTAGTTACTTTTAGAAGATTGGCATAAGAAAATCTAGAATTGAATCATAACATAAGGAGACTGGTTGGAAAAATTTTGTGCTAAAAATTTAATTAATGAAAAGAAATATCATTTTAAACATTAATTGAATGTTAATATTATTGATATTCAATGATTATTAGAAGATTATAACTTTTGCAAAGAGGATAGTTTTTCGTGTTAGTTCTTATAAATTATAAGTATTTTAGGCACTAAGCAAGAAAACAAGTGATGTTTAAAATAATTAAGGCTAGAAAAATGAGACGCAAAGACATCAAATTAGATCTACTAGGATTGAAAATAAAATGATCTTAATTTGGTTGAATATCTTTACAGTTGAAAGATATTATTTTTTTGGAAATTATTAAGACTTTAAAGATGAGATTTTCTTAGAAGAACAAAATTATCTGCTTTGAAGTAGAGTGTAGAGTGAAATGTGATTGATTAGTTTAGAAGATCACAAAGATATAAATTTAGCTCAAGGATATGGTACTATCAATATTTGGAGAGTTATAAGTGGCTTTTGGAATAATTTTAGTGATAGTATTTTCATTGAAATCCTAGAGATTAAGAGAGTGCTAAATGATTGAGGAAAAATTTGTTTGGTACAAATTTTTTAAAATAAAAAAGATATTTAACTCTATGGTGATATGAATCAAACTCATGAGACGTAGTGATAGTATGTGAGAGGCCAATTAAACATAAACTTAGAAAAATCATATCAGGATCAGTGAATTATTTTACTCTAGTAAGATGTACAATGAAGGTAATTTTTGTATGTGTTAGATAATAAAAAAGGAAGCATCAAAAATGATATTCTTATGGTGCTGATGATTTTGAAAAGATATGTGATTGAGAATATTGAAAGAATTTATTTGTTGGGCACTATGGAAAAAAGTTACCTGTCAAATTTATGAAACTATTAAGATGTTTATGATGTTATTACTATTAGAATTTGTGGGGTGAAAAAAGAGTTCCCAATTATAAGTGAGTCAAGAGGTTCTAAAAAAAGCGTAAATTAACTTTAAAAGGACGAATTTGTAATTTTAGGCCGAGGGATTTAATTGTAAAGTGCATTTTAAAATTTTAAAATAAGATGGTCAAACAACGAGAGAGGAGCTATCAGCTACTTTTATGATTTAGTTTATTTTTTGTAGTAACTTTGAATTTGAAGGGATTTCTAGATGTTTCTTGGATCTTTATTCTTTATACAAAAAGATCAAGTTTTAGTCCAAAATTTAAGCTTGAATTAAATAAGACTTGATTACTAGTTTTCTAAAACCCTCTCCTTTTTCAATTAACTGTTGATTTTCTCTTTCTCTATATGTTTTTTTTATTCCAACAAATAGGACCATTTTTTTCTCTGTCAACTACAACTCCTGACCTCATGCAACCCAATCCAAGTATCTAAATTGCTAGACGCCAACCACAAAAAGTTTAGGAAAGTACATAGGTGTCTATTGTTGTTCTTCTTGTTTTGATGTTTGCAGTAAAATTATTCACTGTTTAAGGCAAAGAATGAGTGCAAAGCCATTTTCCTATAATGTATTCCATGGAAAGCCTAGAATCCTTCACCTGGATATTATCATCTTGCTCTAAAGCATTCAAAAACTCAATTGTAAATCATAATCATATTTTGGTATTAAAGTATTACTTCTAATCCATATTAAAGTTTTTCATGGTGAAATTAAGTATTGGGAATAATACTCAATGTTTTTTTGGAACCTGAGAGTTATGACCATGAAAATAGAGTACAAATAGTTGAAAACATTTTCATCAACTTGAAGAAAAAAATGGCCGTGCAAATGATTGCTTAGATGGCCATAATAATGGCTACTTTTGAATTGCTAAGGTGACACCATCTACTATATCACCATCACTCTAGGTAAGAAATTTCTATAGAAGTCTACCTGCACAGAAGAAGCCATCAACAAGATAAAAAAGCTAAGAAGAATATTTTCCTTTCAAGATAGAGGCAAAATTAGAGTTGCTTTAGATTGATGGAACAATCATAGTTGAAATAATGAATGATTGGTTTGATCTTTTAGAAACATATTTCATGGTTTATGATTACTTACATAAAAAGAAAATTGTTTTACTCATTTGAATTTACCCTTATATGCTTTAGAGTAGTGTAATTCACATTATGAAAATTATGATATGACAACCTTGATCTAGCCAGCATTTAAAAACATTATTAAAAGCTTAACGACCCATCAAACATGAAGAAAACATGGGTCTGATGAAAATTTTTGAAGCAAGGTACGGATAAAATGGGAAACATTATATGATGGAATTTAGAAAGCAGGGATCTATTAAAAAGTTCATTAAATGAAAAAAAAGTTATTCTTAAAACTCATTATAGAGCTCTTTGAATGCCTTCTCAAAAATCAATGTTTTTTTCAATTGCTGCAATTGCACTTTGTAAGTGGAACATTCTCTTTCTATTGGACAAAAAGCCAGTCTTGCAACTATAACAAGCAGATTGAAAATATAGTACGATGAACCAATATATTTTATCATTGTGTCGCTGTGCTATTGCAAAAGCTCAAGTTTTACTTGAACTAATACTCAAAGAAGTGGCCAAAATGGGAGAACAAAAGGGGAAAAAAGACATGCACTACTACTTTAGAAGCAATTGAATTAGGAGTGATAAAGGCATATCCTGCATGTTCCTGACATGCATGTTAATGAGAAAGTCAGGGAGATACTTTTTCTCCTCAAGCTTTAGGCAAATATACCCGTATAATATACTCTTATTGATACTTTTTTAATCCAAGAAGTGAAAAGGACCTTATCTCTAATGTTTTTTGTTGAGAATTTGGGGCTAGTTCGCTATCAAACATTCAAAATCCAATTTTTGGGTTGATTTCCAAAGAGTAATTTTTTCCAGGTCACTAAACAATGTAATTTAATACTTGCTTTCTTAAGCGATTTCATTTATAAGGTAGTTCGTGAAATTGTTCCAATTAGATATTTGTTGTGTAATACTGGGTAGTTCATATATGTGGGATTAGGTGTTATCGTCTTTGGAAGGAAACAAAAATTTATGCTTGTAAAATGTGGAACAAAGTATAGATTTAGTCGATTTATTATTCCACTTGGGATAAAGAAGAATAACAAATAGAGGATTTTTAGAAGGAATTATAAGAGCTGATTTCGAAGAAGTACCATCTTAGCTTTGGGTTTACGTCAAATGAAGGAGAGTAAAAACCATCTTAGTTTACTTTGAAATCTACAGTTGTAGTAGGAAAAGAGAAAATTGTTTTAAAAGACAAAGGAAGTAAATATCTCATTTGTAATGGCAAATAACCAAAAATAAGAAGCCATGATTCAAGAGTCCCTTATAAAATTTGTAAGATTAATCTTGTAAAGGTAGATTTTCTAAAAGAAATCGACTTATTGCAATTAAAAATTCCTTTTTTGGGGGGAAGGTGGTTGGCAAAGAGAAATGATAGAAAAATACAAGTGGAGAGATATATACATGCTACCCTAAGTCTAGGGAAGTAGATATATATTTAGCTACTGTCACCACTATTTTGATGTTTGCAATGAATTCATTCACTATATTTGATAAAAAATAAGGCAAAACCCATTGTAACTTAAGTATTTTATAGAAAGTCTTAAATCTTTGGCCTAGATATTTTTTGTTGATTTCAAAAGCCTTTTATACCTTGATTTTGGGTCAATAAGGTTTCATTAAAAATCAATATCTGGCTTGTATCATTTTTTGTTGATTATGGATATGCTTACAGATGATAATCAAGTAAGTTTTTATACCATTTTCATGTTATGTAATGATAATAAGTGAGATCTATTATGAAATTGAAAACTAGAATAATTAAATAATATTTTTGAAGTTAAGAGGCTTAGGATTATTTAAAAATTATGTTGAATATAATATTTACAATTTTTATGAATGTGAAACTGAAAGTTTTAGTGATTTGTTGTAGTAAGTTTAAGCATTTTGTATCTATTATTTTAAAGAATGTACATATAACTTCTATAGTTAAGACTTAAAACTAGGTTATTAAAATTGACAGATGCTATAATAATGAATTTGCTATAAATTTAGAAATTATATAGTGAGAAATGATTATTTTATAGAGGAGATGAGGATAGCATTTTTTAGGTTAAGTGGTTTGAATATTTACATATTTTATAGGGCTGAAGATCCTTAACATTAGTATATGGAATTATTGAGGAATGACTATGGAGAGATATATATTATCTCAAAGATTAGTATTTGTACTGAAGAGTTCCAATAAATTGAGTTCTTATTTATGGAACTCTAAGTAGGAATGAATGATGGAGGTTTAATAGAGTGGATCATGTATAATTTGGATAAAGTTAGTGATCATGATGATGTAACTTTCTATAAATATGTAGATAAAATTTTGATCGGGATCCAGCAAGGTTTCTTCTGGGTTGTTTTCATTTGAATATCACTTTTCATTCTTCCCAAAAAAGAGGCTTGCATTTTTTTTTTTTTTTTTGAAAAGCATTCTTTAAAAGATGGTATATATTTTATTTTTTAAGTATCATTTTTTCATAACTTTTTGTCTCTTTTTACCACTTTTTGTTATCCTCAATTGTCTATAATATTTTTGGTGCAGGCTTCGATTAAAAAGGGTGATGGGTCATTGGAGCTCGCAGTCAAAAAACAAAAAATAGACCTTGGAAGTGGTTCAACAAAAGCTGTGGATTCCGGATCAACAACTATTAGCATTTCAGAGGAATGCCAGGATGCTGAAAAATCTATAGAAACGAGTAGTTTGGCAGAGGTCCAGGTTTCACCTAGTTTAAAAGTATCTCTAGCCCCTACGCAGCAATCTACTCAAATTGTAAAACAAACAACTCGAATGCCAGGATCTTATCCAAACAGATTTAAGCTTGATAACCGTCCTGCTTCATTCAGAGTTTTGCCTCCTTTACCAGCCAAACTTGGGAATGTAAGCTTACCTCTAAGTTTTGGTTTTTATTTGTTAAGATTTATTCTGTAGCATATTTCCGGTTCCTTTTTTTAATTGGGCCATGTGAAAAATACTACAAGTACTACATTTGGAAGTCAAAATGCACACATATTATACAACTAGTTCTAAATAATAAATTGTTGATGGGTTACTAGCGTCACAGCTCTCGAGATGGTAAAAATGAGAAACCCACATCTGAAACCATATTAGTTTTGATCTCAAATCATCAAGTGATTGACTGGAATGCAAACATTTCTACTAACTTTGTAGACTAGTTACTTCATCCATTTTGATAATTTTTATTTCATAAAAAAATAATTCCATTGATCTTAAAGATAAGAAAATGAAATATTAAGGGGCAATTATTTTAGATAAACAATTTGAATGATATTTATTGTAGATAAGGTAATGAAAAATAGACTTTAGATGGTTTGAATATATACAATTAAGTGTAGATTATGCACCCATTAGATGAGCAGATAAAATTACTATTAGAAGATTAGAAAATGGAAAGGTTGGTAGATTTAATATTACATTGATTGAAGTTACCCAAAATGAAATATGTTTAATATATGGAAAATGCAAAATCATAAAGCCGACTCCTAATAGCTGAGATAAGAGTAATGATGATTATATTTGTACTAAGGAAAGAAGATTTAACTTACAACTTTAAATTGTGAGGGTGGGTATAGCATAATGGTTGTCTCCATTGTGACTTGGGTGTTATGGGTTGGAATCACATTATAACATCCCTGGATGATGCAAGGTTAAGGTTGCATCACAAATCCCACAATTGACCAACATTAGTGGAAGCTTCATTTTCTTGCCTAATAATTTCATATTTTCTTAGATTACAAATTTATAAAAGCATCATGAACTTTGGAAATCTATTACTAAACCTAGAGGAAGTTCATATAAGAATACAAATAGACTTTGGAACTTTGCATGTATTTATAGTTTCATTATTTTTCATTTTTAGGGGAAAATGACAACAAAAATAATTTGCCTATTAAAAAATGAAGGAAACAATGTACCTTGAGATAAATAATTAATATTCTCAAGTTGAACTCGAAAGTCAAATGGCTGTTTTACTATAATTTTTTAGTTATATTTATTTTGGTGGCTCATTTATACTTAATACATTTCCTCACATTTTCATTAGATCTGTCAAAGAATACTACTCAGGTCAACTTTCCCTTTACAGGATTTTAGTGCAATCCAATATATATTTAAAGTTTGAAGATCTCATTGACGAAAGAGTTATCCATAATACTCTTTACTATATATATAAACTTATCCTAGTACTTACTGAGGACCTTGTATAGCGTGTCACATAGAAGAAAAAGATGTACTTATTAGAAGCATAGTATATGCATAGCGTGGCACAAATAAGTTTATTTGTACATGATTAGTTGCAGAATATGTGTTGGCCACATTTGTACAATATGTTGTGTTGATAAATGCTAGAAAATTGCAATATAAATAGTGAAATTCAATGAAAATCATTGGTTTGGATCATGGTCAGCTTCTTATCATGATAATGATGCCTAATGAATTGTGTATCCTCCAACTTTCACCAACATGGTGTTTACATATTAACCATAGGATTGAATTAGAGAAATAAATATTGCCACTAGAGTATTTATAACATGCTATTATTTAGCACATAAATATGAGAGACTTCTGCACCCCTAGCATCTCACGCAGTTGTGCATGACATTTCTTTCGTTTTACTAGGGATTGTTTGCATAGCTTATTGTGAGCTATAATCTTTTGCTGCTCAAAAGCTATATTTTTGCATTATTTAGGGCTTGCGTCTCTTATTATCAAGATTATACAATTGGCTGCAAATCTAAATGCTGTTTTTGGTGGTCAAATGTGTTTTAGATCCTCAAGAGATGCAAGGATTTTTTTTTAATGAAACATGAGCTTTGAAAAGGCATATCAACATTGAAGAATTAATTAGATTATGAAGTAAATTTTTGTGCTTTTCCTATAATTTAAAATGTGTAGATCAATAAAAAGTTCTTTATATGATTTTTTTATTGATATTGAAAAACTTATACTTGATGAACATGACAATTGATTTAATGGCATCAAAGAGAAGGATGTTTTTAAGATATGTTGAAGTTATTAAAGTTATAGCTTTAACTGACACTTGAAGTCATCATGGAGTGACTGGAGTTTCTAAACATGATCGGATTTCATCAGTATTAATTTTAAATTCTTATCATTTTGTATCAATTATGGGATGCTATAAAATAAATTTGAAGGTATCTTCATGCATGCTATTTGCATACGACTTAATTTGATTGGTGAGGATTTTTTGAAATATTTGAAAATTTAGAATAGCGGAGGGATAAATTCTTTGTTGGTAGGGGCTTAATATTAGAAATAGAAAGATTCAGTACATTTTATGCAATTTAGTGGACAAAATTTGTAGTTATCAACTAGTAGAAGACAATGGATTTTGGGTGCATTAAATTTTAGTATATGTCATTTATTAGACAAGCATATGGATATTCATAAGGACACACCTTGCAAAGTTAGAGCTGTCTGATTTTATTAAAATAGAAAAGAGATATAGGAATATTATCGACCAAGAAAATATCACAAGACTTAAAGGTAAATTTACTTAAATTGCAATTTATTAGACATGCTATATGTACTTAAGTGTTGGACAACAAATAAGTTATTGATAGCCAAGTTGAACTTAGCAAAAATAAAAAAGGGTATGACAATTGTGTTACACTTAATATGTTAGTGGAATATATATATATATATATATATATATATATATATATATATATATATATATATATATATGATATATAAATATATGGAGAATTAGATCAAGATTAGATAATGATTAATAGATTGACAGATTGTGCATCAAAAGTATACTTGACAGTTTATGCTTTGTACAATGGAGAATTGAATATATGATGTTAAGATGAATATAGTTGAATACATGTGGAAGGACTGTGGAAAAAAAAAGGGTAGATCAAATATTGGCAAAAAAGGCTCTCATAAAATAGATTTAGAACCTCATGTAACTCTCAGCTAGAATGAATTACGAGATTCATACAACCTATAGTTAGATGAGGCTAATTTTGATGATTATTTAACAATGACCATTTATCAGATTTATTGGAAATTATTATTATTATTTTATAAAGCCATATTTTGTCTCAGATCGAGATACTTTAAGTGGACTTTCGCATGATTTCTAGCCATGCAACTATCCCTTGACTTTAGTGTTTTACAGGCATTATTGTTGGTGGTAATCCAAAAAATTCTTTGGAGACTGTGGGTAGAGGGCATATATCTTAGAAGTAAATTGTGATTTTTAAATGGTTTACTACTGAATTGAAATATGTTATTATAATGTCTAATTGGTCATTATGCATTTTACGGGTGGCTCTGGCATGTGAAATTTGCTGTTCTTGAAACATGGCTGAATCATCTTGTGGAGTCTAATAAGGTGGACATCCATGGATCTCGTTGTAATTGTGTACTTAGTCTTATTTGTAACAGCTGTTATTACTATGTTTTGGGGATTATTTGTGTAATTTTCATTTTACACAATTACCATAAGGAGTGGTTATAATTACATACTCCTCTCTTGTGAGATACTTCAATTCATTTTTTTTTTCTCTAGTAAAGATTCTTTTCTTCTCTCCTATTCCCTCTCCTATTCTTTTATTTTATTGTTTTCTGGTTTCCTTTCCTTGGCTTGTGGAGTAGTATATGTTCTGATCCAGAACCAGGATAAGGGTAAAGGGGTGGTAGAAAGCAGTCCTGCCAAGTAGAGCTGCTGCAGAGAATGATGTTACTGTGTAAGCAAGAATACTGGGGTGGCTGGCTGAATTAGTTGCTGGTTCTCACGTTGAGCTGTTGCAGCAAGAAGTTATTCCATCTTTGTTGAGTGACAGGGAGAAGTTACTGAAGACATAAGGAAGAAATTTTTCCCTCTGTTTTCGTTTCTATCATAGGGTTAATATGGCTTCTAATAGTGTCTGTAAAGGGCTGCTGGACTTGTGGAAGTGGCTGCAGGTGAAAACCTATGAGTAGAAGATCGCGTGACAGATAAATACGAGTAGGGTTGGTGCATGAGCCACCGGGAATAAGGTGTGTTTTGTTGTAGACTTGTGTGTTTATCAAGAACTAACATTAGTTTTTTTTTTTTTTAATGCAGATTCCCATGTGAAACATGCAAAATAGTTGGAAACTTGATTGGACTCTAGTTTGTTTGAGAATAAGTATTTCTGGAGGAGCCATTGATATGTAGGTAAAATATCTTAAGCATCTTGAATCTAGAAGAAATGAATTAGAATATAAATTCTTAGAGTTAAAATTGAGTTGCTAAAATAGAGAGGTTTCTTAGAAGTCTTTAGCACAATATTCTAAAATAATATTTTTGGATAATTAAAGGTAAATAATATACTATTTGCTTTGGCTGACCATGTTATATGGATTCAAGTGTAAAGCAATAAAGAATTCACTGATAGAGAAGCTATGTGTATGGTAAAAAGGAAAATGTTAACTGGGATAAAACTAGGGAGAAAAGACTGAGAATTGATTATAATGAAGGGATGGTGATAGTATACTAATTGAAGATAAGTAGTTGAAGTAGATTTAAATGATTTTGAGCTTTGTGCAATGGAGATTGGAAAAATGCACTAATAAGATGAGTTGATAAAACTAATGTAAAATGATTAAGGCTTCGTTTGGGAGAGCTTTTTTAGTGCGTTTTGCTTTTGAGAGCCTGAATTTTTAATTTTAATACCCGTTTGAATAGTGTGCTTTTTGAAGCGAGTTTTAGATCTCAATGTTCGCTTTTATTTTCAAAAAAAGCAAAATTTTAGGGGAACTTTTAAACTAAATTTTCGAATCCAAAAAAGAAAACGGAAGAATCACGTGAGGAATATGTAACATGGCTAGTGGTTGTTCAAAATAGATTTTACATGTCATATAATGTAAGAATCAGTAAAAGTGGATTTATAAGGTATAAATAGCTGTGATAAGACTGATAATGATGTTTTTTATTCGAGAGATTTGTAGGTAAGTTAGGGTGAATGAGGGAAAATTATGAATGCAAATGTTATTTATTTTGTTGTTTCTTTTAACAAAATTAAAGAAAAATATGGCTTGAAATTTGTATTCATATTGAGGGAGAGAGAAAAAGCCAAACATAGAACAAGAGTGAGGATTTGTACAAGAAGATTCATTGATTATGTTATTAACAAATTATCATCCCATATTAGAGTGACCACTAACTTCACATTAACAAAGATAAGTAGCTCGTTTGAACTTTCCAACTAATGCCATTACGTTTATTATTTAGTTCAATTTTTGTTATGTCTTTGAAGTAATGGATTAATAAATCTAGCATTAGTCATTGATGATTAAAAATTTATTATCGGAAAGTGAGGCAAACATCTTAGAAAGCTTTTTCGAGCTTATTAGGACCAATTTGTTTCAATGTAATTGATTGTAAGTCTTGGAATCTTAGTTTTGATGGTGAGTATGTTGAAGTGAGTTGTAGTGACATCTATTTGTTTTATAATGAGCTATATTTTTGTTCCTAAAAGTGTTATATGTTTGTTTTGAAGTGTTAGAATCTTAGTTCCAGAAGTGAGTCACACTATAAACTGATTAAAATATTTTTGAGGCACACTAAATTTATTTTAGTGGAGGGTTGCGATAGGTAGTCGACAGCCAACGTAAAATTTGTCAAAATAATCATGTCATGAATCCTTTAAATCATCAGGCGCGTGTCCCCTAGTTAATGTATGGTTTGAATACGTGAAAAATGGTCACGATCGACGCCCGATGTTAAATAAGCAAGAGTTCCCCCATGGACTGATGCGAAGAAGTTAGTCCATGAAACTAATTATGTTGGGATCTTGAATATGTAATTTACGTAAATTAATGGAATTAATAGATATTATGGTTTATGAAAGATAAGTATTTTGTATTCAAGAAACTAAATGGGTCTGAAGGCCAAGGAGATTGATAGTTTAGGTTTTAAACTTTCAGATTCGTGCAGGTCGAACTAAAATGGTGTAGATACGATGATAAATAAAAGCTCAAGGATAATGTTATAAATATTAATGATAGATAATTATAAATTTTAAAGATTGTTTTGATATTAAGATTATCAATGTTATAAGTGTTTATTCCCTCAAGAGGTTTGGATGTAAGCTCAAAAGAAAAATTTTGAATGAATTATGATTAATACAAAAGATCCCCTCAAAAAAAAAATATTTATTGAGAGATTTAAATCGACATATCGGTAGTATAGAAGATTTTAAAGATTCATATGAATCAGTTAATAAAAGTAATGCAGGACTATATTGGGATTACTTGCTGATTTTAGTAATACTTTATTTATTTTAGAGATAACATATTATTACTTATAAAAAATAGATCTAAGAAAATATGATCGATTATTTTCCGATAAATATCGCTAGATCAGAAAGATTGTAAGGCCATTCCGTGAAAGTTTTAAGATCTAATATCGATCTACTTAGATTTTAAGATGTTGAAGAGAAAAATAAATCAAATTATTATCCTGTGATTAGATGGAGAACACTAAAGAACACAAATAAAAATATTTTTAAGAACTACAAGAGTTTAGAATTTGAGATGTTCATAAGAAAGCTAACGCATGTGAAAAAAAGAATGAAAATTAAGAAAGTCTTTAAAAATGTCAAATCAAAGGAAAATTTTCTTTTAATAAAAATAATGAAATGAGTCACAAGAAAAAGATAATAAATAAAAAGATTATTATAAAACTTAATAGATGTAAAATCTGAGACTGGGAAAGATATAAAGTCAAGAGAGATTCTAAGAAATAGATGATCTGAAAAATTTATTTAGTGATTTATACAATGATTAGATATCAAAGAAGGTGAAAGATGTATTATAAGTTAGCCAACTAAAGAAATAGGAGAAGTAAAGACCTAGTTCAAGTGAGGTGTATTTAGGATGAAAATAAAAGTGTTTTTCTTAGAAAATGATATTGAAAATAGGTGCATGAGGTATTTTGATAAACTTTTCAATGAAGGATCTGAAAGTACAATTGATTTTAGCAATCTTAATATCCTAAACAAAAATAAAGAATTTTATTTTATCGTCAGATAGTAACAGTTCTTTAAAGAAAATGAAATGTGGAAAAACAGTAGGACTTGATGATATTCCAATAGAAATGAAAATATTTAGGAGATCAAGGAATTTCTTGGCTTACAAAATTTTTTAATATTATTTTAAAGATTAAAAAGATGTCAGATGAGTGGAGAAAGAGTTTGTTGGTTCCTATATTTAAGAATAAAGGTGATGCACAAGAGTGTGCAAATTATAGAAGAATTAAGTTAATGTGTCATACATTAAAATTATAGGAGAGAGTAATTGAGCATATGTTACGATGTGATACAAAAGTTTCTCACAATCAGTTTAGTTTCATGCCAGGTAGATCTATTATGGATGTTATACATTTGTTAAGAGGTTTGATGGGGAAGCATAGAGAAAGTAAGGAGGATCTACATATGATATTTATTGATTTAGAGAATGCTTACGATAAAGTTTCAAGAGATATTCTTTGGAGAGTTCTAGAACAAAAAGGAGTTAATATTAGTTATATTCAAGTCATTAAGGATATATTGTACGTGTCAAAAACACAAGGAGGATTGACAAAATATTTTCTATTTCTTGGATTACATCAAGGATCACTTTTAAGCCCTTATCTTTTACTTTAATTATGGATGTTTTAGCATTTACAGGAAGATGTACCTTGGTGTATCTTTGATGACATTCTTCTTGTTGATATGACTACTGAGGGAGTCCAAGAGAAACTTGAATTATGGAGGTCAACTTTAGAGTCTAGTTTAAGAAGATCTAAAGCGAATATATGGAGTGTAATTTTAGTTGTAGAAGTTAGTGGTAGTGTTGGTGACAAGTGAAAGTCAATTGAGCAATGTGAGCTCATTGTTCAAAATGATGGTGAAATAGATGGAGATGTTATTAGTAGAATTCAAGTTGGATGGTTGAAGTGGAGGAATGCATCTAGCTATTGTGTGATAGAAAAGTTCCACTTAAACTTAGGAAAAATTTTATAAGATGTGGTAAGACGACAAGATGACATGGCGAATGTTGGCCAATAAAAGAGAAGCATAAGACTAAGTTAAGTGTTACGAGATGAGGATGCTCGGTGGATGAGTGGCTTTACTCTTAGAGATAAAATGCTAAAATGAGTATGTTTGGGAAAAAGTTGGAGTAGCTCAGGTGGCATATAAGATTAGAGAGAGTCTCCTTAGCCACATAATCGCCGTTGGGAGAGAGGGAGAGATTTAGAGTCTTATGTTATGAAAGTTAGAGGTAGACCTAAAAAGACTTGGTTAAGATGTATAAAAAATGACCTTAGTATACTTGAATTAAATGAGAATGACACATAATAGGACACAATGGAGACGAATGATTCATGTAGCCGACCCCACTTAATGGGATAAAGACTTGTTGTTGTTGTTGTACTAAATTTATTTTAATGCTTAGCATTTTACCTTTGGTACATAACTCTGAAGTTATTAGTGTAACTACACTATAATGGTTGAGGAACACATAATAAATCATAAAATTATTGAGCCTAACTATTAGGTGGTTATTCAATAGTTTGTTTAAATTGCAAATAAATCTCAAATGGCCCCTCGACTATTTCCAAGTAACCAATTTAGTCTCAGAGTATCAAATTACTCCAATTTAGTCTTTAACTATACAAAATTGATCCAAAATAGTCCTCCATGTAGAAATAGTGATACAATATTGACCCTAATTTAGACTCTCAACTATACAAAATGAATCCCAATTTAGTCTTAAAAGGATCATTTTGGATCAATTTTGTATAATGAGGGATTAAATTAGAGCAATTTGATGCTTTGGATTAAATTGAGCACTTGCAACTAGTCGGAGTTCCATTTTAGGATGTAGCCCATCAAATTGCAAGCTAATGACATTGAATATCATGACTTGGTATCAGTATGTTCTTCATTTGATTTTGCAACATAGTCAAAGCACCATAGTGTATGCCAATTGTTGTCGAAATTGAAATTCTCTTTGATACAAATCTACTCACATCATTGGGCATTACTTAGGCATTGAAAAAAATACTTTTGTACTTAAAAAAATGCATCTTAGTTTTTCCTCATCTATAAAAACATGTTAATCTATCACATAATTGAAGAACTTAATTCCACCAAGAAGTTTATTTGTTAATCCTTTTAGTTCAAAAAGAAGTTTATCACACATTTTAAGTTTCATAGTCGTATACTATAATTAATTTAGACATACTTTCAATTGAAGATAATAGGGATGTGAATAAAGAAAATCAAAATTAAATTTAATACATCAACAATCACTCATACTTTTAATCTAAAAGTCAAATTTTTCATACTTAAATATGTTTTACTTATGTTTTATAATTATTAAGTTGGTCTAAGCTTCTTCTTTTTTTTTTTTTTTTTTTGCACTTGAAATAAAACTTAATTGAAATGTATGATGTGCTTTTCATCGACCAATCTTATTTTGCTTTCAGTAAAGTGAATGCCCAACCTAGACTTACACTGATAGATAGTAATTTTGTGGATCTTGCCTAAAGCTTGATGAGCAGTGAGGATTAAACCTACATACCTTCTCTTTTTGTCGCGAGTATAAAATTACTTTTGAAGTCATAAATAGAAATATAATAACCTTAAATGAACAAGCACCATAAACAATAGTGAAAATTTATGTCAATTAATATATAGCACTTATAAAATTATAGAAGTGAGATAGAAGTGTACTTTATAAGGGGCAATGACCGTAGGTTCTGAGATGATGTGGGCAGCATTTGATAGCTCGTGTGCACAATAGAGAGATTGAATGCCTTGATGACGTAGAGGTGTTCATTTGGCTAATAACTTGGATTCTCTATGTGGAGAAAAGAGGAGAGGGGTGGTTTTGTCAATAGTAGATGAGAAGAGTAAAATGGAGCAATGATACTTACATTAAGTGAGGATGAGGCTTATTTGTTTCAGTGGCTTGTTTAGACTTTTAATTATGTCAACAATCACTAATGAGGGGTCGGTCGGGCATGAGTAAGGGCGATCCATAAGAGGAAGGATAGATTCTTAAGTACTACTAGGACAAACAAGGAGAATGAGGGGAATCATCAACTGGGTTGATACATATCATGACAGAATTTTGATGATTATATAATTTTTTTTGGTGATTAGTAAATTTTATCGGTATATTAGTAATGAAAATTTTGCAAGAAACTAAAAAATTTCAACAATATTTTACGGATAATTAATGACAATGTCCATTGGAATTATTGATGGATACAATTTGCTGATAATTTTGATGCTAATCCACTATTTTCTTGCACTGTGATAGGCCGATATGCGGGCTTTTTTTATGTTGCGGGCTTAGGTTGATGAGATCATTCAAGCTTCAATTGTGTTTATTATCTTTAAAGTCTTGATCAAGGTCTCATGACATTAAAGAGGGGGTTGGTGAAAGGTTTGAAGTAGATTGGAGAGAAATATTTTAAACTATTTGATGATTGACCATTAAAATTGTCCCATCGAGTGACTTGGCTAGTTTATTCATATGTTTATGTGATTAAGATAGACATGCCTTCTATAATCTATAGTCTGGTGTAACTTTTTTATCCACCATTGGGCTTGGCTAGTTGATTTAGGTAAGCCTTTTGTTGGGGAACCTCTTGTTCTTATATTTATTTTTGTCCTTAAAAATTATATTTTTTTTGTTACTTACCTTTTATATCTTCTCACTCCACTGATAGGTTACTAAATATAATTTATTCTCCACTCTCCTAAAACTTAGATAATAATCTTCTTCTCAATGGAGATATTTTACCCTATATTTACCTTAATGGAACTAAAAAATTTTAATTCACCTTTGTTAAAGATTAGCATCTTTTCATCTTTAAAGATCCATGGTCTTATCATTGGAGAATCATTTCATTGAATTGTTCCTTATCCTTCTAAAATCATTTACAGCTACTCCATGTTGCACATTTAAGCTTTCTTCTGAAGTCATTTTAAGGCTCATTTAGTTGTAGATAGAATATATGTTTTAGGAAAAAATAATTTCTTTTTCACTCTTAGAGCGTGAAAAAGTTGGAGTAGCTCCAGTGGTAGATAAGATTAGGAAGAGCCTTAGATGGTTTGACCACATAAAGCTACCGTCAGACCCGGAGAGAGAGATGCCTTATGTTAAGAAAGGTAGAGGTAGACCTAAAAAGACTTGGTTAAGATGTATAAAAAATGATCTTAGTATACTTGAATTAAATGAGAATTTGACACATAGTAGGACACAATGGAGACGAAGGATTCATGTAGCCAACCCCACCTAGTGGGATTAAGGCTTGTTGTTGTTGTTGTTGTTGTCTTAGAGCGTGAAAATGAAATTACTATCTCTATTAGAAATTTATCTTGAAAGGTTAACTTTTCCCTTTTAAATTTCTATCATCTTTTCATAGAATAACATTTCATCTGGTCTTTTTTTAATCCTTTTTAAAAGTATTTAAAACTACTATATGTTGCAAGGTTAAGCATTTTTTTGGAATCATCTTATGACTTATTTAATTGCTTATTGATAGAAGACATGTTTTAGAAAATGATAACTTTGTTGTCACTCTTTGATTGTGTAAATAAAATCATAACTTTTGAGAGCTTTAGGGAGATTTGTGATATTTAAAATTAATTTTGGCTTCTAATTACATCATATAAAATAATGGATGATTATATATTTTTCAAACTTCCTTATTTTTCAGTACATGTTATCTAACTTGATGTAATAAAATAAGCTCATATAAATTTTGCTACTTTTTTTCTTCTAATTAAAAATGAGTTTGTTTGTCATTTATTGGTCTTGCTTTTTGATGTTATTACACACTCTACCTTTTCTTTTTTTTTCTTTTTTATTGCATGATTATATATTTTTGGGAACTCATGGCTTCTTCCATCACATTTCTATCGTTTATTTAATACCCACTGTAAGTCTCTAATGTCCAATCAATCAGAACATGTATATCCATATAAGTTATCCTAATAATGATTTTTTCTTCCTTAGGTATACATTGCAATAGTTCAATTCCATCTTTTCTCAAATTTGGTTAGTCAGATTATCTTCTAACTCAATTTAAGGACTAGAAAAACAAACTAAAATTAAAATATCCTCGTTGATAATTTAGTAGTAACTATATTCACCTCAATAAATTTTACTCTTAACTATCTATCTAACTTTCCTCAATGTCATTGTATTTTTTATTCTTTATTTTTTTTTTTTTTTGTAAAGAAGCTATATTTATTCTTGTTATACTCATTGCGACTACCATATGTTCCTCTTATTCATTGTTTTCAAATTTCATGTATCAAATACAGACCTAATTAACGTTACTTATTTTTCATCATAATTGTGCTAAGTTTAACAACATCAGTTCTGTGGAATGGCCTATAATAAGTTATAGAATTTAATATTGAATTTATTTTTTTTCTTTATATATATATGCACACTCTCACATACTCACGCACGTAGTCGTGTTAAAAATACTTATTTTTTTAAAGATAGAGGATGACCATTCTTTCATTCTCACTTGCATGTAAAAATTCATATTGGTTTTGTACTTGTTCCAAATTTTATTCGCCTTTTCACAGTCACCCAACCTTTCCACTTTTATCAAGTTTTGAAGGGGGATTACTCATTCAGCTATTAGCTTTTGTTAATTCACAAGTCTTGCTTAAGCTTCAAAAATTACTCATTGTTTGTGCCTTTCAGATTCGTGGCTAGAGAAGAGAGAGGTCTTAAAAGATGAGAGCATATCATTAACTTGATTTTTTCGTTTTCAAGAGCGAATGCGGCAATAGTTTGTTTGAAGACTGAATAAATCCCCTGCATGTGTTTAAAAGCAAACATGAACACCTTGAGTATTTTCATGTTCATCATGTTTATGAAATGACTAATATCTTGTTCATGATTGTTTTGTTTTCATTGTGAACCATTCAAACTGAGCTGGTCATTGAGCCAGTATTAGTGTTTTAGAAGTGGAAAACACGGAGACGGATTGAAAGTTTATCGTATTTATAGCTTTTTATATCATCACCTTCACACCAGCTTAACATTATAACTGATTGAGTATGTTGCAAGACTCAAGTAATGGGATAATATGCTACTTATTAAGGAAAGATCTATGATACCCTTTTTTGACATGTATGACTTGTTCTTGTCTGAGTTGCTTGTATATCGACAGGTTTTTGTACTTTAGTGATTGCTTTGTTCTTGTCTGAGTTGCTTGTGTATTGACAGGTTGCCATTTTGAAGGATCATTTTTCAAAATTTGGCGATCTTGCTTCTATTGTTTTTGAAGGCCCAGAGGAGAATGAAAATTCAGGCTTAAAAGAGCTAGAAAAAAGATATGTTTGTGTAACATTTCATACTCGCCATTCTGCTGAAAGGGCCTATCAAGCTGGTAAGTATTGTGAAGGCTGCAGTTTGAAGTTCGCTTGGGTGACTGCCTCTTCTGTTACTGGGAAAGATCGCCGTGTGGAAGAAATACCCTTAAATGCAACTGCTTGTGCAGCTGAAGATGATGACATCAAAACTGGGTCAAAGTGTTCGTCTTCATCAAGTGCTGGGGAACCTATTTGCATTCCCAAGGTTGTTTCATCGTCACCGAGTGCAGAGCAATTTACTTATGTTCCTCCGTCTGAGGATAGTGCTAAAAAAATTGTAGATCACATCATAGATCTAGACAGCACAAATTGCACTTCAAGTGGTGTATCCAACTCCTTACTACTAACCATGGACTCTAGCTCAACTATTCCAATGCATGAGATTGAAAATGACCACCAATGAACTGATGTTTGATGATTGCACTGAAGCTGGACATGAGCGATGAGGTATGTTCTGTTTTTGCTTCTGCTATAATTTAATGGATACACATTATTATATCCTTTGGTTTTGGTAAGGGCAAAAAAATCTTCAAACATAATCCTATCATGAAGACATTAGAATCTGTATAATTCAAACTGACTATTGAATGTAAGTAATGGTGTTAAAATATTTTTAGTGCAATGAACAAAAATGAAATTTATCTATTATGAAAACAAAGTTCGTCAAAAGGGTGAGCCTTGACCACCTCTTTAATTTTGTGATCATCACTTTGGAATCAAGAGTGCAATGCTAAGGAGTGTTTATACATCACCTATTACATTGAGGAGGCGTTATATGAGTTTGGTGCAAGTTGGTATTTCTTTATTTTCTTCTAATGGTGGTGGGAGGTATTTAAATATTTGGTAAAAAGGCGCCTTGTTAGAGATTGTAAAAAAACATTGTGTCACAGATACAAAAAAATTAGGACATAATTAAAAGTTTATTCTTCTTTTTCTAGAAAATTGACCTCATTTCATTCATATGCCTTTTCTTCATGTCGTAGAGGAGGATATTTTTTTTTTTACAATCTTATGATTTTTTCTATCTGTGATAACAAAGTCAAAAGAGTGTATTTCTATGATTATTTGTTTCATTTGGCTTTCCAGACTAATTTTTCTATTGAGCTCATATTATTATTATTAGATCCAAGATCAAAAGGACCTTGTTTAAAGATGGCATTTCCTGGAAACTCTTGATATTACATGTTTTCAAAAAATAAAATTAATCATTATTCTTCCAACATGTTATATTTATTAGAGACACTTAAGATTGAAAGGTTGGTCCCTCTTAAAAGCTTTAGGATAATTATGGTGGTATTCTTTGTGGTTGAAAACATTGCTCTCTAGATATGCTTCAATCCGTTATATATACAAATTTTATTATTATCCACCTGTTAAGAAGCCTAACATTCCTTATTTTATTTTTACTAAAATTTATGCACCATTAAAGTAGAGGACAATTATTTTTTAGAGTGAATTCTTGTCTCTTAAATTGATATATTATGGTGACTTTAAAATGATTCTTTGACTTTACAAGATAGATCAATAATTAGTTTTAAATTATCTTCATTCTTGTTTATCCACTATCAACTTCTTTAATGCTAGTGAGCCAAATATGTCTAGGAGATCACATGATCCAATAATTGAAAAGTAGAAATATTTGCTAAGTTAAATCATTTCTTTTTCTCCCTTTAAATGATAACGGGGAATAAAGATTTAATTAATTTTTTCTTTGATTAATATATGTGAAATGAATATATACGTGAAAGGGTTGGAGTAGCTCTAGTGACATATAAGATTATAGAGTCGCCTTAGATGGTTTGTTCACATAAAGCATCAGTCACCCGTTGACCCATTTAGGTGAGTACATGTATTAAACTCGGCCTATGCTAAGAAAGGTAGAGGTAGATTTAAAAAGTCTTGGTTAAAAAGTGTGAAAAATGACTTTATTCTATTAGAGTTAAACAAGAATTTGACCTTCATAGGGCACAATGGAGAATAAGGATTCATGTAGCCAATCTCATGTAGTGGGATAAAGGCTTGATGTTGTATTGTCATGTTGTTTTTATTTCAAGCTCACTCCGATTCCTGAAATATTCATAAAACTATTGGTTTAGAATAATGTAAAAGATATGCTTATTGGTTGGTGGAAGAATTATTCTTTTTTGGGAGATGGGGTTAAGAGTCCTGTCATTAAGTTTAGACTCACAAAAAATGTGTTTAAAGAATGAAAAATAAATAAATAAATAGCTTCAACACACCATCAAACATGAAAAGAAATTCTATGATTTGTGAACTTAATGATTGTGAAGTCAAAGATGAATCGGAATTCAACACTTTTAATGACTTTGGAGATTATTAAAATGAAGGAAATTGGATTTACAACAAAATAATGGAAAAAGAAATTTATTTTGCACCAAAGATCCATAGTTAAATGATTTATTTTGCACCAAGGTTGAAATATTTTTTTAATGAAATTATTAATCGCAAAAGGAAAAGAAAATTTATTCATTATATTAAAATTGACAGGGTTCCTATTTCTAAGTAGGACATACTTTATTTCTTCTGCATTCACTTCAAAAATCAATTTGTTAGAAACTCTCCAGCCAAGTATTCAATTGATTAATCAATGGCTTATCCATTTAATGATCCTAATATGTAAATTATTTTTTTTATATGTATGAGATTAGAATCGCTATTTTTGATTTAGGTGCTAGTAAATCTTTTCGCTTGGATGGTTTCTCTTTCATGTTCTTTTAGGAGATATGAGGTACTGTTAAGAATGATTTGGTGAAGATGTTTGAGGACATATTCTTAGGTAAGGATTCTCTGACAAGCTTGAGTTTTGCAATCATTTTTATTATTTCTAAATAAGGCATTTACGAGAATCTCAAAGACTTTATACCTATTAGCCTACTTAAAGTGATCTTCAAAATTTTCACTAAAGTTTTAGCCAATACTTAAATCTCATTTCTATTTTTTTTCATTTCTATTATTTGATTGATCTTTCTTAGAGTGCCTTTATTAAATGTAGAAATACTCTTAATTGTATTATTGCAACCCATTAGATAATGTGCATTCTTCCATTAATAAGATATTTTCTTTCGCTCTTAAGTAAAAGTTCGAAAAGATTTTTTTATTATTGGGATGGGGATTTCATTCTAAATGTTTTTTAAAATAGATCCTTCTCTCCATAATGAATCCATGGGGTTAAAGAAGCCTTAGGACATCTAAATCTTTTTGTTAATTGAGAACATACCAAACAATTTAAATATTGCATAGGGAAAAAAAAGTTCCTCACTCTCTTCTTTTCACTATCATAGGCACTATCCTTTATTAGATGTTTCTTTCAATTGCCATGGATGATTGGATTTAGGGTAGAAAATGTGGTAAAATAGCATTATTATGAAAAAAATTAATTTTCTAACGACACCTTTTTATTTTATGGAGTTTCATAATCAAAATTTTGCTTTTAAATATCTATTTCTCTTATAACAAGATATTTTTGGCCTCATAATTAACTTCTCTAAATCTTTTGTGATGTAGCTGGGTTGTTGTCATGATAAAGATTCTTCTATTACAATTACTTAAGGTTGTTCTTTTAAAATATTTGGGCCTTTCTCTTGGTTCTAAGGTTATGCAAAAAAGACATTTTGACTCATCCTATTGACAAATTTCAAAGAAAACTTACTTTCTAAAGATGGGAGGACATTTTTATTAACATTTTGCTATCTTCTATCTTTTTATACTGCGGCTCTTTTTTCTTCATTTCAAATTTGATCATTAAGAAAATTGATTAGAAACTTCTTGTAAAAAGGAAATGATGAAAGTAGGGACTCCTCCGATCAGCCAAAACAACATCATACACTTGTAAAAAAAAATTTTGTGTTTGGTGTTTTAGATCTCTGCACAATGAATATTTCTATTCTTCTTGATGGTTTTCAAATTTATTCGTGTGGACTCTAATTTTTCCATCAAGTCGCATAATGCAAAGAAAAAATATCTATATAACTCTACTAATTTTTAGAGGGTAATGACACCAACCTTTTTCATTTTCTCATTTTCTCATTTTATTAAGGGTGTATTTCTTTCATCTCATATTTTAGAATATTAATAATCATCCAAAAATCAGGTTTTGCAGGATGTTTGGATCTATAATTTGCTTATGAAAAGCTTTATCGTAATCTTTTTAAGTTGACTGGGAATTTTAATTGTTGGTGAATTGTCTTTTCTCTCCTTTTTTTTCTTGAATTGCATCTTAATTAGAAAAGGATCACTCTTTTTCATCTAGTTAATGAAATTTTAAATCTTTATAATGAGATGAATTATATTATGTTGAATTCAGTGGGCTTGACTTCTGTCCTATATGGTTCGAGATGATATCATGATCTAACTGAGTTTTGTGGAATTATTTTTTATTGTCTATTATTCTTGGGATTGAATGAAAGGATGACTCCAGCTATTTGAGGATGAGCTACATGTGGACTAGGGGTGTAAACAGGCCGAGCTTGAGCAAGTCGAACCTTTATTCGTGTTCGGCACATGTTTGAAATAAGCTTGAAATTGAAGTATTTGTGTTCTGCTCGTATTGTTTGAAATGACCCGAAATGACTTGAAAAAGTAATAATCTGAAGAAATTTAGATGGTGGAGAATTTGAACTTGGGCTAATTTTTTGCTTGGCAAAAACTCTAACAACAAAGTAATGCTCGCTACTGTGAAATTATTTTGTACACACATTTTGAGCTAAAACAAGACAAAAGATTGTTCATGTTCGGCTCGCTTGCTTAATGAACGAGCTGAACACGAACCATTAATGAGCCAAACATAAGCAGTTTGGGAACAATGAATTTTTTTGACAGTCCTAATATGACTGCACTTATTATGGCCAAAGAGTAGTCGAACTAGTTTTGTGATCTTTCAAACAAAATGCATCTTATTATACCTCATTAGTGTCAAAATTAAGTTTTTGAATGGTAGGAGTTAATTTTTTTTCTTTTCCAAACATTTCTATGCTTTATGTGTGGACTCTCCCCTCGCATTGCAGGGGCAAAAACTTTGTCATTATCTGAGCTTTGTATAAAGGGAATGAAAACTATTAGTGATGGAACTACTTATGGATTGTATTTAAGAGGGCAAAGAGTAAAGCTCAAGTTTTGAAACTTTTTGAGCAAATTTATTTTGTTGCCCAACAAATCTATATGGTGATTTCTTTCTAACATCTAGAACATTTTGTTGCCGCCCTGGGATTTGCTAAACCTTGAAAATGAAGTGTATGCCCTCACATGTTTGTGGCCACAAAATTCACTTGCACGATTTTTCTTCTCGCTGTTTATCACTTTAATTTAGTTTGAAAGAAAAGTCTTCCTTCTGATAAGTGATAACTAACATTATAGTAAAGCGTATTATTTTGTTAGATTATTATTCCCTTTTTTTACTTAGATAACTTGAATCTGTTTATTGGAGTGATATATATATATAGTTTTATTTTTTTAACCAATGGCACCGTTTGTTCTTAGTTGGTGAGGTGCTGTAGATCTTGTAAACCTTTTTTTTTTTTTTTTTTTCTGGTGGTTGCGCGGGGGATATATACGTGTCATTAAATTCCGTAAGATGCATGCTTTCACTTTGATGAAATACTGTCAGTTTGGTATCGGTAATTCATTTTCTGTTTCCCACCAATTTTGTTGTGCAGTATATCATCCCCAGACGGCCGGGAACAGAACATCTTTGTGCTTCACAATCCATGAATATACTAAACTCTTCTTTACTTCGTATGCTGTAATACACCTCCAGTTTAGGTTTCATTGGATGGTGAAAGGTTTACAATTGCAACGTATGATAAAAAAGTTTATTTTTTTTCTTTTGTGGGGATAAACATTTAATTTGCACTCCATGAAGAGGACCTTATCCACCTATGCTTGTATTTTTTTTTTCATACGTTTCATACATGTAATTTCTTTTCTTTTTTTTTTAAAAAAAAATTATTAGAACCATTGTTTTTGATCTGTGTAAATACTATTAAATTCTTATACAGTACCTTTGTGTTCAGGAATTTTCAATTCTCTCCAGCATATGAAGTTTCAGGTCTCCTGCCGTTCTCTTGCTTAAATCAAAAGATTGGATTCAGCGCTGCCATTGTTCCTTATAGAGTTCCCTGCCTTCTTTAGATTTCAAGTTTTTAACAGCTAAACATGAAAATTCTTGCAAGATCTCTTTGTAGATATTTTTATTTCACTCAAATAACGGAGCACGTGCGCAATATTTTTGATATGCTATTCTTCTTGTTGCAATTATTATTCAATATTGAAGCTTTTAGAGACTTGGCAGCCATTCGCTCACCCTGTCTACTGTTTTCTTTTTCATTTTTTTTTTATAAATTTGATTGACTTTCTGTGGAAAGAAAATGAATCTGGAGGATGAAAAGAAAATGTACAAAAAAAGGAAAAAAAAAAAAAAAGAGACGAGTAAGAAAAGGAAGAGACAAAAAAAAAAGAAAAAATCGAAAAAGAAAAAGGTGCCAAGTAGATTGCATATGGGGGGAAAGGAAAGTGAAAGAGAAAAAGAAAGAAGTTTCGATAGAAAGGATGAGGGGAAAAAAAAATGAAGGTAAACGAAGGGATGACTTCTGCAATTTCTATTTATTTTGAGTTTTTATTATTGCAAATTATATAAACTAGTTGGAAAGAACTTCAAATGTTTGTATTTAATCATGTTGGTTTTGTTGCATTTTAGGGGTTTTTTTAAATTTTATAATCTCGTCTTTATGTTTTTTTTTTTTTTTAATTTCATCATCTTTTTTTTTAGGGTAAAGAATCCTTTATTGTAAAATGAGTTCGATCTTATTTTGTATGTACTTAGTAGTTATGTGGTAATTATTTGTTTATATTTATTTGAGTCTCTTTGAGTTAAATCTTTTTGTATGTTTATATTCAAGATTATTATGGTGATGTCAAAAAATTATAGTAGCTAAATTATTAAGGCTTCAATTAACAAAAAGGGCATTATAAGTCAAAACAGCAACTCATTTAATTAAAATAAAAAAATCAATTATTTTAAACAATTAATTTGATGAGAGAACATAAAATCAAAGTCAGTACATTAATCTAGTAAATTAGCTAATCTAACTAGCCTAATCTAAAAGTGAAAGTTCTAATTGGTTAGTTTAATAAATAATTAAGTTTCTAGTTGCTGAAAATCATACAAAATAAAATAAAGTCATTTTAACAAATCTTAAGTAATTTGATGAAGCAAATCAAAAATATATTTAAATAAACTGAATTTATATCAACGATAAATCAAACCAAATGATTGGACTATCAGTTCGAATTATGATATTATAATATATTGCGATCGAATGTAGGTTAGCAAATAATTGTTTCTTCTAAAATAGCACTAGAGGATTATCTTCACTCATAGCAGATCTTAATTGAGCAAATCACTTGCCAAGTTGATACAAAGCCTCTGATCCCTGTTAGAAAACAATAAAATAAAATATAATAAGAGAGAGAGAGAGAGAGAGAGAAGTTTCTAGGCTCCTCTACAAGCTGAAAAGTCATATATGATATGGCGACACGTTGAAAGGACTTTTTGGCCTCTTATAGTTACAGATCATATTATTTACGGAGCGGAGTTTAATGTAATCGTTTAGGATCAGTTCAGATAAGTGAGACCAAAATGGAAAATTTCTTCTTTATTTGAGCGAATTTAATGAACAATAAAACTTATCGTTAGAGGAAAAGGAGAGACAGAGAGAGAGAGGCCAATGGCGTCGCAATCGTCGGAGCCGACGAGGATCATGATGGCTGTGAATGAGTCGTCGATAAAAGGGTACCCTCACGCATCCATTAGCAGTAGCACGGCTTTCGACTGGACGGTGGCGAAGCTTGTCCGATCCAATGCCGCTGGCTTCCGACTTCTCTTTCTCCATGTTCAGGTCCCTGACGAAGACGGTACCGCTCTCACCCCTCTGAGAATTCATTAATTAGGAGGGTTTGCTTTTGGGACGATTTATTTATATATACATGCTAGTTTCGATTGGCTTGATCTTTTTTTGGACATGTGTGAAGTTTCGTTTTATTTAGGGTTTAGTCTTGATGAAGGTTAACTATGCTCACTTTATTAGTAAAATTAACTGCTGGGTTACAGCTAAATCTGGCTAGGTACAGGCAATCTTCCGTCTTTGTTTAGATCTAGCTAACCCACTGAATTTATTTTTCTTGTTATAACAACGGAGGGGCAAGGGAGCTTCTATTTGATGACAATACACGACTGCTAAATTTTGATTTATGCTTATGTTTTTTTATTTATTTATCTCGGTGTGCAGCATTTGAAGACATGGACAGTATCTATGCATCACCTGAAGATTTTCACAATATGAACGAGAAGGACAGGATTAGAGGGCTTCACTTACTTGAGTACTTTGTTAAACGTTGTCATCAGTATGGGGTAAACACTAGATAGTCATGTATCAGATTGCTGTTATAATCAGTAACATTTTCTTTTCATGAGAAAAAAAAAACCATATTCTTGCGTGGTTGAAATATTATTTTATTTTGTTGAATGGTTATAGATTCCTTGTGAAGCATGGATCAAGAAAGGCAATCCAAAGGAACTAATTTGCAGCGAGGTGAAAAGAGTTCAACCTGATCTTCTGGTTGTCGGAAGCCGCGACCTTGGACCATTTCAGAGGTATTCTTTTGTCCATATTTCCAAATTTCTCCCCTGCTTACCTCAACTTCAAAGTTTATTTCTTTCTTCCTTAACAATTGCTAGCAATTGGAGTTTATTTTAATCAATGCTATCATAAATTGTCTCGTTGGTCTAATATCATGAGATTAAACATGACCAAATCAACAATTCTTTAGTTTTGTTCAGCAAATAACTTGGTTTGTACGATTGATTTAGATGATATCTTATTACTATAAACTGGACTTTGAATGTGGGTTTCTTATCATCAACAACTTTGTATCAATTGCCACATTTATTGTATACTAATCCTGAAAATTATCATTGATGTAGTACAATACATGTATCGATTTGTTTCTATCTTTTGTTTTGTAAAAAAAAAAATTATACTTTTTTTTATTTGCTATAGGATTTTATGCCAGTTTGAATGTGTTTAATTTTTAGGATTATTTTTTATTTAAAATTAGATGATTTTTTTTAGACCTATCTAGATTGAATTTTAAATTTGTTTGATTTATCCATGTAACCATATTTTAATAAATATGTATGAAGTGTTTTAACTAATGTCTATTGTGAATTGAATTTGAATCACTATATTGTGGTTCTTGTTGCTATTATTGTTGATGAAATTGAGCAAACTAACTTCCTTAAATGAAAGAGGGCTTTGATAGTCAGTAGGTCACTGCAATTGATTTGAAATCAAATTATAGTCCTCTATCAACCCATCTATCTAGGATCTATCTGCGCCGTTGATAGCCTTGTTGATTGAGTTTGGGGATGGATTAATAGTGCTAATGATGTTAAGGTCCTTTAGATCTTCTAATGCTTATGCTCTTAAATCAAATGCCTTGATATTCTCTTGTATTAAGGTCTATGCTAAAGCTAAACTAATTGAAGAACATAGTTAGCCTTCTAGAGGCACTCAACTGTATTTCTATGAGTGCAATGAGATGGTGCATCAAGCATTTTTAAAGAAGTTGAATATTTTGTTTGCATAGTTGAGTCTTTGGGATCTATTGGTTTTATAGTTTTGGGACATTTAAACTCTTACACTATTATAGGACATAGGGGTGATAATACATTATCAATGTTGTTTGGATGAGAGATTCATAATGCTCGATCTATCACAAAGCAAAAATCACTACCATGTGTTGTGAGGCAATAGGTTAAGAGGTGGGAGTAAGAATAGGCATTATGCTAATTGCTAAGAGGATGATATGATGCAGTGGTCATATTGTCAACTTCAAAGAGGATGGTAGTTAAGCACTTGCCACTTTCTGCAAGTGTTCTTGAGAGTTGTTTGTATCGGCTTCTATTTGGAACTAATTTTTGTTATCTACTATGATCTAAAAGTTAGTTCTAAGACCATGGTCATCCCTTAGAGTCTTGCCAATTCAACATCAATTGGTGTGGCTCAAAAAATAGATAACTTGACCTGCCATCATTCGTGCACATTTTGATGACTCTGAAATGGAAATGTGGATTGTGCTTTTGAAGGGGGCGAGATCAATCATGCTATTTAGTCTTATTTTTTTCTAAAATTAACATATTCATTTATGTGCTAGTAAAAATTTTGTTGTATTTGTCAACAACTTTGACTCTTCCTATGCCTACTTTTATCACGCTTTCTGATGCTCTCATCTCACATCCTCAAAGTGTGAAGCAATGGAGGCCATACCCTTCTTTAGAGTCATACATAACTTCGACCAAGAACTTCTTAGGCCCTTATTTGCGTTAGGTTTGGTGGGACTCTTTTTATGTTGATTCATATCAAGATTATTGTTTCATTGACCATACTTATTAGTACTAAGAACTTTGAAGGTCCTCTCATAGGGTGCGCTTGAAATATTTCTTTATTTTGAACAAAGGGTGTATGTGAGCAGAGTTGACACCCTCTGCCTCCTGTGTGGATTTGACTTTGATTGTTCTGATCCAAACTCCGTTAAGGGAGGAAGCTACCAAGAATCGCTACATCTACTTTCCCGCTTACTTCTCCTTCATTTTCTTCCTCGATCCTAATAATGCAACAACATTATGGAGCTTGAACTTTACAGGCAAGCTTAACCCAAGCTTTACTGGAGTTTGAGCTAAGGGAAAACTAGTCAATTTGAGCTTGAGCTAAGCATGGCTTGGCCTCGACTTGCACCTCTACCTTGAACAATTGCTCGCATATCAAACTTAGCCAGTTTTTTTTATTACTTTATACCAATTATAATGTGTTTTTTGTTTTTCAGTTAGCTACGCACCACATCAATATTTGCCCAGAGAAGCTTAAATTAGGATTTTGTCGGTGCAATTCAAAGCACTCTTGTGAAATTTTAACTCCTGCACCTGAATTCTTGCTAAATATGATTAATGACTAGCTCTCCCTGGGGGAAAAAAATAACTAGTATAACTCATAAAAT
This sequence comes from Cymbidium sinense, assembly GCA_021442155.1. Classification (NCBI taxonomy): domain Eukaryota; kingdom Viridiplantae; phylum Streptophyta; class Magnoliopsida; order Asparagales; family Orchidaceae; genus Cymbidium; species Cymbidium sinense. The sequence goes on along the minus strand of CM038232.1, from coordinate 15,308,301 downwards.
TCTTCAAAATATCCTGTTCCATTCTGACGAACTTATTTACTGAATTAAACAGTTATCAGTGTTTCTGCATCCCAGTAATTTTGCTGCCATTTTTGGTACACTTAAACTTATGTGCTTATGCCTAGCCTAGTTTTGTCTGGTAACATATAATAATTTTCCTGCGCCAATGCTTGATACCATGACGATCATATTGTTTCCTAGTAGATAGTCTTGATCTGGCTCTGTGAGTCTGAAAATAGTTGTTTTAAGTACAACAAAAATGAAGAAAAAAATAATAATAATATACAACCCACATGCTTGTTAAAACAGGGTATTTGTTGGAACTGTGAGCGAATTCTGTGCGAAGCATGCTGAATGTCCTGTGATAACTATCAAAAGGAGGCCCGCTGATACTCCACCTGATCCCGTAGATGATTGACTCTTTCATCCCCTCCCAACAATCAACAAACATTTACGGATTTTACCTTCTACTCACAGTAAATCTGTTTCATTTCTGCTGATATTTTATATGACAACTTGTGGTTGTATTAAAATAAAATAAAAAAAATTAATTTGTTTACTTTTGTTTTGCAAAGCTTGAGCTTGTTTGTTTTAGTAAATGGAAGAATCTGTTATTAGTTTTTGTTTTATTTTTCAAGTATATGATTACGTGTACCAATAATGCACAATTGGATTATGTTACGATTTGAGGCTAAAATCTGGCATTAAATAAATATATATGTGAGTATTATAAGGGGAGCTGAATACTAATATCAGTTGCTATAAAAAAAAAAAGAAAAAGAACCTAAAATGAAACACGATAGATTGATTAGATAATTCATTCATATCAAAGCTTCTGCTATCGATTGCATCATATATTTCCAGAGCAGAGTTGTATTTCATCTCTTGTATCGATTATTGGATAAAATTGATTTACAGCTTTGTTTTATGCCTCGTTAGGCATATAAATATTATTTTACTGCACCCTTAATTAAAGGGTCTTTTTAGTAGTGGAGTTATTATAGATGAAATTATTACTTAAAAATTTAGTGTAAATTATTAATTTTTTATTTTAAAAAAATCAAATCACAGTTTTAGATAGAAATAAAAGAATTACTCACATGAAATGTACTATTACAACAGTAAGTTAAGTGGCAATGAGAAAATTCTCATCAAACAGTCTGCCTGAAATGAAAATACCTCGAGGATGAGAAATAATAAAAAGGAGAACCTTCTTTGTACTATCTGCAAGAAAGCTAATAATGAGAAACTATAAATGAATATAGGATGGTATTTATTAATAGGAGTTTTAGGTTTTGGAATTGGAGTGATGGAGGTGACTGACCCATCCGTTTAGGAAGTTTATTTGAAAACTGAAAAGTGAAGAACAGCTACAGTAAAAGTATGACTGACAATAAACGATTTTAGGCTCTGTTGATTTCCATACAGCAAATCTTTTTTCTAAACTAAATGATTGGACGGCATCAATAGGATAATAAAGAAAACAATTCAAAAGAATTTACATTAGAGAAAAATAAAACTTATAGACAAACATTCATCTGCCCTTCTTGCAACAAAGGAATCGAAATAATTGCTCAAAATCCTTTCTACAGCTTTCAGAACATTTTGGTTTCTACAGCGCATTAAAAAAAAAAAAAAAAAAAAAAAGTCAAAGACACTGAACAATTATTATAATTTGGTTAATTTCTACATAACCTTCTTTTCAAATAAAAACAATGGCTCTATCTCTGCAAGCATTACAAAATGAGGGGCTTTACTTGAAAGCATTCCAAAAGAAGTTGCACGATGAACCACGAGAAAATTTCTCCAAATAAAAAGGCTTTTGAAACAATCTGTATTTATAAACCAACAAATAGAAAGATACAACGAACACATAATGGAGTTTATAATTCAATATGAAATCACAGAACGCAATCCACTTAATATGATAAGCCAAAGGTTGCAGATATCAAACAGCCATGAAACCTGGAACTGGAATTGAGAACCGTTCCTTCATGCTTCGTAATTGAGAAAGAGGGATCATCTGACTGTCACTGACAATTTTGTTTCATCGTCACAATAAAAACATTAGCAAATCTTACAGATGCTCCTTACCATACCCATTTCAACGATCAAATTTAAAGTACAAATTAATAATCCTTCCACCAGCTTTTGTACCTTTCCACATATATTACAATAAAGCTGATCCGAGAAGCGATAACATATTCACTAATTTTACAGCGCATTTAAATTCTTGGAAGAGAAAATATCAATGCAATTGGGATTAGGTCCATCAACACAATGACAAGAAGCATCCAAATCAAAATAAAATTCAAATTAGCTTTAACTTCCAGTTGGGCATTGGTGATCAAAGAACGTTAAGAGTTCTTTCTTGGTGAGCATGTTTTTATCCAGTATTTTGCTCCTATGAGTACAAAAGAGGGCATAGGCATTAGAAAATAGTTGGTCCATTTTGATTCTATTAAAATGATTATTCAAAACATCTCATATTGATCTATCAAACAAAGATTCAACAATTAAAAGAGAAATCAATTGTTTGAAATCATTTTGTACTTAAAATGTACTGAGCTGCATTAAGTGTGTGACATGGCTGGCAAACATATCCCAAATTAATGACCCTATTATACTATGCAAAGGTAATATCATACTTACAGCAGCTTAATAAGTTTTGTTGAAGCTAAAAGAGCAGTTTCCTACAAATTTCATAATTCAAAGTTCCCAACAAATAAGATCACAACTATACAAGAAAACTCTATGTTAGTGATTCTTACTAGTCCAGAAAATTGAAACTCATTATGCAAAAATGAAATTATAATTTGGACCTTCAATAAGATTTGAAGAGAGGAGCATTCAAAAGCAACTAAAAACACATAGAGAACTTCTCTTCCAAGAAAGAACAATAAACATTCTACTTCAAAGTCTTATGTTTAAGTCACTCATCTGAGAGATGGGGTATGATACAAATATATCAAGCTAAGAATGTGAAAGACAAGGCTAATTGAATATCATAGAAAACGTTCGTTCAATTTCAATATTTCAAATTAAAACCATCAACCAGGCTGTAAAATTAACAACTATTTGCATATTATTTAAATAGTTTTGTGAACTATTAGCATATAATTTAGAAGTCTCTAAACTATAAGGAATCGTGCAGTCAGCCTATACAATTCAAACTATCTATGTAGAGAACCATCCAGAGCATGTCTTCACGAAAATTCAAGCTTAAATTTTGAACATAAATATATTTAATGAACAAGCCATAAATGTGAAACCAAGACAAATCAAATTAGGAAAGTAAACAATTGAGTAAAAGATGGATGAGCAACAATTTGATTTTTACATGCTTGCATTCCTTCCCGAACCTAATAACTGGCCAACAGTAATGAGAACATTTCACCTCTGCCTTCTGATGCCATTGGATATCCATTTCAACCCCACTGGCATGGCGTTAAGATGAACACCATATATATAAATATATAAATATATAAATATATATGGCGGAAGTAGCACTCTAGACTTTGACAATTTAGCACATGATGTTCAAATTATTCAGAAAAGTCATCATCTCCACTGAAATGCTCTGTACGTTCAGGCCTATCATCAGAATCATCTTCTCTAAAAGACCTTGCTTTCTTCGAGTATTGAATATCCACCCTGTCCTGTAAATTTTAAATTTTAATTGAAATTTGAATATATCATTAAAATACAATCATTGTGCCATGCATGACAAAGTCTGTATATTCTATTTATCCAATATATTCAATCTGGCTTTTAAAGGAAAAAAAAAAATTACAATGTTCTGAATATTATACTCAGAACCAAGGCATGCAAGCAGGAAGAAGTAGCATATGAGGATGATGGGGTAATAGTAGGCTGTTGGGTTTAGGATAACGTTTCAAACAGAAAAGAAACTGGAATTGCCTTCTTCCAGTCAAGTTTCAGTGACAGATTATAATACGATCAGAAATTTCTCCCCTCCAACCATGTCAATACATCCATCAAGAGCGCATCTTTCATTCTCCATATCACTGCTATCACCTCGCCTCCATACCCATGTGCACATCCTCCCAACCTCTACCGCAGCTATTTTCCTTAAATGTGTCAATCTTAGAACCCTCCCACGTCCCTCCCCAAAGGACATATTTTCCAGTGAGGCAATCCTTCCAAAATCATTGGCAAGGAAATGTTGCAGCAGTGCAATGCTACTCATCATTGCTATAGAATGCTGTACGAATATGGGACCTTTTACCAGTATGGCTTCATGACTAGAGACAAAATTTTATTATCATAAATAAATAAGGAACCATAACCCTCACAAACTCCAGCTGGCTGATTGAATGTATTCAATGTTGCCTGAAGCGCCACCTTGGGCTGGCTGGCATGGTGTACCAGAGGTTTTTGTTCTCTATTGGCTGTTTTTAGCACTTGTTTTGTTGGTTCTGTTTGTGGAAATATTCATTGTGAGGCCTACTCTTGGGTGAATCTGCTTTGTTGTCTGGTAGATGGTGGTCGTGCTGAAAGTTCTGAGCAGCTTTACAATCTTCACGCTGAAGTTGTTATCCTCTCTGGGGCTGCTTAGTGTTGTTTGGATGCACTGGATTGGTGCTGGCTCAACCTTCCTTGCTCCAGTGTTAGTCGAGCAACTCTTTTTTTGATGCTCCTACCACCAGTCTGTCCCAATTTGCTTCAATATTCTTAATTACTCATTTTCCTGGGTTTTTGTCTTTAAGTTCTCTGCTAGTTTTTTTCTTAGGTATTGATTTAATTGTGCCTCGCCCTTAAATTTCCTAAAAAAAAAGGGAGAAATACCAAACGCAGTCCTTGTTCTACATCTCCATAAAGTTTTGTAATCCTAATTGGCAGATTAATCCAAGAAACCTAAATAGAACTAAGCACCATGTACCATTCAAGTACCTAACAATCAAACAACTTCATCTATTTGCTGTAAATGGAAAGTTTTCTCTCTAATAGGTCTGTAAGTAAGCCAAACAAAGCATCATAAAATCACCTTGAAGTAATCTTATACATACAAGAATCTCCAATCTTACTATAAAAATGAAATGCATCAATCGGTTACAACGATATGAGATATTTTGCTATAACACAGAAGTGGAAGAAACATGGAGGAATCAAACCAGAAATGGCACTACACAGCCAAGAAGTGGCACATGCACATTATATAGTTCTAGTCGTCTGACAATATTGAAGATCACAGAGTTAATAGTGCATACATGATTTAGAGAAGTTTGTCCAGATTCCATCACTTCTGTAACGGCAACAGATGCTCTTTTTCTCACAGTTATTCTTGAAGGCACAGGATAGTGCTCAATCTCATCGCTAAACCTCCCCTCTTTAGCCTTCTTTCTCTTTAATAAAAGCTTTGTGTGTAAAGGCTGCCGAACAAAGATCATGTAAATTAAAAGGCACCATTAATCCAACTAACAAGAAATGGGTCCAAAGATTTACCAGATATCGTGCAATATCATCATCAAAATTAACAAGGAATGTTGTAGGGCCGTCAACATCATCACCTCTAACCTGCAATACAGGATCATATGCAATCTATAGGTGAAACTATAATAAGCTTAAGAACAGTTAAAAGCATATAGCATGGAAAAATGCTTGGTAAAACTAAATGAACTAAAAATTATATATAGAAAACATACATCCCAGTGATACTCCCTAAGCCAACAATATGATATATCTTCATTTTCATCGTACATGTCCTTTGATAGCTGTTACAAAAAAATAAAATTTGTCAAAGGACGCAAATAGATAGAATTTGTTGCTACTTAAAATACTAATCATAGAATGGAATCCAAAGCAAAAGAAAGGTTAGGAGTAAGACATGCCCTCCTATCTGGGAAATTAAGACAGTGTTTCTAGTGAAGCCAATAGCATCATAACTTTAAAAAGTTAGCAGAACAGTTTCAACTCACTACCTCATCAGGACCAGGAACCATGTATGCCAAAAATTTTTCCAGCTTTGAAGGATCGGAGCCATTCACCACAAAGCTCTTCATTATGGCCTGTAAACAAGAATATTAATGAGATACATTAACTATGCGGTTATTGCAACTAAGAACCCAAAAAAAATCTGCACTTAAAATGCAATTGAATATCCATGAGATATGGCGCATTGCATGCATTACTTTATGCTATTCAAAATAAAAACATAAAAAGGTTTACCAGATATTTATAAATAAATAAAAAGATCAATGAGGGACATAAGAGGGGCTATCAAAATAGAAGGCCTTCATTAAAAATCATGCTTAAAGATAGAACATAAAATCTCCACATTATAAGGGACATAGCAGTAGTTTCTGCCACAAAGAAGATCAAAAAGTAATTTAATGAACTAAACTTGTTGCGCTCAGAAAATCAGGTTAACATATAAATTAAAAATACTTAAAATTTTCCTCTCAATTTTCATGCATCATGAAAATAATTAAAAATACTTCTAACTATATATATATATATATGATGGAGGGGACCTAGAAGCCAGTAGGACAAGGAACCCATAGCTATTGTGAATAAATCAAGTCACAGCGAATAGATTCATGCTTCGCCCACCATAAGAGTGGCTGATTTATGCATTTTTAGCTAGGTGCTAATAACATAATAATATGTTCAAGACTTGTATTAGGGACTTTTGCTTAAGAATTATTATTTTAAGACCTAGAGAGTCAATTTCTCTATTTTCCCTAATTGGAGGTTTGTAATCTCTTCTTTCTCAAGTGGTTAAGTCTTAATCGAGATGAAGTGATCAAGGCAATTTTTACTCACCGGAAGTCTTCCCACTACTATCCGGCAAACTGCCACCAATCTGTAGCCTTCGAGTGCATTCCAAGTGTCATCTCCACCCTAAAACCACACCACCCAGCCTTCACAACATCCATTCCCGCCTACTACAGCTATTGACCAATCAATCTTTCCCTGATTTCAAGTTCATGCTCACCCTAGCTCATATATTCACATTTTACACCTTCCTATCTTTTCAAAAATGCTGTCATTTAGTATCAGAGTAAGATTAAACTTAGGTCTATCTTGGGTTACACCTATGATCTATCCCTACCAAATCCATTCTGCAAGATATAAAACCACCTACCAAACATTACATTCATTTTAACCACCCAAACCTTCCTCTCCAACATTCAGCCAACCCAAATTTCCCTCCTATATTATTCAGCCTACCCTAAATTCTCATCTACACCTTTCAGCCAAGCCTCAAGACCCACCTACTGTCCTTGGCCAAACCTAAAAACCCCCATCTACCACTTAGTTGAAACCCTATTGGAGAAAATACATCATACTGCCAAGGAGAAATCGTCAAAGATGGGCATAAGAACTCACAATGAAAGAAATAGCAGGAAATCTTACAAGTGAAGGCTCATTGAATTTGAAAGAAAACAACACGAGAAAGTCACCAATAGCCACAATAGTGATCAACTAGTGAGAAAAAGGATGAGGAGAACCTTTTCACTAAGAAATTTTCAATGCTAAAGAACAATGCCATGAAAATTTGGGATTGAGTATAGGTGAAGAGAGAGTAATCTTAGGGTGAAGATTGATTTACCATACTTTAAAGGTTGTATGAATCCGAATGAGTTTATTGAATAGCTTCAAACTATAGAGCAAATTTTTTAGTATAAGGACATTCCTTCATAATAAAAATGAGTCAAATTAGTGGACATCATACGTAAAAAGAGTGCTTTTCTTGTGGTAGGAGAATATGAAGCATATGCAACAGCATGAGGGGAAAAGTAAAGATCACTACGTGGTCTAAGATGGAGAGAGGGTTGTAGCACAAGTACCTCCATGCATATTATAAGATGATGTTTTCTTAAAACTACACAACCTGCAACAAAGAGACATGTTTGTGAAGGAATACACAGCTGATTTTAAATAACTCATACTAAAATGTGAATTGGTGGAGTTAGAGGAGGATACCATAGCCCATTGCCTTGGAAGTTTAAGACCTTCTATTAGCAATGTGGCGCAACTACAACCCTACTAACACTTGATTAATATGCAAGTCTTAGCTTTGAAGGTGGAGAAGTAACACAGGAGCATCAAAATCACACCTCCCATCAAGTAAGAATTGGTCATGAGACTAGATAGCAAGAGTACAGCTTCTAGAGGTGTAAAATTAACTCAACATGAGAAGATATCAATCCCAGATGGAAAGAAGAATGAAAAAACAACCCCCTAGCACTCTTCCAGCCAAAAAATGCTTCAAGTGTCATGACTACTAACATGTAGACTCTAACTGTCCGAGCAAGAGAGTGATTTTCTTCACTAAGCATGTCCAAGTTGAGGAGGTGGACAGTAAAAACTCAAGAGATAAGAGACGTGAGATGGAAAGAAGAATGAAAAGGCCAACCCCCTAGCAATCTTCCAGCCAAAAAATGCTTCAAGTGCCATGGCTACTAATATGTAGACTCCAACTGCCCGAACAAGAGAGTGATTTTATTCACCGAGCATGTCTCAGTTGAGGAGGTGGATAGTGAAGACTGAAGAGATAATAGACATGAGGATGGGTACCAACTTCCAGCATATGAGGATGAGATGCTTGTAGTTCAATAAGTCCTACAAATAGAGCCCGAGAGGGACCTAATGGCTTAGGCACAACATCATCGATACCCATTGTACTATGAAGGGGAAGGTGTGCAGCCTTATCATTAATGGAGGCAACTGTGGAAATGTTGTATCTGTTCAGATGATGAATAAGTTGAACCTTATGACTTAGAACCATTCTCATCCATATTCCCTGACCTGATTGAAGAAAGAAAATGAGATATATATTGACACGAGATGCTTGATAGAGTTCTCTATTGGGGACTAGTTATAGGAATAGGTGTGGTCTGACGTTGTACCTATGGATGCTTGTCGCATCCTCTTAGACCGACATTGGCAATATGATAGAAGTCCATGATAATTAAAAAGAACACCTATTCATTTACAAAGACTAGGAAGTGCATTGTACGTTGTACTTTTATCTTGGAAGGATATTGAAGTGATGTGTGACCAACCAAAACTATAATCCATGATATCTCAAGCTATTTTTCAACAGATCATGAAAGAGGCACCAGTGACATTAGCATTGGTGGTGCTAGAAAAGACTAAGAAGGAAGAGTCAATATTATATATAGTGCAATCCTTATTGAAAAAGTTCCAAAACGTCTGACAAATAGTCTATTGACCGAGTTACCTACCTTGAGGGATATGCAATATACAAAAGATCTTATTCCAGAATCAATCCTTCCCAACCAACATATCTACAGGATGCGACCGACCAAACATGAAGAGTTATAGAAGCAAGATGAAGACATGATGTCTAGGAGATTGGTGCGAAACAATATCAACCCATGTGTTGTGTCCTCCTTGATCATGCCTAAGAAGGATGGTTCATCACACATGTGTATGGATAGTAGAACTGTGAATAAGATCGCCATCAAGTACTAATTCTTTATCCCACAATTGGATGGCCTATTAGATCAGCTACATGGAGTGATGACATTCTCTAAGATAGATCTTTGCAATGGTTATCACCAAATTTGAATGAGCCCCAAGGATGAGTGGAAGACATTCATGAAAATTAAAGATGACCTATATGAGTGGACGATCATATCTTTTAGCTTGTCCAATGCCCAAAACACCTTTATGAGATTGATGAATTAAATTTTAAGCACACTTTTCAGAATATTTGTTGTTATATACTTTGATAATATTTTGGTATACAATGATTCAATGGAAGACCTTTTGAAATATTTGTGGAAAGTTTTTATGAGTCCTTCAGAAAGAGAATCTATGGCGCCCAAACAAATGCCTTTTATTGACCACCTAGGCATATTTTTTAGAATATATTGTTTTAGTAATTAGTATTGAGATGAATCTAGCCAAATAGAAGATATTATGAACTAACCTAAATTATAGACTTTCACTCAGATTCGTCAATTCTATGAGTCGATCTCATTCTATAGGAGATTAATCAAAAAACTTCAGCTTTAAAGCAACCTCAGTGACCAAACACAAGCTAGATAAATTTTCATGATAGTTCTACTCTAAGTAACTAGTTTAAATATATCACACATATTCACCTGTTCGAAACCATTAAATATTGTCTTCATACCATACAAGTCTCATAAGCTACATGAGTATTCAAATATGCAAAGCAGTTTTAGTTCACATGTTTCTTTACAAAAGTAATACTTCAGTTGTCATAATTTTTTTTTTCATTTCTGAGAAAGATGGAAATAGATATTATTGATAGCATATCATAATAATGTAACGTATATTTTACATATTCTATGATATTGATGTTAAAGGAAGACTATAAAAGTCCATGTCATATGAGATAAGTTGATGAGTTATGATAACCTACACAAGGAAGGTAAAAATGTTGACGAGTTGGGCATCATTTAGGGCCAGCAGAGATTCCTAATTTTCGAGAACAATACATTAGAATAATCCAAATGTTATTGAAGGCCCATTTGATGTTAACTAAAAGTCCAACCCTTACAAAGGTTATAATATATGCTGACAGATTAGGTAATAACCTTCTGATATAGAAGTGATTCTAGTATAAGCCATTGTCTTACGTATGTAGCCAAACTTAGACTGCTATTAAATGAAACTTCTAATACCATGACAAGTATGAATGAGAATAGAACATGATATAATAAACAAGTATTTCTTTACTATAATGCATTGAATGATAGGACCCTTGACTCAATTATATTTTTATTTCTTGAAGATATTTATGATTATCAGGTATGATTGTGTCATTTGCTTGTTCAATTCTCCCATGCTTTGATTAAATTTTATTTCATTAAACTAGTTTTATATATTGATATTAATACACTAAGCCAATTTGAAGGATCAGTAGGCATACTAATTTCTCTCCCTTATATTTTAAGCTTCATATTAAATTTGTTATCTCATTGAGCTTAATAGCTCATCAAATAATATTATGTTTGTTATTTCAAGGGGAAAGAGCAGATTGGGACTTGGTGAGATTATCAAATTTTATCTTTCATCTTACTACTTCTGTTGTATAATTTTTTTACACGTAGAATTTTGTATGTTATGCAAACTAGGTTTGATATATTTTCCAATTGTTTGATCCAGCTTTATAAGATTTCTGGATGAGCTTTGGAGAGAAATGTGTATAACTAGGTTGCCCACCTCTACCATATCTTGTGTTCGATTGAGACGGGGCAAAAATGAGATTGAAAAAATTATAAAAGCTTCCTTGTCAACGAAATGAAAGATCTGAAACAAAATCCCATAAGATAACTATCCTTAAAAGAAAATATAAGGTTAGAAAATGATATCACACATGAAAAAAAAAAAATCAACCACTTCACAAAACAAGCATATATATCGTTTGATAATGAGTCAATAAAAGTAACAATAGATAGCAAGAACGCTTTCCAGAAACAACAACAACAACAACAAGCCTTAATCCCACTAGGTGGGGTCGGCTACATGAATCCTTCGTCTCCATTGTGTCCTATTATGTGTCAAATTCTCATTTAATTCAAGTATACTAAGATCATTTTTATACATCTTAACCAAGTCTTTTTAGGTCTACCTCTACCTTTCTTAACATAAGGCAAATCTAATGCATCTACTCTCATCCGGTCATGGGTGGCTTTATGTGGCCAAACCATCTAAGGCGACTCCCTAATCTTATCTACCATTTGGAGCTACTCCAACTTTTTCCCGAACATACTCATTTTGCATTCTATCTCTAAGAGTAAAGTCACTCATCCACAGCATCCTCATCTCTCACTTAACACTTAGTCTTATGCTTCTCTTTTATTGGCCAACATTCGCACCATAAGTCATTACAGTCTTACCACCATCTTATAAAATTTTCTCTTAAGTTTAAGTGGAACTTTTTTACATAATGTAGGCCAAATGCATTCCTCCACTTCAACCATCCAACTTGAATTCTACTAATAACATCTCCATCTATTTCACCATCATTTTGAACAACGAGCCTAAATATCACAATCGTTCACTCTTATTAATGACTTGATCACTAAAGTCACAACACTATCACTAAAACTTCTACAACTAAAATTACACTCCATATATTCGGTTTAGATCTACTTAAACGAAAACTTTTAGACTCTAAAGTTGACCTCCATAATTCAAGTTTACTTGGACTCCCTCTAGTCTTATCAACAAGAAGAATGTCATCGCAAAAGCATACACCAAGGTACATCTTCTTGTAAATGCCTCGTAAGAACATCCATAACTAAAGTAAAAGATAAGGGCTTAATGTTGATCCTTGATGTAATCCAAGAAATAGGAAAATATTTTGTCAATCCTCCTTGTGTTTGGACACAAGTACTCAGTATACATATCCTTAATGACTTGAATATAACCAATATTAACTCCTTCTTCTAGAACTCTCCAAAGAACATCTCTTGAGACTTTATCATAAGCTTTCTCTAAATCAATAAATATCATATGTAGATCCTTCTTACTTTCTCTATGCTTCTCCATCAAACCTCTTAACAAATGTATAGCATCCATAGTAGATCTATCTGGCATGAAACCAAACTGATTGTGAGAAACTTCTGTATCACATCGTAACCTATGCTCAATTACTCTCTCCCATAATTTTAATGTATGGCACATTAACTTAATTCCTCTAAAATTTGCACACTCTTGTGCATCACCTTTATTCTTAAATATAGGAACCAACAAACTCTTGTGCATCACCTTTCTCCACTCTTGTGCACAATAGAACGCCTTCCAGAAAGCTCACCAAAATTTAAAAAAAAAATGTGAAACAACCCTATTTATTTATTAAAGAAAAAATCTATATATTCTGCATAGCCCAAATAATTGCTAAGCAAATCAATACTTGCAATAACATGGAATTAGTTAAATAATATTAAAGGTAAGGATAACAAATATTATACAATTTTGTAGCAAGTTAGGTTATCATAACTGAATTTCATAGAACAAGTACATGAAATTCCAAGAATAATGGGAAAAATGATTACCCGTGATTCATAAGCATCACGTATAGATCTATCTAATTTTCTATACATCTCCGCATCAGCAGTAGGTTCACCATCAAATGACGCCATCACAAAACGATCGTCATACCTGGCAAGAAAAAATGATACCGTCAAGGGAAAAAAGAACTAGCTGGAAAGTCAATAAATTCACTCAAGATTGAAGAAAAGGGCAATCCACCGATATTGTGATAGCCAAAAAAAAAAAACAATTTAATAATGTTAAATGAAGTCTGCTTCATGTAGATATTACCACATGCAAATGATGATTTCAAAATACATAAAATTGAAATAAAAAATAATGTACATTTACAGCTATGAACATTAAATTCCCTGTAAAACACAGTTGATTTTTCTTCTATTAATGTTGAAGAAGCATGCAGTTGCTTTAATAAAATGTCATCATAATCATTAGACTTGTGTCAAGTATTTGTGTTTAGTTTAAAGTGTGCTATTGTGAAACCTCTAAATTTTTCTGAACCAGATAAATTTAGAACGGAAAAAAAAAAAAAAGGGGAGGGGGAAATTAAGCAATCTTTGAGTAATTTATCAACAAATCATTCAGTTAAATGGCCCAAAAAATAGATATGGCATGGCTTCTGCCTTATAACCATTAATAATAACCATTGAGAGTATGATGTAGGACACCTTAGGATAGATGATTCATTAATGCAAATTTAGAAATGAGATGTGAAATAAAACATACAAAATACCACATTAAGCAATTTCTCAATTATTGATTTAAGTAAAGATTTGTCTAGTTTAATGCAGAACAAAAAATGCACTTCATTCATTTCAAATGATAAGATGATAATTAAAAAGTGGTCAAAATCTAAAATTCTCTGTGAATTCTATGAATGAATATAAAATTCTATAGTGATTGAGATTCTCGTTATGAAAATGAAAACCGGTATGCATCAGATTTGACAGCATCTCAATTATGCACAAACCAATCACAAATCATTATAAATGAAAGAACAATGTTAATAGAAATAACCAATTGGAAGATCCATGCCTCACATTTGGTACAAAACTAATCGTCTCTCGAAAGTTGCAGTTAGGGTTTGCAAAGCACAAATAATCCACATCCAACATCAAAATATATTAAAAAGAAATCTGAAATTATGTTATACCATAAATTAAATTTTACAATCCTAAAAGCATACTACTTAGAATCAAAACAAGATCAATTGATAGTTCCTACAAATTTCCAGAATTTGACCAAAAGAGAGAAATACAGCATCAGCGATAAAGCAGCGCTTAAGCAAAAAGGAATCAGGCCTGCAGTTACTACTGTCAAATCAGTTGTATTTAGAGGTGTAAATGAGTCAAGCTAGCTCGAGAGCTGACTCGAGCTCGGCTCGTTAATGAGCTCACGGACCAAGCTTATTAAACCACGAGCTCAAGCTTGAGCTCATAATCAGGCTCGAAAAATTTTTCAGCTCGAGTTCGAGCTTAGTTTGACTCGGCTTAGTAGCTTATCGAGCTAGCACGTTTACATAATGGTGAACTACAATATATTGCATCATGTTATCATTTTGATAGCTTATCGAGTTTTCTAAACGAGTTCAAGATTGACTTTCTTTAAATCGAGTCAAGCTCGAGCCTAGTAAGTGAGCTAGAGTCAAGCTTAAGCTCAAGTTCAACAGTGATTAAACAAGCTTAGCTCGATTAAGTCAAAACTCGACTCGTTTACTCCCCTAATTGCATCTTCTACAGTAAAAGCATGTTAAAAACTAGTTGTATAACCAGGCAATCAGCAGAAATAGACTCTGATTTCTATAGGTGAGAATACAACACATAAGAAAATACTGAAGCAGCAGTAGAATACAAGATTAAGAAAACTTCCAATGTCTTGGCCACAAACAGAAAACCAATAACTAGATCAGGGGCGGAACCAATCTCTCTTCTCATAAGAGGTAAATTTAGGTGTTAGGGTAAAATTAAAAGCAAAAATAATTTTTGGAGGGGCAAATGACTTGCCCACCTCTTATAAGAGAAATTATAAAATTCGAGGGGTTTAGCTACAGTAAACTAATGGAGGAAACCCATCAAACCAATGAAGAGATCAGGGAGCATAACTCATTCTCAATAGTATGACTAATATAGGCATGTTTTACAAGAAAATAAATTAAGCAAACATAAATTAAGGCTCAGAGATAACTAAAACAATATAATAACATGATTTGCGTTTGCAATGAATAAGACTTCCAGATTTGTCAAAACATCAACGAGTGTTACAGTCCAGAAATAACAAGAATCAAAACCATTCAAATATTCAGTAGAGATTTATGAGCCCTCAACCAGTTGATCATCACAAAAGCTAATTTTGTTCTAAATTTTCCAAAGTTCCAATCATTTACTTTTCCTAGTGCAAGAACTCCAGTAAATTAAATTATGTTGAAAGTTGGATTTTTCTCATTTACCATAAATATTATTATCAAGAAGATGCTACTGTTTGAATAAAATCACATGTGGATGCCTACAAAGAGTCTTATTGAACTTAATAACATAACAAAATTCACTTACCGCTCAAAATCAGGTAGCAAAGGCATAATCTTCACAGGTTTCAATGAACGATTAGTTTGATGGATAGGAGGTAAGTTGGAAACCTTAAAAGATTCTTCAATAGCCTGAATCTGCTTTTCTCTGGAAAGATAAAGAAAGTCTTAATAAATATACAAATGATAGGTTTCAAAGTTTTAAAGGACCATATGTGCTAGAATCAATGCATTAACCTACCTACTATTCAATGTTTCCAAAATCTGATTCCGACCTTCCCTGAACTGTCGCAATTCTTTTGCTTGCTTCTCAGACATGGACTGACAATACCAATAAACATCTGGTTAAAACCAAGGCAGAATTTTGACTAGATAAATAAATATTTTAAAAAAATGTTGCAGGAGAACATGCCATACCATTTTGGCAGTGTCCAGGCTAAGAGAGGATATATATTCTGTATTAACCAACCATGAAACCCCTTTTTCTGTGGGGCGCTCTTTCTTTCGTATACCACCCTGTTTGACAGGGGTTTCTACCTCAGTATCACGCAATAACTCCTCATCTTCTGGAGCCAGAGGTGGGCAAACAGCAGGACGACTAAATATAGACATACCAATTAATCCACCATACATAATCAATATTATAGAATCAGAATATGAATGGCACATTATTAAAGATTACTTGTACACTCTAATGTCAAGAAGGTCAAGAGGAATCCCAAGATCTGGCTCTGGATAAAGTTTGGGTTTGTAAAGTTTCTCCAATGATGTAATAGTATACTTAGTATATCTGCAACAACAAAAAAAAGGTTTTCACTATCAAAGGCCGAACTAATATGGCTTACAAAAGAAATTTAGAAGAGAACATATATTCTGAATAGGAATTCCCGGATAACAAATTAAGTCATAGAAGAGACAGTAACTAAATCGACAGAGGCACAACAGCAAAATAACTAGAAAGCCAGTGCCATAAATTCAAAAGTCATGACAAGAAATGTTTCTATCCTGAAATACAAACTCGCAGGCAATGCATGCCTTATTAAATATATTAGTGGGAAGAAAAAAAATTGCAAACATATGAACAACATAAATGCAAGAATTCAACAAATCAAAAAGATGTGAATATAATGGAAATGAAAATCATGTCGGTTTGCATTAAATGAAATTATATAAACTAATGATGGATGAAGTAAAGCATTGCTAAGGCAAAGATCACTACATAAAGCATAGTTTAGATATTCAGTGACTTAGCAACAACAATAAAAACTGATGCACGGTTCATAGCAAAAAATTACAGAAAAAAAATAGTAGGAAAAATATTCCAAAAATCTTTGATTGCAAGACCTTAAATAAAGTTAAAAAGAAGCCATATGTCATGTTTAGAAAAATATTGTACTACACTTATTCCATTTCTGACACAAAATTAATATAATGTTACATTGGGAAACATCTATGAGGATGCTGGATGACTTAATCAAATACTATTAAGAGTGAAGACGGTATTCCAGATATACATGAAGGACTTTCATTTAAAACTTAGATAGCTTAAAATTATAAGTGCTAAGTTACTCCATATATTAGGGTGGTGCATATACCAATGCAGGGAGCTCTTCATAATGCAAGATCCGTGAAGATTATGATGTATTCAACTTTGATCCATAAATCGAACCCATGATCTGCAGATCACCATAGAGGCAACCCAACCAACCCAACTAATCCAGGTTCAACCTCCTTAAATTACGCCATATATTTCTCTAAGAAAAAACCTAATTGTGGGAACACTGTGTACGCACATAGGTGAGATCAAAATCGTTTCTGGTATTTATAAATCTTATGGTCCAAGCTACAACAAGATGTTCAATATTGGATCAAAACAAGACAGTAGCGTGCCAGAGCTCAAACAACAGAAGGGGCATTCAAAATTAATAGTTATACCACAAAGAATTAAATAAAAGGTTCTTAAAAATAATTCATTTTCAAAAATAGAAGTTTCTGGATTTCAGAGAAGGATGGATATGGCACAAGGAAATATTGCACTAACAAAATAGATTGAGAACGGAAGATCTGCAATGACTACGGGTACAAGAGTTAACGAAGTTTCCAATAATAAATCTACTTCAACAAGAGCATTTTCTAAATTTCAACTGCAGCGATGTTGGATATCAGAGGCAGAAAAATTAAATGAACAAAACAGACAGAATAACTGCAAAGATAGAAACGTAATTACAAGCAGGTAATACAATGCCGGTGATAAACCAACATTATTTAGCCCCATTAAATCATCATCTTCAGTAATATAAAAATTACGTAAAATTGTATACTGAAGAGACACTCAAGCTATTCATACCTACAGAAAACTGGCTTACTGCCCTTCTACCAGATAGCATTGTCATAACTAATCAAAAGATATGAAATATGCCATGCGTAACATGTTATGTAGAGACTTAAGATCTATCCTATTTCAATGATGATGGAGCAAAAAATAAATAAATAAATACACTACAAATAACATGTTATCGCAGAGAACTTTAAGTGTGGTATTTCAAATCAAAGATACTGCATTTCTTATCATTCATGTTGAGTGCCACATTAAGAGTTAAATTTATTTGACGACATCTCTTAACACAATTCTATACAAACTAGCTTTGATCTACATTTTTTTTCTCATAATTTTTACACGTTAATTTTATGTGTTGGTGTATCTTCTAGCCTCCATTTTACAAACTTATATCAACAAAGTCTATTTTTACTTATTTAACTTGAATAGGGACTACTAAAATAATACATTTCATATGACCAATTTTTAATCCATTGTATCTAATTCTGTCAAATATTCATTTTTATATTCTCATACCTACCACACTGAACTGGATTATTAGTAATTTATTGATCAACAACACTAAGCTCTATATAACATGGCTAGTTAAATTGCAACTTTATAAATTCATCTTCAAGTTTCCAAGACATTCACTTATCACATAGTATTCCAGCATAATTTCACCATTTAATCAACAAAATCTTAACTCTAGGACCTATATCCTTAACAATATCCTAATTATCTATAATAATAAATCCAAACAACTTCATCATCTCACATCTAGTATTGTTTAATCTTTGAGCAATGTTGATTCATAGTCATCAATTTTGTACCCATTAAAAGTTCATTTCATATACTCAATCTATATCCTAAGTCCTCTACCTTCTAAATGTCTCCTCGATTGTTCTACCTTTCTTCTTATATCCGCATAAAAGTCTTGCAGATAAAAATTATGTCATTTGTAAATAGCATACTCTATAGTATCTCATCTTGAACATCTATTATAGGTATCTTCATAACCAACATAAGAAAATATATAGGCCCAATTTTGATCATTGATGTAATCCTACCATGCCTAGAAACTCATTGATCATTTAACAACTAATTACAATGCTGGTCATACATATCATCAACAACTTCAACATGCCATTATCATATACACCATTTATTTCTTAATGCACATCAAACAAATTCGTGTGATACTCAATAATATATAGTCTCAATATCAATACAAATCATATATCATTTATTTGTTTTGTACAGTTTCCGTTAAAAACATTAGCATAAAAATCGCCTCCACTGTGCATCTTTTTGGCATAAAACTAATTTAATTTTGCAATTTCGATCAGATTTTTCTAAATATATGTCCAGTTATTATTTTTAATAGATTCATTATAGTATTCTTAAATTTGATTCCCTATAATTGCCACAATTTCGAACATTTACTAATACAAAAATAGTTCTTATTAAATCATTTGTCATACTTTTAGTTTTTAAGATTAATTGAAATTTTCAATGAACAAGCTACAGTTACCCCTATTAACTTTCACATCTCTACAAATCTCAAAATCTATCTCATTCGAACCCAAAGCTAACTTTTATGTATAATTTTTAAATACAATTCAACTTCATTATTTTATATAAATATATCATATACATAATGGACATGTCAAAAATGCACTATTAAGACCAAAAAAAATAACTAGTGGCAAAGAACTAACAAGGAACTGGAGCGAAACAAAAATATATTGATAGAGGTTGCAAGACAATAACTATGTGCAAAATAGGTTTAACACGTCATATAAGCAACAACACTTAATCAAAACTCTTGTAGGATGAGAATTCATAAACCTGGAAAAGTTGATGTAAGAATGGTGATAATGATGATGATGAACATTATATGCATCATAATCATATTCATTTTGCTTTCTCGATAAATATTCATAAATTTTCTTCCATAAAAAATCACATCTCAAAATGACATTTTCATGCTTTCTCAGTGTCTTAAATTTCAACTATGATCCAAGTATTTATGCTTTTTCTTCAAAGAAAGATGTTTGTTGTTCCATGAATAATTAATTATATTAGTAGAAGATCTATAAAGCAATTAGTTTATCTTCCAAAAGGAAGCAAGATTCAAACAATCATTATAACATTCTGCATACACAAATGTGTCTATACTGTTATAATATTCAAATAGGTATTGCACGTTCAATAATAACTTATCTTTCACAATAAAAATCATTAAAATAAATAGTTTCGTTATAATCATTGTAGCTTTGGCTTTGCGTCAAATCAAGGGCGTAGTAAATGAAACAATTGATATAAATAATTTTTATTCACAAGAATACAAAATATAAAAAAAAAAACAAATCATATGCATAAATAAAAAATTTTAGTGAAATTGCGACGACAGCTATCAAATGAAGTAAAAGGAAATCACATGTACGACAACGCTTCTATTTAAAAAAAATTCTAAACCAAGTACAAAAGAGGTTCAAGTTCACCTAACATAGTTCATAAAATGGAAGAAAATTCATGCTCTCGCATAATTCTGGCATTGTAACACAAATATGCAAACTAATAAAAAATCTATGCATAATATTCAAAAACTTCTTTGTTTCAGAAAAATTGAAAATAAGTTAATGACTTACAACTAAGCATGCTTAATTTGCAGCAGAAATATATAATTATTTAACAATAATGAAGAGAATAAAAGCTGAATAATAAAAAATTACAAGCTTATGGAAACAAAATGCCAATAATAGATCTTCAACTAAATGAGTATAAATATAATAGCCATAGTTTTTGGATAGATAAGATTTTTAGAGTAGCTATTATCTTTCACGCTTTGAAATGGTGTTGCCCAAAAATTTTGCAAGTATATTGGAAGAAAAATTTCATTGCAACAGAAGAAAATTCATATGAAATAAAAGAGAATTTACTCACACAAAATTATGGTAATTTGCTCGCCCATAACAACCAGGAAATCTCTCACTCAAAGAAGCTCACACACCCATTTGTTGACCTTCATATCTAGTACATTAGTTGAATCGAGTAAATATAGAGAAATCGACAGACAAGAAATGCAGTCATGTGTCAAATTCGAAATATCTCAATTGTGATCAAAACCATTCAAAAGATAAAAATTGAGTAAAGAGTCCACATGATTGATTCAATCAAATACCACAATAGAGCATAAAGAATTGGACGTTGCATTAGTCATTGTCAAAATGCTTCAATCACCATCAAAATCATAAATGCCTCCATCCAAAAAAATATATTGTACTAATGCCAATAGAGCATAGAAATTATCAAGAAAGGAGCTTATTAATCAATTCGATCAAAACATGATCAAAATGATGGAAATCAAACATGGCATCAATTAAATTAAAGTTGATGTGCCATGATCGACATCGAAACAATCCAAATATTGTCCATTTGCAAAATGGATAGTGCCAATGCATTTGAAACATTGGAATATAACAAAAATAACCCTCTATGATTGATTTGATTGATTCAATGAAAGATTATGGGTGACAAATGGAACATCGTTCAAATTAAGCCTGAATTATCACGACTACAATCAATATTGTTCAAACAAATCCATTGGTGAAATAGATATTCAGCTAGTGCCAATATATCTGAGACAACAAAAATGCCTAAAAAATAGCACTCATATTGTATAAGTCGCCATATGAAAACAAAATACAAAAATTGCTTGTACATGGGATGATGACACGAAATTTAAGATGCAAAAATGATGACTTTTTTACGAGAAATGACAAAAAATACATTAAATTAAATCAATTAACCTAAATTAAATTAAAATTAAGTTAGATACTTATTTAATGTAATTGTCATTATATATAATCAAAATTACTATTACTATTTAGGCTAGAAAAAGTTAAACTAGAATAAATAAAATTATATTATATATAATTATATGAAATCTCTCACCTAATCCTGCAAATCAATTAAATTAAATCAATTAACCTAAATTAAATTAAAATTAAGTTAGATACTTATTTAATGTAATTGTCATTATATATAATCAAAATTACTATTACTATTTAGGCTAGAAAAAGTTAAACTAGAATAAATAAAATTATATTATATATAATTATAAGAAATCTCTCACCTAATCCTGCAAATCTCACACCCATTTCTTTATTAGTGCCAAAATCCTCCCCGTGTCATGCAATTCACATAATTAGATAGGGGGAGGCAATCATTTATTTATTATTAAATTAAAAATATATTTTTTCTAAACTTACCTCACCACTCTCATATCACCCATTGGCGACTCATATGACCTGATTGGTCACTCACACCTACACCCCTTCCCTCATGTGCTCTACCTTGTCATCCTATAACAGCCCCTCTCTCCAAACTCACACCTCGTTGGCACATGAGGAGGTCAAATGCCAGCCACAAGCATGCGACTTCCCCCCTTTCTTGTGGTTTTCTCCATCTCTCGCATGTACCCCCTCCGAGAGCCACTCGCCCATGACCCTTCTCCCTCTCTTGGTTCATGCAAGCAAGGTTGATCGGCTCTTCACTCCTCTCAATCTCTCTCCCCCCCTCAACCACCCAACACGTCTCTTCTCCTTTCAAATTTCACACAAATAGTTCCCATCCTCATGCTGATCACAACCCCGTATGCCATCAGCATTTCTCCGCCCCACGCAATCTTGTTCCTGTCATCACACAACCCCCAACTCGACAACATCCTCCCTTCTAGTCTCTTTGTTTCACATGCACAATCCAATCTCACATCCCTCTCAACATTTTCCATAGTCCTCTCACGCAAGTAGCCCTAAATCTCACTCCCCCTCTCAGTCCTCGCATGAAAAACCATAATCACCCACAACCAGTAACCCTCACAAGCAACCACTATCTCTACCTCTCTTTCAAGCTCTCTTAAGTGGTACTCGCAACACAATGGATAAGCCTCATGGGCAATTTTCTTAGCACGGCAATATATATATATATATATATATATATATATATATATATATATATATATATAAGTACATGTGTGTTATTCCAACACGATGAAAAAACTATTATGCATGTCTTCAAGCAAGTACCCAAAGACCCGTGTATGTCTTTCTTAGCTTAGCAAGGTAGAAGACCCGTGCCCATAATGCCTTACCACATTGAACATGTGCGCCTTTTTGTCATGGTAAGCAGACCCAAAACTCTCTAAGCAAGTCTTCATATGGGGATAAAGCTTAGATGTTGCCAAAATTCCGCCATAATAGATACTGAATAAACCGCAATGAACTGGGTGTAATTATTCATACACGTTTTTCCAATGAAATCAGAATATTGATGTTATTTCATGTAGGTACTAAAGGCCTATGCAGGTTTTTTAACAATGGTGGGTATGACGATCCCCGACTGCGATGTCTCATGATACCAATGATGTGCGCCATCTTAAGCATGATAGGCAAACCCAAACTCCCTATAGATGCCCCCTGCATAAGGGACATGCAAAGAGACTACCAAAATTTTAAGTGAACGAACCGACAAAATAATCTTAATAGGACTATTTCAACACCCATTCACATGATGAAATGGAAGCAAACGTATGCAAAACTATGAAAAATTAAATGCCAATGAACATTTTAAGCATCGTGCATATCACATCAAGTAAATTGAAAAAAAATTAAATTGAATGAAACTTGAACATTGAAATGAATAACAAAGTACTTGATACTTGCTCACCAATGAGAATAAAATAAGACAACTCAACAATAATCATAAATGTTATCTTCCAAAGGCCACTAGTATCATGTAACATGTCTCACTAAAAGAATCAAAGCAAAACTCGTATAGAACTTATAAGGGGTTTACAATAAACTTATAAGTACAAACATAAATTCTTCAATGATGCTGGAACACACGGACTTAAAATGGTAGTAGATATGAACTTTGTTACATTCTAATTAAGCCAGAAGAGGGGTTCCTTTTGGGGGTCAACATGAACAAATTATGTATTAAATGCAGGAAAATATTATTGCTTCAAAGTCCAACACACCACTAGATCCATAGCATTCAAATGCAAATAATAAATTAAAATATTTGTATGCATCCTAACTTATAAAATATTCTTGCAAATAATAAAATTGAATACTTCTACGTAACGTATATGAATCATGAGATAACTTTAAGCTCAATCAAAATATCTTGAAATAGGCGCAACCGCATCATGCTAATACATCTAATATTATGCAACTATAATGTGCAAATGCATCATGTAGATGCATCGAGATCTATGCATATCATCAAAATTTAACATTCCCGCATGTTTCTCAATGCAAGTGTTAAACTCCTAAGTCCAATGTCTGAGAAGATGTGGGAGAGTCATGAGCTTAGAACAGGTTCGAAGGAAGGTTTTGATGCTGGGGTTGGAATCAAGATTTCAAACTAAACGAAAGAGAGTGCGAAAGACCCAGACAAGTAAGGACGGGAACCTAGGGGGATAATGGAAGAAATAGCCCTATCTTCTCTTCTCTGATGAGACAAAGAATAGCGTGCTTCTCTTGCCTCTAGGAAGAAGAACCTATTCTCTTACACAATCAGTTATGCACAATGATGTTCCTACTTCTATGGAGAGTGACCCCAGAGAGAAACCCTCATCATCTATTGATCGGGAGATACCACAACACACTGAAGTGAGACCTCACCTCTGATTGACTTGAACAAACTCACTCCAGTCTTCCCTACCTTCACTCACTCTTTGAAAAACAAAGAAAGAAAGTAAGAAAAGAGCATCCTAAAACGAAAGACAAATAAGAGTAGGTAGAGTCTTCGTAAACAAGAACAGGTTCCCACGAGTAATATATAAGGAAAAACCCAACACTTAAGAAGAAGGAGATGATGAACCACTACAAACAAGTTGAGGATTTAAGATAGATAGAAAGGAGTCCAATCTAAAACGAAAGAGAGTGCAAAAGACCCAGACAAATAAGGACGGGAACCTAGGGGGATAATGGAAGAAATAGCCCTATCTTCTCTTCTCTGATGAGACAAAGAATAGCGCGCTTCTCTTGCCTCTAGGAAGAAGAACCTATTCTCTTACACAATCAGTTATGCACAATGATGTTCTTACTTCTATGGAGAGTGAACCCAGAGAGAAACCCTCATCATCTATTGATCGGGAGATACCACAACACACTAAGCGAGACCTCACCTCTGATTGACTTGAACAAACTCACTCCAGTCTTCCCTACCTTCACTCACTCTTTGAAAAACAAAGAAAGAAAGTAAGAAAAGAGCATCCTAAAACGAAAGACAAATAAGAGTAGGTAGAGTCTTCGTAAACAAGAACAGGTTCCCACAAGTAATATATAAGGAAAAACCCAACACTTAAGAAGAAGGAGACGATGAACCACTACAAACAAGTTGAGGATTTAAGATAGATAGAAGGGAGTCCAATCTAAGCAAGGTTAGTGAAGGGAGAAACAATCCTACTAGTAAGCAAGTCTAAGCAAGCGAGTAATGAGTCCCTGCTAGTGCTAGTATTGGTTGGTGTGACTTTTTCATAGATAGGATTGTGGGTGCAGCGTGAGGGCCTCCTCGAATGTTCCTTGAGTTGTCATAGTTGGGATATCTATGGCGAGGATCTGCTTCAACAAGTCTTCTCCCAAAGGTTGTTGTTCATTAACTCCCTTCGTCGTGTTCCTCTTTCTATCACAGGCTGAGGTGGATTGGAGCTTTTTCGTGAACCAATGAGTTTAGTCGTGTTGCGTAACGAGTCTAAGGGGGTGGAGTATGCTTTTTCAAATTATGATCTAAAAAAAAAGAATATACTAGGTGAATCAGCAGTTCTCCTCGCCAACTCTATAGTTCTAGTCCGCCTACCAAGATTAGACCACATTGCTTCAAGACTGATACTACGTGAGTTGAACAAGAAATAAAGTTAGATTACCTAATATTGAAAAACTATAAATACATTATATAGTTGCACCAAAATTTATGCAATTACATAATATGAGTATATCAAAAATGCATGTGCTCAGACCAATGTGATGAGCATTCATGCATATGGTTTCAAAATGTTACACGGGCTAAAATCAAAAATAATCTAAGTTTGCTCATGCCTCAAGAATCATGGAAGTATTTTGAATGATAAATAATTATTTTATTAAAAAAATGTAAACTCTTCTTTTCAAAGTTAAACCCAAACCCATTAATCATGCACATTCTTGGACGAGCTACTCCACATATATTTTGAAAATCATAGGCCTCGCTAGATTAGTGTAATCTGCCTCTTCATAAGGACTAAAATCAACCAAATTAATTGAAAAATGAATAATCACCTCCTTTAAGAAATATTTTATTTTTATATTTGTATATGATCATTAAAGATCTTAATAAAAAAATTTATATTTAAAAAAGTAAATTATCAGTATCAAAATCAAAAGTATAATCAAAGGTCTTAATAACAAACCCGCTACGCTCCACTCAAAGTGTAGTTGATAAGAACTTTAGCATGGCAAATTTTCAAATGAACTTACATCACACACAAATCATAAATCTGATCCTTTGTTGGTAGATAAAAAAATTGATCACTAAACACTCCAATGATGATAGTATTGATCGAAGATTTCAACTAAAGAGGTTACTACGAACAAGATTTTTAAAAGTTTAATGTTAGATCATCATGAAATAGTCAAAAAAATTTAAACAAAAAAATAATCAAATGAAATACATCATTTGAAAGCTTAGAGTGAAAGTACATTCACCCTTCACGATTGTTTGTAAAGGGTGACAATTTAATAAAAGTCTAACTTACAAGGAGCCAACGTCACATCAGACATGTTGCTATGGTCACTCCTAAATGATCTCAAGCCAGTAAGAACTTGGCATTTTGCCCTCGAACTGAGTAATTTAATCCCTCAATGGCCCCACTAAAGTAATGCATGACCGGGGATGTGGGGCACTAGGGCCGCTGCACTAGTCCATCATATTAAAATTCATAAAGTCTGTTTTGATACAGATAAAATTGACGAGATTTCGAGTTCAAAATCCTCACCTTTCTACCCCTTCTGCTCCGTTGTTGTCCGAAAAAGAGAAGGGAGACGTGGTGAGGTAACTCGCGCCTTTCCTCCCGCCCTCCTTCGCGTGTTTCTGGTTGTCCAAATCCCGTAAATCTGAAGGAGCCATGGGAATGAGGCTTTAGAGGATTACACAAAGCCTCTTTTAAAAAAAAAAATTCTATTTTAAAACTAGTTTTACAAAAAATGGAGTTTTAAAATTTATGTAGAGAAAGTTAAAAATATTTTTCGAAAAAATAACGAAATTAATATATACTTATTATAATTGAAACTAAAATTATTTTATTTATGTAGATAAATAATGTTAACATTCTAGATTAAAAGACTAAAATAACTTTAAAATATTTTGCATGTTTCATGTTACCAAAAAAAAATAAAAATAAAAAATTCATGAACTTAATTTGTAAGTATTTCATAAATTATTATTTAATATCTTACATCGATTATGCTATATATATTTTTAAAGTATATTACAATTCATTAAATTTATATTTTTGACATTCATAATTTTCAAAAATAAATAAATAATTTATTCATGTCATAAGATAAATTAAATAAATATTTCAAAATATTTTTACCCAAAATTTATTGTTTAAGAAGACAAAATGAATAGCTGTTGAGGTAAAGAAAAAAAAAAGTGCTCGAGGAGAAGGAAGTGAGAGAAGTAACAATGAGAGCAAGAGGGTTAATTATGATATTTTGTAAGAGCAGAAGGTGGACTTCATTCAAAAAGGAATTACAAAATAGTGTTTCGAAATGGTATTTAAACCAAATTTTTCATATCGCACTTTTCAAAAAAATTGGTTTACCAAGAAAATCTCTAAAAAAAATTTAACGTGTAGAGTCTTAGCTTGTCCAAAAATATAGTTTGGTTGGATTTAAGTTAAATCCGACCTAAATCCTGCAACCAAACAGCCCCTTTAGTTTTCTCGTTTTTCTATTTCTCTCGTTTAAGTCCTAATGTTAGTCAACTCAACACAACACATTGCTTTGCTCCACAATTCTCCCGAGTCCCGAGTTTTGCAGCTCAACCGAACGACCTCACTAGTCGCTATCGTGAACCACTGAGCCAACCAAACCATTAGTATGCAACTGATTCACTGAACTCTTTAGGAAATTATATATATATATATATATATATATATATATATATATATATATATATATATATATATAAATAATTTATTCATATTTTATATAAAAGTGTATTATTATTTTTTATCATATTGTGCCCCCTCTGAGAATAGTTTCTGGATCCGCCCCTGTTTATGACTAGAGCCATCTAATCAAGTGATTTAGTCTCTGACAAGATAAATTTCCTATTAAATAGGTCTATTATATTACGATCATAATCACAGCTCATATATTACTCAGTAGCTCAAACCCTAGAGTTATGAATTATAAAGTGTGTTTGATAGAGCATGAATCCTTTTATTAGCTATAATCGACTTAAAATCATCTCTCTAGACAAAAATCTAAGCTAAGTCTATAAGATCTTCTTAGACAAACTAACTTATGACTATCGACAATGATCCTTCAATCAGTTACAATCGACTAACTCTTCTAAGTAAACTAGTAATCATGACAGCTTAGGACAACAAAATCATAGGATCTTGATCGAGAACATCATCAAAGATAATTGCGCCTATGGGAAACTTAAATTCTAAAGTTTTCACAAAATAAAGGCAAAGTCTTTAGGTATTACAAATCTAATCTGTCTTCTTAAACTTAGATGCAAAATAACTAAAACTCTCTTAACGAGAGGCCAAGCAAACATTTTCAGAGCTAACATCATTATATTGGGAAATTTTAGTAAATCTCTCACTATCTCATTCTTAAGCTCTCCAAAAAAAATCATTGCATAGGTAAGCCTTTTATAGCATCAAATATGACTCTTTGGCCAATTAAATTAGTAATTACGAGTAGTTGGAATTTAAAAGTGCAATTAAATTATGTGGTTAGGAAGCATAATTTGAAGGCCATAGCATAAACCTAAAACAAGGTGAATTGGGCTTTATTGAAAAAACTTAAATTCTAATCTCAATCCACTTGCCAATGTGTATAAAGGTAAAGAAAGATAAAAGTAATTGATATAACACAAAAGAAAAGCAAGACAAATATTAAAGAACTATTGTAAAAAAAATTAAATGCAATAAATAAATAGACAAACCAATAAGTAATGATTCAACCCTAACCCCGCTCATGCAATCTTTTTCAAGCTTTATGATAGTTCACTGTAATCGTGAGAGAAGCCTGATTACTACCAAGGATAACAATCCCAAACACATCTACTTTGAAGTAAGAAGCATCCACTGTTAGCACCACTCAACTAGAGCTCACAAAAAAGTTGCAAACTTTGTTTTGAAAAAAAATATATTTATTTATAATTGGTTTTATTTTTTTGAAATATATAATTGGTTTTATAAATAATGAAAAATTACAATAAATATTTTTATATAAGTATAACTTTATGATGCAAATGTTTTTTGATTGTGAATGAATTAGCAAATAGGTATCTAACGATGAATTAAAAAAATAGTTATAAAATTATAAATTCATAGTGTAATTGAGCTACACCATCCAATTCATACGGCCACACAAGGTTTCTAAAATTAGAAAAATTAAAGACACCTAATTACACCACTTTGTGGTTGAAGCCTAGCCATTAGATAATAACAAAATATGTTTATTATTAGTGAACAAGCTTTTTAGAAGTCATGAGGCTAAAATAATTAGAATCCAACAAACACTTTACCATCAATACATTTATGGAAGAAACTCATCCTCAAGTTTAATATTTAATGAAGCACCTCTCCTATCATTGCCAATTGAAGTGTCCAAAAATGCTCTAACTAAGACATGGTGAACCCCATTTTGATACTAATTTGATATAACCAAGAAAATAAGCATAATTACAAATAGATGGGAAGATTGATTTCATCACCAAAAAAACATTAAAAAAATTGGGGATCCACTCAATAAAAGGTATGAGAAATCTCTCACCCACAACAATCAAGGAATCATATGCCCGAAGGGAGTCACTCAATTCTTACATTGGGAAAGCACTCACCTAAAAGAATCTCACACTTTCTCATCCTTATACTCTCCTTTAAAACCCGTAATGTCTAAGACTTTTATAGTATCAAATATGAACTCTTTGGCAAATTAAGAAAGGTGTTAGAAGTGAGGATGAAGTTAATGGTGTAGAAATACTATTAAATTAGGTGTTTGGTCTGATAAGTGGTGGTTGGGAATTATGATGGACATCCAAAAGATACTTCTTCACAAAATGAGAAAAATTATATGTAAAGTTCAAAAGCATGAGGTTCTTGCACATTAAAGGCAACACTCAATAGTTTCAGAACATTTTAATAGAACCTTGAATATTGAACGTAGTGCCAGAAATAAGTTTTTTTAAGGCAAGGTAGTGGCATAAGTTGACACAAACCAGATTCCAAGTAACATGCAAACATACACCTCATTTGCTGCTTCCTAAGAATCACATTTTTCTTCAGCCTCAAGGCAATACTTAAATGATGTTTACCACTTAAATGAATCGATAATCTATTCAATTAAATCCACACCAATTAAAGGAAAACACATCCAAAGAATAAAGTTCAGAATCACTATGCATTTGAAGAAAGTAGACTGGATCTGAAAAATATCGTAATCAGGGCATTGAAAAACTTGTGAATTTCCAACATTGCAAGTTCCAAGATTGTTCATAATCATCGCCTTCCTAAATATTTAATATCTACATTGTCAATATAAACCTGTGTCCAAATTTCTAGGCATACCTTTCGCAAAACAGTTACTTGAAATGGGACCAAAAAATTGGATTTTAAATAAATATAAAATATTTAACACTCAGAAATACCATGAAAGTGGAAATTTGATTTGTATGTGATTTACATGTTTTGCTAAATATAGTGGTTACATATTCTAAACTGAAAAACACATGTCGGGTGACAGATATTTTCCATTCCAACATTTTCAGTGCATAAATGAAAATAAAAATAATAAATAAAAAACAATCAGTGATGGTAGAAATAAGACATTATTGTTGGAAAAAAATAGCTTGTGAATATATATATATATATATATATATATATATATAATTCGCAAAATGAAATAAAACTAAAAAATTTGGCACTTCACATGTTAAATGTACCAAAAAAGGAATGATTATAAAGAATGACAGACATACCGATCTTTATGGGTATTCATAGCTAATAACTTCGGTTGAGCTGTTGGATCTGGCAACTCATTCCTAAACCTGCATTCAAGAAGAGATGACTTTCCTTGTCATGCTTTACTTCATTCTGTTAATGAACTAACAAATAATAATAATAATGTTCTTCTACCACATGGTCAATTATAATTCATCAGGGAAGTTCATAAGTAAATAAGAAATGTAATTACTGTTTTACTTCATCAGTCTGCTGCTACTAAAGAGAAAAGAAAATTTTCTTCCAACATGTCCATCCACTATAAAATATAATTCCCGCACCATAGCGAACTACGCACTCTCTCACTCTCTCACTCTCTAGCACAAAACAGCACAAAACTCCCTACCTATAAGAAAAACCCTAATGAATGGTTTTAACAATGGCAAAAATAAAAAAGGAATAATTATTTTTTCCAGCAAAAACTAGTGTTGGTCAACATGGCAACATTAATAAGATAAATATTACCTCTTTTATCACATGGCTTATAATTATATAGACATTAATTAGATGGATTTGATAGATGTTACCTTAAAAAAGTAGGAGAGAGCCCAATTTTAAAATTGAACACTCTATCTATTTGTATAGTCAAAAAGTGTCAAATGCAGAGTTTTTTTTTAAATGTAACTTGATTTGTAGTATACATATGGGTTATAATTATTGTGAGAGTTGTGAGCAGAGAAACTAGTAATCACAAAGTTTCAATTATTGGATATTCTTGTTTTATGGAAATAGAGGGATACATATACATACCGAACAATTCCTATGTATTTACACATGTAATAATGCCTAAACTTGATATTTACTTGTATAACACCTTAGTGTGCCAATCACATCAAAACATAAACATGAAAAGATGTATTCAGTTTAAAAAGTTAATATTAGTGATATTTCTTATGTGATATTAAGATTTGAATGTTGTATAAGTAAATATCATAGTTTAGGTGTTATATAAATATATGAGAATTAGATAGTATGCATGTAAACAGCCCATTAAAATATTTGCATAATAAAAATTTAACTTACCTTAAAATACTAAATTCAATATTCTACCCCAAAATTCAAAATGATAGCACATCATATGCACATTTTACACATACACACAGAAACAAAGAGAGAAGGAGCAAAAAATATTTTAAGAAAATAGGACTCCTAAAACTTCACTGGATGATTTGAACCATATAAAGAAATAGAGCTTTCTCATCACATTAATCTTGTCAAACACGTATTCATGACATTGGATACACCTGCAAGAATAGAATACTAGCATGATATAAATTTTAGCTATGAAATAGAACAAACTGAAAATTTTCTTCCCATGCCCTTAAGTGATGTTTAATCAGAAAAATTCCTTGTATCTCTTGATACATCTCATATGGAAAAGTTAACTCAAGGTACTAATCTAGAGATCAAACTTACCTAAGCTAGTTTAGGTACATCACAAGTAACTAGAAGTAGGGCTCCATATGCTTAAGAACTAAAACAGAATACAAAAGCTTGGGAAATCATTTGGAAGGTATTGAGAAATGTTAAAGAAAAATTGTAGAACACAATCTAGAAAGTTAGTAAGATCGTAATTATATCAAACTAAGTTTAAAGCGGGCCATTTTATCTAGTATGTATAAGGCTCAAACCAATTTGGACCTAGGAGAGGTTTATCAAATTTACTTTTAACCATAATATATAAGCTGGTTCCTAAAAAACAGATGCAAATAAAAAGCAATGATCATGTAATCTAAAGAAATTGACGTGAATACACCAGCAAAACATAGTAAGAAGTTCAGTGCCCCGAAACATCCTGAATTCAAAAGAAGATATTTCAGATTCTTACAAAAAAAAGCTACAAGAACAGAGTGCAGCTTACTTCATCTTGCATATGAAAGTTGTAGGCTTTTTGAGCCTGTTCTCAACCCTATCCCCGGTCAGGAATGGAGTAGTCCGCCTATCACCCATCCTCGATCCCACCATCGACTCATGCGGCCTTCCACTGGCTCGGGCACCACCGCTAGTGGCTGCCAACATTTGAGTCTTCTGCAGTACCTTTGCCTGTGACTGCTTCAGCATCAACTGTCTCCTCTCCTCCTGCCTCTGCTTCTCATACTCCCTCCTCTTCCTTGCGCTCCTCTCTTCCTCCGTCTCCACCCTTCCAGGCGCCGGTAACAGGGCCTTGGATGGATGCGGTGGACGGGGCTTCTGATGTCCAGAAGAATTATGGAGAGGGGCAGGAGCTACGGCAGTAGATGGCACAGGGGCTGAGGGATTTCGAGGTAGTTCCGGATGGGTGGGAGGTGGCGGTGGAGGGGAGGGGAGGCTGGCGGGGGCGGCGGAGGAGGGAGGGAGGAACTGTGGGTTGGAGAAGACGAAGGTGGAGGAGGCGGAGGAGGAGGTTGGGGGGGAGGATTATAGTAGGAATACTGAGAAGAAGGGTAATACGGGGGGTGAGAAAGTTGCCCGGGCTGTGGGAGTGGCGGAGGAGGAAAGGAGGAAGAAGATAGAGATTGACCTGTGATGGACGGCGGCTGAGGGGGAGGATAGGCGTAGTGCTGCTGCCCGCCGGAAGGATTGCTAAATTGGTAAGACGGAGTCGCTGCGCTGTAAGCGGAGACCGTGAATCCCCCCTGCTGAGGAAACGGATGGCCGGCACCAGAGACAGCGGGAAGGTGGATTGGAGGACGAGGAGGGATGGGGACTTGATTAGGAATCGGAGGAGGAACGAAGGACGACGACGGAGGAGGATGTGGGAAGGGT
Source organism: Cymbidium sinense (assembly GCA_021442155.1). NCBI lineage: Eukaryota > Viridiplantae > Streptophyta > Magnoliopsida > Asparagales > Orchidaceae > Cymbidium > Cymbidium sinense. Next base: position 15,274,401 of record CM038232.1, on the reverse strand, counting down.
CGGAAGGACGCCATGGCTGGCGATCGAAACCAGCCGACGCAGTCAATAACCTGATGAATAAAGCAGGAGAAGACCTCCGGAGACGGAGGATCGATCTACGCAGATGATCGGAGAAAGAGAGATCAGGGTTGAACGCGAGAAGGAGAACAACGGGAGGGTTTTTTTCTTTTCTTTTACTTATTTCATATTTTTCATTGTTTCTTGAGATCTGAATGCCGTCGAGATTTTCCTAAACTTTAAATCGTAATAGCTTAAATACCCAGTATAACTATTTATCTTATGCTCTATCTACTAAAATTATGTAAACCATCAAAAAACCATTAGTTTGACTTTAAACGTTTCTTAATGCATATTTTTGAATATATATATATAATCTAAAATTACTAAATAATTACAAAAAAAAAATTAACAGACAGCATCATATTTTAATAATTCTAATTTTCAAAAATAAATTTTGTAACCAAATTTTTTTAAAAAATATCTAAAAAATTGATAAGCAAATACAACTCTAATTACTTTCTGAAAAATAAAATAAATAATATTCTGCCTCAAATACATCATTAATATTTATCACATATTTTTATAAGTTTTCTCTTAATTTGTTAGTTGAATTTAATTCAATAGCGGCTATATGTCATTTATTATGTGATTTAAATTGCTTCATTTGTTTATTTTGAAGGTGAGTTAACTAAATTTAAAATTATTTTGTTAAAAATATATTTATAAATTTGGAGTTTTAATTAGCAAAGAACTTCAATCTGCTAAATTCATTCAAAATTGGAGGTTTCAATTTGCCTTTGAATTTAAAGATATTGAAAATGTGAAGAAATGATCTTCTAAAAACTAAAACTTAACAAAAGATTTATAATGCAATATAGCTATTTTTCAAATGAATTCAAATTCTTATCTTTTAAGAAAAAGAGATTAGATAAGATTTTCAAAATCAAAAAGCCAAAACATAATTTATGGACTATCTACTTTTTTGTTCTTCTCCATTTATACTAGTCAACTAAAGCTTTATTAGTTGGGTCTCTTTTAAGGCTAAATTTTTAAACTAAGCACCTTTAAAATCTTAATTAGTGAAATAAGCTTAAAAAAATAAAAATTTAAAATACCAGCTAAGCGGGTCAAATTTTTTTTTTAAAAAAAAATTTTAACCAACATGTATTTTGATCATACCGAGTCGTATCGAATTCAATAACTTGGTATCATTGGAATCGGTACAAAATTCTCCACGACTTTCATGTTGACCAAAAAATGCGATTGTGTCTCATTGCATAACATATTTCGTGTTTTCTATTGAAAAGCTAGGGCGCGATTTTGAATATTGTGACCAGCCGCGGTATTATGGACGTATCGGAGTCGTCTGTTGTTAGAATTTAGCGAGCTTGATATCGTTGGAATCAGTACAAAATTTTCCACGACTTTTATGTTGACATAGAGATGTGATTTTGGACTGTTGCGTAGCAATTTTTGTGAAAAATTATGTTTTCAAAATAGTCGTTATCTACTTCTCCAAAATTTCTAAAGTCTAACAGTTCAATACCAATAAGATAAATGGTATAACATAGAAAAACTGGAAAGAATGCAATTTACTTAAACTGGAAATATATAACATAGACAAATGATGTCCTGATATGCAGTATACATAGGAAATATAAAATAATGACAGAACAGTGTACAACAAGCTATCAAATGATCGACAACTACACACGACAACTGAGGACATCTAACGACGGCAGTGCCTGCGTGGTGGAAGTGCGTCACTCTCTGGAGTATACTGTGTAGGCGATCGCCGAGGACGGTCTCGCAGATGGTGTTGCTGATGCCGCACTTCATCTTCAGCTTGGTCAGTGGTCTGCTCCGTATCATCGAGGAGTGTAACATCGGCTATCTCCTGTGGTGGTCCTGGCTGAAAGGGGACGGTGGGGTACACTGTGTGCATCTGCAGCATGTACATCGGTGGGTGAGGGTACATAGGAGAGCATGCTGCCTGCCATGACTGAAATGGACTGAACATGGCCTCCTGATAGGGGTACGGAGCTGGTGTGTCATATGGGTAACTGTAAGGACCGACATCTTGTATAGGCGATGGAACTGCATCAAATCCTACGTATGTGGCTAAGAAGATGAAAGAGCTGCAGAGGAACCCGCATCATTTGTATATCTCAGTATATGATATTTCTCCTTATTGATGGAATCCAAAATTCTCCCAAAGTAAGGTTGGAAAATATCTTGTGTGCTCCATTATATAATTATAATCACATAACATATAAATATTTGATTAGCATAATTTTTTCAAGATTTACCATTACTCTATCTCCGTGAGCTCGAGGATAAGTAAAGTGGATGGTCTGAGCCTTAAGCATGCGAGGCCCGGATCGATACCACCTCATGTCACTAATCAGTCAACTGAGGTGGAGTCGCATCTACAAAGAACAAAAGAATGTATGGCCTAACCCTGCATGGAACCTAATCAACATCGCCTTCCCCACCATCGACGCGTGATGAAATGAAGGATCTATAGGCTCCACATCGATCATGTGAAAGACCAAACCGCTTAAGGACATGATCCGAGGTGCCACTTACCTTCTTCCAAATGATCATGACCAGCAAGCCAAATGTCTTGCCCAATCAGATATCTTCTCTTCTAATGATTCTGCCGCCCGTAGGCTCCCATATCACCTACAACATCATATCGGATGCTCATTTATGCTCGCAATATGATGATGTGAACTCACCAAAGGACCGTAGTCCACTCTCATCGTGGCGCTTCCCTCGACGCCATGTAACCTGTCTAGCAAACTACTTTAGAAAGCGCATGTTTGTAACCTGAAATAATACTTAACAAATAAGAGTAACAAAAATACCAATAAAAATAAAGTACAATCTGAATAAAAAAAGGATTAATAACAGTAAAGATGGTCCAGACTACATGTTCATATCAATAAGACTAAGTGTAGAAAGAAACCAAAATTCTAACAAAAAGGTCCAGACTACATGTTCATATCACGAATAAAAAAAGAAAACAAAGATCATGATCCCAACATGAATAAAACAAGAAAACAATCATTAATACATTTTCAGATCCAGAAAGAGTAAGTGCAGAAAGGAACAATAATAATAGAAAAATATCACAGTCACACAAGTGCACAAGAAAACAACAGTCTAACATAAGAGAATGTCCATCTCCTAGAAAACAACATTCTAACAACACTAAGGTAGCCTCTATGGACAAGTAGTTCTATTATGCCCAGAATTTTTGCATAGCCCATATATTCTGCTACTGCGCTACACGTTCTCATCCATTGTGTTGGTATATCATCGAGTCCTAGGCTTGTCAGTCCGCCTTCTAACATTTGGTGGTGCTAGTTCAATTAATACGATGACAGATAAATACGGTGACGATCGGTAATCGAGAATGACATGAAATTGACCCTCATATGTGTTGTGGTACATCTACAGAGTGTAGTACGGGGAAACGTATTCTGAATGATTCAAATGACATTGTCCCAACACAACAATAACATGCAGACATGGAATGTGCAGTAACCGAGGCTGCCTGCATGTACAACTACACCGAGCTTGTTCTTACAACTCAACCTTAAATGGCATAAAGGACATTGTAAACACCTGGAATTCAGTTAAATTTATCCTTGTAGGATCTGAGCATCTTCTAGCTTCACGTCATTTTGTTGTAGTTGACATTTGACACGATAAGCAAATATAGAATCATTCGACCGGATAAGATCAGAAGCTGTCTCTAGGCGTTTGGTAAATATTGCAACAAGATTGTAGAAAATTGATATAATTAAAGCTGAATAATCCACTGCCCTCTTGACACCGTTGAAACACTCGATCGTTAGTGGTCATTGTGCCGTAATGGTACCGCCATCATGACTCAATGCCCATATCTCTTACAAGCACCACTCACGGTTTAATATTCCTTATTTCCGTAATGTAACGTGTGAATATATGAATGTCAGTAACATTACCTACCACATACATCTTCTGGCACACAAACTCAACATCGACAATTCTCATAGTTCTGCATGCCTTTTTGAAATTTTCTCTGAGATGACGTAAATAGTGACGGTGTTTAGCCCAAGGGAAAATTTCCCGACATCCACGTACTAAGCCAGAATGTTGGTCAAATATAATACATAAATCGGGCCTAGTGCATGTAAATGGAATTAACTCCTGCAATGACATGATAAATCAACTCCAAGAGTCGTTGCATTCTGCTTCTACAATTGCAAATGCTAGGGTACAAACCATTGTTGGCATCAATACTAACAACAGTTAGTAGAGTACCTATGTACTTCCCCAAGAGAAAAGTCTCATCAAGACTAAGGACCGGTCTACATAATTTCTAACCTGCTATGGAAGGTCCAAATGACCAAAAAATGCACTGAAAATGGCCAGATTCACTTGAGTGAATGCGATACACTGTGCCAGGCATAACTGCACACACAACAGTCATGAAATGATCCAGTAAACGGTATGAGTCTTCTCAACTGCCAAATATAGCTTGTATAGCCTTTCTGCGTGCATCCCAGACTTTCATGTAGGACACCATAATGTTAAATTGATTCTCTAATTTCCACAGTTTCAAATCTATGATGGTTGGATATAGTAATAAAATAAAGGTGCATTTTATGTCCGCTCAATATCGAATGAGAACATGTGTGTGGCCCTGTCATACTGGAAATCACCCAGGCTCCACCTAGCCTCTTGCTCGCTCGAGCATGTAAATGCAACAAACATGGCATACTAGAATGACTGCTATGAATGCAAAGTATAGTGAACCGTGTCTTATTAGAATCAGAAGTTAATATTCCACATTCTTTGTTATTGACCAACCCTAAATAGTAAATTTAAGGTGTCTCTTGTCATAGAAACACATTCCTTCGTGTAGGTCTACTGGAATAAAATTATCCAGTAGGAAAATAGAATCTGTTGGGAGGCCATCAAAGTTCAGTTCTTCATCCCATTCTTATGTTGATTGACAAGCCTGGATGTAGTCATTATTACCGAACATGTGTTCTTCAACAGTGGTTGTTTTGTTTGAGTAATCTCTTAGTAACTGACTGTTTCCAGTATTTGGATGTGGTTGTTCTCCAATATCACATTCACTGTCATATGTGTTTGAACTTATTGCATTAGGCATTGTTTCATAGCCGTCATCTTCGATTTGTAGAAAAGTCACCTGATCGCTACGATATTCACCTATACTTGCAGAAGTCGAGGCAATATGATGAACATGCATAGGAGATGCAAATACATCTCCATCATCAGTGTTACGCATTTGAATATAATGTGTAAGACTAGAATGAGAAATATTACTCATATAATCAGTTTATGGAACTTACCAACGATATGCTTCAATTGGCTGAAATTCAGCTTCAGTATAGTTATGAAGTTCGGTATCATCCACTGGTTTCAACTCAATTTCGGCCATACAACTTCTGTACATTAATGGCCGACTCACATATTTCGTCATCGTTTAATGGTGTAGCAATGAAACTGGCACCAACAGGAAATCTACATATGAGATTAATCTTAAACCGTGTCGAATCAACTTTTAGTGACCGCATAATTCGATTATGTACGCTGCTAAAATCAGCCCGGCGTGAAATTAATATAGGATGATTCTTTCCGCCAGTATATGTAGAGAAGAAATCGTCACTAACACTAAGTTGGCCGCCATAATACAGTACCAAGCATACAGTGTCTGAACTCATATTTGAGTCAAATGTGTGTATCGGAGGCAGGAATGTTGAAGAGCACACCTGTTTAAATTAGCTAGATTCATGAGTACTACATGGATTTGCAAGAATGATGAAAATAATTCGTTGTAGGAGCGTAATCTATATAATGGCACCGATGAACTGAAATAATGATACTTATAAACATCATGTGTCAAACAGATGTTTACTTAATCAGCCAATTACAATTTGCCTGAAATCAACTCTAAAATAACTATTCACATAATATATATGATAACACACAAAAATCGACCTTAAAACTAAACATTCACATAATACATATGATAATATATTCTCCATGTGTTTGGACACAAGTGACATCGCTAGTATACATATCCTGAATGACTTGAATATGCACAATATTAATTCCTCTCTTTTCTACAACTCACCAAAATACTTCTCTTGAAACTTTTTCACATGTTTTCTCTAAATCAATAAATATCATATTTAGGTCCTCCGAATTACCTATATACTATTCCATAAAACTTTTTAACAAATGTATTGCATACATAGTAAGAAAATCCATAACACAAAACAAAAAGATAAAGGCTTAAAACCAATCCATTAGCATGTTTCTCATTTTACAGGAAAAAAGTCAAAAAATACCTACATTACAAATACCACAAAAACCAATCCTCGATGTAATATAATCCTTGGTGTAATCCATTATTCATTTATTTTTAAAAAATAAAAAAAAAAAAACTTTAAACATTCACATACAAATACTTAAAATACCTAAAAAAAATACCTAAAATATCTAAAATACACAATACATTTGCCTAATAACATCATAAAATACAATAAATACAAATCACATTCACATATTATTCATTAATTTTTAAAAAAAAATCAGCGAAAAAACAAACTCATTTGTGAACACACCGCAGTAATTAGCATAAAATACACAATACATTTACCCAACTGTAGTGAACACACCGCAGAAATTAGCATATAATCTACCGTCAATTGTCAAATTCATTTGTGATAGTAATTTTGCATTATTTTTAAGTCATGTGGCAGGTTTGTTTTGTTAATATTTTTTACAACATAACCACAACATGATGAGCCAAAAATATTAACTGCTTATTTTCATGTTATTATAATTTTTTTATTTTTATTACATTATTTATTAAATTTATCTATCTATGTATTAATTATATTAAGTGTTCTAAAGTTATTTTAAATCCTATTTGAAACATGTTGTTTTACTTAGACGATGATTGTTATAAATCTCACAATTCATATTACCATTATTGGCTAATTTTGAAGAAGGATTTTTATCTCTAAAGTTGATTTATGATCCATTTGCAATGGTGATATGTTTGAAAGATAGTCAATTAACATATTGAGCAATCATCATGAGGCGAGAGAAGATCTTTTTTTTTTAGCTAAAACAAAAAACAACAATTTTATTAATAATTGATCTAGATGTCATATATCTAATTTTGGATTTTGAAAGAAGTTGAGCATAATCTCTTTATGTTTCTCAACAAAGAAGCTTACAACAAGAAGGTAATATTTTTATCATTCATCAAGCAATATCATAAATAATGCATGTAATTATGAGACTCTTTGGAGAATGTTATGAGGACTAGATGTCATAATTAAAATTAAATTATGAAATGCTATCACCATTGCTACGTGATCAACAATCTCAAAAATGTTTTCCAAATACCTTCTTATCACTGTAGTACTTAAATGTTTCTTCATTCCTCTACGCATGATTCTCAGACATCTTACTAAGGCCAATTTTATGTTTCTAATATTTTTTATTTCTCTGGATAATAATGCTTATAATTCAAGTTCTCTTAACAACACATTGTAGTTTGTCAAGTGACCTTTTCTTATCTTTTTCACATCATCAAGTCTATTGATTGATGTCTTAATCATACACCTTTCCCTTAGGAGGCCATTTCTTATTATTAATTCAACTATATGAGAGAAAATAATTCAACTCCTTCCTACTGATCAAGTATATTAGTTTGCTTTGGAGACTACCTATACTTAATTATTGAATTGTATAATATTGTGTTGTTATGATGGATCATTGTAGTTATTTTTTTTATTAGATGGTTCTCTTTTAGTTGATTCTCCTAACTTGATTATAGTGTATCAAGAGGAGATAAGACATTTTCAACATGTTTGTATAGCATTAGACGTGAATGGCTTCAAATATTTCACGTTCATAATTATGTAAATCTCAATTTAGATAAATTGAGTCATTCATTATGCGATGTCCTTTATATAATTTGCAAATTTGAATGGACAATATTAAATTGGCTTAATTCTTTGCATGTTATCTCTTCTATGTCTATTTAATGACATATACTCATTCAATTATAATCTTTCAATATTTTCTTTGCTCAATGTTGATCATGTTGGTGCTTGTAATGTTGTCGTGAATTGAAGAGATGTGTTAATATAAAATTGAATGTTTATTAATCTTTTTTTTTATCTAATTTCTCTTCGTGATTCTTATGAATAATCATTATTTCTAACAAGCCCTCCAATCCGAACAAACTATGTTTTCTATGGAGCTTATATTTTTGATTTGTGGGTAGACGTATTAAACATGAATTGGATATGACATGCTGTTATAATAAGTCTTTAGATGTATTGTGTTATATTCTAATAGAAATTTTGGAGTTTAAATGTTGGAAACTTATCTCATGACTAGCAAATTACTCGAGCTTATATGGAATTGAAGCTAATATCTAAAAACATAAGATAAGGACTATATAAAAATGAATCGTGGTGTTGATTTATCAAGAGATTATATGATATAAAATATGTGGGCATTAATTAATTATGAATTGGTAAAAGGAAATGAGTATTTATCAAGAGCCTCTTGTAAACTTGGAGAGAGAGTCAACCTTAATTTTGAGAGCATAAGGAGAATCAGAATGAGATGAAAAGTTAATACAAAGATATAGTGTTTATCTAGAAGCTCACATTTGTTTATTCACTAACCAATCATATTTTTACTAAGCTTACATACAAGGATGGCATAATTTTATAAATAAATCAAAATAATTTTTGTTATTACATTCATTTACCAATTATAGTACAAAATATATGGTTGAAATTCAAAATACAAAAAAAAGTAATTATTTCAAAATATGGATTTACGCAACTCTCATTTAAATTTTAATTCCTTATTACAATTTACAACTATCATCATTCCTCATTTTAGCAAACCATTTAAGCGTTGTACCTGCACATCATTCAATATTTTATGCAATTGATATAACACTTAAAATATTATTAGTCGAAGCACGAATCTTGATGCTAAAAGCAAGCTGATCCGAAGTTGAAACTAGTCTAGATCAAGCTCTCAAAATATCCTTGGAAACTTTGGGATATCAATTAAATTCCTAAATTGCTCTCAAATATGAAGTGTTTATAGTCAAATCGAGCATCTCGATGAGCCGGTTCCAACAAGCCAAAGATCTTACAATTCCGACTTCATTTGAGCATTCAAATGCACGAAATACATCATATGATCAAGGGGATCATTTTGAGCCGTCCGATGGAGAGGAGTGGTTCAGATTTTGCATGTATTTATAAAGACTCCTCTATAAATAGCCTCATTCTCATATGAAGGAGACCCAAGCAAGAGAGGAGAGCTCTAATATCCTCCAAGCACAATCACCACCACTGACGGTTGTCAACCGGCCGTATCGCCACGATCCTCGCCATCGTCGACCACTGTTGCCGGTCATCATCATCGACCACTATCGTTGACATCATCGTTAACATCGTCGTCAACATTGTGCATTACGCGTTGTCTCTCATACTTCGTAATCCCTTGTCGGAATATCTTGTACTCAAACGATACATAGTGGAAGCTTTTTTGGGCTAGGCCCGTGGTTTTCCCTCTTTTGAGGTTTTCCATGTAAAATTCGGAGTTTTATTGTTCACTCTTTAAACATCTGTATGTGTGCTGGACTTTCCAAATAAGCTAAGGCGTAAATTTTCACTCTACCGCAACTGGTTTTCTAGCACGCAACAGCAATATAATTCCTCGATCTGTATTAGTTGTAACATCCTTCATTTTAAATGAAGAATGTCTCTTAATACTTCCAATTAGTTAATATTATTAATAATTTAAACTTCAATTAAATAAACAAATTTAAATAATTAAAAAGTATTAGTATTAATTAAATTATTATATATTTTATAAAGTACATTAATTAAGTTTTTATATATGCCATAATGCAATTTACAGCATTGGAGCTCATATGATTGGCTTATATTGATAGATGCATAAATATTTTATTCATCACTACAATCTGACTACCACTTTGTGTTGGAAAGCTATGCTCCACTTCATAAAATATCCACCATAACCAACAATGATTTTTAGAATAATCTTAGGAAAATGAAAGTTTTTTTAACTTAGGTGATTTAGCTTAATAAACTACAATTCACCAAAATACCATTGAATAATGTGCCAACTATTTATTCTCCTATCAAGTTTCGCTTATATGACATCAATTTTATCATCTTTGATATCATATCCATTACGCTAATAATATTATCACAACCACAACATGCCAATGATTGCCATAACAAGAAGTCCATGAAAATGCTCTCAAAGTTGAGTCTACACAATTCAGAGAGTGCAAATCCTTACATTTTGTTGGATGTTTTTGAGGTATAGTGAAGTACACATTCTCTTAGGAATTTAGTAATATCAAGATACTATATTGACCAATAAGCATATCTTTATGAAGTTTGTAGTATTTTTACTTAAAATGCCCTTCTACTTTGAAAGTGAAAGCTTTTTTACAAGCATAATGCAATCACCATCTTTAAGAAAATAAAACAAAAGCCTTTTGTCCAAAAGCTATTCTCTTAGAGTGCATCTTTACCAACCATAAGCCAACATAAGTTTTCTTGCATAAAATTAGTGCACTCCATGTGTCAAGAGAGTTTACATCGACATTTTACAAGTTACATAGCCACCAAAGCTTTATGAAAGGATACATGTAATTTTATTTTGCACACGCTTCTTATATTGGATGAACGAGTATAATTACTACAAATATGGTATCCACTTCGTGTATCATATATGTTGAAAATTTAATTAATTATAAAAGTGTTGAAGTCGATTATAGTTTATAAGAAACATAATTTATTTACTAAATAAATAAAGTTGTGAAGGCTTCACTAATCATTGAAGCGTGAGCAGTTCCTTACATGTGTTAAACAATTCTTCTAAGCACCTTGTAGCAAAATTTGGCAATATACTTTAAGTATCCCTTATAGTATCAAAATCATGCATATCTAAAAGCATATGGCTCTACTTCAAATAATTTATGTAGATTTGACAAGGCTAACATATGTACCTATAAATGTTTATTCAAATGTAATTTAAAGTAACACAAACAAATCAAGGAAAATTAAAAGTACATATATTTACTTATATTTGTGATATTAAAATGAGATGTAGTGTCAAGCTTATTACAACTTCAAGCAATGTGATCTCAAATTACTAAAGAGTAAATGCATAAGAAAATTAACAAGCAATTAAGATGGCCAAATATATAGATTACTCCAATGTATTTCTTAGTTAATTAGAATGACATCGATATAAAAGAAAGTGCTAAGTATGAGAAACAAAGATAATAGAGAAAGTGCAAATATTAAAACATGAGAATTGAGATAGCCATATAATAATAGTCTTTTTTTTGTAATAATAACATTCAGGATCCTTAGAAGTTACTATCCAAGAAATTGTACATACCTCATTAAAAAAGCTATTCCTTCTACGCAGTACACACAAAAACATGCATAAAGTGGAAAAGACATATATTTTCATAAATTTTTAATTACAAATGTCCTATTATTTATGGCTATGTAGAGAGGGAAAACAAAGTACATATAAAAAAAAACTAAAACTAAGAAAATGTGATTGACTACTTAAAGGAGAAAGAAGAATTAAAGAGCCATGAAGAAAATAAAATATAAAATATGGAGAAGCTAAAGAGATGTGAGAGAAAATAAAAAAATAATAAATAAGTGGAGAAGATAGTCACAATAAGATTCTCGAAGAAGAATGAGAAAGGAAGTTAAAGGATGAAAAAATAGTGTGGTTAAACTTTAACTCAATACATAATTTAATAATATATAAAACTCAAAATGAACCATGTACATGAATAATAATTAACAAATATATAATACTGACTTGATAATCTCATCATGCACGAATAACAATTATATAATACTTAAAGCATAATTAGTGGATCACATATTATTTAAAAAATCAAGATATATAACAATATGCATATCAATGATGATCACGCATGTGGATTTAAATAGAATTCATTATATCATCACATCTAGTGCCTCCATGATATATTTAAATTGCTTTGTTATAGCTTTTATTTTTGATCATCTCCATCCCCAAAGGACGACTAATCAAACTATCTTCAATAGCCACCATCACCTTTCCATGCATCATCTTCCACCCTTCATGGAGATTTCCATCTATTTTAATATTCTCATTACATCACCACCGACCCATCTATTTTAATGCTCTCATTACATCACAACCAATCCTATAATCTAAAAATACCTCAAACTCATATGCATTTATTGAAGCCCTTCAAAGTTCAAGAAATGATAGCTCATCAAAAGCAGCTTAACTTTAGAAACATCACATATATTTTTATATTTTAAAAAATAAATAAATATAGATGGTTTAATCTATATTATTTTATTATGTTTAGATGTTATATATATTTAACAGTCAAATTATTTATCTTTAATCATGTAACCTCTAGCACTATCATTATATTATTTTTTTTCTCGATCACATGGTATAAATATATATATTTGATTAATTATTTTAAATTAAATTAAACCTTTAAAATTATATTATATTAATATAGTCATGATAAATATGTTCAAAATAATTTTATTTGAGCATAAAATATTGGTATATTTTGTTATTTTAAGAGTGATGTTTATCCATAATTTTCTTATAAAAAATTTTAGGTGTTGGTTAGTAAAGTATTAATATTAATTAAAATTATTAATATTTAGGAAGATTTATATATATACCATATAATTCTTATGTATTTTTATATCTAATACCTAAAGTTAAAAATTTATTTATCTAATATTTTTTTATATTTAAAAATGATTAAAAGATGCATTTTACTTTTCAAAAATAAATGATAATGATATTTTTAATGTGAAATTGAAGTTAAAATATTATATATGTAAAATTTAAAATTTAGATGTTAAGAAATCTAAATACATAAGAATTGTGCCGTATATAATATGTAAATCCCCCTAATATTCAATACTAGCTTTCCACGGTTCCACCATCCCATTTGGGCGGGAGAGAAATTCGACAGTTCCTCGAGGCCACGCGGGGAAGATGAGCTCGGTCCCCTTCGAAAGCCCTAACTCTAGCAGGCAATGGCGATTCACTTGGGAAAGCCTGGCTCACATCCCCATACTCCGTCTCTACCTCTTTAACCCAGGGATCGGCGATACCTCTGCCCTCTGCTACTCTCTCGAGGCCTCGCTCAGACTCGACCGTTCCCTTCTCCTCCTCTCTTGGCAGCTCGACAACGAAGTAACCGTAAACAGCGGGAGATCATTTATTTGGATTCCGGTTCCTAGAGTTCTGATCGATCCGGGATGCCCCATCGACGTCAAGGCGATGGGCGACCACATCGAGGCAAAGCTTGTTCTCCTTCTTCCAGTGGATCATCCGGTGGAGGCAGAGCTATGGGGCGCTCCTGGGATGGACGTCTATAAGCACCAACCTCTTTCTCTAGGTTCCGGTGAGACAACTTCTTTTGGATTTGCTGCTTGCTTTGCTTTGTGTGTGATATTGTGGAGCTGATAATGCAGCTGCCTATATAGTTGACTGTGAAACTGTGATAGCTTGAAAACTCTTAACCATTGAGATATTGCCCGCTTTGACCTAATGGTCTCATGATTTTTTCCCATCTGTATAACTTCAGAGGAGGTCACCATTCTAGGAGTTCTCCCATGAGAGCATGGTTAACGTTGGAGTTCCAAAGTAATTCCAACCATTACACCAAAAGGCATCTCGATGTTTAAGAGATTAGTTTCAGTATACTTAAGGGATTTTAAAATCTCTCCCACTTAAGTAACTGACGTTTTTGTCAATTTTCTTCACCCAGAAGCATCCACCAGGTAGATATAATATCTTTAGGTTAGTGTAATGCTTTGATACCACTCTGTCGCACCTCCAATATAGAAGGAAGTATATATTGGTTACATGGCACGTGATGAGAAGAATATGAAAGCCAAGAGAAAAATATTGACATAACAACAATAATTATAATAAACTGACAAAAATAGGGAAACATATAATATCTCATTTAATTGAAAGAACTGGTACAACAGTTTAACAATGAAGAAGAATAATGTTTAACAATAACAACTAAATTAACATCAAAACAAAGAATTGAAGAAAATAATAATACGGAGAAACAAAACTATCCAAACCCAATATCAATCTAAATAAAATTGATGAATAAATTTAAAATACCAAAATAATTCTATTGCTATAAAATCTGCTTCTATGGTGAGGAACCACCTCACACTAGTAGAACCTGATATAAAAAATTTTCAACAAATGAGTTTGACTAATCAAACTCAACAAATAATCACTATCTATTAAAGCATAAAGGGCAAAAAAATGGGCCATGTAGTAGGCACAACAAAAAAATACGAGTCACTATATATCAATAGGAAAATCAAAGTGATAATGTAGTGCCCCAATGAGACTCATTAGGTTCTAAATGAGGTTTTTTAAAATGATGATATTTGTGATCATTTGCATGAAAAGAAAAGGTCAATCAATTCAGGTCAATTCTAATATAATCATCTACAATTGGCACTAACATTCACACTGTTGACCTCTATGCATGCGCCATAAGTCAAGTCAAGCTCATAAGGAGAATTTGACGAGCTTGTTTTGCATTGTGTGGTGCAAGACGTGCCTTAAGCTATTGTTCATGTGTGTATGTGAGTTAGAATATGGTGCAGCCATGGGTGTGTAAGTGGTATATGCTGCAGCTGCTGGGTTTCCAAGGGGTAACTCGGCTCACTATACCTTTTTTTTTTCTATTCTTATTTGGCTGTTTTCCAAATTATATAAATTGCCGTTGCTTCAGCCTTGGAGAAATTACTGTTGGAAGGCTGTAGTTGAGAATTAAAGGGGGGTTGTGGTTGTTGGAAATGTAGAGAAGGCTATTGAGAGGCATGAAATTTCCTTTCAAGAATTTGCTTCTTATTGTGCTTTCTGCAGCCCATCTCCTTGCTGTTTACTAGGGTATGTGATGTGAGATGGATGTAGAAGTAATTGTAGTTCCTTATTAGGCTGTGGTCCTTGGTTTCCGTCCTTGTTTCTCCCTAGATAGGCGCTACTCGAACCATCTTCCTTGTTGGGTGGCTGATTATGAGGTGCTAATTTTAGTTAGGGTCTAATTAGATAACCAAAAAGCTGCTCTGCTGGGTTATTTTTGGTAGCAGTAAGGAGTAGTAGTAATAAGTGTCGATGAAGGAGAGCTGAATCTCAAGCTTAATAAGATTAAAAGGTTAAACTTGCTCCTAAAATCCCAATTGCGATGCATTTGACGCGACGAGCGGAACTCGTACACGCTCTTTGTAGCATGGCGGGGAAAACTCGTACACTCACGACGCGATAGGGAAATTTACATGATTTCCTGTGTGCAGGTAACCTATACATGCTCTTTGTAGCGTGGTAGGGAAAATGAAGACTTAAGCCGCTATCATCAACTCTTATGCATAAGTATAAAATGCTCAATTTTAAATGCACCTAAATTCCTGTATGTGACGCATTTGATGACGGTGAACCGACCTTTTTTTTAGCGGCGGGGAAAACTTCGTAGATGACACTCATGATCGCGACAATTACATGATTTCTTTTGTGGGTCATCTCTTTTTTTGTGGTAGGAAAAATGAAGACTTAGGTAGTGGTTTATACCTCATATCGCTCTTTGTAGCGTGGCGAGCACCCAGATGCGACCTCTATCACGGGACACGTTGGGAGGCTGTTGAAATTTGAACTAAGAAAAATAAAGTACTTGAATGAATGAATCACTATAAACTAAAAGTAAGATATAAAAATTCAAAATAAAATTAAAATTAAATCTATGACCATCAGCTGAACTTATAAGGAATGATTGAAAAGTCAAAATTAAGCTTGAATTGTGAACATAATCTTCTTGAACCCATTAAATTCATAATAACTCATAGGGAAATTCAAAGAGAAAGAGAGAATGATTGAATGGTGGTAGCACTCCACCGCTGATAATTGATCTTGAAATATTATGAAGCCACTCAATTAAATTTTATGTAATGAGAAGTAGGGAAGATATGGTAAATGCGGGACAGGAAATAATATGATTCATTGAATTATAAGATAACCCAATTGAAGAAACTCATGATTGGTGAGCTATGAAAGTGAAGGATTTTGGATGATCTTTACATGTATTACAAAGTTGTGCTGGGGTTCATCATCTTAATTGAAATATTTTCATTTTAAGCAGTTCGTAATTGTTTTAAATCCCCAAATGTAATGATGTTAAAAGTTAGCTAGACCAAGAAAATTTTGTCCATTAGTTAGTGAGGTTCGAGTAGGCGAAAGATTGGATAGCTATCACTTTCGTGTGGTAGTTTCAATGGCTAAGGTTGTAATAACAAATCTCAAGAAGTGCACTTTAATGGTCACAAATTCACGTTTGTTAATATTGAGGAAGAGAAGGTTAGAAATAAAGATTTCATATGCTTCAAGTGGTTCGATAATGAATGACTAAATATATGGATATTATCGACATAGGCCATGCAAAAACAATCAAAGAATGGTTTTAAGACTATTTCAGTTGCTGCAAAAAAGTATTTGGAGCATTGCATAACTCAAAAGGTGTAACACATCACTCTTAAAGACTTTCATGAGTCTTGAATGAAGTTTTTCAATCATTAACCTTTCGGATTTGCATTTAATGATATCCACTGTGCAATTCTAATTTAGAGAAAATTATGGCACCGTTCAATTCATCAAACATATCTTCCAAACGTGACATTGGAAATTGATATTTAATTGTGATCTTATTAATTGCTCGGCTATTATAACCATTTTTCTTGGGATGAGAAATGCAGGCATGACACATCGACATACACAATGTTGAATGAATTGCTTTTGTAAGAGGGCACTATCATGTATTGTAAAATTTGATATTCTTATGAACTCATCCTGAATTGTGGCAAGTTACGTAAAGGCTGATTTGATGTCAATTTAAGAAAAGTGGTGACAATGAATTGGGATAATCGAAGGTATAAAAATGATAAGCTATTCTAACACAGTTTGTATAATCTTAAGAATAATGATAGCCAAGGCATTCAATTCTTTTGGTAATATGACCGGGAGCTAAGGACTTTCTTTAAAGCTGTTATTACTTGGTTGTCTAAAATACAAAGAAATGTTGCTCTTTCAACAGAACCTTTTTCTTTTGGCTTAGGATGAGAGCAATAATCATAATTTTTTTTCCAATCAATGACATAAGCATTAGCTTTGCAATCATACTATGCACCCATATCAAATTGCCATAGTCTACCCAAAATTAGATTGCAGTATCTATTGTGATCACTTCACAAAGAACCTCATAAAGAAAATTCTTGCCAATAGAGAATATTATCTTTATACTTTCTGAAAACAAAAACTTTGTTGCCCTCATTAACTCAACCTATTTTATAAGTTTGTGGGTTTTGATTGTCTGGAATTTTGCTGATACTTGGAGTGACAACATTGTTGGAGATAATATATTAGGTACAACCACTATCGACAATCATCGCGTCTTTATCACCGATGACCCCCATTAGTGGTCAGTGTATGAGAATAGGATGACTCGATTGATCTGATTGACACGTTCCAACTTACTTTACGAGCAAGTGAAATGTGTATCAAACCAAATCATCACAAAATTTAAAATTCGTATACAATTAATTCATATCAATTGGAAGCATGAAACTCTTTAAGTTTGTACATAAATACAGAGTAACTAAAGGCATCAATATTAAAGTTTTGCGTCTTTAATCTTTATATAAATCAACAAACAAAACCTGCCCGGAAATTAACATGCGAGATTAGCGGTATCATAAACTAAACTTAGTGAGATCAATAATCTTAAAGCAAGTCGACAGGCATTGGAAACAATCGTGCATGTACATTTAAAATTTGCATAAAAGTAAAAGTGGTAATTATGCAGCAGAAATGTAACTGAACAATATGCTGTAGATTAGTATTGTATCAATAAATTGTCATTTCATAGGAGTCGTCTTTTATTTATTCAGTTATTTAATGAAAGTAATTTCAGTTCTATATCAAATCATTTTTTAGAAATCATTTATAATTGCAGTAGGTTTTGACTTAAACAAAGGGTTGTCGTGTCATAAAGCGAAGGTAAGGCAGGGTCGGAACCATACTACTTACCTCTCACGACACCGGTTAGACGGACACAACCTCAATGTCGAGTCGGGGATCTTAAGATCCTCACCTTTCAGCATTTCGTAACTTTTGCTCTGCGCAGATATTTATAACATAGTCTTCTATCACAATTTTTTTCATTTCATTTATCACATTCTGCATTTAACAATTAATAATGCATGTTTTAATACATTTTCATATGCCCAATAAAATCATATGCTATTTAAAGAAAATGACGGACTGCTGATATGACATAAATATCTATATGTCATTTATATCATTTATAAAATCGGTAGAAAGCGATACATGTGATTATACGAATTTAAATTAGATTATGTCTCGCCGATTAATACAGGCGGGTCGTGATGTCTTTCGATTCCTCCTCAGTACAACCTATAATGAAATAACTCTTAAATACTTCTAAATTCAAACTCATAAATACATTTAACGGTAGTATCAGAACTGCAATCTTACGCGAAATTGATATCTCCTCATATCATCTCAGAAACAGCACTCCGGCGTAATCTACTAACGCCAATACGATTAGATTAACATAAAGTTAATAAGATTCTTTGTTTGCAAAATTAACGATTCATACTACTACACACATACATATCTTTTCCCCAAACATTTTTCGATCCCCAAAACCCTTTCACTTGGGTTAACCTGTCGGTTAACCCACATTACCCTTTTATTTTCTACAACCCAAGTCAATTACTTAAAGTAAATGGATTGCATAACTTACCCAATTTCCTTTTTAAATCAGCCCTGCCCCCTCTCGTGCGATCAGATTCACGGAACTCCCCTGCTCGTGCGATCTGCGCCACGGACGTGCGATTCCAGTCGAAGCCAGAGGCGAGGGTTGCGGCTCCAGATGAAGTCGGCAAAGAGGCGGTTCCAGCGAAGCGGGTCCAAGCGGTCGGCGGTTTCCAACTCGAACATCAGCTTCATCGAGGCGGCACTCCAGCCGACGGCGGCGAGGCGAGTCCCTAGTGAAGCCGGGGAGGAGGAAAGGAGGGAATTATCCGCAGGAGGAAATGAAATAAGGAAGCTGCGAGAGAGATCTAACCATACACGCGTTAAATCTTTAATCCGGCCGCTGCATGCAAAGTAAAGTGGTTTGCTACAGTACGATGGATTAAAAACAAAATTAATTAGGAATTAGGAAATAAGCTAATTGGATATTACACATACTCTTCCATCAATGGTGCAATGAGTTATGAAGATTGCATGCCTTTATGATAGCATTGGCTGTTTGAGAGCCAATGAAACTTTCTCCAGGATACATGATAAAAACTCTTTCATCACTTTGAACATCTTTTATTTCTTCATTCACTGAAGGAGGTAATTGCTGTAGATCTTCTTTAGTTTTGTCATTAGGTAGATGTGCTTGACATATATTTGGGCATTAATTTTTTTTTACTTGTTGGTTAGAAGTGTTTAATACATTTAATGATGTTCAATTGGCTATACATGTTATCTCATATTTTCTCTTGTTAAGAAAGTGTTTTTGCATAAGACAAGTCCGTCGAAGGATCTCCTTGTGATTGAAGATGGCTCTCTTTAGTGGATGCTATAATGCCTTTATTAATTTTTCAGCTTTCATCCTAAAATGTATACCGAGGAGTTGATTGTTTCCAATTAGTTGACTTGGAATTCAGCTTTACATGCAAAGTTAACGGTTTGAGAGAGATCAAACGACATTCATTTTCGATTTATGTTGTAAAATCTTTTTCAATCCACCAACATATGGAGCCATTAACTGTTGTTTTTTTCATGGAGGTTATTGTGAGTGGCAACACAATAAAATTCTTCAATGTAACTGCTAATAGAACAATGTCTTTGAGCGCACCTTTGATATTGCAGATATAGCCTTTGTTTGTAATCAGATTATAAGAAGTGGCATCACAAAACTTACTCAATGTGATTCAAGTTACATGCGTTGCCATGTCCTTCCTGATGGTGAGACTACATTACTTGGGTTCTAGGCCCCAACATTAGCTTTTGACTTTTTAAGCCATGTATTTGACCTAATTTTTGGGTGGAGTGTCAGTACGCTCAAAGAATGCTTCAATATGTTGCTCCTAATTTAGAAAATCTTTAATATGAAGATAAACATAAAAAATGGGGATACCAATTGTTACATTAAATTTATTTGTTTGTACTTCTCAACATCAATGCACATTATCTTGGAGAGCCTCTTTTGTATCACACACAAAATCTGAATACGCAGCCACTGAGCTTGATACACTACCGTAGTATTTCCCGTCATTGGTTTGCTAGGTCCATTGGTGTGGTTGCCGATGCGAGATTACTCTATTCTTGACAAGCACTTCCAATTTCTATGTGAAAGTTAATTGAGTTTTGTACAATAATTTCTAGTTGTGAGCAGTGTTGCCATTTGTTAGCTTGTCATTGTCAAATATGATTGTAATGCCCAAATGGCATAGTGAGCAGAGGAAGAATTAAAGAAAAATAAGATTTAATTGCAATGAGCAAAATCAAACCATAATCTTTGAAATCTGTTACCTTTTGGAATAAAAATCATGCCACTCTCATCTGACAAGTTGCTAAGCTAGGGAAATAACTAAAAATTATAACTAATAAGTTTGCATCTGACAATACAAAGAAGACAGCGTCACGGCTGGGAATTTGGTGCTAGAGCAAAGAATTGTCTTGGCACGCTGCATCAGTAAAGAAATTAAACTTTTAGCGAAGAACTACCTTTTTGTTCCCCGTACATGCTATTTATTCATGAAACTTTTGCAATGGTGGTGGCAATTGTTACATTTTAAAATTCTTCAGAAACCAAACTATTTGGTCAGTGTATCTAATGCGTGATGTTTTATGTCCACAAATAGCAAATGAGGTTACCTGTTTATTTGCCTGCATTCATGGTTGTCCTTTCAAATTAATTTTTTTCTTTTCTACCTCTAATTTTGTTTTAGTGATTCAGATATAGAGAAATTTTCTTCTGAAGGAGTGAATATTTTCTGCAAGTCCTGTTCAACAAAGTTAACCAGGCAGCCTCTCAGGTAATTGTATTGTGTTATGTGGAAAGCCTTCTATAGGAAAATTAATTGACAGGGATAATCATTTAACTACCATAAAATTCTCTTGTAATCCAGTAACGAAAATTATACCTTATTTGAGGAAAGCTAATTAGGATTCTCTTACTGTCATTAATCCAATTATTTTTCACTAATCATCTTCCATTTAAGTTGGTTTTATTTTTCTTGTTACGGAGTTGCAATGAGTTTGGCATTTTTTATTATTGAATTTGTGACATTTAATAGATGCTTTCAGTGCTTTCTGGAAGTTGTATATTTAGATTTGCATACTCTCTTTTGAACCTTGTCATGTTTATCTTTAAAGAAGCTTTGTGGAAATACCATCAACGAATTGGCTAGAGGTGGCTGATAATTGGTTTGGGGGATGTTGTTCATTTGGAGGAGTAAGTGAAAAGTTGGTGGCTAAATACTTGGAAACTATTGCTATTAAAGAGGGAACATGTCTGTTAGATAGAGCTTCAGTTGTTGTCTGCGAGCATGATCTTGAAGGTATTTATATAATCCTTTGGTGGAAAATCGTGTATCTTCTAATGGGATATAGGTTTCTAATAAACGAGGAACTTTTTTAGGACAACCATTAAGAGAATGCTGGTAATTGAGCTGATTCGTTGATAACTTCGTGACTCCAATTTGTGCAGGTGCTGTTTTTGAAAGATCAACTTCAGATTTTGGAATGAAATCTTCTCAACCTAATGATACTAGTTCTATGATTTGTGATTTGGTTTCATCACGATCATGGTCAAGCACTGAAGCACATGAAGTGGATCTATCTTCTAAGCGTTATAGTGTTCAGGTTGGTTTGGATGGAACACAAAATGATATCAACATGGATTGCATGAAGCCTAATCTTAATCTTTTCTCATCATATAATGAGAAAACATTTTCAGAGTCTACAGATGAAAGGACTTCAAAATGTGACTTCCATTGTTGCACCACTGAGGAAGTACAAACATCTGACCGTGCTGATGGAAGAACTGAATCTGAAACATCAACAGCAGCAAGCAATGCCAGACAATTTTTAAAAGTTTATGGGAGTGGTTTTATGGTTACACCCGCCAACCTTTCAAATGATGTAGAGTGCGTTGAATTTTCTTGCAGACACTGCTCTTCTCCTCTTGGCTCGTATTCATGTGTACAGGGCACAACTGCTCCAGCAGTTGGTGGAATGATTATTTGAATGATCATTTATTATATATTTATTGATATTTATAATTTTGATGCATTCAATTAAATTGATGAATAAACATTATCCAGTTAAAGGTGTTATAATTAAACCTCGTGGCTCTCGCATGTAGAGACTACATCATCCGCTTCATTGACAAAAAAAGATTTTTCTGATCCTTGCTACATGCACCTCCTAAAATTTTCAGTACTCGATATACTTTCTTATTCATATGATGTTATGTCTTACGTATGCTCCAATCAGCATGATATGTTTTCTTTTTCTTTTTGAATAGGAAGTATAGTCTGGAAAGCATATTTACAAATCTGCTAATTGAGGGAGCACGAGATGAACTATCATTCCGCACGATGGTATGTGATCTGAAGACAAAGTTCCCTATGCTGCAAATTGTCCTCTTAAATTCAAGAGCCTGGTGCTACTCTGGCTTCTGCTTAGAAAATATTGCAACAAGAGAACTCCCTGCAATACACATGCAACCTGTCGTTAAGGTTCTTTTTTCTGATTGTATTGCCTCCACAGAAGCCAAATTTTCAATGTAAGTTTTGCAATGCAATTCTCTCTGATAGTTTCTAATCAATTTAATATCGAGCACTTAATATCACAACGCACCATCTACTAGTACTTGAAGTTAGTGGATACATCGCCTTGAATTGGCTGCGAAGGGAAGCTAATTAAGCATCATACAATTATATATTTTTATTATTGCATCTGTGTAGCCAACCTCCAAGTGAAATCTCTCTGAAGATCTTTTAGATCATGGCTACTTATATATATCATTCCTATAAATATGTTTACATGTACCAATTTGCAGATTATTTACTGTTATACTTTTCCATCTATAATAGATTATGCATTTATTATTATTATTATTATTATTATTATTTTGTTTTCAGGATTACTACGGTTAGGTCAACCTGGAATGGAACTGAACAAGTGTACATGATGAATCGTGAAATAGATCAACTCAGAAGATCATTGCAATCATCAAGTTGTAAATTGCCTCATTCATGCTCTTCTTTGCAAGGAATGTTTCTGTCGTTCCTACGAAGGTAAAAAAAATTATCATCTGCCTATATGATGTTAAGTAACCCACACGTGTGGCAGATTTTTATTTCTTGCCATTTTTTTTATTGACAAAGAACGATTTGGTCAAGTGTCTTTTTACTATATATATTTAAAGAGAGAGAGAGAGAGAGAGAGAGAGAGAGTTGAGTGTGCAGTTCATCAATCTTTTTTTTTATACCAACTCAATGTGTCAACACATTAAGATTATTGTTTCTTTTTGAGCTACAGGGGGTGATGCATCATCCCTTTTCAGTTCTATCCCTCTTGATCGTTGGGATAAGATTAATGATAACGAAGACTCCTCTTGAGAGTTCCAATGGTGTTGTTTTTTTTTTAATTTAAACATTAGTCTGTTTAATACCTAATAAGATGTTACAAAAAATATGTAGAACCATGCTGTTTTTTTTTTTTTTGTTTTGTTTTGTTTTGTTTTGCAATTTTCTTTACCATTTATTCTTCTTTTTTATGCTAAACAAAGATTATTGTTGGTTTAATAAAAAATTCTCTTTTTTTTCATTTATACATTTATACCACTTATTATCAAATTTCTGTGGGAAAATGGTTTACTTTTCAAAAAAGTTGGCTCTTAATAGTGTCACAAGGCAACTTCACATATGGGAATAGAGTAAAGTTGAGTTTCTACCTCAAAATTGTAAATAAATCAACGTCTGGTTGAGTATTATCTTGTACATGTTTGTTCATTTATTATGATTCTGGTTTTAAATATTTATTTATTGGTTTTTTTATCGACTTGGAGTTTTAATCAAAATTTAATTGAGTCAGCTGAATTATATATTTGATGTTAAATATATGGTCTCATTAATAGACATAATTGAAATCACAACTTTTAGCTGAGGTCAATAAAATTTACCAAGTATTTATGCTATTTAGAGGCTTTGTGGGCCTACTGAATGAGCTATCATATTGAAACATAGTCTCTATTTGGTCCTGCCTTTGGAGTTGATAACATCTTACCACCAAAAAATGACTTTCCTTCATCGAGTGTTGCCTCTTATAAATTAACAAAGTTTGATAGGGGCTAGGGCTAGAAAAACTAAATAAAAACTTCAAGTATTTTGTACTATATCATGTTAGAATGGCCTTAAGTTCGTGACAAGTTTGTTTAGTTCATAACCTTTAAGGCTTGAGCTCTCATTATTGTTCTTCAATGTCCAATCATGTTGCAATGTGAAGTGGTGACAATTTTGAACATTGTGAGGGTCTTTTATAGTTGAGCGAGACTTTGATAAAATCATACTAGCTTATCAATTTTGAATGATACTACCCCATGCTTCACATTAATGGATAATATTTAAAGAAACATTTTTTTTTTTATAACCGTTATGTTTAGTTAGGCTTATAAACTTATCAAAGGTGAGACAAGTTTGGCATAAGATAACTCAAATTATTTTTCTTGGCTTTTAGGAATAATTTATCTAAGTCTTTAATGAATTTATTTTTCACCTTAGAGAAATCTTTTCCTCAAATTAAAATAGAATATTTAAAAAATAAATATTTGTATACTTGTATGATCCTGTCATTCAAGTTAGCTCTAAAGACTACTCATTAAAAGGGCAACACATGGATTTAATAATTTGTCCTCAATGATGTAGCATAATCATTTTATCAGTATTGGATAGACTCTTTAACATGAGATTGGATTAAAAGGTTGTATTATTTTATCACCCAATATAGTTCTTTTAAATTTGTTTGAACTTGATATGAATCATCATAAATAAAATTACTTTTATCCAATTAATTTACGTTTGATATAAAAAATCTTATAATAAGATAGGAAGATAGATTGATTCTTCAATTTATCTCCAAATTAAGTTTGTTCTTGATTGTCAAAATCAAAATTTCTAACCATTCTCTATACCCTAAATCCTAAGACTACCTAGTTGAATTTTGTTTATCAAAATTCTTATTTATTTCCATAACCATAAGCTTGCATCCTCTCCAAGTTGTTAGTTCATTGTTTATATGTTATAATTTGACAAATTCCATCATACCGGCCTAAAAATCAAAATTTTATGATTTTTACTAGGACATGCTCAATTATAATATACTAAAATTTGTCATAGTATGTTATAATATGCAATATCATATTATAGCATGATGCTACAACATATTTTGCTACATCATGCAATGATGTCCCATGTTATAATATGCCCTAACATATTATAATATTTTACATTATAACTTTAAAAGGGACCATTTAGCACAAAAAAACTCAACTTTCGGCAGAAGAAACAATGAATAATACCTATTTCTAGCTAGAATAGCACACTATAGTGCACCTCCAATACTGTGATCCTTAGGTTGTTATGATTTTGTGCAAATTCTATTCATCTCGGCCTTCAAATAAACTAAGATAGGCTTGATCGTAGCACACAAAAACATACTAAGGCAATGTTATATCATGTAATAATCTATAAAATGTGCTATAATATATTACACTATATCAGGCTATGGTGTCTTTTTTTTTTATTATATGCTCTGACATAATATAATATAATATATTATCTAAAATTATACCTTATAAGGGATATTTTAAAGCCAAAAACACTAATTTTAGCCCAAGAAAAAAAAAATGAATGACAACTATTTTCTATGTATAAATCAAAATTTATTAACTAAAAATGGCTATGGCATAGCACCTTAGAATCCTCGAATTTGGTCAAGTTGTATCATCTAATTGCCTTTTTAACATATATAGTGTTGCTCCCTAAAGCCAAATAAAAAAACAAAAAACTGACACCCATATAATTCCATTTTTTTACTAGAAATGACATACTATAACAAACCTGAAATATTGTGTTCTAAAGCTCACTTTTTTAAATTCCATCAAAGTCGGTACTTTCATAATTATTAGTAGGGCCGACTCATTATAAAAACATATTAAAATATGTCATAATGTGCTATGGCATGTGATAATATACAACAACATGCTACAACATATTTTGCTATCTTATGTTGAAAAACCAAAAAAGGAACGACAGCCATTTTTGACATATAATCCTACTTTTCTAACTGAAAACAGCTTTATAAAACAACTCTAGTGCTGCATCTCGAAGCCTTTATAAATTTGGTCAAATTTCATTATCTTGGCCTTCAAATCAATACATCATGATTTTTACAAGCGTAGGCTCGACTGCGGTACACAAAAAGATGCCAGCATATGCCACAATGTGCTATAGCATGATAATATACAATAACATGCAATACTATATTATGCCATACTGTTATTGATTCAAGAGCTCAAATTAAGACTAAAAACCGATGAGATTTTAAGTTTTATCAAGTCAACTCAAGACTAGTAGACTCAAAACATATCAAACAAAGGGACACGGGCCTATACAGTGAAATCTTAATTTGAACATAGAAGACAACATTCATTCTTTTTTTTTTTAAATTTTCAGCCTCCTCATTTGTGTAGCAAAATTGTAGAAAAATGAATCAGATGGACATGAATATATATATTAGCACAATCTTTGGATTACCACATACAACGGTCGATGCCAAAAATGCAAGAACACAGAAAAATGACAGAAACAAGTTGAGCTTGTGCTGTGTTTCAAACAACAAACAAACAAATTAACAAACAAATAGGATAAAAATTGTACATCACTTGTGCACCAATCTCCAAACATGCACGCACGCATCCTCACCAGCACTGACAATGTTGTTTTCATCGGTGAAAGCCAATCCATAGACCCCTCCCAAGTGTGCTCCTTTAATTGTTGTTCGGCTTGATACATGTTTGTTCACATCATAAATAATAACACAAGTATCAAGAGAGCCAGTGGCAACCAGGCAGTTGTCAGGAGACCAAGCAAGGCAATTAATTCGAGCAGTGTGGTACAGCATGTTCTTCAGCTTCACCTAGGGGATTCAACAAAATCATCTATAGATAATAAGAGAATGCGTTCCAATAGTTCAACATACACATAAGTAATGAGAGCTAAAGATAAGTAAAACTTTCATTCTAAAAATGAAGAACATTACAAGATTTTGCATAGGAAAAAGGAGACAATTCAATCAACATAGCTTATAATAAAGTTCTTATCATAATAATCATCGCTAGCCTTATCCTAATAAATTGGAGTCAACTTAATCTCTAGTTTGCATTTACCCCAAAAACATCATTAAAGATTAAAAGCTTTATGTGTCGACTTAAAGCAAACAAACAAAACAAGTCAAAAAGGGCAGGAGAAAGTCATGTACTCAATACTATTCATGTCATTCATAAGCAGTTCTAAACATCAATTTCTTACCAATCAAAACTGTTAATGTAGCTAGCATGTTTTTGAAATAGGATAAAATAATAATCAGCATTTCTTCGAACGTGCAAAATTCAAACTATTGCTGTTATTCATAATTAAAAAAAGAAAGATAGTTTTTTTAAAGAATATATTAACAGTAAGTAGAATAAAAAAAATCACATTCCTAATTTTTTTTACATCTTTAAAAAAAAAACTGAAATATCACATCTTTCAATAATTGTCATTAGATAAGAAAAGTTCATAATTTTTTTATTAGGAAGATATTTTTAATGGAAAACATTGCCTAAACTCTTCCAATGGTCCACTTGTTGCACGCATTACTTGAAACTTCACTGAGCTAGTACAGTGGATAACATTGGTGGAAAAAGAATTTCCCTGCAACATATACAGGAGTCAGGCATAAAAGTTTAGGAAATCACAAATGCATGATATGCATAAAACTAGACTTGATGGGTGGTCGGATAAAGAACACAAATAAGACTGAAGTATAAATATGAATCAAAAGACTCATTTTCTACCTCTCGCGATGCACGATCCCAAACTACAGCTTCACGATTGGCATCGGCAGAGGCGAACATAGAAGCGTCAGGGGAGTACTGGATGACAGTAATAGCTCCTCGGTGTTTTTCTAGAACTGCTTCTTCCTTGAACATG
The DNA here is from genome assembly GCA_021442155.1 of Cymbidium sinense. Lineage (NCBI taxonomy): Eukaryota > Viridiplantae > Streptophyta > Magnoliopsida > Asparagales > Orchidaceae > Cymbidium > Cymbidium sinense. The sequence goes on along the minus strand of CM038232.1, from coordinate 15,245,875 downwards.
TTATTGTCAATGACATATATGTGAAGCTTTCCATCTTGGCTACCAACAACAGCCTCAGACCCATCAGGTGAAACCGCTGATGCTGTGACAGCATAACCAAGATTCACTGTTGATGCCACTTCTGTGCCCCTTAGCAGGACAATCCCAGCATCGGTAGAAACTAAAGCAAGGCCAGGACATTTCTGAATGAAGTGTACCTTGTTTGGTTGAAATCCAACATCAACAGCTTCCGCCTCTCCGCACTGATCTTCATTTAATGGAAGTCTATGTACCTTATAAGAAGATAATGAACAAGATAAAATGAAGAAAACTTCAATATCTATTCATACAAAAGCTAGCGACTTCACATTTACCAAGCATAAAGCTGCAAATACAAATAACCCATCAAAAAGTTTGATCACTCTTTTCTCAAATTTGCGTATGAAAGTGCTGCATGCATGCCCAATTAAGTTTTAAGAATAAGGCAGTTAATAACTATGGATGGTGGAGAGCTAAGATTCTTAAAAGAAACGACCTTAATGAAATGTTTCTGCCCCAACAAAAAAGTTCAACGTTGAAATAACTAAATTAAAGATTTCAAAGATTTCGACGTCCAACATTCCTCGTTTAAGCAGAAGAATTCGTTGGCTAACAAAATTAATAGCATGAGGCAGACAAAAGTAGCCTTTTTTATTGAATATTCATAACAGCAAAGTCAAATAACTTCTAGAGACATAAAAGTCTTCAATCTACTGTTTATCAGATTTGGTTTTACTCCAAAATAAATCTAATGAGCTTGGAATCACTCTAGCACAATGGCAAGTTTCTGAAGTTCATCATCCAAAATGGATGTGTAAAACCATGCCAATCCAGCCATGAAAATCAAAAGCTTTGCAAAACTTAAAAAGTCTTTATGAAACATCAATATTTGAAAGGGAGTTGTTGATTGAGGATCGATAAAAATTTCTTCCACATCACCATAAAAGTAGGCATTCTTCACATCCTATTGTTGCATGGGCCATCCTTGGCTAGAAAAAAAAAAAAAGATTAGAATAACATTTGTATTCATTGGTGCGACTAAAGCAAGTGTTTTTTATTAATCAACTTTGGATTTGGTATCACTTTCCTACTAAACTAGATTCATATTTTTTTTAATTCTCATCAACTTAAATCTCACAATAAAAGCCCACTTAGATCCTACAGCTCTTTTTTCCATCAAGTAACTCAAATATCACCCAGTGTGGTTCTTCTAAGGGCATTCACCTCATCTCTCATATCTCTCTCACAAGAATTTGTTTCTAATGCCTTACAGAGTATTTCTAGAAATTTAATAGCTTTAATAATTGTAATAAAAGTCTTCATGTGTAGAGAGTTCTCCAAGGAGAGTACTGAGTTTTGGGGCATATGAGATACCCATTACATTTTCTAACTTTTTATATAGCAATAGGTTGATCAAAATTATTTGGTTGACCAAGATCCTTGTTAGGATTAATAAGACCTAAAACAAATTTCAAGTCTTAAACTTGCATAAGAGTTTGGATGAGCATTGTCTTTCCTGTAGAGACCTAGAGTGTATTAGTAACAAAGTAGTCAAGGAACAAAATATCAAATTCATCAAACTTATTGAAGATGAAAATAAATTTAATTTTGTTTATATTTCATCATTTCCTCGCTATTTATATAGAAAAATTCTAGGTTACTCTTGATAACTCTAAAATATGAAAACTCTCTAAAATTGCTAACACTCCAACTCAAGTTCTCGATTAGATATTCTACATACCTAACTCAAAGATGATATTCTAAAATGTAGACTTGATAGTCCTTCAATTAGAATGCCTATCGACTATTTATATTTGGACTTATAGGATACATAAAAGCTCACTTTTTTTTTATGAAATGCCAATCAATTTCCATGTATTTGGTTTGGGCATAACAACAACAACAACAACAACAACAAGCCTTAATCCCACTAGGTGGGGTCGGCTACATCCTTCGCTCCATTGTGTCCCATTATGTGTCAAATTCTCATTTTAAGATACCAAGATCATTTTTTATACATCTTAACCAAGTCTTTTAGGTCTTCTACCTTTCTTAACATAAGCCGCATCTACTCTCCTAATCATATGGATGACGCTACCAAACCATCTAAGGCGACTACATTATTTTTTATGTTGGAATAAATTATTTTTTATGTTGATGGCTGAATTGTTAATACAGTATAACTTCATATTATCTTCTCATTTTATTCCCAGCTTATCTAAAGATAATTTTGATCAACAATGATTCACATACTCCTTGGGGCCTTGCTCAAAATTAAACTTCTCCGAGCGATTAGATTCTCATAAAAAAAGTAGTAAATAGTAAACCATCTATCTATGGGTAATCCTACCAATCAACATTTGTGTATGCTTCTAAAGTTAACACTTCTATTTCTTCTGAATAATATTCCTTTTCTTGATGTTACTTTGAAGTATAGAAAAGTTTTGTATGCTCCTATTAGAAGCGTATTTTTAAAATATGCATAAATTGACTTCATCTAATTCACCTTGTAGATATATATTTTTTACATCTGACTATTTTAATAACCAGTTGAGGTTAGCTTCCTTGAAATATGCATTTTGCATACTATAATTTAAAAAAAGGCATACAACTATGTGTGGTCTAAATTACTTCTATCTTCCTCCCAAATTACTGACAAAAGAAGAAAGATTTTTATCATCTAACCTATGCCAAACAAAACTACAATTAAGAGTAAAAGAAGCATAAAAGTTAACAGCTCTATTACACTCCCTTGGCATAAAATGAAAAAGCACCTAGTGGAACTGAGAAAGGAATGCAATGTCTAAACTCTCATAAAGTCGATTGGGCCATGGTCATAACTTTTTCAATGTTTCCCTCTATGATTATACCCTTCTTTTTAGTCATAGATGGTTCAATTAAGTCTTTCCTGAAAAGTACCACCTCAATTTCAACTTGGGTGTTATCCCAATGTAAAAGCTGCATCCCTGCGGCCTTAATGAAGTCCTCTCAATCATCCTGAATGATGGCTCTCAATTCTACACTGTGAGACGAGAAAATAGCCCCATCCACATTGATCTTTATCTAATCTGGAGGGAAGGAGGGGCACAGTGTTGCTTGGACATCCCAATCAACTAATTAATGCCATAATGCTCCATGATTGGATGATTAGGTGGTTGGGTAAGATTTTAAAGAATTGTACCTACTAGGGTGATGAGAGTTTCATGTGGACGACCATATTTTTTTAGCATTTCTAGCACTCCACAACTTTGGCACCGATGCTGCAATATATATATGAGTCATAACAGTTATTAAGCCATTGGTGGAGCTGAGCGCTTGGAAGTCTTAAAATCTCGGCATGATGATTCCCCATGAAGTGAGGGTGATAAAAATCCTCTCCAAGCTGCTGCAACCCATGACCACATGGGAGATGTCATAGACTTGGGTACAGCACCACAGATAGGGCAAGGATTCAGCTAGTCCCCTTCGGTACAACAACTCCTTAGCAGGAAAGGCATTTTGTAGCAGCCGCCACAAAAATAGACACTCATGGGAGTGAAAATGGAGCTCTTTGAGCCTTCTAAAGCTGTCAAGAACATCATAAAATTGATTGTTATGAAAGATAGCCATCACTGTTTTACTGATGGGGGCGTTATTGAGCTCAAGTTGGTCATTTATGAGTTGAGGAAGAGCTTGAATTTCAAAACCTGCTACAAAAGAGCCTCACCAAAAAGCTGCTATAGCTTGTTACTGTTCCATCCACCTTCAACATAAGGAAATCCACCTCTTGGAGGTTATCTACTCAGTTTATATCAAAGAATGTGGGCCATTTGGCCAGCGGCATATCAAGAATCCAAGCATGTTTGAGTATGCTTTTGTTGTTTCTTTGGCAATCTTCCATCTCACATGCTGGAGGTTAGCTGCACCATCCTTAATTATATAGAAATACTATAGTGTAATATTTTTTCACGAGTCTAGCTTCATACTTTGCAAGTGTCCTATTTGTCTACCCCGTTACATATAATTAATTTCTTTCTTTTTGGCAATTCTACTATGGATGCTATTTATTTTTCTACTATGGATGCTATACATTTGTTAAGAGGTTTGATGGAGAAGTATAGAGAAAATAAAAAGGATCTACATATGATATTTATTGATTTAGAGAAAGCTTATGATAAAGTCTCAAGAGATGTTCTTTGGAGAGTTCTAGAACAGAAAAAGTTAATATTGGTTATATTCAAGTCATTAAGGATATGTATACTAGAGCCGTCACTTGTGTCCAAACACAAGGAGGATTGACAAACTATTTTCCTATTTCAGGTTGGATTACATCAAGGATCAACATTAAGCCCTTATCTTTTACTTTAGTTATGGATGTTCTTACGAGGCATTTACAAGAAGATGTACCGGTGTATGCTTTTGCTGATGACATTCTTCTAAGACTAGAGAGGAGTCCAACGAAAACTTGAATTATGGAGGTCAACTTTAGAGTCTAAAGGTTTTAGTTTAAGCAGATCTAAACTGAATATATGGAGTGTAATTTTAGTTGTAGAAATTTTAGTGGTAGTGTTGTGACTTTAGGTGATCAAGTCATTAATAAGAGTGGCGATTGATATTTAGGCTCTATTGTTCAAAATGATGGTGAAATAGATGGAGATATTATTAGTAGAATTCAAGTTGGATGGTTGAAGTGGAGGAATGCATCGGCTATTATGTGATAGAAAAGTTCCACTTAAACTTAAGGAAAATTTTATAAGATGGTGGTAAGACCAATGACTTATAGAATGTTGGCCAATAAAAGAGAAACATAAGAGTAAGTTATGTACGAGATGAGGATGCTCGAGGTGGATGAGTGGCTTTACCCTTAGAGATAGAATGCAAAATGAGTATGTTGGGAAAAGTTGGAGTAGCTCTGATAGATAAGATTAGGAGAGTCTAGATTTTTGGCCACATAAAGTCATAATGACGATTAGGAGAGTAGATGCATTAGATTTTCCTATGTTAAGAAAGGTAGAGGTAGACCTAAAAGACTTGGTTAAGATGTATAAAAATGATCTTAGTATACTGAATTAAATGAGAATTTGACACATAATAGGACACATGGAGACGGGATTCATGTACACCCCTAGTGGGATTAATGCTTGTTGTTGTTGTTGTTGTTGTTGGCAATTCTACCATTTTTTAAGTTTGGTTTTTTTTTTAGTTTTATAATTTTTCCAATTATGACTTTTTCCCATTTTTTAATCTCAAATGCTTCTGGGATTGTCTTTTGAATCTTGATATTATTTATCTTGATGAAAAAAAAATATTGTAAGAAAAAATATTAGAGAGTGAAATAAAGTTGGTTATTGAAGGTTGAGTGCATATTTTGGTTTCTTTGTCCAGTGCAATTGGAAGGTCAATATATTGATGGTTTTGAATTTCAGGGGTTGGAAGATTGATATTAGGATGTGTTTGAATTTGAAAGATAGAGATCATACCATTATTGTATGGTTATTGATCTTGCACGGATTTGAATGATTGAGCATATATTAGTTAAGTGTTAGACTCTTCTTTCTTTCTTCTTGAGTAGACATGTAGTAATGGTTTGGGCTCATTAGATAGGGTTTTGGTGAAATTAATGTCTAAGGAGGTTACTTATATCTATTAAGAAGTCTTGATATTGCTTGAGGCTTTAGGATGGGTTGGGTAGTTAGGATATCAAGTTTGAGGAAATCAAAGATATCTTCATTCCAAGACTTCCCCTAAAGACAATCTGAGTTATAGAATCCTTGATTTTTAACAAACGTTAACATCTCAAGAGATAAAAGTCTATTTGGATTTGAGATAGCAATAGTTGTATTCTTTCTAAGGAGTATCCTAAGAAGATGCATTATAGCTCTCAGCTCAAGCTTTGTGTTTTAACGGCATTAATGGACATAGGTAATACTCCTAAAACATTTAAGTGAAAGCAATGAGTATTGAATGCCTATTATATATATATATATTATAAAGTTCTATTGAGAAAACTATTAATTAGTAGTGTATTAGTTAAACCAGCTTCCTCATAAAATTAAAATATTCCTTTCAAAGAATTGTCTCACACTAGGTCACTCCAACTTTTATTTTATTAAATAATGTAAGAAACATGAATCATAGTGTACTAAACGATGGATAACTCGTCTAAATGTGATGGAGCCATATTTATGGCCTAAAATCCAAATTTTTAGATAAATGAGAATAAATTGTATGATTATTACTACTTATGTCCATATAGTAGAGACGTTATTTCTTAGCAATCCAATCATCTTCCTCATTGCTCAATCCTGAAATAAAAATAAGTAATATAAAGTACTACAATACAATATAGATCAAATATAAAATTTTTAATAGACAATAGGTTCATGGATAATTTTGGAATGAGAGAACAGATGATAATGAAAGGGAAGGTATATATTTTATAGATCAGTTTAATGCAATAACAGTAAGATTTTCATCAACCACTTCTATTTCATGATTTTATAAGCGGTGTATATAGGAAGACAACATGGTGGAATAGTTGGTCATGTAATCAGTTCCTCCTAAGTTTATTATCCAAATGTTTAAACTAGAATTAAAAGCACAAAAGAAGTATGAAGTGGACTACTCACCTAATTGAGTCATAAATGAACTTATCCATTGGCTTATCAAATGCTATCAAGAAGGTAGAGTTCTTCTATATCTTCACACCTTTATCCTATGCGGGCAATTTTTTCTTCCGACGATGGAGTTTTTGATAATTTATAAACTAATTTTGATAATCGTTATTTATGATGTCTAAACTAATTTTGACATAGAAATTTATTTTTGACTTATGGAGGCTACTCTTGAAGTTCCCTACAGATATGTCATATCTTTTTATGACAATTGTAAAACATACTTTTTTCATTATTGAACCTTAATGGTTCAGCTTAGGCTTTTATGGCTCAATTCTAAATGCATTAGGTGTAGATAGAACAGGTAAGAAAGCATTCCTATCAATGGAGGGTATTTCTAACATAACATGTCTTCATAATTCACTTTGTATAGTAAAGAAGACTTCATTTAGTTGGGAAAGGTGTCTTTTCAAAGTATTTTAATGCACACTTAATCATATTTAATGTTTTGTCCAGCTAAAAATTCATAAATTAGTCCTCTTTCTACAAAAGTAGATAGCATTGCAACATCTTCACTATTTATTAGTACCTTGCATGGTGGAGTGAATTTTTATTTTAATCTCATAAACTAAGGCAGCATCTCTTACTCTGGACTATGTTTGCTTCAATTCCTCATATAGATATCATTGACTGTAGATAGAAATATGTAAGTTTCATTGACTTATGGTATCACTGAATTCCATATCCAGGTCATAATTGAAGAATCTTCTATATCCCATGAAAAAAACTGAAATCATATTCTCTCATTATGGGACCAAATAGGTGTTGATCTACAACTATGCCACTTGAAATTAAATAAATGAGGTGGAGATTAAAATGCCCTAATCGTGATCAAAACCGCTTAACCTTGCATCGATTTGAAAATTCAACCTCATAATGCGTCGAAAATATTAAAATTAATTAATTAAAAAAATATTGAATCAATTAATGACCAATCAAATGATTAAAATCAAATTTTTAACAAAATTACACGCATATCGAAGTCGGGAAGCCCCGACGATGTCCGAACGACCTCCGTTCACGAAATTGATCGCGTTGTTGTCACCGAAACGTCGAATTTGAGCACGGCATCACACGATTTAAGCATAATTTCCTCACCGTGCCGACATTGCTTAAACGACCTCCGACGGAAATCGACGCGCCGTTGTATTCACAATAAACACCTAAGATTGACACCCATACTGTTAGGGTTTATTAAATAAAATAAAATCATGCAAAGTAATATTAAAATGCAATTAGAATGATTAATGGCTGTTTAATCCCTTATTTCTCTTAACCCCTTAATCCTTACCTAACTCCTCATCGCTTAAAAAAAAGCAATCAATCCCTATTATCAAACGACAAATCAAAAGCGACGGCCCCTAAAGGCAACACTTCTCTCTCATGGCATGTTGACCTCATTCACATTTTTGCTGCTCTCGCCTTCGTCCCTATTGCTTATCTCTCTCACTAAGGCTCGTGATCTCTCTCGGTTTTCTCGCTCTCGGCTTTCCTCCTCCTGCTGGTCTCGCTTCCTCTCCTCTCGTTTTCGGTGAAACCCTAGCAACGAAAGTCCTTCTCCTCCTTTTCCTTTAGCAATCGACATTTCTGTGTGTCTTTCTTAACCCTTATTCTTATGCATTTGGGTATGCTGAAAATTAGGGTTTTGCAAAAATTCATGCTGAAAGTTTCATTTAGGAATTTGGGATGATGTATGACCCAAATCTCATACTTATTGCTTTTATTTATGAAATTTAAGTTGTTTAGTTAGCTGAAAAGAAGATTTGGGATGATGTATGGCCCAATATTGTGTTGCATGCTATCTTTTAGGGGTAGTTACGGTGCTACTTTGCTGGAATTGGTTATGCCTAAGGGAAATCGAATCGATTTGCTTTTCAGAAAATGTGATGCTGAAATCATTTCTATGAGAGGGGGGAAGTTATTAATTTGTTATTTGAAGTGTGTTGTTTGCTGAAGTTTTGTGTTTACAAAAGGGGAAATTGTTAAATCATATTTACAAATTGGGGAATTGCTGAAATTTGTTTCTATCAAAGAGGGAATTGCTGAAATTTTTTTTATCGAAGGGGAAACCTATTGATTTGATTTTCTAAAGGCATGATATTTACTGAAAATATTTTTATCTAAGGGAAAATCGAATTAGATTTGCTTTTGAAGAGTACTACACTTTAGACATTTTTACCTAAGGGAAATCTATGGAATTGTTGTCTAGAAATATGGTACATTGAAATCATTTTAATCAAAGGGATTTTGTCATACTACATACTATCTCTTATGGATTTCAATTGTTTGCCTCTTACGTATGAGTAGAATGAAATCTGTAAAAAAAGAAGCTGAAATTAAATGGAAAAGGGGGCTATGTCATACTATATATTATCTCTTATGGATTTCATTTGTTTTGCCTCTTTCATATGACTAGAATGAAATCTGAAAAAAGTGAAATCTGAAATTAGAAAAGAGGAGTTGGCTATACTACTTGCTATTCCCTATGGGTTTCATTCTTGCATATTTCGTTTCATTCATTTGATATCTTGTTAATGGAAATTATGCTATTAAAATTTTAGTGATGTCTCACGACATCCACCCATGCACGCCTTTTCTGCGGGTGTCCTTTCATGAACCCCACATGTGAGAGGAGAGGCATGTAAATTTTGATTACTGCTCTTAATTAAATATAAATGCAATCAACTTTCTTTTTTTTATGCAAATGTTCTAAATTTATTATTATAAGTACTACTCATGTTTCTCAACATGGTAGGAAATTTTATGTCTGTTAACCCATGGCCTTTCTTCGTGGTGGGCAAATATAAATAGTGTCTCACGACTACCATGCACGCCTTCTTTCTGGTGGCTAGTCTAGCCCCCCTATGGGGATGACGGAGGTCGCCAAATTTATTTTAAAAAAAGAAAATAGAAAGAAAGGGATGAAATGCTTAAGTTATCATGTTAGCTTAAAATTTTCTTTATCTCAAATGTGAATGCTTATGCTTCAATTTCTATATCATGCAAGCTATCCTATTTTGTGATAAATGTGATATGAGTTGATACTTATGCTTCAATTTCTATAACATGCAAGCTATCCTATTCTATGACAAATGCAATATGAGTATATGATTGATCAATGCTTATTTATGTTAAACATGAATGCTTATGTATTGATTTTTACATCATACAAGTTATCCTATTAAGTGGTCATTACGATATTATTTAATGCTCATCCTAAAGCTCTACTTAAATTTTAACATGTTACATGTTATACATGTGCTTAAACATAAAGCTTGAAATACATAGAAAATAATATCTACCATATATGACGACATATATCGTGAAGATATCAAAATAAAAAATTGTCAGTTAAAAGGAAACTTACAAGTCTATGTGGCACAACTTAACCCTTTGCAAGATTGAAAGAACTTGACTAGTACTAAAGAAAGAGGAAGATAGGAAGTAAGATGAGAGGTGAATCCTTTCTTATTTATAGCCCTTCTCTATCTTAACATCGACACATATGGTGCTTGTCATAAGTTAAATCATCTAAATTTATGCCAATTCATATCACATGCACATACATGTGGCATGCCTTATACATCTTTATCACTTCTTTGAAGAAAAATAAACTCTTTTTATATCTTCTTAATAAATTTAATGAGTACTCCCCATTTGTCAGTTTAAGTTTAGGTTTAGGTTAGGGTTTAGGTTAATTTTAGGGTTTAGGGTTTAGGGTTTAAGATTTTAGGTTTAGGATTTAAGGTTTAGGATTTTTTTCTAAATGACATATGACATCTACTCATATCTTTGTCTTCTCCTCCCTTATCAAGAGAAACATGGGGATGATTTGATCATAGGGCCTTCAAAATGATTTATTTCCCTTTATGTTTCTTGATTTGCCACATAGAGAGGGTTCTCTTAAATCAAGTGCCTAAGTTCATTTTAGGCCCATTACTTTATATTTGATTATATGAGCTTCAAAATGATTCATTTCATTTATATTTCATTTTCCACATAGAGAAAGAGTTTCTAGCTAAATCAAGTGACTAAATTTATTTTGCTCATTACTTTATATTTGATCATGGGCCTTCAAAATGATTTATTTCATCTATTCCTTTGATTTGTGGATAAAAGGAGGATTTTGGCCCAAAATGAAGTGCATATCATATTCAATCAAACAATTATATCTATTTTAGATTCTCACTTTTTTTTTGGCCCAAATAAAAAATATCCAATAAATCAAATATCTAGGACATGTGATCCAAATGCAAGTCAAATATAAAGAACGACGCTACATCTTTCCGTTGGTCTTGGGAGGATTGTAACAAAACCTAAAAATCTAATGATGCTATGTAAATCTTATAAGTTAATTCTACATAAATGACTAAAGATAAATCTATCGACATCATCAATGTATCATCTCAAATTCAATATAATAAGAAGAAAAGTCTCAAACCCGACCCCAAGTATAATCTAGAGTTAAGAAGAACGAAATCTTGAAATAATTAATCTAGATCCGATCCTCTGCAAGAAAAATGAGTCGGTGTGGTCTATCCCCGGTCTTCTAACCTCCGTTAATAAAACCTAAAAAAATCAAACATATAAACTCCAACTTACATTCTAATGTCATACAATTCCCAAAAGAACATATCCAGATGCATGTTGAGTAATTACTAAGTCAAATATAAAGAAGAGCACATCCCGTTTGTTCTGACCGAAGTTAACAAAACCTAAAATGTCAACTAAACTTCAAATTGAGCCTATATTTGACTTGACACCAAAAGCCATACAACATCTAAAAAAAAAAAAGAACAGATACTTGCATGTTGAAATGTTCAAACCTTAGACATGTGTTAGATATGAAACAAAGAATATGCTATACTTTCGATTGATTCTAAACAAAACCTAAAATATCATATCAAGAACTAAACTTAAAATTGATACACATTTCAACTGACATTTACATACATACAAATTTTAAAAGAATAGATGTATGTATGTTGAAGTAATCATCATGTCAAATACAAAAGAACATGCTATACATCCCGCTTAGTCTTGACGTTAACAAAAATCTAAAAATGTGATATTATAAGAATTTCAAATGAATAATATCCGAGAAGCTAATTGCATGTAATACAAAAGATATGAATCAACGACATAGCTTCAAATTCAAACCCTCAAGAAAAAAGTCAAACCCGATCCTCTATGTGGGGATATAAGAAAGGATTATACTTCGAGATAATGAATTAGACCATCCTCAGAAAATCGCGTAGTACAATGTCTATCAATTGATATTAGCCATATGATCGAGAAGGGTAATTACAATTAAAAATTTCACTGATAAATGATCATATATTCAAATATAAATCAATCATAAAATGATCAAATCAAATAAAATAAAAAAAATAAATAAATAAAACAAATTTTTAAAAATCAATCCTCCCAATCGTTTGTCTTGGTGACAAATTAAGAAAACTTTTGCTCACAAAGAGCCTGTCAAATCAAATGCATAACTATCTTCACTCAAATATTTCTCTAGGACACGTATGTGTCCTCGTGGTTTTCGCTGATATAACTAAATGATAAACTGAGCCCTCTCGACGGTGGTTCGCATGATATGACCACTAATTATTGCCATGCTGCAGCTCGTCTAACGCTTTCTCTTTGAAATGTGAATGTATTTGCAAAAAACCCTATGTTAGCTAAGGTTGACTTATATTTGTCCCCTTACAAACTCCACTCTGCCTACAAGGACACCTTGACGACGAACCCATGTTCGATAAGGATCCTTCGCAAGTTGGTCGACACTCCTCTCGACTGGTGGGACCACGCAAATGGATGACTAAAACCATGGGATCTACGCCATCGCTCCCCACAAAAGTTTTAAATTAAAATAATAAATTTCATAAGTTCTAAACTCCACTCACCGCAATTATATACGTTCTTTAACGATTCATCGATTCTTAATCGAAAGTGCTCTCAAGATGAGGGTAATTAACTATACTTGCTTATAGAAACCCTGAACCGAGATATAAAAGTTCTAACCAAATGAGAATAAATCTGGGTAGTGTCTTATCTACTATTCATCCGCTTTTAAATTATCACCGACACTTAAACAACTCTTTTCTTTATTCAAAGAGAGGTGGTAGAATTTTCTGATCCCACTGATTTCTGAATTACTAGACATGTTTCTTTTCCATCTTTGCAATAAATCTAAGTTATAATTGTAAAGGAGTATAAAAAATGAATGAAATAGAGAAATGATAAGTTAAACTTGACAACTTAAAAGTTCTACTTAAAGTCTTAAGTCATTTGAGATTTTATTTAGGTGCTTAGTATTTTGTCTTATCACTATATTTTGGAAGTAAAGTGATAGTATATATTTTAATTGCTAATTTTACCTTTAAACTCAATGACATCACGAACACAACCGTCATTACTCCATGGCCAACATCCGCTTGGCAACAAGCCATCAATCCGGAAGCCGAGCTACCATCCATTTTGGTATGGATTTCCACCATCTGAACGAATGAGCATGCCTCAACTCACAAAATTCCCCGCACGCCGCGTGCAAAGAATCTAAAAGCTGTGTGGACCTACCGCAGGGTCACTTCAAAAGAAATCATCGCCTTTGAGAGGCACGGAAGACAACAATCATGAAGAGAGTTATTACTCGCGATTGCCTCTTTAGTCCTCATATAATGTAATCTACCGAACCATTTGCCTCGGGAGGTGATGATCAAGCTTCTTCATCTGAAGTTTAAATGAGGCAAGAAGAAGGAGTTGCGCTCAACACTCACTGCTACAAAGACACCAATTATGGAACCAAGAGTGTTCCACCCAAAATCAATTTGATAACCTTAAGTGGGTTAAACGAATACCTGGTCTTCAAGCCCCTTCTGACCCCACAACGTCAGTTCCAGCCTCCTCACGAGGAAGCCCGAACTATATCCGCACGGATCGAAGTTGCAGAGAGAGCGATGAAAAGAAAATACCAAGGTCCTATATCGGATACAAGATCGCTCCTCCAAGAGACCTCATCCCGTAACTCAAATGGCAGACCAACCGATCCATGTCCCACACGGTGAGCATCGGTGTGATGGACCAAGGTGTCGGAATCCACCGAAAGGTCCCTGGAAAGGTAAGATATGGAGGCTGAGCCTCAAAAAAGAAATTGCTTTAGAGAAAAAAGCGTGACATCTGTGTGAATTCAGATCCTCCAACTCAAATCTATCAGCGATGGGAGCCTAAAAGAGGGCCCCCAATGATAAAGAATATGACGGTAGACACCTTGGAGAATCCTCTAGGGGATCCCGTCATCAATCAACTCTATCTCATCGAGAGGAGGTCAACTTCGATCAAGCCTCTAATCGAAGAAGTCTCGATTCCACACTGAATCGGAGTCCATCGATCGAAATTCGTGTCCAAAGGGACGAAGAAGAAGAGGACGCTACAACTGTTGAAATAGTATACATGGTACAACAAGTCGGAGCTATCCGGCCAATATCAACATAGGCCGTACAATGATCTCCTCAACCTCAATAACAACAAAATGTTCAAATAGGAAGCATCCTCAGTCTTCGTGGAGAGGAGCAACAAGAAGAAGAAGAAGAAGAAGGGAAGAAAATCCCACCTTCACCGATACTACCACTTTGGAGAGACAAATTCAAATAGATGAAAGCCAAAGATAAAGAAATCGCGAATATAAAATGAGTAAATGATGATGCATGACCGCAATGATGCGAATGCAGAAATATCGCAGTCCAACACTGCCCCCAAATAATCATCAAGCTCTAGAATGCCCATGACAATCCTCCAATAAATTTGATCTCACATGCTTCAAGGGTCCAAATTGAGCCCGGCGGGATTGAAATAAATGAGTCACCGACAACCGCTTCTAATATACAAACTATATCAAGCCGCTACTTCTCAACTTGATATTATCTTGAATGAGAAGATCAAAGTCATATACATGCGTGTAAAAAATTGGTGAGCAAAGTCCCATATCCCGCAGTATGATCAAATTTCATACCCAAAGGATATTCAATGCCAAAGTTTAATCTATTTGATAAATGGTAATCCTAAACAACATCGCCAGTTCAAAGCATCAGAACACAGTAATGATGCATTATTATTCCAATTTAGCCTAACTTCGATCGCTTTGAATGGTATGTCGAGTTGTCAAATGACTCCCAAGATTTTGCAAACTTGAAAATATGTTCGTAAAAGGTTCACCGCAAGAAAAAAACAATCATTGCCGATCTCGCTGAGAAGAGGAAGAAAGACGAGTCAAGAACTGATATATCACACGCTAATAATAAGTATGAAATGTGAGCAACAATTAAGAAGAGCACGCAATCCAATATGATGGCAACATTAAAAGAGCATGGTTTCAATTACCACATTTCAAGAGCTACTTGATAGGGTGCTAAATTTGAGAAATTAAATTTGTCACGCCCACGGGCCAGCAAGATAAATCCAAAAGAGCAAAAGCTGCAGACCCAAAGAAAGGTGAAACACATTTCACCTCATACAAGAAGGATACTGTAAGCGGTTAGTCATAACGGTAGACAAAGAAATATTACCTTTATCAAGAAAGACCAAAACAATATTCAATTCCTCAACCCAAGCTCATACTTGAGGTAATGATTCTCGAGGTCGCTTCTGAAGGCGAGGACCAAAGCAAAACAATACTAATGCCTGACCCTAAAAGAAAAGTCAACAAAGAGTATTCTTTAAGGAAAGGGCTAAATTATTTTAAACATGCACTCAAAGCAGTCTCCAACTACCGAGTGTAAAAGGCCCAAGAGGCTGGACAAGCTGATAATCCTAATTATTGTCCATATCATCGCTTCTGCCATCCTATTGAAGATTATATATTCAAAGATTGGCTAACGAAAAAATATAGAAATGGAGAATTCACATTATCGGGTATTTGCGTCCAAGAAAGAATCCACAAAGTAATCACCTCATCTCCAGTACATCAAACAAAGATAAAGGCAAAGAGAAATTAATGATGAAGGATGGGTGTCACTTCTCTAAAAAGATCAAAATGTTAAACAACGAAGGTGTTCCATGCTCTGGAAATCACCACTGAGCCCATTGAAATGAGACAAAACCTAAGTTATGGGAAGACTAATTTGTCTCATTAAAGACAGTCTAGCCAAATACCGCAAGGGAAGGTTAAGAAACCCGCCAAACTAAAAAAATAAACTAAATAAAAGAAGATAAGAAGACAAATGTTAACTACTACATGGTCGAACGCACGAAGGATCATCAATAATATGGAAGATTATATACAATCAAGATGACCTATCACGCTTGCGTAATTCATTACAAATCTTCGATCAACGAAGAAGGGAAGAAGTCAAGAACTTCCTACCGAGTCTTGATGATGCATGAAGTTGACAGCTTAGGAACTCTGTTTCCCAAATGAAGATGAATCGAGCTCACCATATCAACACATAAAAAAATGTAAAGGGCGAATTTCAATCTTCTACATTATCATTGGGACGGTAAGTGATGTCAAGAACGAAGTCATTCAAGATTCGATGCAAATGAAGTAGAAGTATACTTGAGAAGTGGTCGAGTGCCATCTCATCCCAGAAAAAAGAGCCAAATAAAGATAAAGGAAAAGAAATTGAAATCAATGAAAAGTTATCCCTAAGGATTCAAATAAGAAGCCTTCATCAAAAGGGATCGACTACAATATTCTATCCCATCTAAGAAAATTCTACAGCTTAGTGTATACGAAGCACTTCTAATGTCAAGATCTCTGTAACACCTTAATTGAAGCTCTCAAAGAGCCAGGAAAGTTTGAAGCATATTTTATTGAACGCTGTCTAACGGAGACCTTGCATGTTCAAGAGCCTCCAACCGTCACATTTTCGTAAGATGATCTAATGCGACCGCACAATCGCCTCAGATGTTATAAATGAAAGTGATGAAATTATAATACCGTGATCTTAATTGATCCTTCCTCCGGTGAATCTTATGAACTTGAGAACTCTAGATCTATCTCTAGATGTACAACATGGGATGAGATAAAGTCATGGTTCGATTCAATGAGAAGGACAAAAACTATCGGGTCATGCCTTCCTCTTAAATTTGGAGACCTACACGTAAGCCAAATTTCATGTGATCGATGCGATACTTCATTCAGCTCTTCCTGTCATGGCTTCATAAGTATTGTCCATCTACATTGCATCAATGAAAATATACAAAGGATGGAGAAGAATGCCAAATTGTGGGTGACATGCAACCTTTTGCGAATGAAATGAAGATTTATCAAGATGCCGCTTCCGAATCAAACTAACTAAACAACTATCAAATACTGCATCTACTTCAAAACCCATAAAAGAACGAGTTAAGAAGAAAGTATTAATTAAAAAGAATAAAGGAAAAGAGATTGTTCCAAATATCCTAGGGATATAAAGAACAAGTCTAAAATCAATAACACTCTCATCTAAAGGATAATCAAGAAGAAGATGAATGTTCCTTCAAATCCAAAGGTCCATGCAATCTTGAGTAAAACATTGAAGGAAAATCATTTGACTCGACATGAGTTTGAATTGCTGAAGGTGCAATGCACCTACTTTAAAACAATCATAGATCCATCGAGTAGAGACTACACTAGTCACTCTATTCCTCCTCAACATTTTAAAGAAATCACCCCTCAAGAAACTCATAAAGTCGAGAACTTGACCTTCTATGTCTCCTCCAAAGCCGGAAGCCTGCTTTTATAAATCCAGGGTGTCAAGAAGAAGATCTGATGAATGTTATCCAAGAAGAAGCTATGCCCACAAGAATACCAAAATATTACTCTCCAAAGATGCAAAATCGATGCAAGCATGGGTCCAGCCGGAGCAAGTAAGCAAAGGACTAAGTTTTTTGAAATGACAAGGTTCTCAAACCATTGGTAAGAGAAATAAACACTCTACCAAAGGCCTTTCATCCAATACAAGAATATACCTGCTACGCTATAACAGAATAAGTCGAGAGTGATGATGAAGATGAGAATGTCATTCTTAATGTTACCCTCACAAATAATGAAGTAGCGACGGCACCAAGAGCTTGAAGATGGTGAGGTGCATACTACATGGATGAACTTAAAGAAATTAATTTGGGAACCGAGGAGGATCCTCACCCACGCTCATCATCGCCTACTTCAAGATAAAGTGGAAGAATTAAAAATCTCTGGAATTGTGACCGCTTGCGACATATGAAATGCCGTGCTTATCCCTGTAGCAATTCACAAATTAGCAATTAAGCCAAATGTATCATCAAGCAAGCCTCTAGCAATGAGATTGAGGTTGAAGAACGTAATGTAAACCAAGAAGCTCATTGAAGCCGGTTTTATTCGAGAAGAAAAATACCCGACCGATAGCTAATATTGTCCCCGTGAAAAGAAGAATGGTCGATTCAGATATATCGACTTCGTGATTTAAACAAAGCATGTCCAAAGGATGACTTTCCGCTGATCGAACCGTTAGTGGATAACACTTTCAAACCACGACATGTTCTCATTTATGGATGGATCGCCGCAACAAATCAATCAAGATTCCTCAAGATGAGAAGCATACCTCATTCGACGCCAATTGGCATATATGCTTACCATGCCTTCTTGAAGAATGCTGGAGCTACATACCAAAAGGCTATGACATGAATCTTTGACGAGTTGATTCATCAAAAGTGAGTGCTATGTTGATGACCTCATTGTCAAGAGTATAGATCGCAAAGATCATCTCTGATTTAAGGATCATCTTGAAAGAATCAAAATATGATCTCAAGATGAATCCTCGCGCCTTTGAGTCTCTGAAAGTTCCTTGATATGTCAGGCTGGAGGGATTGAAATCGATCCCAACAAAATCAAAGCGATTGTCAAATGCCTCCTCCAAGAGTCTTCATCAACTTCGCCCATACGTGACATCTCGCATTCATTAAGATTTATATCAAATCGTGAGCGACTTTGCAAAATTAATGAAGAAAGATACTCCTTTCAAGTGGGATGAAGAATGTCAAGAGGCCTTCGATAAGATCAAGAGATATCGTTGAACCACCCATTCTTGACCCAATCCCGAAAGCCTCTCATATTGTACACAACAAAGACTGAAGAATCTCTAGGTGCTTGTCAAAACATAATGAAGGAAGGAGAATGCTCAGATTATATTAGTCAAGACTAATGAGCTGCGTTATTCCCAATTGAGAAGCATTGTTTGCATTAATTTTGTCGCCTACGCCATTACATGCACCTCACCCTTATCTCAAGGATTGATCCATTGAAGTTCTTGATGATAAGACCAACGTTGACAGGTCGCTTGGCACGATGGGCTGTCCTTCTGCTATAATTTGATATTACATATGTTCCCCAGAAAGCGGTGAAGGGTCAAATTCTAGCAGATTTTCTTACGCCATCCCATCCCCGCAGACTCATTGCTTAACGATCTTCCCGATGAGCAAATCATGCACATATATGAAAAAGAAAAGCAACAAATATGGGAATTGTATTTTGATGGAGCTTCATCCATTAGATACACTCAACCCTCAAATCTCCCAAAGGCTCAAGTGCATCTGCCATCTTGATCACACAAGGCATCGAGACATTCTTATAAATTAACCCCAACCAACAACGCGTAATATGAAGCGTTGGTGGTGGTTTAGAGGAAACCATTTCCATGGGAGTCTAGAATCGCAAATTTATGGTGATTCTCAACTCATTAATTAAGTGTTGCCTTTACAAAATCAACAAGCTTGAATTGGCCTACTATCAAACGAGTTCTGAGCTTATGAAGCAAATTCCAAATGTCATTATGACTCGAGTCTCAGAGCTAGAATAGAAAGCGATCGCTTAGCTAAATTAGCTAAAGAAATGAAGTATGGATGACGACACTACATACAGTGTTTGCACCCGAGTCCTAGAAAATAAGTAAAATCCTCTTGGAAGAGGGGTCATCAAACACAAATCAACAGGTGCGTACCATGTTGCTCCTTACACTCCCTTTACAAATTACTTTCCAAAGTCAACAAGACAAGCTTCAAACCATTCCATGAAAGACTCAACCTGGAAGTGCTAAAACCACAATGAAATTCTTATAAGAAAGAGAAGGAAGACTGAGACAACCTTCGACTACTTCAAAGGAAGGCAAATTGCCAAGTAATAAGTCGATAGCTGCACAACTTGAGAAAAGACTTCGACTATATGCTTATGTTGGCAATACTCTATATCGTAGATCCTTCGAGCAGATGTGCTAACAAAGTAATTGGTGAAATTCATCAAGGACTTTGTGGCGCACATCAATCGAGTCCTAAAATGGCTTTCAAAATTAAAGAATGAGATATTAATGGTCGACTATGGTAAAAGATTGTATCGATCATGCCAAGAGATGCCATGAATGTCAGGTCCACGGTAATATATTCACCAACCTCCAAATCCGTTACACCCAACGATAGCATCTCGCCGAGTGTTGGGGACATGTAATTGGACCAATTGATCCATCATCATCACGTCACCGCTTCATCTTAGCCAATGATTATTTCTTTAAGTGAAGCCGACCATTTAAAGTTACAAACAAGTGACTAACTTCTACCCACAATATTATCTATAAATTTGGTATTACGTAATCATTTTAGATAACGACCCTTTTAAAAGTACTAAAGTTTTAAGTTTGATCGGATAAGATTGATTGACGATATTCATCAATCTATAATCCAAGAGCAAATGCTACCAAGGCATTTAATAAAACACTAGTCAAATTGCTTAAAAAAAATTCTCACAAGAAATAAAAAAGAGTGGCATACAAGCTCGGGAAGGGCTTACCGCACTAATTTATAAAGACTACAAAGTCTACTCCCATGCACTGTGTTTGGGGTCAAGCAGCTTTACCACTCAAGTTGAATTACTACCCCAGTAGCCAAACAAAATCTTACCCAAGATGAGAATGTTCGTCTACGAATGGAAGAGCTTGACGCGCTTGACGAGGTTAGGCTCCAAGCTCAGCAAAATCTAGAAGTCTATCGCGAGGATGTCCGCATTCATTCGATCATACACGCCATCGAGCTTTTCGAAGGAGAATGATCCGGTCGAGAAGACCAATCATCCCTCATCGCAATTGAAATTTGAACCTAATTGGAAGGACCTTTTGTTATTGAAAAGGTATATCGGGGAGCCTATCACTCATTGACTTCAAAGGTGAAAGACCAACGCCAAATCAATAGATATTTAAAGAAATATTACACATAAAAGTGTGATTGACAAATCTTGCATTTGAAAATCTTTATTGCCAAAGACATATGGAAATTTTCATTGAAATTCTCTAAACACAAGAATGCATTTTCAAAATAAAATAAAATCCCAGGGGGCATTTTTTTTTTTAAGTTTTATAGTCAAATGTCGCTGTAAGATAGGGGGCCTTTCTTTCTTTTTGGGTTGACATCGTGCCTAGTGCCGAGATCCCCACATGCATACTCAAAATTATGTATTCAAATTCTCACTGACCAAAGAAAAAAAATTTTAAGTCTGCAAACTTCAACAAACCAAGTTGGATATACATTTATCATCCCACTTCAAATCTAAAGGCTCGAGTGTATATCGACTCAATACCCAAATATGGTCGAGTCACGACAGTCTACTCAACACGCCACAAAGGCCATAGTAAGAGATCCCCATCTCATGTTAGCCAGGATAAAATCCTTCATCAATTGCTCAAGTCCACTCAAGTAGGTGTATAAACGGACTCAACACGCCAAAAATAGCCAAGTCAGACTGCTTACTCAACACGCCACAAAGCCGTAGTAGGATCCTCCTACTGCTAGTCAAAGACAAGAGCATCCAAATCCCCAAATCTCTCCAACTTGGTGAGTTCAAGTGACCAGGAAATTATCCCTATTGGTCGTAAGGTCATTTCTCAAAATTCTACAAAAAAAAATCGACTCAAGGCACTAGCCGAAGAATCAAATACAAATGTGAAATCTCAATTCCTTCAATAAGTCTATCAAAGCAGAAAGTAAAGACTGAAGGAAATTCTTCTTCAAGAAGTCCAATAAGCAAAAGCAGGACCAAGAAGCTATCCCAATGTTCGTTAAAGCTAAATCCGAACTGGAGTTTTGTCATCAAGATGTCCATTACATGTGCAAAGCACGGATCGATGACTCTTGCCATTGATCCAACACAAGCTTGAGAGTCGGCATGTATCCTTCACAAGCCTACAAAAGTAGTTTGAGGTAATTCTCATCGCCGACAAATCTCCAAGATAATTCAGGACTTTCCTCCATCAAATCCGCAAGGCATGAAGCTAGGATAAAAGGAGGCACAAGATACGAATCCTCGAGATGAAATTTTCAACAAGTCACAAAACAGCACAAGACAAGCATTTCATCTCATCAACTCCATCAAGTCGGCACAAAGCATGAGGAAAATACAATCCAAATTTCGAGATGAAATCTTCAATAAGTCCACAAAAAAGCACAGAACTCAATCAAGTCCGCTAATGCACAAAGCCGATAGAGGAGTGTAAATTCTAAATTTTGAAATGAAATTGTCAATAAGTTTACTCAAGGCACAAAGCATAAAACCAATGGGATTTTCATCTTTTCAATTAGACCATTAAACCTTTTAAGAAGAGAGATCATGGAACAACATGATTGTTGGTCTAGATTTTATTCATGAAAATTGCAAAGTACATATGAGATGACACGTAAAGTAAAGAGAAAATACATCAAGGTAGATGAGACTGTAGGTCTCTAAGCTGAGATACAATAATAACAAGAGCCTCACTTTCCATCTCAGCAGTTTGTAAATCCTCTACAGCCGACTCGAGCCGCCATCGATCATAACTACGTTGAGTCTCAAACCGCCGCTCCCTCTCTGGTTTCCGAATTTTTCATCTTGCTCCACCCGCAGTCGCTCTTACATGACACCAAATGCTTAAGCTCCCTCTGAATCTTGAAGTGGACGCTTTCAATTTGAGCCCCAATGTCGACTCACCAAAGTCCTCTTAAAGCAGCTTTTTCAATTCATCATGAAAAGTCACCGCCGAAGTCTAACGCCTCGCCTCGACAATGAAACTCAAATGAATTATGCTAAGGTTTTCATTTGTTGACTAGAAATTCTCTCGACATAAAGTCCCAATACAATTCCTCTTCACCCAATCCAAAATGAGCCAAGAAGTTCAAGACAATATGGCATCTCTTGAAAATGATCAAATGATATCGTGAGCCAATCCAACCAGAAATCACTCACGTAAGAAAGTCACGTTCTCCTCATAAATATTATCATGAGTCCGACATGATGTGCCTCCAATGGATTTCAAGAATAATCGCCCTTCTGCTAAAAAAGGAGGATGAAGAAAGATAAGAAGAAAGAAAGGTAATGTTATATGAAAGTAAAAAAAGAGTTATGGGTCATACTGAGTCAAAAGCCTCAACTTGAGGCTGAACTCCTTCAAACGGTGACTGACCAGTTGGCGTTATGACGCTTACTACCATTTCATCATGAGTAGGTATGACAGAAGTCTCACCATAATCTTGATCTCTCATTCCCCGATGTTTCACCCAAGTAAAAGAAACCCATATAAACTAGATCCAAAAGGAGCGAAGTGGTTGGAGCAAGAGGTTCGTTGTTGTGAAGATCGACCTTAAAATCTTCAAATGGAATCGGCATATAGGAGAATCTTGCAGAAAGTCAACTCCAAAATCCCCAAAGGAAATCGGGCTCCATGCTAACGACATTCTTGGCCCCAAATTTGCTTCTCAAGAGTTAAGAGGTTGGAATGTAGCTACCACAATAAGCTCTTGGAGGGTCTTCATGGGAGCCTTTGTCGATGAGATGAAGATGGTACCTGATGACTAATCAAGGTTCTCGAAGTCCGCACTCGGGAAGTGAACCTCCTATTCCCCTGATCCCAAGACTATCTCTCGCCATTACACAAAATATAAACATGTGTGTTAGAATGAAAATACTTAGAAGAATTAAATAAAGAGTCAAATAAATAAATAATACAAGATATGGAGAATCATACTGCTAGCCGCACCTGGAAGCTCGTTGCCCTCGAGGAACTCCAAGTCTCCACACTTGTCATTCATATTTATGAGCTCCGACTCCAAAGTCGGTGCAAAAGATAAGTTGCACTGTTAAGCAGTATAGCTAACTCTGACGAGGAGCGGCCGACTTTTTGAGTTTGTGCCAAACCCGAGAAATGAAGCCAAATCATTGGGCGAGAATAATCTAGTCTCGTGAACGACATCCATCCGACGAGTAATGCCCGGAATGAATGGTCGCCATAAGCGTCAAAAAACTAACCGTCAAATCCTCGACAGTCGATATCCTTCTAAAATAACCGGCGACCGTGATCGATAACATAACCAACCAGACATACTAATAAAGTATTCACATTGGCAAGAATCACCAAAGTGTGAGTTAAAGTGCCGTGGTCATCCATCCACAATATCAACCTCCCTCGCTAGGTAGATTTGCAACCTCAAACATGAATGAGATTGAATCTATCAAAGACTAAACGTGAGAAGAAAAATAAGTATCCGCTCATCCCAAAGTGGAAGTTTGTGACAATTGCATGACTACGGATATTTCCTCTAAGAAATAGGGACATCTAAACAAGCAAAGCCCTGAACATGAATATGAATCCGTGATGTATGTAGAATCAAATCATGTGGCTCAAGTGAGCTAGCTCAAATAATTTTTAACACCAGATATCTAGCAAGAATTGGGGAGCCAAGGAAAGACGCTCACCTTGGGAGATCTACTAATAATAATGGAACAATAGATCCCTCTCTGATGGGCAAGACGAAAATACACAACCAAGTAGCTAAAAAGTCCTAAAAATAAATCTTCCCATACCATGATGGAGAAAAATGTCCAATAAAAAAGGCTGGAATCTCGACAAATGACCACCAAATGTACACCCATTTCAAAGGGATCATGTAATGAGTCAAAGAGACAATAAGCTATCCTCTCAAGAAGTCAGATCCAAATATCCATAGTATAGTCGCCAGAACGCATGTAGCCCAAGTTTCAAGTGGCCGATAGTGATTAAGCGCAGATAAATTAGGATAATCATCCTACCTTCTGTCCCAGAAGGTCGCCTACCAAAAGTTCATCATCGAAGGAATGTATTCTTCATAATGACTACCATAAATAGGAAGACTGATACCGCTTGCAAGTCACTTAATGTAATGGTTAATTCTTCGATCAAACAAGTATTACTCCCGATCCCGTAACTCAATAAAACCTCATCCATGAGGAAGGAATGTTTGAAATCAAATATGAAGCATAAATTGCCCTAAACACCAACCGCCTTTAGACATCCTTGTGAGCTTAAAGAATGTATCTAGTGACATACCCTTCGGACCATGATCCCTATGGATGAGTCTCGATACCAGTGAGTTGGAGACTATAATTGGCATGACTAAGTGTGATTGCCTGCTTGTTCGATGATGTCTCACCAAGAATTTCACATAACCCGACTTATCAACAAGTGCTATCTGTGGATTATACCGCCACATTTTAGCTTTAACGGTAGTCACCCATTGGGAATTCAATCGATGTTGAACAATCTGAAGAAGAGAAGAAAGAAGTTTGAAATATATCACTTTGAGCATATCATCAGCTCCGCTTGTCCAAAATGTCCACATCAAGGAGGTCATGTGAATCAATCATGACCATATAGATCCTCGTAAGGCAAAGATGACCTCCTCAGTTGAATATTTCAGAAAGGATTATAAAATAAATATAAATAAATATATATATATATATATATATATATATATATATCAAGAAGGGAAAGAAGAAAAGGAAGACAAAAGAAACCAAAAAAGAAAAAGAGTAATCCTTAACAAACATGAACGCAAATTTAATGAGATGCTTACATAGCATAATGGTCAAAGTACATGAAGAATAAAAAAGAGAAAGGTCAACTTATCTCGAATAAACAAGACGCTTCATGCGCATCATATTTTTTTGGGGCATTTGTTGACTACAACTATGCTTAAAATTAAATAAAGGTGGAGATTAAAATCCCTAATCGCGATCAAAACCGATTAACCTTGCATCGATTTGAAAATTCAACCTCATAATGCGTCAAAAATATTAAAATTAATTAATTAAAAAAATATCGAATCAATTAATGACCAATCAAATGATTAAAATCAAATTTTAACAAAATTATGCGATATCGTCGAAGCTCGACAATGTCCGAACGACCTTCGTTCATGAAATTGATCACGCCATCGCCAAATGTCAAATTATCAAACAATGCCTTTCCATTCGCAAAAGTAACATCGATCAATTTGATGACATCACACGATTTAAGCATAATTTACTCACCGTTGATATGCTTTTAAACGACCTCGACATAAATCGACGGCCGTTGTATTCGACAATCAAATACCTAAGATTGACACTATTGCTTGGTTTATTAAATAAATAAAATCATGCAAAATAATATTAAAATGCAATTAGAATGATTAATGGTTGTTTAATCCTCATTTCTTAACCCCTTAATCCACCTAACTCGCCGCTTCCATCCAACTAAAAGCTCCCAATATTTATTTCAAAATGAATCAGGCGGTCTCTAAAGGCAACTCTCCTCTCTCACGATGTTGACCTCATTCAAGATTTTGCCTCGCTTCTCTCTTGCTTATCTTCGGTGATTTCCTCTCTAAAGTCTCGATTCTCTGTTTTTCTCGCTTTCTCAGGTTTTCCCCAGCTTCGGCCCTCTGCTTTCCTCTCCTCCTTTTTTCCTGGAAACCCTAGCAATCAAAGTCCTTCTCCTCCTTTTCCTTAGAATCGACACTTTCGTGTCATTTCTAACCCTGCTTATTCTTATGCATTTGGGTATCAAAATTAGGTTTTCAAAATATGCTTAAATTCATGCTTAAAGTTTCCTTTAGAATTTGGGATGATGTATGACCAAATCACGCTTTTATTTATAAATTTAAGTTGTTTAGTTTCTTTAAAAGATGATTTGGGATGATGTATGGCCCAATGTTGTATTGCATGCTATCTTTTGTGTAGTTACTGCTACTTTTATTGAATTGGTTATACTAAGGAAATCAATCGATTTTTTCAAGAAATGTGATGCCAAATCATTTCTGAGAGGGAAGTTAAATTGTTATTTGAAGTGTGTTGTTTTATTGAAATTTTGTGTTTACAAAGGGAAATTGTTAAATCATGTTTACAATTGGGGAATTGCTGAAATTTGTTTCATCAAAGAGGAATTGCTGAAATTTTTTTTACCTAAGGAAACCTATTGATTTGTTTTCTAAAGGCATGATATTTGAAAATATTTTATCTAAGGGAAAATCAAATTAGATTTGCTTTTGAAGAGTACACTTGCTGACATAGTTTTACCTAAGGGAAATCTGAAATCTAGAAATGTGGTATTTGAAATCATTTTAATCAAAGGATTTTGTCATACTACATACTATCTCTTATGATTTCATTTGTTTTCTCTTGCATATGAAGAATGAATTAAAAAAAAAAAAAAAAATTAAAGAAAAATATGTCATACTATATACTATCTCTTATGGATTTCATTTGTTTTCCTCAGATAAACTATGAAATCAAAAAAAAGTGAAATGAAATTAGAAAGAAAAGGAGTCATATACTATTGCTGTTTCATTCTGCATATTTAATTCTGTTTTATCATTTTGATATCTTGTTAATAGGAATGATGCTATCAAAATTTCGTCAATGGTATTTATCCACCCATGCTTTCTCTAATTTCAGCCTCCTCATACCCCACATGTGAGAAAGAGATAAATTTTGATTATTATGCTTAATTAAATATACATGCAAGCAACTTTCTTTTTTATGCAAATGCAAGCTTTAAATTTATTATTATAAGTACTCATGTTTCTCCAACATGGTAAAATTCATTTATGCTATGTTAACCCATACGCCTTTCATAAATAAATAAATTTCAATATGTCTCACGACACCTACCATGCACGCTCTTTCTTGAAGGCCTGGTCAGCCCCATGCAGACGCAGGGAAATTTATTTAAAAAAAAGAAGATAGAAAGAAAGGGATGAAATGCTTAAATGTTGCTTAAAATTTTCTTTATCTCAAATGTGAATTTATGCTTCAATTTATATCATGCAAGCTATCTATTTTGTAGCAAATGTGATATGAGTTGATACTTACTCAATTTCTATAACATGCAAGCTATATCTTCATGGCAAATGCAACATGAGTATATAAATTGATCAAGCTTATTTATGTTAAACATGAATGCTTATGTATTGATTTTACATCATACAAGTATCCTATTATGGTCATTATGATATGCATTATTTAATGCTCATCCTAAAGCTCTACTTACTTGACATGTTACATGTCACATGTGCTTAAACATAAAGTTTGAAATACATAGAAAATAATATCTACCATATAACTGACATATATCAAGAAGATATCTCAAAATAAAATTTTGTCAGTAAGAAAGGAAACTTACTGATCATGTGGCACTAACCCTTTTCGAGATTGAAAGAACTTGGTAGTAGACTAAAGAAGAGGAAGATGAAGAGTTTTGAGAGGTGAATCTCTTATTTATAAAACTTTTCTTTCTTTTCATCTATCTTATGGCGTCGACCGTGTGCGTTGTCTAAGTTACATCAAAAATCATCTAAATTTATACCATTTGTCATATCACATGCATGCGTGCATGTCGTGTGGCATGCCCTATCATCTTTATCACTTCTTTGAAGGGAAAATAAACTCTTTTTTATTTATCTTAATAAATTTAATGATCGTCATTGTGAGTTTGTATGTAAGGATGTGGATTTTAATTAATTCACTGTCTCTTAAATGACATATATATCTTCGTATCTTTATTCTCCTCCCCTTATCAAGAGAAATATGGGCTATGGATGATTGATCATATGGGCCTTCAAAATGATTTATTTCAAGTTTATGTTTCGATTTGTAGAAAGGGTTCTTGCAAATCAAGTCTAAGTTCATTTTAGGCATTACTTTATATTTGATCATATGAGCTTCAAAATGATTCATTTATTTTTATATTTCTTGATTCTTGTAGAAAAAGGTTTCTTCATCAATCACCAAGTTTATTTTAGGCCATTACTTTATATTTGATCATATAGCTTCAAATGATTTATTTCATTTTCTTCTGATTTGTGACGTAAAGGAGATTTTTGGCGAATGATATCATATTCTCAATCAAACAATTATGTATTTTAGATTCCTCACTTTATTTTTTTTGGCCCAAATGAAATATCCAATAAATCAAATATCTAGAAGGACATGTGTGATCCAAAGTCAAATATAAAGAACAACGCTACATCTTTCCGGTTTGGTCTTAGGGGTCGGATAACAAAACCAAAATCTAATGATGTTATTGTAAATCTTAAAAGTTAATTACAAGACGAAAGATAAATCTATCGGCGTCATCATTGTTAATGTATCCTCTCAAATTCAATTCGTAAGAAGAAAAGTCTCAAATCTCCCCAAGTATAATCCCAGTTGAATGAGTTTGGAGAGCGATAGATCTTGAAATAATTAATCTAGATCCGATCCCTGCAAGAAAATAGTAAGAGTTGGCTATCGGTTTGGTCTTGAGGGCCAGTTAACAATTAAAAAAAAAAATCAAAATTTGACATATAAACTCCAATTAGCCATTCTAATATAAAATTCCCAAAGAAACGAGATATCCGTATCGTATTTGGAGTAATTACTAAGTCAAATATAAAGAAAACAGATATTCTCATCCGGTTTGTCTTGGGTTCGTCGCAAACCAAAAAATGTCGAGCTAAAACAAATTGAGCTATTTCGACTTGGCCTTAAAGCTCATAAAAAAGAATAGATACTTACATGTATGTTGAAATGTCAAACCTTGGGGCGTATGCAAGTTAGATATAAACAGAAACGATGTTATACTTCCGGTTTGATCTTGGGCCGTAGGGTATAAACCTAAAATGTTATATAAACTAAACTTGCAATTAGCACCATTTCAACTTGACATTTACATTATACAAATTTTAAAAGAAACGAATCTTTGTATGTATGTTGAATCATGTAATATCTGAAACAGTGTTATACATCCGATTTGGTCTTGGAGAAGGTTATAGCTAAAATATGATATTATAAAATTTGAATGAATAATATAGTTTAATTACATGTAATACAAAATATGAATCCATAAACGAAATTAAACCTCAAAAAAGTCAAACCCGTCCTATATTAGTGAATGACGAGGTTTTGAGCGATTATCTTCTTTAAATAATGAATTTAGGCGATCCTGTCACGAGTAAAGCGAATTATCAATTGATATTACGCATGATCGAAGGGTAATTACAATTAAAATTTCATTTGATAAATGATCATATATTGAAATATAAATCAATCATAAAATGATCAAATTTCAAATAAAATAGTAAATCAATCATAAATGGCGGTTACGAGCCCTCTCGACGTGTATGCCGCAAACCACTAAAATTCATTACGGCATTCGTATGTTCACGGTTTGCTCTTTGGGTGAAATGTAGAATGTATTTGGTTGGGCAAAAGTCTATGTCTGGGTTGACTTATATTTGTCTCTTGACACTGGTCTACAAGGCTGGGCAACTTCATGTGTTCTTGTGAGGATCCTTCTGGTCGGGTTGATTATTATCTCCTCCAGTGGGAGGGGATCACGACATAATAATGTGAACGATGGGATGCAGGCGTCATCGTTCACAAAAAGTTTTAAATTAAAATAATAAATTTCATAAGTTAAACTCCACTCATCGATTATATATTCGTTCTTTAACGATTGTTATTAATCGAAAGTCTTCTCGGTATTGGGAGGTAATTAACTATAACTGCTTCTAGGAAACACAGAAGGATATAAAAGTTCACCAAATGAACGAAATCTCTAGGTAGTGTCTATCTACTATTCATTTCTTTTAAAATTATCAAACAACTATTTTTTTTTTTTATTAGAAAGAGGTGAAATTTTGGATCCCATGATAGATGGTTCAAATTTTCTTCTTTGAGAAAGGTTTTCACAATTTGGGATCAAATAAAGTAATTACTTCAATTTAACTTAAATGAAGATTAAATATTTTGGAATCATGGCCTAAGGTTTGATTATGACCATTTGATTGATCAACAACTTTGATATAAAATATAACTTGATCCTAAATCTATACAAAAACATATATCTGTATCTAAGGTACTAAGCATGAGTTATATGCTCCCAGTCCTTGCCTCCATATAGTCCTAGTTCTAGCCCTGGTCTTGATCTTAACGCTCCATTGGGTATCATGCTTATATGTTAGTTTCATATGCTATTTTTAGCATAAAGTATAAGATGAAAACTAAAAAGTACAAAACCATTCTATATAATTGAGTTGGCCCACTTGAAAGTTTGTACGAAAGGAGTTTATTATTATATAAGCGAGAATCGAACTCAAGATCTTCATAACTTCCAAAGCCTTTATTAAATGAACTATTTGGGTATATATACAATACATATCAAGCCGTGCTCATTGGTAGGAGCAAGCTAGCTAAACATATGCATAAATATATATATATATATACATATATTTTATTTACATCCTCTCATTTAAGGACAGTCATCTAAAACAATATGCCTAGCTCCTAATTCACACAATCATAAAACACAACAAAACACGATATAAAATGCATAGCTAATACAAATACTACACACAATGATTGCATAATAAAAAAAATCCTAAAATCCTAGTTATACCCTACCATAAACTAGCAAATATCTACATGTGCCAGTAACATTACTTAATGTGTGCGAGGTCAATTAGTCAAAATTATCTTAACTCATATGATCTAGATAAGACCACCAATTTTGATCTTATCATAAAAATTCAAACAGACTAAAATGTGCCATCCTAATCTAATAATTTTTTAAATAAATTTGTGATTTTGAAACTATACATAAGTATTAATAGATTTTTATCAAAATAATTTGAAAGGAGAAAAAGATATTTAAGAAGTGTTAACTTTACATATGACCTAAGTAATTAGGATGATAGACCCTAGCCTTTTAGTGTCATTAACACGATCATATATGAAATTACATTATATCAGATTGATTCTCATTATCAAAATGAGACACTTGCTGATAATGATAGTTAATATACCATAATCATAGATCAAAATCTATATCTATGATAAAGTACATTAGTCAATTTATGTGCTAATTCATGATTACTAATATGAATGTATCTTGATAAATATGAAAGTTAAAAAATCGACTAAAAAGAGAACTTCACCAAACATCCAACCCAGTTTAGACATTTAGGAGAAAGGTCCACATGGCTTAGTAAAGGATTCAAGTATTTGAAAGGATCCAAATATTAAACATGCAAAGGGATTGACAAATTTGCATGGAGAAGGATGACTTACCCAGTTACCCTAACTAGGAGGTTCCTAGTGGATAGTGATCCACTAAAGATGGATAAATGGATATGATTTGAGTAGACATTATCTACAAGGATGTGAAAGTTCATAATGGATTGTAGTCCACTAAAGAAGAATGTATATGATCCATGTATACATTATCTAGAAAGATTAAAAATTATATTATTGATATATTGAGGTCCACTAAAAGCAGATACAAATAAATTAAGCAATCATTGTCTACAAGGACGACAGGGAATTCTTAATAGATAGGAGTCCACTGGTGAAGGATGGAGAAGGGTTCATAATGAATAAGGATCCACTAAAAAAAGATGAAACAAGTAGACATTATTTACAAATATGGAAAGCTTTGTAATGGATAGAGGTCAACTTGGCAAGAATGGACATTGTCCAGAAAGGCTTTGTCTAAGAAAAGATAAGTCTTTAGTGGAGAGTTATTCACTAAAAAGAAGCTCACAAAGATGAATGTCTAAATGAAAATGGCTCATTTAGATAAATGTCTAAATAAGTAGTGAAATGTTTAAACTTGAATATAACTATTATAAGTAAATTAATGGAACTAATAGATATTATGATTCATAAAAGGTATCTATCTTATGCAATTAAAAAACTAAATGGTTTAGGGAAAAGACCAAGGAGATTGATAATTTATAGTTTAAACTTTGATATTTAGATACGAGTCATAGTAGAAATGGTGTATGTGTGATTAAAAATAAGAGCTTAAAGAATAATGTTGTAAAAATTAATATGATTGAAAATAGTATTATAACTTTAATAATTGTTATTAGTACTAAGATTATTAATATTATCAACGTTTATGCTCCTTAAGTAGTTTGAATGTATATTCAAAAGAAAAATTATAGAATGACCTAAAAAAATTAATACAAAAGATACCTCTTGAAGTAAGAGTATTTATTAGAGATTTAAATGGACATGTTGTTATAGTGGTAGATGATTTTTGAAGAATTCATGATTGCTATGAGTTTAGAGTGACTAATGAAAAAGGTAGGAGCATATTAGATTTGCTTTAGCTTAAAATTTTATAATTGCTAATAATTTACTTTAGAAAAGAGAAGAGCATATTATTACTTATAAAAATGGACCTAATAAAATACAGTTTGATTATTTTCTTATAAAAAAAATAGATCAAGGTCATTTCGGATAAAAGTTTAAGTACTCAACATCAACTACTAATTTTAGATTCTAATATTAGGAGTTAAACGATTTAAAATAAAATAAATTATTATCCTAGGATTAGTTGGGAGCTGCTTAAAGAATACTATTAAAAATACTTTTAAGAGTAAGCTATAAAATCTTAAAATTTGAGATGCTTATGACGAAGTTACTGTTATGTGAAAAAAAAATAGCAAGTGATATTAAACAAGTTATAAAAAATGTGCTTGAAAAATTAAGAGGAAAAGCTCATATTAATTAAAACATTTGTGGTAAAGTCAAAATGTGCAAAAAAAAGATCAAAAAAATAATTTTGTTATAAAAATTAATTTAGAAGTAAAAGCTCGGAGAATTGTGAAAGATATATTTTAAGATGCAAAGAATTCAACAGTTAGTAATTATATAATATATTAGATATTAAAGAAGCCCTAAGATGCATGTACAAGTCAACCAAGCTAAGAGATGGGAGAAATAAAGATTTAGTACAAGTAAAGCGCATTAAAGATGAAGATTATAAAGCATTTTTATTAAAAAAGGATATTAAACATAGATGAATGAGATATTTTGATAACCTTTTCAATGAAGGTGGTGAAAATACGACTGACTTTAGCGATCTTAATATCCTAAATAAAAATAAAGACTTTTGATTTTATCGACATATTAATAAATCCGAAGTTAGAGAAACTTTAAAGAAAATGACGACTGGTAAACCAATTGGACCTAATGATATTCCAATAAAAGAGTAAAAATGCTTAGGAGATAAAAAAAAATCTTGGCTCACTAAACTTTTTAATATCATTTTAAAGAATAAAAAGATAACAATTGAGTGAATAAAAAGTTTGTTGAGTATAAATTATAAAGAAATTAAGTTAATGTGTCATACATTGGAGTGAGTAATTGATCATATGTTACGATGTGATTCAAAAATTTCTCAAAGCCAATTTGGATTCATGTCGGGTATTTTTCTATTTCAATTGGATTACATCAAGGTATTTCTTATGTTTGTTGGTTCATTTTTGCAAAGTAATTGACCAAGTATTTTTCTATTTTAATAAAATTTCATCAAGGATTGACTTCAAGCCCATATTGTTTTGCCTTTGTTATGGATGTTCTTGATAAATGTTTACAAGAAGACGTACCTTAGTGTATGCTTTTTGCTGATGAAAATATTCTTGTTGTTAAGATTAGAGAAGAAGTTCAACAAAAACTTAAATTATGGAGGTTAACCTTAGAGTTTAATAGCTTTTGTTTGAGTAAATCTAAAACCGAATATACTTGGAGTGTAATTTTATTAGAGTAGTAGATCTAATGGAGGGGTAGTGAAAATGGGTGATCAAGTCATTAAAAAAAGTGAACATTTTAGATATCTCAGGTTATTGTTCAAAGTAATGGTAAAATATATGGGGATGCCAATAATAGAATTCAAGTTGGATGGTTAAAGTGGAGGAATGCATCAAGCTTGTTGTGTGATAGAAAAGTACAACTTAAACTTAAGAAAAAATCTTATAAGATAGCTATGAGACATACGATACTTTATGGCACAAAATGCTGGCCACTAAAAAAAAGTATGAAATTAAGTGTTGTAGAGACAAGGATGTTTAGGTGGATGAGTGGCTTTACACTTAGAGACAAAATGTGAAACAATTACATACATGAAAAGGTTGGAGTGGCTCCAATGGCACACGAGAGTTGTCTTAGATGTTTTGGTCACATAAAACGTCGGTAACTTGATGATCTAGTTAGGACAGTAAATGTATTAGATTTGACCATGTTAAGAAAACAGAGGTAGACATAAAAAGACTAATTTAGAAAGCATAAAAATGTTCTTATTTTATTAGAATTAAAAGAGAACATGACATTTAATAAGACGCAAGAGAAAAATGATTCATGTAGCTGACCTGACGTAGAGGGATAACGACTTGTTGTTGTTATATGTGTAAGCAGGAGATAGTAGTTGGGTGAAAGTGGTTCACCTAGATATAAAGTATAATGTTGAGGCAAATATATAGCTAGCCAAGCTAAAGAAAAAAATCCCCTATGTTAGCATGATCTTCCTAAAATGTAGAGATGATTTAGAAGAAGGAAATCCCTCCAAATCAAGAATATCCCAAACAAGGGTGACTTGCTGACCTAAGGGATCAAGGCATGATCCAAGCCCTTAGAAAGCTATGCATGTAGTGGTCAGAGAAACATCCTAACTTGGCCATATGATGTAGTATGACCAATAATTGGCCATATGACACGTTTATAAAGTATGTATGATTCATGCCACATCAAAATTTTGGAAATAGTCCATTTTGAACTAGCCTACTCATAGCTTTTCACCTAGGTGCACTATTTCCATAGATTGACATTTTTTTATAGAAAATTCAGCAAAAATACACCATTAACAAAGCTCCTCAAAGCTAAAAGTTTTCATGGTCACACAAGGCACAAGCTAGCTTCGAGGTACTAAAGCAATAGACTACTCAAGCCCCTGTCGTAGCAATACTAGACTTCAATCAAATGTTCAAAGTAGAGTGTGATACTTATTAGGTGGGAATTGGAGCGGTGTTAATTCAAACCGGACACCTCATTGCCTATTTTAACGAGATATAGAATGACTCAAGGCGAAATTAGTCCACCTATGACAAGAATTTTATAATAATTTAGTCCTTTTCTAAATCACCCTCTATAATCATAAAATATTCATGAATGGTCAAAGCAAACTTAAGGGTAGATGTGCCCCATGAGTAGAGTTTCTCTCTTTGTTCATTTTGTGCTTAAGCACAAATCAGGAAGCTAAATTAAGGTAGTCGATGCTTTAACCAGACATTATTTGTTGATCACTACCATGCAATCGAAGATAATAGAATCTGAGGTGTTAAAGGATCTCCTCTACTCCACTGCTAAGGACTTTCAGGATGCTTGTGCTTGTTGTTCAGGCCGATGGTCATCTATTTTTTTAGAACAGAAGTGCATTCCTAAATATTCACTCATACAGGCCATTTTATAGAAAACTTCAATTGGCCTAAACTAACATGGGATGCGAAGAGACATATTAGATCCACAAGACAAAGACCCAAGGGCATAATACAAGTTTATATACCCCACTTCCTGTTATAGCATATATGGGTGGATGTGAATATGGATTTCATTGTGGGTGTAACACGAACATGACAAAACAACGATTTTGTTAAGGTGGTAATCGATCATTTCTTTAAGATGATGCACATTATATAATTCCATAAAATGATGTATGACATGCACATTACTGATCTATATTTCAGAGAGATAATCTATCTTTATGGTGTGCTTATAATCACATTAGATAAGGACGTGAAGTTTTTAAGCCATTTATGAAGGACTTCATGGGGTAAGCTAAGTAAGCTCCAATTTAGTTTGCAACTCATCCTCAGACGAACAGATAGTAGTGAACTGAATTTAGAAAATTTTCTTAAGTGTTTTGTAGGCAAGAATATTAAGCAACAAAACTTGATTCTTCCTAAGGTTGAATTTGTCTATAATCAATCCCTTAGTCAAATCACAGGTTATAGTCACTAGTGGACTTGATGCCTATCCTACTAGCCATCGAGCCTAATATTGATGCAGAGACAAGTAAATGAGAACCAAACTTTAGATGAGCAGATTGAAAAATAAATTACCAAACATAATAACAAATATTAGAAACAGCCTAATAAGTCTAGGAAAGCTATGGTTTTGAAGGAAGATGATTGATTGGGGATTAGATCGAAGAAATTTTTTTTCTTGCAAGCTCTTTTGGAAAACTACGACCATGGGTAATAGTCTTTTTAGGGTCTCAAAATAGTCAATGATAATACATACATAATTCAATTACTTGGTGATTATGTCTTTGCTACTTTCAATGTTTAAGATTTGTCACCATACTACATGGGACAAGATGCTTTAGGAGATGAAGGCGATGCTCTTCCCACCCGAGGAGAATGTACAAGGTATCAAGAAGGCAAGATCAGCCTAGCACATTAAACTAGTCTAATTTGAGCCAACCAATTCAAGCTAATTCAATTCTAGCCATCCTAATGGGTTGGCTAGTCCCTTAAGAACTTGATTACCAAATTTAGATTATTATTAGGGTTTATTTTGGGATTGTAGTATAAATATATTGCATTAAACTGCTGTAAGGATCATTGTTGGTTCAAGTTTTGTAGAGATTTTATTCTCTATGTTCCTCCTATTTGGAGAGTTGTACCTAATCTTTTCAGCTAGTGTAAAATGTACCTTGAATAGGATAAAGTGATGGATCATTCTAGGCCTTTTCCTTTCCTCTTCCAACCCATTGGCCTCACTTTCCCCATAACCACAAGCAACCAATAGCAATCACGAACCATCTTAAATTGTGGGTTCCATCATTTCATATTATTCTCTTGTCAAACCTTTTAAACTACATCCCAGAATACTTCTTGATCCTTAGCCACCCCATAAGTCCCCAAGATTAGTGTCATTACCTCATTTAGATAACGAGAGTTTTATCTTGATCTCATAAATGAGAACAATATCCTTAACTTTTAAGCATGTTTGTCTTACAGCTTCTTAGACTACATTAACAATTATGAGGAACGTATAAGAATTATTGATTTCAAAGTATCATAGAGTTTCTAAGACATGATATGATAATGGAGTCTTCACCTTGAAGTGTGAACTTAGAGTTTTCAAAATCAAGAGAAGGATCGAAACAGTGATGAAGCTTCCATTTTTCTTTCAATGAGATTTTCACAATCCAAGATCACTTTAAATAATTTAATCCATTCAGCCAATATGAGGTTTGTGACCCCTAAAGTTCTCCTTTTATTGAGTTGGTTTGATTCTCACCATATATAATGATGGACTTTCTCATGGAGAAGAAGGTAAAAAAATTGGCTGACTAAATAAGTACTTGAACCCTAACCTTGAGCTTTGATACCGAATAGAAAATAAAAAAATGATAACAAATGTGTTTGCTTTATCACATATTCAAAGAATATTTATATATAGAACTATCTATACACCTTTATAAAAAATAATAATTACAATTAAAAAGTTTCATAAGGATCCCTTGTATCCAAGGGTCTCTAATTTTCCTTTCTTATAAATTTATTGACCACTAGCCTTGGATTTGTGTTCTCCATTCCTATTTGCTCGACCACCAACCATAGCTATTGTCCTTCAATATAGAACATACATACATACATACATACATACATACATATTGTTATTGGCTGAAGTTGGGACTATGTGCAAAGATGGATCTAATCATGAAAATAAATAATTTGCAATTTTCCTCTTAGTCATTTAGTCTTATAAATAGGAAAGCTAATGGTAGTAGTCATTTAATTGAAGTAAATAAAAGGATTAAAAACCTATAACTTTTATTATAGAGAGTTTTAAAATACTTTTATAAACTTCCTTAAGCATAAGTGTTGGTCACTTCAATCATATAATTTTCTCACTTGGGTTCATCAATCTTATATAGGGACTGAATGTGCTTGTTTGTAACTTGTATAACCCACCAAAATAAAGAAAGTTTTGTGATGATCCCTTAACCATAACAATAGGATAGTGGGTTCCCCTAGCCAATTAAAGATCAGATCAATAGTGTTAGTCAATGATTAGAAAAGAGAATAGAGAGATATAAGGCTTCTATTTTGGAATTATGCAAGAAAGAGAGAATAGTGGTTCCCCAAATAAAGATGGCTAGGATGTGAATGTAGGTAATTGGCATCAAATCACATAAAAATTAATTATTACTTATTCTTTATTTTGCTTGCATTTACACTTACTGTGTTTGAAAGGTATCTACTCACACCCTTAGCATTTTATCTTACATTACCTAATTTATATCATTGAGTGCACTTGTGTTTGAATATTTAAATAACAGTAAAACATGAATCTTTTGAAAAGCTGGTGCCAATATATATATATATAATTGTTTTTTGCAAAACAGATTATGCACCAGCGAAACATGCCATACCAATGTCTGGGTGGCCACCCATACAGAACCCTAGAAATATAAACTAATCTCATCTATCATGTCGCTGAGTGAGAAAGAACCTAATCATTATTGTTTTCCTAGAGAACAGTCCGTAAGTAACCAATAACCTGGCAAGATTTTGTCGTTTGCCTTTTAAGGTGCCTATTTTATTCTAACATCAAATATGTCTGAAATTTGCATATGAAAATTTTCAAACTAGATTGGAATGAGATAGCAAATTAGAATGAAAACCACTGGCAAGAAGTTTGGAAATTAGAATTTGATTTTTTGCTATCAGAAGAAAGAGATGCTTTAAAGAACATTGGCAAAGGTGTTAGATAACAAAATCACGTAGCATTCAGCAAAAAAAAAAAAGATGATGATGACAAATTGTGTCAGAACACCATGGAAATGTAGTCAGATAAAATATGACATATATTCGCTTCTACAATTACTATTACAGCAAAATAACATAAATGTCATGATGATGATGGAATGTCCCCCACATAGTGGGATTAAAGCTTGTTGTTGTTTGTTGTTTGTTGTTGTTGATGATTGAATCTCTGGCTCAAAAAAGTTAAAACATGTTGCGGAGAAAGTAATGTTTTAGTATGACTTACTTTATTATCAAAGCCCGAAGTAAGCAGCTCCCTTTCAGTAGCAGAAAAGCATTTAATCTGAGTGTTTTCCTTCCTATGTATTTTTCCACCATAGCCTATTCCAGGAACCCATCTTACGATGGCACCATCATAGCTGGTAGTCAAGATGGTTCTCTGACCACTTTGCAGTAAAGAAGACAAAGCATTGATTCCTTTCATATGTCCAGAAAAAGATCTCGGTGGTTTGCCTGGGTCACTTGCTGAAAATATACATATCATTCCACCGAGAGAAACAGTGACAAGATGGTCGCCATGCCATAGGCAGCCAACTTGCATGTCATCAACTCCACCAGAACTAGGGCAAGCAAGTGTGCAATTCAGTTTACCATTTCCATCGTCCATGATGTCCCACACTTTAGCAGTTTTGTCCGCAGATACTGTCAAGACCTACATAAACCAGAAATACATCAGGACAAATTCATGTAGATGAATATTAATGACCTTGCATATGCTCCAAAAAAATAAAACAATAAAACCATATAGATTCAGCTTAGGCTTCACTTGACATGGATAATAACTTTAAAAGAAGAATTACAAAATTTAGAGCAGCTTCTACAAGCGATAGCATCATCAAAGATAGAAACAATGTGAGTCACGATGAGAAGGATGGAAGAGGATAGTACAAAGTAGGTTTGCTTCTTTGGTACTTCTAAAGGACCCTGATGTTTGGATCTGTTTGTGATGATTTAAAAAATCTAGAATGGCTTTAAAACAGAAAAATAGAATTATCAAGCTTTCTCCTTCTTTGTATAACAGTTTGCAGACACGGGAGTGTCTTCACAAGAATAGGGCTTTGCATCTGCCAGCCCTAGTGTGCTGGCTGGTTGGATCAGCCGGTCCAGGGCTTCTTTTGCTGCGGGTTCAGTCATCTTAGGATTAGGGTTTGTTTAGCTTAATATAAATAGTCTTTCATGTTATATTGGGTTCAATTTTTTTGTTATATGATTTGAACATTGTTCTCTATTTTTCTCCTTGTGGGTGTTGCAATATCCTCTCAATCAAAAGCTGAAGCTATATCTTGATTGAGACGAGGCATGAATCTAGTTCTATCCCTAAAAATTGTTCTACGTTGCTGTCCAGCCATTCTCCTGTCGCCAAACTGCTCTCAGCGACTATTTCCTGTGCACCAATTGTTGTTTCCCCCTTCCAACCATACCATCCAGCCACTGAGCCGACGTCCTGTTCACCTACAGCAGCCGATCTACCTAGATTTCACTTATTCAAGTTTCACTATAACCCTAGCTCTTCTTCTTATATTTTAACACCAACTAGCTAATCAAGAATGGTGTCATTTAGTATCAGAGCTAAAATAATCTTAGATCTAAACACTTATCCCTACCAAATCCAATCCACTTAACATAAAATCATCAACCTAATGCCACATTCACTGGACCCACCTAAACTTTTCTCTCCTACATTCAACCAACCCTAACTTCTCTCCTACCTCATTCTACCTACCCTAAATTCCCAATTAAACCTATCAACCAAACACTAAGGGTTGTTTGGTTACATGAATTTTAGGTGTAAAGTAAAGTAAATGCAGGGATTTAAACTTTTTTGGTGTCTGGCATGTGCAAAATAAAGTTTCCAAGGTAATGTAACGTATTTAGAATACATTACAAAGGTCATTTTTGGTGTATTTGAAATTCGCCCGATTTGGGCAAATTCCAAAATCCGAATAATAAGTGTTATGGCGTCATGTCAGCCGTCTTAAATCAAAAATACTTTACATTACATTTATTTTACCAAAACAAAAAAAAAACTCATGTATTTATAAAGTTTTAAACCAAATAAATCTAAAGTAATCCAAATACATTGCATTTCTTTTACACTGTATTACTTTTTCAAGCAACCAAACAACCCCTAAGACTCATCTACAACCCTCGGCCAAGCCTAAAAACCCTCATCTTCTAAGTAGTTGAAACCTTGTTAGAAGAGATCCATTGTGTAGTCAAAGAGAAATCTTCAAAGAGGGGTTAAAGAACTCACTATAGAGGAAATGCAATGAGAAATTCTATAACTACAGTGTAGTGTCACGCGCTTACTTTTTGATTAAGTAGGCGTGCAATCGTAACATACTCCCAAATTGCTAAATGAGCCTTGCTCACACAACACTTCGATAGAATAAGAAGAACACTAGAAAGAAGAGATCAAAAGGGTAAAAGTTCATTAATACAAAGGACAACTTTATAAGACTTGGATCTCCAATGCACTCTTCGATCTTTCCTTGAATGGTTCCAAATGAGAAGTGTTGGTTCTTATTTATAATCATTCACCCACACTAATAGAAAGAACAACTTTACAAGACTTGGATCTCCAATGCGCTCTTGGATCCTTCCTTGGATGGTTCAAAACGAGATGTGGTGACTCTTATTTATAGTCCTCCAGCCACACCATTATAAATATTCTAGATTACAATGATTATTCTTAAGTGTGGAGTTCTCTACAATACACTATTCCTTCAATTCTAATACAATCTGAAGAGTTCTAGAGACTCTCAGGTTAGTCCATTAATATATATACTATTCTAGAATATTCTAAAAACATATAAAATTTCTAGAATGCCTAATAGCTTATGAAAGATTCTAGTATCTTTCGGATGAGCCTAAATGTAATACCCAAAAAATTTAAGCCAGGTAAGATTTAATTTCATATTAAATAGAAAAAATTTCAAACACTCCAAAAGATCTATGCCCACTTATTAAACACAACAATTGAATAAATCTATTAAACAATTAATTAATTAACTGATTTTAGTCTAATTAATGTTTGAGATAATTAAGTGGATTATAGTAAATATGAGATTCCAATTAAACCCTCATGCAATGGCAGGTTTAGGGATAGTGGAAACAAGTACAGCTTGGATTAAATGGAAATATCAATATTTCTCCCCTTCATTATCTCCATCACTCCAATCTTCCTCCTTGCCTCTCTGTTGTTTGCATTGTGTGGTGCTATTGCCTTATGTGTCAAGTGAAATCGGGAATAACCGTGGCTACTGGTTGCGGTTTGGGGAGAACTAGGAAAGGAATAGATGCTCTGGGCTGGCCCTGCTTACATTTCCTTTCAGGGATGCTGATTGCGAGTAAACCGTGGTTCTCTTTTGTGTTGGTTGTAGCAGTCGTGCAAGACATGCCTTTAGTTGTTGTCCATGTGTGTGTGTGAGTTAGAATATGGTGCAGCCATGGGTGTGTAAGTGGTATATGCCTTAGCTGCTGGGTTTCCAAGGGGTAACCCGGCTCACTATACCCCTTTTCCTATTCTTATTTGGCTGTTTTCCAAATTGTATAAATTATTGTTGCTTCAGCCTTGGAGAAATTACTGTTGGAAGGCTGTAGTTGAGAATTAAAGGGGGGTTGTGGCTGTTGGAAATGTAGAGAAGGCTATTGGGAGGTAAGAAATTTCCTTTCAAGAATTTGCGTCTTATTGTGCTTTTTGCAACCCATCTCCATGCTGTTTACTAGGGTATGTGATGTGAGATGGATGTAGAAGCAATTGTAGTTCCTTATTAGGCTGCGGTCCTTGGTTTCCGTCCTTGTTTCTCCCTAGATAGGTGATTCTCGAACCATCTTCCTTGTTGGGCGGCTGATTATGAGGTGCTAATTTTAGTTAGGGCCTAATTAGATAGCCAAAAAGATGCTGTGCTGGGTTATTTTTGGTAGCAGCAAGGAGTAGTAATGGATGGCGGAAGTAGAGAGCCAAAACAAAGAATCAAAATAGTAGTAGTGTAATAAGTGTACTAAAATACTATATAATTTATTTATTTTGATTAAATTGAGAAGGTAAATCATAATTGATAACTGAATGGAATCGTATTAGCGGTATGATTGTTTAATTACTCAGGATCAAATGTGTCAGCGTCAGATTTAGCTGAGAATACAATATAAAATTGCAAATGTATTAAGTTAAATTGATCAAGATTTCAAATATTAATAAGAAATTCTTGATTATAAGGTTGTACACTCAAGGATGATAAGTATGTAGCATTATTGGCTTAAATATTGATGTGAAACTTATAATTGCTAATTTAAATTCAAATTTTTATAAGACTATTGTTTGTCATTGCTAATTACCTTCTACAATTGTTTTATCATTGCATTTAGATGCTTCTTTCATATTTGGTTCAAATTAAATTGATTACTTGCACAATCTATAAGTCATGCTTAATTTATTTACTATGATTTTAATCTAGTTAGATTCTGTAATGACACATTGCTATGCATATTGAAAATATTTCAAAGCAAATATTGTTAGATGTCAAATGAAAAAAAAATGTATACCCCATATTTTACAGGAATCAAACCAATACAAATATAAATGATATTTCTAATAAGACAATTTAATTTAAAAATAAATGAAACTTGATGAAATCAATTGTGTACGTATATAATTATCTCAATTATTTACTGTTTATATATCATAACCTTACAGATTATTGTTCAGTTCTTATACATATAAGTATGGATTTACTATTATTCAGTTCTTACACATGCAAGTATGCCTTTACTTATCATTACATTCATACAAGTTTAACTTTACATGCACATTATTTCTTTTATTATGCATTTGATTTATTTCAATACTACTTTTCTCACTATATATTAGCATATAATATTGC
This sequence comes from Cymbidium sinense, assembly GCA_021442155.1. Classification (NCBI taxonomy): domain Eukaryota; kingdom Viridiplantae; phylum Streptophyta; class Magnoliopsida; order Asparagales; family Orchidaceae; genus Cymbidium; species Cymbidium sinense. The sequence goes on along the minus strand of CM038232.1, from coordinate 15,201,393 downwards.
ATGTTGACTTTCAAGCAATAATAAGAGGGTAGTGCTAGACAAGACTTTTGATTTGTCTAATTTTGATGTACAATTTTGAGAGATTATAAAGACTTTTTGGGTACATATAATTTATAAAGAGGGTAGTGGCTAGAGATTTGTCCAATGTTGACTTTCAAGCAAGAATAAGGAGGGTAGTGGATAAACAAGACTTTTGATTTATCCAATTTTGATGTACAATTTTGAGAGATTATAAATACTTTTTGGGTACGCATAATTTATACTTTAGTAATTTTAATTGTTATATATTTATGTTGAAATTTGATGTTACATACTCTCAAATATGTGAGTAAATATGAAATGATTATTAGAAGAATTAAAAATATAAGAGTTTATTCATGATGATTTGGTGAGATTCAACTTATTTGTCCCAAATCAATACATGTCGGGGTGAGTTGGTGGAAACTATGTCTAAGTCATTCCATTCTAATACACCTAAGGCTGACCTTGAAAAAGGGGGGTGACACTAAATATGTGTAGGATCTTTCAAAGCTTGACATTCTCTCCAACCTAATCTCGTGATACCGTCACCACGACTCTCTAAAGCAATGTTATGACTTATCCTTGGTATGCCATAGATGCTTGGACTTCTCCCTAGTCCTTAAGTTTAGTTTCCCTTTCCACTTAATATTCTCCACTACATACTAGAGATTTATACAATTGCTTGCTGGCTTGGCTCCTCTACCACCATGCTTTCCCTCTTTGAGTAGTAGTTCCTCAAGTAATTCTTAGGTATGACATCCTAACTCCTTGAGATGTGGCTTGTCTTATAAGATCTTGGCTCTTTAACCCCATTTAATGACCAAAGCAACTTTCCTTATCATTCAAGGTATCTTACCTAATTCTTAATGCTCCTTCATGTAAGTCGGCTTCTTCAAATTAGAATGCTGATAATGATTTTAAATCTTACTTGGCACTTTGGATCATATGCATTATGCAAGTCATATCCCCTTTCATAATGCACAAGCTATTGGAGAAAGACATAAGGAATGATATGGCTTGATCCAAGAAGTACATCTCCAAAATAACTACTTAATCATCCACAAGGATGATGTAGAAGTTCACCTTCCTTGACCACACACTCATGTTGGCCTACGTGTTGCACCTTGGATGGGTTTTACTATTGAGTTGATTGCCTTGATGAAGCACCCTCCATCATTTGCTTTAAAGCCCAATTTTTTTGCTTCTTCAATAGTGTTGAAGTTGTGAGATGCACCAATATCTACTATAGCTTTTGTAGTCCCTTCCCCTACTATCACCTCTACAAAGAGAATCTCCTTGGCTTGGCTTATGAGCGAGTTAGATGGTATTGTGTATATGGATTGCCCTCACACAAACAACTGGACTTTCATCCTTGGCCTGTGGCTTCTCCTAATGAGTGGTAAAGAGTGAGCTCATAGCTTGTTGTGGGATCCGAAAATTCATCACCGACCTCTTCGTGATGAAGAGAGTGATTTAAGTGTAATTTTCATAAGATAAATGAATAGTAGATAAAACACTACCTAGATATTTCCTCATTTTGAGAGGACTTTAGATCAGTTAGGGTTTCTTATAAAGCATTATAGTTAATTACCCCTGTCAATACTGAGAGAGCATTTTTGATTAAGACTAATTGATGAGTCGCTAAATAGCGAGCATATAATAGCAGTGAGTGAAGTTTAGGATTTATGAGATTTATTATTTTAATTTAAAGCTTATGTTTGGAGGAATGATGACGCCGTCCCAGATCTCATGGTTGTCATCCTGATATCGTGTCCCAGCCCACTTAGTCGAGAGAGGTTGCCAACCGAGAAAGATCTTTGTCGGCAACGAGTTATTCGTCAAGGTGTCTAGACTAGAGTAGAGTTTATCTAAAGAGACATATAAGTCTTAACATTGTAGAGATTTTTTCTCAATCAATATATTTTATAATTCATAACTCAAAAGTTGGAGAATATCGAGTTCGGTAGTGATCGTAATTTTAGTGTGTCGTTTGCAAGTCACTCAGTGGAGGCTCGATCATAAGTCATTTATGTGGTGTCGTTTTCGGCAAAATCGCGAAGAATCTGGTCCCCGTCGCTACGCTAAGATTATTTGAGTGTGAAAATAACTCTTTATGAGCAAAAGTCTTCTTAATTTGTCACCCTCAAACAAATAGTTGTGGAGGGGTGGATTGATTTTAACTTTAAATTTAAATAATTAATTTTATTTTATTTTATTTGAATGTTTGATCATTTTATAATTGATTTACATTTGAATATATGATCATTTATCATTTAAAACATACTAATGATAATCTTTTGAATATAATAGACTCCGTCAACTCTACATGCTTCCTTGCAGATGATCGGGTCTAAATTCATTACTCTCATATTTATAATCTTAAACCTTGTCAATTCTAACTTGAGCATAGATCGAGTTTGAGACTTTTCTCTTGGGAGTTTGAACTTAAGAAGCAATGTCAAGAGATACATTTTTTTGTAATTATATGACAATTAACTTTTCAGATTTAATCAGATTGAAATTCTTATAATATTATAATCGAATTTTTTATGTTTTGTTAATCTGGATACGGTCTAAGACCAAACCAGGGTGTAGATATATGTTCATTTGTTTTGCACATGACTTGCATATCTTTTTAGATGTTTGATCTAATGAATACTTCAACATACATACAACTATATGTTCTTTAAAATAATGTATGGACATTTATATGTCTAAGTTGAAATAATTATGTTTGGCATGACATATGTGTCAAATTGTAAACATAAGTTTTGATATGATTTTGGGTTTTGTTAACCGACTCTACCAATTATAATTATCAGTATTTTTTTTTTGCATATGGTTCATATTTTTTAGATGTTTAATCTAATAAATCTTTACACTACAGTATATATATGTTCTTTGAAGGTTGTATGGACATTAAGATGTCTAAATTGAAGTAATTATATTTGAAATGATATATGTGTCATATCTAAGTTTTGATACCTAGAAGAAATCACGAATCAAGTGTAAACCTGTTTTATAAAACATAAGAGTTTTGATTCACATAAAAACTTGTCATAAAACAAGTGAAGATCTATTCTTGCAAAAATATGAGTTCAATATTCTCAAATATTTGTTGCAAACTAAATGAACATTTGTTTTAAATGATCAAGCAAATATATGTACTAAAGTATATAAAAATGTTTGCTTGCAATCAAGTGGGCATCTGTTCTGAATGATGTAGATTTGCACCTTTCTCAGTTTGTCATGAAACAAACATCTCCATCTTTATAGGATATACATTTAATCTTTCAAAACACTTGCTAAACATCAAGTGTAGTATCTACCTTAAGGGATTCTCAAATAAAAATTAGTTTAAATGTAAACTCACATATGAGTTTGGATCCAATGGTTCTTTGAATTTGAAAGGGAGCTATAAGTTTAATAGGTAGTCATTCCAAAACCTTACAAATTATTCATTCAAACAATGAAGGCCAAAGCCTTTCAAATTCTATGCAAATGAAATCTTATTTTAGATTGCACTTCACATATTCATTAGTTTAATGATGATAATAGAGAGAGAAGGCTGATAGCAATGCTAGTGAAGCTCCTCACTTACTTCCCTCTTTCATTCCCTTTTTTTTTAAAAAATGATAATCAATTAGAATTTAAGCTTCATAAAGCAAACAATTTTGAAAGAGTTTCTCAAATCAAGAAACAAGTCATGTCTCACCTTCATACCAATGCAAGATATATATTTGACACTTGCTTATTAGTGCAATATGAGCATTCACTAGATAAAATGCAATCTTAATATTACCAAACAACAAAATGAAAGCTTTAAAATTGCACAAAATTTCATTTCAAGTTGCATTTCAAAGGCCCATTAACTTAAACATAATGCTAATAAAGTCATTCACTTTTCTTTTCATCCCCTTCCTTTGATCATGATAATTTCATGGAGTTTAGGCCACATAAACTAAATAATCATACCAAATTTGATAAACATAAAAAATCTAAAATCTTGCCTAAACAAGATAATCATTTTCATGATTGCAAATGACCAAGCAATGGAAAGAGGCAAAACAAATAAGGTAATCCTAAACCTTGCAACATTTAATTCATAACAACATGACAGCTTTTAGGTTTCACATATGTGCATCTCCCTTTTTTTATCAACCTAAAAATCTGAAAATTTATCATACTTTGCATTATAAGATAGGCCTTCTTACATAAGCCCATTTATAGAATTAAGCTTAATGGGATTTTTTTTTTATTTAAAAGAAAGAAAGTTCAATCATTCTAAATGGGCTAATTACATCTTTATAAGCCCACTTAAGAAGTTTAGATGGGCCAAGCATGAAGGGAAAAGCCCATGATATTATGATCCATTTTTTATTTCATAATATCATTTTATTATTATCTTCTTTAATTTAATTGTCATGCCCTCTTTTTTTTTTGTCATGACATGCACTCATAAAGAAGAGGACTTTTCTTCTCTCTTTTGTTTTTATTCATCACCCATTTATGGGTGAATTAATAAGGAGGAGAAATAAATCTGATTTTTTTAATGAATTTTCCTCTTCACTCCCCCCATTTTCCTCTCTTATTTATTTTTTTTGTATTTTCTTCCTATTTTCTTAATTGACATGACATAACTTAGTTGAAAAGAGGACTTCCTTCCCCCTCCACTCTAATTTTTCTTACTTCTTCCTTAGATTCATGTTCATTCCATGAGTAATTAAGAGGAGAATGACAAAGGAAATGAAGGAGGGCTAAAAGACTTTTCATGTGTGACATGATATCATGAAAGAAAGGAGGGAAGAAAGATTTTCTCCTCTTTAATGTTATGTAAAAAATCTATAGAAATTAATGGGATGATATAAATCCCATTTATCCATTTTAACATGTCTCATGGGTATTTGTGGACTTAGAAGCATTACAAGGAATTTTCACATTCTCTTTAACATTCTTTGGAATCGAATCTCACCTTCATCTTTATCATCTTGTGAGTTATGATTGACTTGATATCTCTCTCCCCCCTTTTTGTTATCATTACTTCATTTGAATTCTTCCTTTCTTTACAAAGATATTATTTAGATTTCTCCATTTCTTCTTTTTCTTTTTTACTTAATGAACTATGCATGATGTATTGAAAGTTCATAAAAGAATAGAAAAAGAAACTTTCAACCTCTCATGATGAAAAGAAAGGAATTTTTATATTCTACAAAAATAGGGATTTTGCGATTTTAAAAAAAAGGTTTTCAGCTCATACTAATTTAAGAAAGCATTAGAATAAGGCCAATAAACACAAGTCATGTTCAAATATAGTAAAACTGAAACTTCACTTTCTTTTGAGCATTTCAAGCCCCATGAACAAAAATGAAACAATAGATAATGCTTATAAGCAATTTTGCCTTATTCAAAGATATGAAAGAAGTTAAGAAAAGTAGAGAGGTTTATTCATGAAGCATTTTGTTTTCTTCCTCTTTTTTTTTACTCTCTTTTTAGATTGAACAATTGAAGTGACAAATTTAGTATCATATCAAACATTAGAGTGTAATAATGTTTGTATACTTTAGAATCTAAGGTTTCATTTCAAGTCTACTTTATGATAATATAAAGGGAAGGATAATGAATATCCCATGATGAGACTTAGGTAATGTAATTTTTTCAATTGAAATACATTTCCAAAAAGTCATTTTGGACTTGATCCTTAACTTTTGTTCATATCACAATAGGGGTAAGTTAAGAAAGTAATTTAACCAATGAAACTATAAGGCAAAAGAAACAAGTTCACATAGAAATGAGTGCTCAAGATCAATGTTAAACTCCATATTATTTGCTAAAATTACTTTGATGTCATGATTAGCAAAACCAAGGCTTGATTAAATATCTCTTTTCTTTTCATAAAGTGAATAGAACATATCTATGTGTAGGTTAAACACTTATATCCAATCTAATGACACATAGATTTGAAAGTCTAGATCTAATCATGTGATTGCTTGCATAACATCAAAATTCAAGTAAGAATCAAGCTAAACATGGTAAGGTGATGTAAATGAACAAACCACTTCACTGATTTTCATTTTAACCTTATCCCATAGCTTGGAGAAAGACAAAGCAACATAACATGAATAAATATTTGATAACAAAACAAGGTTTAAACCATGCAACTATAGGATGCCTCATTTTTATCTTTAACCCATTCACATAGCATACAAAAGATTGCCATAAGATAGGCAAATGGAACATGGTCAAACATCCATACTAAACTTATAATACATAAATCTAAAATTCTGAACTTAATCAAGTAATCATTCATATGACATCAAGGTTCAAGTAGTGATTAAGTTAAGCATGGATAAGTGATGCAAATGAATAAACCAACTTGTTGATTTTTATCTTAACCTCATTCCATAACTTAAACAAAGGGAAAGCAACATAACATAAGTATATGCTTGATAATAAGGTAAGGTTTAAATTATGTAACACATAAGATGCCTCATTTTCATCTTCAACCCATTCATATATACAAGAAAAGATTGTCACAAGATAAGTAAAAATCTATTTTCAAACAAGTAATTGCTACACAACATCAAGATCCAAGTAAAAATCAAATTAAGCATGGCTACATATTGCAAAAGAATAATCAACCTTATTGATTTTCGTTTTAACTTTATTTCCTAATTTAGGTAAAGGGAAAAGTAGCATAGTATGCATCATTATTTGGTAATAAAGTAAGTTTTGAGCCATACAATACATAAGATATCTCATTTCTATCTCCCACTCGCTCATGTAGCACATAAAGAGGAATATTATCACAACTTAAGTAAAAATCTGAATTCAAACAAATAATTGCTACATGACATGAAAGTTCAAGTAATAATCAAGCCAAACATGGGTGAATAAATCCATAGATAACACTTGCCCTTTTCTCATTCTTCCCCAAAATAAGAGAAAGGAATAAGTTTCACATATCAATGAACAAATTGAGTTTTCAAAGATGATAATACTTAAGCTAATAAAACTAGAATTTCATTATCACAATATATTTTTTTTAAATTTAATAATAGGAAAAAGACATGTCAATGTAACTTGCATGATTTTCATCTCTTTTTTTTTATCAAAAATTTTGACAGCCTATCATTATCGCATATGGGTTGTTTCGGAAGACTAGGTCTTCCCATCATGTAAAAAAAAGCGTGCATGGTAGGTGTCGTAGGACACCGTGGCCGGAAATTTTATTTGCTCATCACGCCAACAAAGACGTGCATGAGTTTGCATAACATAACATTTCCTATAGCATTATAATAATGTCTACAAGTACTTATATCACAAGATTTTTCCGCCACATTGGAACAACATGAACGGATTCTTATCAAAACATATTTTCTTGCCACGCCGGAACAGCGAGTATTTATAAGACAATTTCTCCGTGACGGAACAATGTGAATCTTATTATTACAAAGAAATTTTCTGCCACGCGGAACAACAAGAGCAAGTACTTATATCACAAGTTTCCCCGCCGTATTAGAATAATGTGAATGGGTACTTATTACAAATAAATTTCCTTGTCACGGAATAACGCATGCATTTATAGAAATTTTCTCACCGCATTAACAACGCGAACTGCTTATCACAAAGCAAATTTTCGCCACAACAACGAACTTTACTTATCAAGAAATTTTCTCATTACATAAACAAGAGCAGTATTTTATATCACAAGTTTAGTATTAAATAATGTGAATGGATACTTATCACAAATAAATTTTTCGCACATAGAACAACGCGAAAGATTATAAGAAATTTTCGCCGATAACAATGTAACGTACTTATCAAGCAAATTTTCTTGCCACATTGGAACAACGCGTGAAAATACTTTATAAATTTCCCACCATGCTAAAAAAAAGACGCGGTTTGCATAACATAGATTTCAAGAGACAATGTCTACAAGTACTTATATCACAAAGTTTTCCCGCCATATTGGAACAACATGAACAGGTACTTATTACAAAATATATTTTATTGCCACGTTGGAACAATGTGAGCAAGCACTTATAGCACAAATTTCTTCGTTGCATTGGAACAATGTGAACGGGTACTTTTCACAAAGCAAATTTCCTTGTCACGTTGGAACAACAAGAGCGTGTACTTATATCACAAGTTTCCATATAGAATAATGTGAATGCATTTATCACAAATAAATTTGTTTGTCGTATTGGAACAACGCGAACTTTATAAATTTTCGTCGATTAACAACGATGTGAGCAGTACTTATCACAACAAATTTTCTTGCACATTAACAACGAGCATACTTATATCACAAATTTTAGCGATTGAAAAATTTGAACGATATTTATCACAGAAATTTCTCACGTTGGAATAACGTGAGAAAGTACTTATATAGATTTTTCGCGATTGGAACAATGTGAACGGTACTTATCACAAAGATATTTCTTGCTTTTAACAACGCGAACAAATACTTATATACAGATTTTCCTCCGTATAGAACAATAACCATACTTATCTCCTTAGTATTCTTAAAACTTAAACAATCATATTTTACAGTGAAGAAAATGAAATCAAGAGTAGTTTTTCCTTCCACAATCAAATCCCTCATCCTTCAATCTCCTAGATTCCTCCACCAGGTTACCTAGAGTGAAAGAAAATAAAGAAAAATATGAAGATCCCGTTTGCCTCCACAACATGCACAACATTAACAGTACGAGCAATGTCCTCCGTGAATGTAGAAAAAAAAAAGATACAGATGCAATAGCTATTAATGTTAGATCCGTCAGTGCACAAATTGAAAGCACTATGGACTTCTTAACATCTAAAATATGAATATATGAAAAGAGGTAGACAGACATTAGACAGACAACTGAAGCAACGAATGCAGCAAGTATTACATTTCCAAGCCATTCAGGGTTATTACTAGGGTTCCTATCAAACTTAACCAAGGAACCCAGTACTGTCCCTACCAACTTAACAAGACCGGAAGACAGCAGAACAGGTACAGTTAAACCCAGAAATGTAGTAATTTTGAGCTGCTTTGGCAACCTCACTGGAGATAACGTTGCTTCTATAAGTCCATAAGCAAAAGTAAGAGAAACCAACCAAACAAGAGCTAAATATGAAGATCCAACCTTATAGAAGTTACCAATAAAAAGAAGCATAAGCCACTCAATTAATCCTGCTTTGAAAACCCATCCTTCGGCCTCCCATTTCACTAAAATTTCTCGATGAGTGATAGAGAGGTTTTCCATCCTTTCCGAAATGACCTTCCTCAGATGTTTCTGAAGAAATAGAAAGCCTATGTGCTGACCAGCAATTGCACCAAGTACAGCCAATGCACCAAATAAACCAACTACTAACCATGGATTTGCAATATATGGCACAGCGGTGGACGAAGAACCGAGCCCTCAGCTCCTTGGAATGGACGGGAAAGAGGAGGCAGCTCATTCGGCTAAGGCTGCTCGGCCAAGAAGGGAGGAAGAGAGGAAAAAGGAATTTCCCTCGTTTGCTCGGCTCACATGGACAGAAAGGAGGAAGAACTGAGAAGTTTGCTCGTTCGGATCGCACCGTAAATAGAGGGGATCGAGAGGGATCTCATGTGCCGCTCAAGATGGACGGGAAAGGAGGGAGATGGAGCTCGTTCATCTGCTCGAGGGAGACGAACAACAAAGGGGAGTTCGGCCGAGCAAGTGAGGGAGCTCAAGACGAGAGGAAATCTCCTGAGAGCAAGAGAATCGCATGAGAGAGAGAGCTCAGAATGAGAGAGCTTCGGCCGAGAGCAGGAAACGAGAGAACAATCACGTGAATGAGGGAGGTCGCCGCTCGTTTCGCAAACCGAGCGTTCCAATTGGCTCCCCAAATAGCATCCAATGGTATAGATTAGGCGGATGTTTTAATTGAATGAGTGGGCGGCTGAATTAGGGTAAATATTAATCAAGTTGACTGATCATTAGCTTAATAATAATATAATTAGCACTAATCGCAGAAAATTTGACGAATCATCCCGGTAATAAACCTTAGCAATATGGGTGTCAAGTTTAGATATTTTCGTCGTGTCGAATACAATGACACAGTCGATTTTGCAATCGGAGGTCATTTGGATGACTTCGGCAATAATCGGAGCGAAATTAATATTAAATAGCACGACATCGTATTTAAATCGCTCGACGTTTGCGTGATTTGAAATAATCAAATTTTGATGAAATAATGGAACATTTGACGCCGCGAAGAATTTCCACTTCGATCTCGATATGTAATAATTTATTAAAAAATTGATTTTAATTAATTGATTGATTATTAATTAACGGAGTCAACTTCATTTGATTAATTTTAATATTGCAAACGCGCTTGCGCAATCAAATTCTTTGAATCGGGATGATTTTGATTGAATCTGATCGCGATTAGGGCATTATAAACCTTATTCATGCGATGTTGCTTTCATTAATTATTTATTTTAACTTTCATGATTCATTTGACTTGTGAACCATATGTGGAGGTCAACACTTGCTTTTGTGGGAACTCCCTAACCCAATGTGCCCTACCATAAAGGAAGCATTCATTATTCTTCTCCAAGCTTTTGCATCTCTTGTCCTTCTCATCTTTGATAAAGTGTTGGTGCTCTATGTGTTGGACTTCACCCCTCAAAGCATTTGCCTAACTGCTCTCCTTGGGTTTGTCATTAGACTCCTTGGTCTACCAAGAGTTCTACCTTAGCTATGATAGTGACAAGCTCTTGTGCTTGATGTTACCTCAACTCCAACTTCACCCAAGGTTGGAGCTCATCCATAAAGTTGAAAAGGGAATCTTTGTTTGACATATCTAGGATCTCCAAGATGATGCTTGTGAAGTCCTTGATGTAGTAGTGGATAGCCCTTGATTTGTTTAGGCTCTAAAAGCGAGCTCAAGCCTCATCTTCAACATTCTCGGGCTAGAACTACCTACTGAGTTCCCTTTTAAGTCTTCAAATGTGGACATTGAGCATATCCCCTTCTCCATGTCTTCTCATCTTCTTCACCATAACATGGGGGTATCTGTGAGATAATGGGTCACAAACTATATCTTGACCTCCTCATCCACCATTCCCAATGCTCCAAAGTATTACTTCAGCCTCATCAAGAAGTTATCCACTTCTTTAGCATTGCATGAACCCCTGAAGCTCTTAAGATTTGACACCTCAATGTGCCTTACCTCACCGGTGCTTCAAGTGGGCTCTGCAGCTAATGCACACTTGCATAGGGCCACATTCCCACACAAATCCTCAAAGAGAGTAAGCAGCTTGTTGAGTTCCCCCGTGAATTTATCATGCACCTTTGCCAGTTTGTCCATCATAGACTCTTCCAAAAGGGATAACTTGTCCCTGTGTGATGACTAAATCATCCTTTTTTAGGTTGCTCATCATTTCACCTAGATCATCCACCTTGGCCCCCATGTCAACCCCCTCCACCTGAGTTAGTCATGAATCAAATTGATGATCATGTTCTTAGACTACTCCCTTAGTTTGATGTCATTAGGTCGCGCTACTCCTGTGTTTTTGCATGTTGCGACCCGTCAATATTAATGATCTCAAACTCCAACATGATCCTGCTAGTTCTTGCCATGCTTGAACCATGCCTCAAATACCAACCTTGCCCTGGGAGTTACTTGCCCTGATATCAACTGTCACACTCTTATTTTTTAAGTAGTTCTTGCCATGCTTGAACCATGCCTTAACATACTTCCCTAGTGCTCAGTCTTAATCTCACAGAACACTTGGATAGAACAAGAGGATGAAAAAAAGGGAAGTAAATGGGAGAACTTTGATAAAAGAAAGAGATTTACAAGAGTTGAGAACTCGTACTCACTCTTGAAATTTTTTGGGATGATCACAAATGAGGGATGGTTGCTTTTTTTATAGTCCTCCACCTGCATGCCTATGAACATTCAAATTAAAAAAAGATTATTTTTAAGAGTAGAGTTCTCTAGAATACTTTACAACATTACTATATTATTGTAATGCATAAAAATGACAAAAGGTATATAATTTTTTTCCTTTTAATTATAAAATCCTACAGTTTATTAGGATCATCTTGACATTAAGGTATATATAAAATACGATTATATTCATATTTTAAAAATAAATTAACTCTTAAATGACCAATCCTAAGTTTTAACTTAAATTTTACTGTTTCCCAAATTAATTAGTAGCAAATCTGGATATCCCACTTAGCTTGGCATGCAACTGTAGATAAAGGATTGGATTGCTGGGATTAAAGTAAATTAGATTTGCTTTATTTAACTAATTATATTAGATGTTTAATACTTAATTAAACCTTCGATTAATCTTCTGCATTCTCGTATACTTCCATTTCCCATGCCCTTCATTCCGTGATGTGAAAACCAAGGCTGCAGGGACTGCATGGGGGGAATTTGGTTGGAATTCAGGTAATTACTTATATATTGTGATATTAAATGGTTCTATCAACTAGATTTAATTGTTTTTCCCTTAATTAATTATGGATAATTATAGCAAAGTTGTTGTTTTTTCTGAAAGAGTAAGAAATTTCAGGAAATAAGAAGGAAATTAGAACGAGAAAAAAAAAAAACGATGAAGAGAACAAAAGTTAGAGAAATTTTGGAATAATTTAAATTTATCATGTTAAATCCATAATCGAGTAGGCCCAAGGTTACTAGGTTTGGATATTGGATGAGGAGAAACTATTTTAAGGTAAAATGTAAATTTAAGTATAATTATTATAAATGTATAAATTACTGTTTAAAATTTAGATAAATCAAGTGAATTTTATGCTTACCTTGTTTACAAAAGATCCAAATTCTGGGGAGGCAAATGCTAAAAAATTGTACAAAAGAGTACCCAGCAACTGAAGTGACATACCCAATTTTAAAATAAAAAGCCGTTAATTTTAAGTTTAATTTTTAAAAAATTTAGCCTTTTAATTACATTATAAGGTGTATTATGTTAGACATTTTGTCATGTTAATCATTATGTCAATGTTGTTAATAGATAATCACTGAATTTCATGGTACATACTTATGATTAAAGAAAATTGTGTAATCCCTAGTAAAATATGTAATCCTTATAATTCTTTGCTCATGTTATTATTTTTTTAGTTCAAATGTTTTGGAAGCATATAATTAATTATAGATAGTTACAAAGGAAGAATTCATATGCATATTAAAGCTATACGCTTTTAAATGCTAAAAGTGAAATGTATGAAATATTATATTACATGACATAGGCTGACAAATTGCAAATGAGTGCATGAGAGATATACAAAATGTCAGGTCTTCTGTAGTCTAAAAAGCAAATATAATATGATCCAACATTGAATCTAGAAGGGATTCAAGGAAACTGGCATAATCCGATCTAGCCTTAAATCTAAGAGTGACTAATAATTAGTGAAAATAATACAAGTTTGTTAGATCCAATAGATCTTATGTGACATTTTTTTATCATGAATAGTAAAATAAGAAAGAAAATGATTGTAAATCATGTTGCTGCATATACAAATGATTATAAATTTAATAGTTACCTTTTACTTTTCACAATTAGTTTCAATTAAAGTTCATACTCATGTTATACTTATTTATTTTTGATGCATCAAATACATTTTTATTTAAATATTATTTCTACAACAAGCCAATTGTGTTTGTTAATATGAATGTTCATGTTAATTATAACTCAACATCTATATTATTTTCCTTTCATGTATGTTTGAATCTTATAATAAAATTATTTATCCAATTGATCATCAAACTCATCAAATATTATAACTGTAATTTCAAGAAAGTGAAGGATTATATGGGGCAATAGAGAAGTAAAATGTTCTAATTCATTTTGATTATACAATTTTAATTGTATTATAGACAATAGATATGCATTATCTAAATTAAAAATTTCAAGTACATATAAAATTACTTTTGAGGTTCAATTAATAGTTTTATATTTAAAATTGATAATTGTTAAATATACATTTCCATATTTTTATTTATGCATATGTAATTGAATTTAGAATAAAATTTTAAGTTTTTGTGATGTTTAGGGGCAGACAGTTTCCTACTTATTCAATTTTGATTATTAAAAGTCAGATTACGTAATTGGTGAAAAATATGTCTGACTAGATCGCTCACTTGTATACTACAAATTGAAAGGGAGGACTCAAAATGGGGCAGCGTGACAAATCCTATACAATCTAGAGAGTATTATAGACTCCTAAGTTATTAGAATATTCCGAAGACATACAGAACCCTTAAAATGTCCAATGTCTTTTGGAGGTTTTCAGTGTCTTTCAAATAAGCCTAGATATGCATAAGAGATTTTCCAAAATCTTCTAGTACATGATGTCTCCACTACATGATGATTCTGGTTGATATCCTTGTCTCTCTTAGCTATGCCATGTTCAAGGAAGTATAACTAACCTCATTATATTCTGGCGGGGCAACTGAATTTGAAGAAAAAAATACTAGGAAGTCACCAAGAGCTACAATGATGACCAACTAGAGAGAGAATGAGAACTCTTTTCACCAAAAAATTTCTAGTGATGAAGAACCAATGCCACAATAATTTGGCATTGAGTATAAGAGAAAAGAATGATCTTATGTGAAAATTTATTTGTCAAACTTTGAGGCTGCATAAATCTAGATGAGTTTATTAAGTGACTTCAAAATATGGAGCAAATTTTTTAGTATTAGGACATCCCCTAAGATAGTATAGTCATATTAGTTGACATCAAACTCATAAAGAGTGCTTCTCTATGTTGAAAAAATTTGAAGCCCATGCACTGACATAAAGGGAACAGTAAGACCATTATGTGACCTAAGATGAAAAGAGAGCCGCATTGCAAATTTCTCTCAGCACATTACAGATATGATGTTTTCTTGAACTATACAATTTGCAAGAAAGAGACATAATCGTGGAGGAAAACATTGTAATATCTAAACAATTCATGTTGAAGCGTGAGTTGGTGAAGCTAGAAGAGAACACCATTACCCATTATCTTTAGATGTTTAAGTCTATCTATTAACAATTTGATGCAATTACAATCCTACTGGTCCTTGGTTGATATGCAAATCTTAACTTTGAAAGCAGAGAAATATCACAAGAGCATTTAGGATCACCTCTTTCTGCAAGTAAGGGTTGATGATGGGGTTAAGCAATGCTTAAAATTGTGCAAATGGGTATTGAGGCATTTCCATCAAGGCATTTTGAGGCATAAGGCCATAATCAAAAAATTACATAGAGTCAAAATACAGGTAAGAATTAATATATAATATCCTTATCTATAAATATATTAAAAAAAGACATTAACATCTTAAATAAGAATTGAAATTGTGCATATATAAAGTAAAAAATAATGCAAACAACATAATAATGTTGTAATAAATTATGCAAAAATAAAAATATATTGCAAACATCAACTAAACAAAATAACATAAGATATCAAATGAAATTAACTTAATATATCATAACAAAGTAAAATATAAAGTTTGTTCAGCACAATAAATTTTTATCCCTCAAACCTTTGTCAAACATAGTAATATCTATCGATCCAAATAAGAATATAACAAGTAATCAAAATCTCTCAACAATCTCATCACTCAGGGAGTCTTCATTAGAGTCGTCATCAAAATGAATATTTTTCTCCCCTTCTTCATCTTCAATTAACCCCAAGTTCTTCAATTTTTTCTCCTCTTCTCTTCCGTAATCAATAATAATTAAAAAATATTAACAAAAAACTTTCAATTGAAAATAATTTAAAATACTTAAATTTCTATGGATATCTTTTCTTTTTATCTCTTAGTAGCTTGTATTAGTTGTACATGTACTAGTCTTTCTTATATCTCTATTGAAGAAATCAACGTTCAGAGCTTCTTATTATAACTCACATGATATGACTTCATTATCATCATCCACAAACTATTCATCCTTTGATGCCATATCTTCACACTACATGAGATTTTCATCATCATTCAAACTCTTTTTCTTCATATTTTTATCCATCAGCCTCTTGTTGTACATGATGTACACCAAAAAATTTATCCTCAAGGTCATTAAATGATTTCTCATTTTTGTGTGAACTTGATTATATATGCTCCAATTATGCTTTCATCCATATGACGAGCATGTAAATCCAATACCTTAACAATAAAATATGTAATTATTAAGTGTTATCACTAAACTAAATTCACCACTAAACTAAATTTGAAAGAAAATAATATAATTAGCATATAAAAACTTAAAATTTATAACAATTTAATTATAGCTTATTTCAATAAAGATATTAAATATAAAAAAAATACATGGAGAATGTTTTGTAATAGCATCTCTAGCTTGTTATAGAGCAAAGAAATCCTATAATTCCTAAATACAACCTACATATCAATCATTGCCCTCTTAGTCGGGTCACTAATCAATCTATTCATAAATTGATATAACACAACTTAATCTTAGAATTGGATGACTTGTACTCAGCATTCTAAAATTGAGGGCTAAGAAAATATTCAAATAGTGGTGAAACTAAAGCTTCTATTTCTCGTCAATGATATCTCAAAATTTCTTATAGTTGGCACATCTCCTCTTAAAATTATGAGTTATTAACTAATTGATTTCATCCATTGTATTGTAAATAAAGCTCATAGCAGGCTTGTCTCTACATCCACAAATCTCAAACCTTGAATTAATGACTTTGTGATTGTTATTGAATATGTGACACTTGGCCAAAACCTTTCATTTAAAATATTTTTTTTGAGTTATTTCCTATCAGTTTTCATTACCCATATACAACTAAGCCATTAAGTGGAAGTGAATATTGCCTGGATTCTAATATGCTCTCTCTAGAGTCAAATAAATTATAGCAAATCTTATTAAAGTAGGATATAGTAGTTCTTTTTTAGAAAACAAATCGCCATAGATTATAGACACGAATGATTATAGATAAATTTACTAATCTTTGTTGCTTAATTAGAGCATTTTATATTAAATTAAGTCCTCAAGATTCTCTAAAATGAGGTCTATATTGTGTCCAAAACAAGGTGTGTAGCACATATGTTTCCTCTTCTCCATCAATTTATTCATAGTTCTCATATAAATATATATGTCACAACTTGGACTACCAAATGCTCTCAAGTCTCCTCTATCATCCACCAAGATGTCTAAAAATATAACCAACATCCTTCATCCGATTAGATGTTTCTATAGATTTAAGAAAATAGAATCATAAAATTTATTTATCAAAATGTTAATCAAACTTTTATTCTTAATATCAGACCATCCATTAGCCATGATTGTCATTCCAATCTGACTCCCAAGTTAAACACCTATATGCCTTTCTTTGTATCACCTAACTCCTTTAACATCCATGTACTTAAATCATACATAGATAGGGGTTCAAGCCTTAACCATAAGCACCTATGGAATTGATCACATTAAAGTAAAGGGTTGCGAACACATCTTAGTGGCTCTCTAACATGCTCTTGAGACATTTTTTGAAATGCAGCTGACACCTCTCCAAGAATCTTTCATCATCCAAATTTATTGTTACTAATATATAGAACCTCTTCCACCTTTACTAGAAATCGATGACAACGATGATGAGTCCCTACGACTACGCTCACTTCCATAATAAAAGTTTATATTAACTCTATCTTTAAGTTGTCATTGTGCAAGATATTTTAATATCATTAACCTATTCATATGCACTCGGATATCATCTTCACTGCTTTTGACTTCAAATATATCTTTATTAGGCTGCAAAATGATGCAGATTACAATAAGAACCTTGCTCAAATAGTGCACCATGTTAGGGAACTTACTTTTAAGATTTTGGAATAACCCGCTTCTTTGGTATTGCAAAAGAAGCTTCAATTGCTCTCATTTAAATCTCCTTCCCTCTTATTAGACTCAATTTATTAACCATATTGTTCCATTATCCATAAGGAGGATTTTTGGAAAACCCCTAAAAGTTGATACTATTACAAGCAATACTTTCCAAATATTTAAATGAACGTTACATCCCATCATCCTAAGCAAGTGTGGATTGGTTTGTTTGAGAATGAGAATTGAACAGAAGTTAGCTTCGTTATCCTAACTACAACAACCTGTAAAACGTCTGGTTGTTTAAAAGTAAGCTCTTTCCTCAAAAGAAATTGGAAGGGCCAAATTTATCATTGCAACTCTCTATATTTGGGCTTGTTAGCCCTCAAATAAGATCTTGACAGAAGGTATGGCATTGCTTTTCATAATCACACATCTACTCCTAAGCGCCCTAGCATATCAAACTCTAGTTGTCAATAAAATATTGTTAAAATATTATCTAACATAATGCAATTGTCATTATCATTTATAAATATTGTAGTTGCTTGGGCATTCACGTTGATGCTTCCTTTCAATATCTTTTGGGGCTATTTTGATTAAATCTCTATTTTGATTTTGTGACATCAAGTAATGTCAATCCTTCCTCTAGATGGTCAATTCCTATCTGACAGTTTGTTTCTCTCATTGAAGCAATTGTTTTTATTGCTTGTACCATAGTTCCATGTAATTTTCTTTTGAGGCTAGTTGTCTTTTCAATTTGATCTTGCTCGAGAGTAAATCCCATCCCTTGTAATATGTAATTTTGCCCCTCGTATCCTTTCTATTTTTAATAAAAAAAATATGCTATAAAAATGGCATTTCTAATTCATTCCAGAACAACCTGCAACCACAAATATCTACTTCATATGAACCTTGTTCTTTTTTTTTTTTTTTGAAAGCGGTTCAAATATTTAACGTCTCAATTAGAGAACAGGGGTAAAAGCTTCTCAGGGCATAAAGCATTCAAACTAATATAAGATGTATCATGAATCACTCAAACGATAGAGGAAGAATGTTTCTTCCCTAGGGACCTTTCACAAGTATTAAATGTAGCCACTTCGCCATCCTTTGATTCAAAACAAAATATTTATGTTCTATAGTTTTAAATCGAGGCTGAAAATTCAAATTATGATAATAACTCGGCATTAATTGTTTGTGCACTTATTTTTCGAGCTGTCATCGTCAAATTAAGCTTCATACCACTTTTATGGCTGGGCCTTCTAAATTTAAGAAGCATCCTATCAAAGGTTTTCATTTTGTACCAGAACTGAATCGTATGGTAAGCTCATTGTTAGCATCTTGTTGAAAATGACAGAACTGAAATGGAAAAAGAACCAACTCAATAGTCTAAATAGTCTGACCATTATAGTAAAAGAAACTAAACTACAACTTATACCAAGCAAAGAAATGTGAGAATTTAAAAAAGTTACTTTTTTACTATTTGGACTCCAGCTAACTGCGTATACGCTTCCCTTGTGACCCTCTTGCATAGACAACTCACCAATCTTATCTCCAGACTTTCCATCAAATATTATGCCCTTCTTATCAGAACTTACAGAAATGAACTTACTCCCATCTGGAGAGTACCGAACACAATTAATGAAGTTAGAGTGATCCCTGCAGTTATGTACAAGTAAAATGTCATTAAAATAGCAAATGACGTACACAAATTCATTAAATTATCAAATTTTCTTTAAACAACTAGAAGCGGAGGATAACAATACAATAATAGCAATGATTCTGGCAAAAAATTTAAAAAAGATAACATCAAAAAAATAGAGGAGAAAGCAAATGGTCATTATTGAAGCAAACCTGTTGGAGTGTTTAAATTTAAATGGAGGTCCTTCAAAGAAGTTCAAGATAAAATCCTCTCCACATGTGACAATACGAAATGGTCTAGTTGGCTTAAAATCACAGCTTAATACCCTCTTTGAATGGCCATCAAACTCCCCAATATTAGTGCCAGAATCCCACCTGCACAGTTTATTAGACTTCACTATAATTAAACAACAAACAACAGTAGGCAATAGGAAAATGATAAATTGAAAATTAAAAAAATAACTTAGTCCACAATACACCATCCATTATTAGACTAAATAAAAAGGACCACCATAAAGTATCAACATCCATTTGCATTTGTGTTGCAAGTTTGGATTTTTAACATGCTGATTTGTGGAAGCCATTTTTTAATTATTTTATTTTGGTTGGTATATTTCGTTCATTAAGATTGTGCTATAATTTAAATCTCAATAAAGTACTTAAGGCAATAAACTAAATGAGGTTCCAAGTTTGAGACATCACCTAGTGTGTTAGTTTTCAAGTTTGAGACATCACAATTGCCTAAATCCTTAAAGCCAATTTTAGACAAGAAGAGTATTTGCATTGGTTGAAGTAATAATGCAGATGAAACGTAATGTAATGATTCTAATGATGATTTTGTTTTGGAATTAAGGTCCATAAACTTTTGGAACTGGTAGAAAGATGTAAATAAGGTTTCTTGAATTAGGATTTCTATGAGAAATCAATAAAGAAACATGCATAACCCTAATAAATTGAAATTAAAGTTGAGAGAAATAGAATATCATGCAACAAAGCCAATCTAAACTCTAATTTGGTTTTTCACACATGAAAACCCTTCCTTATGGAAAGGCCAGTGAGATTGAGCAGATTCAACATAAAACTTGGAGAAAGTTAAGCCACAGAGAATTCACTAAGCTCTAAAAAAAATGAAGTCGATGATACCAAAATATTGAGAATGGATCCAATAAATTTTTATTAATAAGAATTGAGTGAAAATTTTGCTCTTGACCAAATTTTAGAGAGGGAGAGAAAGAGAGAATGAGGGAAAAACAGTTATATTTACATCAAGCTTTAAAAGAACATCATAAGACCTCCTATTTATAATAATATACAAGAAAATTCCTATCTAAATAGATTTTAAAACTAAATCTAATCTAGTTGCACCAAATTAAGAAGCTTATCCTAAATACACTAATAACCAAATAAAATAATTCACATAATTCCTCTTGTGGCTAGCCAAGATTTGATAATGTTGTCCATTATATTATTGTTTGATATTTGAACATAAAATTATTTAGCCACTTTATTTTATGGAGTATAATATTTCTCTTTTTCCTTCAATCAAACACACAAAATGATTTTCTTGCATACACTTTCCCACAACTAATCTAAGAGAATAAAATTTCTAGCATTTAGTTTACTCTACATATGAAAATGCACATGTCCTAAATGTATGCAACCAACGAACCCATTAAACAATATATGTCCAATTTCACAAAAGTGTTCTTGGACGTTAGTTTCTCCAACTTGTTAATTAGAATGTAATTCTAAGTTCTAAAAGGATGATTCAAATGACTTAAGTGGCTTTATATATGAACAACAAGGATATCTCTTGCTAGTCTCCCATTGCTTTCTTCTCAACAAGGGTTGATTGGTTGAATTTTTCTAGATATCTTTTTCCTTAACTTATCGCAATTCATATATGATTCAGCATGTCCAGCTCCCTTTATTTGAGTTGTTTTTATTGAAACACAATCATTATCCTTCATAACTAGTGTAATTAGATTATCTTTTTTATATTGTCTCTCTCTCTCAGTATCGTAAATCATTGTCCATCTTCCCAGAAAAATGATTCAAAGATGAACTTCCAATGGATCTAAGCAAAAGTGTTTAATAGCAAGATGATGACAGGTATTAAGAAGCATCTTGGAGAGCTGCTATATGACAAGAACCTTTACTCTATTACCATTTACTCCCCATTCTTCATGAAATAATACTATGGGAATGGTAGTGGTGGATAACATCTACCTCCAGTAGACAATGCAATGGCAAGTATCACTTCATGAGCATCAAGGAGTGTCAATCATCTTGTCAATATACTCCTTACTAGCTAAGCAATAAGTAATTTGTCAATGAATCATTCACTCCATGTCCATCATGTTCCCCCCTAAAGATTACAGGTGTAAATAATGCAACATTGTAAAGCCTATGTTCTTAACTACAAAAAAGTTCTTGCACAACAAATAACTAAAGGCACCAAACACCACTTAGTTGACATGTAAATGGACAATAAAGAGTTCCTCCTACACATTGGGTTACAATTTTCAAGCCAATCTCTACTTTAATATTACCAACAAAGATAATGTATTTGATCATTTCATTCAACTTAGAAAGGAATTCCTCATGATAGTCAACATAACTTTGCCCTTCTGATCAAATCTAGATTTCTTAAGGAATAACTCTAAAAGAAGCTTGCAATACTTCCTTTAAAAAATACATGTATTGTAAAATATGCATAATATTCAACATAATCGGAAGGGGCGATATATTCATTTTTACTTTCATTTTGAAAACTCAAAAATCCTCTTGGATCTTTCTTGAGCCTACTTGTTCCAAAGTTGAACTTCTTGATGATGTTGAAAGCATGCACTGTTGTCTAAACCACACAAAGACAAAGTTTAGCTCCAATATGGGGACTAACCTCAAATGTGAACTCCATTAGGCACTGGGTTACATAAATGAGAATCCCAATGATGAAATTGGTCACCAAAATATATAATATACCACGAGGGATAAATCTCAAAATGGTCCCTCAACAATTTGCATGTGACAAATTTAGTCCCAAAGTATCACATTTCTCCAATTTAGTCCCAATCTACACAAAATTGATTACATAGCACTAATTAGCATAAGCCTCATTGCGATATTTTCAAACAAACATTGTGGTGAGTTTTGAGACAAGTTTTTTCTTACAGAAGTTTAAACAATGGTTCACCATCACTACAGCCCCAAATGTCATAATCCTCACTATAGTGGTCCAATATTGTACTAACATCACTCTGATTGGTCTGAAGGGTACTAATCTCCATGGAAATTTACAAAATGAAGTTTACATCTAGCCAAGCCACATGGCTTTTCCCTCAATTTTTTTTTTTTTTTTTTATGAAAAAAAATCTGTAACACTACAACAACTTATGTGCCCAAATTCTAAAGCTAAGATGAGCATAAAACTACTCAACTCTGTTAGAGAGCAATAATTTCATTCTTGCGACCTTAATACCAGATCGACTTCAATTTCAATCAGTTTATTTCTTTTTAGACATTCCACTTAGCCAATTTCAAGGACAGCCAACACTATTGATGTTCACCATAATCTTTTCTATCATCAGGAAATAAGGCATACTATCCTTCTTTGTTAGATCAATTAGCCATCTAGCAAATGCATCTAAAGATCACGATATCCTTCGTTTAGCTTACACAACACATCAATTTATGCCTTTAGAAATTTCAAATTTTGAAAAATTAGCTTAGAGTCATGAAAAAATTTATTTTTATATTTACTTTTAAAATTTATGGGAATCCAATTAAATAAACCCAAATCAACCGAGTGAAGGAAGAGGATCTCACATAAATGCACGAACGAAAGACTTGCCCTTTCCATCACCAGAGGCAACAATGCGTTGGCTGTCAGGAGACCACTGGAGGTCATCTATACGGCCAGATAGGACGCGGAATTCGCTCTTTAGCGCGCGGTCACCATGGCGGCCCCAGATCCGAACGACGCCAGAGATGTCGGCAGAGGCAATCCACTCACCGTTGGGGGAGAAGCGCGCCACCGTCGTCTGGTGCGCGTGTTCACCATAGATCGACACATCCATCGGCGCGCCAAGGCGCCGGATGATGACCGCCCGACCATTGCAGTAAATGATAGAGTCGGACTTCGGATCTCCAGAGATCAGGATTCCCCGGCCACGGTCAGTCGATGGAACGCACGCGTAGGTCTCCAAGAGTTCCGCCATCCTTCTCTTTCAAGATCTCCACTCCTCACACGCACCTACACTCACACACTTTTCTCTCCCTAAAAAACGTTCTCGAGGACCATCGTTGGGGACGAAGGCAAACATTTCATAGGCATTTTGGGAGGATGGTCGCTAGATTAGATGCGAGGTTGGGTCGACATGCACGTAAAAACCTTAAAATCGATATATTTATTAAAAGATTAATAAAATATAAATTTAAAATAATTTTTATTTATTGCATGCATTTCAAAATTAACCTAATTAAATTTAGACTTCTCTTAACTAAATTTTAACATGAATTTTCTACCCTAAATCGTTTTTTGGAATTAAAAGACACATAAAACGTTTTTGAAATTAAAAGAAGGAAGTAAAAACGGAAAGAAAATGTTTAATAATTTATTTATAGAATCTATTTTCATCAATTTAATATTTTTTTTTTTAAATTGTGGATGAAATAATATAGTTTCTTCAAATAAAAATTCAAAATAGAGGTTGATATTTAGATGAATCAACATTAAACATTTAAACATATAAGTATATTCTAAGGGGACGTTTTGGATTATTTTTCTTTCTAATTTCTTATTTTATATTTTTATTTTACTTTATTTATATTTTAAATTAATATAAATATGTTTGATATTAATAATTATTTTTAAAAATACTCAAAATATTGAAAATTTATTTTAAATATTTAAAAATAATATTATATTAAGTGTTTTTAAAAATAAATAAATAAATAAATAACATTG
The DNA here is from genome assembly GCA_021442155.1 of Cymbidium sinense. Classification (NCBI taxonomy): domain Eukaryota; kingdom Viridiplantae; phylum Streptophyta; class Magnoliopsida; order Asparagales; family Orchidaceae; genus Cymbidium; species Cymbidium sinense. Next base: position 15,176,956 of record CM038232.1, on the reverse strand, counting down.
TAAAATATACTAATAAATATTTTTTTTATAAAATAATATAAAAATAAAAATACAAGATAAAATTGACCCCAAAGCCCTAAACATATGACACTTCCATAGGATATTATCTATTTAATCATAATATAAAGTCTTGTATTTTTCATCATTTTTTCTTGCAGAATATATAGTAACATATCTTGAAAAGTTCATGGAAAGTATGCATGGAGTTAAGGATTGGTGCTAGTAATTAGTGAATCATGGGAACTAGTTATTAAAAGAGTTTAGTGCAGTTGAGGGTATTTTTTATGGATGTTTGTTGTGTTCAAGGGTTAGAAAAGAAGTTCATTGAGTGGCTTTAAAATTTGGTGAAAAAATGTGATAAATGTGGAGGCTATTATTTTAAATTAAGATTTGTTAGAAGTGGATTAACTTATAGATTAGTTTGTTTGCTTTTTGTAAATGATGGGTGAAGAGCATGGAGTGAGTGTTATGATAAAAACTTAATATACGAGAAATGGCAAAGCTAAACAATTTTTTTAGTGGGAGCACAAATATTACTCCATTGTTAAGTTTATAATTTATTTTTCTTTTATGTATGCCATTTAAAATTGATGATAAATTTAATTTTTGATAATTTTGTATGTCTATATATATATAATATTTTAAAATCATGCAAGATACAACATAAAAATATAATATTAGTGAAAGTGAAAATTTTCATCAAATATAAATCTTACAAAGCTTTAATGTCTTTAAAAAAGAATTATAATTAACTTATAATAACATATGAATTGATCATTAATAATATTCTATTAGATTAGTTAAATCTAAGTTAAATTAAATTAAAAATAATTTCAATTTATTAATATTTTCATCAACTATTTCTTATAAATGATAAAACTAATTAAAATAATATAATATTTTAATTAATCATTTATTACAAATATATAAATCTAAGTAAATAGAAAATTTATTTTATAATTAAATTAAATTTAAAAAATTTTAATTAATTTATTTTTTTATATTCCCAAAATCCACAGCCAATGGGATTTACTAAATCTCACGTGGAGAAATAAATTTAAAATTATGTGGAATTTAAAGTTGTCACATTTTCTATGGTATGATTTAGGTTAAATTTTGCTTAAATCATCAAATAACATTTTTACTCTTTTAGGGTGTGGCACGTGCCCCTATAGGCCCCCTCTTGGATCTGCCCATATATGTGGGTGTAGAAGATGAATTTTCATTTATAATTAAAAAATATCAAGTAAATTAATGTTAACCTCATGAAGTCCATGAATAGTTAAGATTCTCATCCACCAAGCTAATAAAAGGAAGAAAATGCAAAATCCCCTTTAATTTTTTGTTCTAAATCATAAAAAAAATCCTTCATTACATTGCTAAGTATAACATATAACCTTATCTTATAGTTTTGAGTGTGAAGAATTCAAACTTCATAGTGTGATTTGATTCAATTAAAATAAGAGGTCATCGAGTGGTGTTTATTTCACAAGTGATGTGGAATAGTTGACCCCTTCTTTAAAGTGGAAGTAGTTATATCTTAAGAAATCTTTTGCATCAAATCCTAGGGTAATACAAAACAACATTCTCAATTGAGAACTTTTAGATAATCATGAGGGTTTGCACCCATAAAAAAACTAGTTTAAGGTAAAATAAATTACCCCCACCTATTATTATTGTTGCGTGCTAGAAAATCAATTGCGGTAGAGTAAAAGTTTTCGCCTTAGCTTTGTTGGAAAATCCAAAGACACACACCCGTATTTAAAGAGTGAACAAGAAACTGCAAATTTTACGCGGAAAATCTCGAAAAGAGGCATTTATGTTACTTATCAACCATCTTTTATTGCTTATAGTGCAAACATCCAAAAATCAAAATTTCACATTGTTGAGATGATTTCAATCAGTGTGGTCTCTTTTCATTATAAAGCTCTCTCAAATCCCACAATGCCTTATTTTGATCATAATAAAGCCTTTCCTTGATATTTCTAACATTTATCTTAAATATCAATAACTAATGTTTAAGGATTTTATTATTTAAATGGGAATGCAAGTGATCCACCTGAAATTGATTATAATAATAATAAAGATTCTAGAAAAAGGGATTATAAAGCACCTCTCAAAATCTATAAACGTATTATGTTTATTATATCAAGAGACTGCATTAGAGATGCCTGATTCTTTTACTAGTAAATTACATATTCTTTCAATGATTTGTAGCATCTTTGAGTCTTAAATATCACTAATGCTAAAGCTTAAGATTATTTCTATAATTTTAGATAATAATAAACATTTTTATTGAAAAAAAATGAAAAAAAAACAACTCTTCTAAAAATTTATAGAAAAATCATGATTTTATACTTTCTAAATATCTAAGGAAAGCTAGAACTCATACAGAATTTTAAAGCTCTAATTACAATTGAAATGTTAGTCCAATTGCATTGTATTTATGACACTCAACCCCTCAATCTTCTCTATTGCCTTCAATCACTTGCCAACAGATGGTCATTTAAGCTCCACTCTTTTTTATAGAGAAATTATTCTATCTTCAGTTTTCTGCTGGATTGAGATTGTTTGGGTTATCCTAAGTTGCATTTTAGTTTTAATTTTTTTTTTATTTTAAAATTCTCTTTCACATAAAAAGTATATATGCCCTATGACTTGAATTTCATTTTTTTATTACATAAGAATTGGACAAGTTCATTTTGTTTTCATTCAATAATTTTGAGGGCACAACAATCATCAATATTTGAGTTCTCATCTTTTGAGGTGTTTCTTCACACATTATCATAGTTGCATGCCAAAAAATTCACAATAATTGATATAAATTAAGTCAAAACATAATACCAACATATAACACATATAAATAAAAATGATGAAAAAAAAGACTTTTCAATGAAAAATTCAAGAAGGGAAAAACTATATGGTCTTTAGTCTAAATAATCCAATGTATAATTGAAGTTATAAAGTATTACTATTATCTCTAATTGGGGAAAATAAGGTTACAAAATTTTGATGATTTATGTCTTTCTTTGTACGAAAATTAGGTAACAACATAAAAATAAAGATGTAATAGCTATATAGTGGTGGTCTGGCTATAATAAACACTGATAGTTGCCTACGATAATGACTTGGAATGATCAGTGATGGCTACTAATAGTAACTAGTTTTAAGCTCTTAAGTGTTGCTCTTAACTACTCATCATTTTATGTTAAAAATGAGATCTTATTTATGAAATTCTAAGGGGGTCATTTCAATAAGTTTAGAAAAAAATTCAAATACTTCATTCGATGATCCATATTGAGTTACTTGATCATAAATCATCATTTGAGCATTGGTGTCTCTTAAGGATCTCAAAATTAAATGATCTAAGGTTTGTTAGATTTCATTGTCAAGCCACTCAGTTAGATTATAATCATATTAAGGTTTTGTTCCGCATTTGGAATGCGTCATTCCAAATCGCTTTAATTCTCAGCTCAGTAAAATTCCAGGTCATTTCAAATACACCAGAAAGACCAGTTTGTGTGTATTTAGAATTCGTCCAAATATGGGTGAATTCCAAATACACAAGCCAATGTAAAGTGATGTGGTGGGGTGTCATGGCCGCTATGACGCCGCCCGCCGCCATATACGCCAGCCGCTTCGCCGCTGTCATGCCACCGCCGTGCCAGTTCGCCTGCCGCCATGCCCAAACCTTCAATTTACTTTACATTACATTTTGTCAACCAAACAAAAAAATCTGAAAGTCGTGAATTTGTAAAGCTCTCAACTATAAAGTAATCCTTATTTAATTCTTTTTGCATTTAAATCTTGCGTTCCAAATCAAACAACCCCTAAATTTAGAGATTATTTATCCTTTCAATTAATGTTTTAAACCTTCTAATTATATACTTTGAGAGTTTGCTTTGTGCTCATTTTAATTTGGATAAAATTATTTTTAGTGTCTATGATTTAGCTGATCAAAATTTTAGTTTGACTATATATTTGCTAAAAAATTTTAAAAAATAATCCTGAATTTTTTTTTTTTAAATGATTTAATTTAAAAATTAAATTAAAATTCATGATTAATTAAATATTTTTTCCCATTGTATCAGATAAAAAATATTTTTTCATGCACTTCACATTTCGCAACAGCATCAAGCAAAGACGGAATCTGATCATAATTTCCGTTGCATAATACCGACAATACTAATCAAAAGCCGAAGCTAAGTTATTGAGCAAAATCTGCACAACTAAAGCTAGAAATCTCTCTATCACACCCTTCTTCTAAAATAAACTCGCTCAAATCAGCAAAATAACAAATTCAATAAATTCGAGTCAAGCCATTATTAAGCGATCTGCTCTGCAAAATAAATTAAGAGCCTCCTCGTTCTAGTCGTCTTCTTCTCCTCTTTTGTTTACTATTCTGCAGGTCTTCCTCACTTCGCCTTCGTCACCTGTAAGCACGTCGAGCTTGCCGAGCTTGATCATAGCCAAGGCAAACTTCCCTGCCCACTGGAGTGGATGCTTATTCATTTTCCGAACCAGCCTTCTCGTCCTCTGATCCTTCATCAGCGCCTGGTCCGATTCCAACAACCCCATCCCCTGTTGCACAAAAGAGTAGAAGGAACCATCCAGCTTCATGGCCGACTCCTTCCCGAAATCAACTTTCCCGTTCGATCTTAAAACTCCGGCCATAACCCCTTGAATGAAATCCCATTTCGCCGGGCATCTCAGCTTCAGATACTTGGCGTAGTCGGGCTCCATGGAAAGGTCCTGTAGATGGCCGTCGGAGAAATTGTAGAGCCGGTAATCAAAAGACGAGCAATGGGCTCCGCCGAGGGAGTGGGCGCCGACAAGGACTACCATCTCCTCCTGCGAGAACCCCTTCTTCTTGAAATATTCTGTCTGCTTTTCGACGTCGAAAAAAGGAGCGGGGAGGTTCGACCGGACTTCTTCGGCAAGGGAAATGAAGCCGTCACGGCGGCCGGAGGGGACAGAGTAAAAAGGTATGCCGGCGATCACGGCAGCGTCACGTGCGGCGAAGGCAACGATGTCGGCGCAGGAGACAGTTTGAGGACATAGGCTCTCTAGCTGGATCTTAGCTGCATCGATTACCTCTTCTCCGTGAAGGCCAATATTGCCCGGCGATGACTTTTCCACTGGTTTGTCGGAGTAAACCGAGATGTCGAGCAAGATGGAGCCGTCGCAGCCCTGTCACATCTGGAAAACATAAGATGCCATGCAATATTACTTTAAAGGAAAATTTAAATAGCACCTAATCTAATGCATTTTAATATGTGTTTTTTTTATGTATGAAAATATATTCTTTATTTTAAAAAATGAAGAAAAATCTTTTTTTATGTAATATTAAAATTTAAATACTATTTATATAAATATGAAATTCGTAAATATAAAATATATAAATATATAAAAATTATATGATATTTATGTATGTAAATACCTCATAATAAATTCTTTTATATTTAAACACGAAGCTATGAATTTATTTAAAAATTAATTAAAAAGTTAAAAATTATTATAACATAGATTTAAGATCTTTTGTGATCATTTTTATTTTTCATTTAATATTTAATAATTTTATTTTATTTTATATATGTTTTGATTTAAAATAAAATATATTTGATAATAATTATTTTAAAAATACTTAAAATATCTAAAAATTTATTTTTTAGAAATAACATAAAATAAAAACATATAATATAAAATAAATTTGGATGAACTTTCTAAGTTGAATTTGACGCAATTAGACTACAAAATTCTAACAAAATCTATAATAGAGGCAGCTCGTTATAATTATTATTGAGTGAATATGGAAGAACTTTTTTTTCGTGTTTTATAGATTAATCTATTTTGTTTACTCTTATTTACAAATGAGGGAAGTGCCGAATACGAGAGGTTGGGGCTTTTCTGGGATAGATTTATAATATATTTTTTTAAAAAAAAAAATGCGGAACGGAATTTTGAAAGCTGGGCCGGAGTTCCGCTCCGAGTGCCTAAAATGGCATTTGTGATCAGAATTTTATTCAAATTAACATTTAAAATGAAGCTCTCAAATGCGTAACTGATAAGTTCCTAACTCCTTAAATTGGGCTGATCGGCGCGAGTTCGTTTCAGTTGACCGGAGTGGTCGAACGGTTTAGTTGAGTGAGTTAGAGGTCGCTGTGCTTCATCCGTTGGATCGTGCTTTTGCTCAACCGTTGATCACCCGGATTGAGTTACTCGAGCTTTCTTGAACTGGATTGGTTTGATTTCGTCGTCCCTTGGATGTGTGTCTTGATCAAACGGCTTGTATTCTTTCTTATCTTAGTGGATTGGTGTTGGCCAAAGAGGAAGCGGATGCACGGAGTCTCGATCGTCCCAACGCGTGATTGAGGAGATCTTGATCGTTGGATAGCGTCGATCGTCGAGCGCTTCGTTTGAAGGGGATAGTTCTGTACGGATTCATTCGTTAGGAAACTAGGGTTCAGAGAGAGTTCGAGCAATTAGAGGAGATGATGGCACTGCTCTAAGGAGGTTTCCTGACTTCCACCGTGGGAAATGTTCAGGAGAGGAAGGAGGAAGCTCGAGACAGAGGGAGAAGAAGAAAACTAGAAACAGAGGAGGAAGCTTGATAAGTTTTTTCTACCCTTGTCCTTCTCTTCTCATCTCTATTTATATCTTTCTGTTGGTCTTGGATCTTGAGATTCTAACCGATTTGTGGGTTTGTTGTCGGTTGTGCTTTTATCGTGTCTTGGTTAGACTTCTTGATTTCACTACTTATCTACGTCTATATGATGTCTTTGGCTTATTCTTATACTTCTTGATTTTAGTATGTCTTTGTAATACTCATTGGGATGGATTTAAGTTTATGAAGGCCTTGTTATCTTTATCGTTTATTGGCTTGTGTCGAGCATGTAATTTGGATTTCCTCTGTTGTAAAAGCTGATGTCTTTGTTGTATTTTTTTTTTTTTTGTTATTTATTTATTTATTTATTCTCTGTTTATTGTAAATCTTCTTCTGGATATTTGTTATAATGGCTTGGGAATGTCAAGTCTTTTAGCTTTGGCCTTCTTCTCTCTCCCTTATGCTTCTAATATTTCTCTGGATATTGATATTCATATCATTACTCCCCTCCCCCACCTTGACCTTGTCCTCAAGGTCAAATTCTGGAAAGGATTCCTGTAATTCTTTCTCTGTTATCCATGAGTTATCTGTTGCTAACAATCCTTCCCATTGTATTAGTAATTCTTTGATCTGTTGATCCCCTTTTATAGTTATGGTCTAGAACTTTGATCGGTTTGATAAGCATTTGTCCTTCCCTTGTGTTGATAATTGTCTTTGGGTGTATGTTAGAATCGTGTTTGTATGGTTTTAATCTGAGATATGGAATACATTATGTATTCTTTGATGTAGGTAGTTCAATTTTATAGGCTACATTTCCTATTTTCTGTAGTACTTTAAAAGGCCCATAATATCTCCTTTGTAATTTGGTGTATTGATTCCCAGTCACTGAAATCTGTCTATGAGGTTGTATCTTGACCAATACCAAGTCATTGACTTGTAATTGAAGCTCTCTTCTATGTTTATCAGCCATTTGTTTCATTGTTTTTTGCTTTGTAGATTGGTTTTATTTCTTGAAGCATCTGGTCTCTATTGTAACATGCTTTCCACTTGTGTTGGATGTTGGAATTTCATTGTGAGGTATTACATTGGGGAGTCGCCATATATATAATTTGAAAAGGGGTCATCTTTGTTGATGTGTTGATTGAAGTATTATATGAGAATTACGCGTAGGAATTATAACCATACTTTAGGTGTTTCCAACACAAAACTTCTCAAGTATTGTTCTAAGATCCTGTTGGTTACCTCTGTTTGTCCATCTGAGGTGGTAAGACTGTGTTTTAAAGTAGTCCCACTTGATCCAATAATTCTTGCCAAAAATTGCTCATAAACACCGGATCTCTGCGACTATTCCTTGTGGAATACCATGGAGTTTAATAATGTCGTGATAAAGATCTATATAAACGAAAAATTATTTGGTAGGGCTGAAAAATGAGCATATTTGGATAATCTATCCACCACTACTAGTATGGTTTGTTTTATTATGAGACCTGGCTAAACCTGTAATGAAGTCCATGGATACTTCTTCCCATATGGCTTTTGGTATGGACAGTGGTTGTAGTAATCCTGGCGTTTGAGTATCATACTTGACTTGTTGTGAGACAGTTGATACAAAATGTTTTATATCCTTTTTCATCCGTTTCCAGTAGAATTGTTGGGTAATTCTGGTCAAAGTCTTTTGGATGCCTCCATGCCCTCCCGGTGTTGAATGTAATTCTCGATAAGAGTATTTTGATATCGAATTTTTGGCTATACAATCCGTCTTTATAGTATACTAATTCATTAGCAATTTTATGCTTGAGAAAATTCATTGGATTGTTTGCTATCTGTTGCTGTATCTATTGGAGTTCCTTATTGCTTGTTTCCTCTTTAATTTGTTGGAGCAAATTTGTAAAGTGTTGAGTATAAGCATATAAGTGTAATATGGATCATGAACTTGTCTTAGCATTTACTTATATTGGGCTCTTTTCGGATAGCAGCCTTGTTTGATGTCCACGGTTTATATTCAATAGTATAGTAATCCCAAGAGCTTAATTAGAAATCTTTCTTTGTTGAAGTTTGAATGGTTTGTTGCATTAATTCTCTAATGCTCTTTTGATCTGTTCTGATTGTAAACTTGTTTCCCAATAAGTATTGTCTCCATTTGTACTTATATAGCATAAAGTTCTTTGGCATATGTTGATATTTTCTGCATTGTAGGAGATAACTTTTTGCTGAAATAAGCAAGAGGGTGATTGTTTTGAGCTAATACACTCCTATTCCTGTCCCTGAGGCATCTGTTTCTAAAATAAAGGGTATAGTAAAATTTGGGAAGGCTAATACTAATAATGAGATCATTTTTCTTTCGCTTGTTTGAATGTCGCTATGGATTCTTACGTTCATTGAAATTATTGCTTGATGTTAAGGAGATGCCATTCTTTGTATAATTTTAACAAACTTATAGTATCCCTGTAAGCCTAAAATCCTCTTAATTGTTTTACTATTTTGGCATAGCCATGCTTACTTGCTTTGATTTTTTGAGGGATCCACTTCTATCCCTTGTCAGATAGTATATGACCCAAGTACTCTATTCTATCTTGGATGAAATAGCATTTGGAAGGTTTGACATATAGTGTATGTTGTTTGATTGTTCTAAAATAGCTTGTAGATGACCTTGGTGTAGTTCCAATGTTTGATATATGAGTATGTCATCAAAAAAACTAGGCAAACTTCCTTAAAATGGTTTAATCAATTCATTAGTGCTTGGAATGTTGAGGGCATTGGTTAATCCAAATGGCATTAAGAACTCATAGTGACCTTCATGAGTTAAAAACCTTTATAGATGGCTTCCTCGCCATTATTGATTTGATGATAACCATCTTAAATCCAATTTGGAAAATACTGATAACCCCATGTAACTCATCCATCGCTCTTGAGGAGTTAGAATGGAAACTGTCGGTATAGTGACTTTGTTCAAAGCCCTATAATCCACACAAAATGCCAAGTGCCATCTTTTTTTTTATGGAGATGAAAAGGGTCTCTTTCTCTTATGATCCCTTCTAACATTTCTTTAATCAGTTTTATTACATCTTCTTGGTAAACTTGCGAGGAATCAAATAATTCTTGGTATTGTGTTAATACTTGTTGTATGCCTTCGTAATTTGTTGAATTTCTTTGTGTGTTCCTTTCCTCGGTATTTTTATTTGTAAGTATGAAACTATTTCTTTTGTTTTGTAATTTAGTAAACTGGTGGAATGTAATGCTATCCACTTTGGATGAGGTATCTCCTTGTAGTTGTACTAACTTGTCATTGTGATAGAATTTCATGGTGAGCTTTTATAGTCTTATTTTACTCACTAATTGTTCCGACCATTGAATTCTAACACTACATCGCTCCTTGCATAGGAAGAAGATAGCAAGTGAAAGTGTATCCTTGTAGTTGTATAGGAATATTTAAGCATATTCCTGAACACTTTAATGTTTCTCCATTTCCTATTAACACTTTAAACACTGAGGCAGGAGTTACTGTATGGTCTATAAACTTGGCTAGTTTGATAAAATTGTGGGTGAGCCATCAATAAGTACCTTTTGTTGCCAATTACTCCTTGTAATCTTAATGTTAGGTTAGACTAACCGTAAATGCATTGAGGCGATTTTGGAATTCTTCTTGTAGCTCTTGCAATTCGGTTGAGTCTTCTTGGACATACTATTCTTGATCCTCATTGATCACTATTAGATTGACATTTGATTTGCAAATGTGTCCTCTGATACTTATCATCACAATTAAAGCATAATCCCTTTTTCTTCTTTCATCTATTGTTGGTTGGGTTTACGGATGGGGTTATTTTGTCTATTGTGCATTCCATTATTTTGGTTGAATCTTTGGAATTCACAGGTGATGGCGGTAAGGTGGTTGATAGTTTTGATTTTGTTTACTCTATTGAGCTTGGTGTGTTCGTAGTTTCTTGGCATTGTTATATCATATAGCTTTGTCCATCAATTTAGCTAGCTGGAAGGCTTCTTTGTATGAGCTAGGCTGTAATGCTCTTACTTCCCTTTTTATATCTTGCCTTAAACCAGATTCAAAATAACTCTGTAAGAATTCAGATGGAATACCTGATATTTGGTTTGCTAATTCCTCAAATTCATTATAAAATTCTCTTGTAGATTTCTGTTGTAATTTTGCAAGTTCACCCTTAAATCTCACATGGAGGGGCCAAATCTCAATAACTTGCTCTTTAAATTGTATCCATGAGTGTAATTGGTGATTAAGATGCATCCATTGGTACCAACTTAATCTGGTCAGTCCATGTAAGATGCTATTAAGAATTTTTGGTCTTCAGGCTATAATAATGAAAAATTGGTGCGCTTTAAACACAACCTCTAGGGTTTTCTCCATTGAATCTTGGTATATCAACTTTTTGCCTATTGTTGTGTTGAGTTTGTTGTCAGAGGAAAGAAAATTTGAGTGAGGAGGGCATACTGATTGTTGTTGTTCTTGTACTTTTCAATTTTTCTTTAATTGATTAGAGTCTTGAGATACTTCATTTAGTATCATAGTTATTGAAGACATTTGTTCATCTATTTTATTCAGTCTTCCTACACACTCCTCTATGGTCTTGGCTGTGTGTCTTGTGCCTTCTGCCATTTGTGTTGATGATGTAGTCAACGAGAGCACCAATGATAAGTTCCTAACTCCTTAAATTGGGCTGATGGCAGCGAGTTCGTTTCGAGTTGACCCAGTGGAAACCGGTTGAGTTGAGTGAGTTAGAGGCTGTTTGCGGGTGCTTCCTGATTCGTTGGATCGGCGGCTTTTTGCTCAACCGTTGGATTTGATCACCCGGATTGAGTTACTCTGGAGCATTTTCTTGAACCGTTGGATTGGTTTGATTTACTGTCGTCCCTTGGATGTGTGTCTTGATCAAACGGCTTGTATTCTTTCTTATCTTAGTGGATTACAGTTGTTGGCCAAGGAGGAAGCGGATGTAGCGAGTCTCGATCGTCGTCCTTGGATGGTGATTGAGGAGATCTTGATTGTTGGATAGCGTCGTCGAGCAGCCGTTTGAAGGGGATAGTTCTATTGATTCATTATGGTAGAAACTAGGGTTCAGAGAGAGTTCTAGAGACAGAGCGATTAGGAGATGGAGCACTTCTGGTTCTAAGGGAGGTTTCCACACTTCCACCGTGGAAATGTCCGAGAGGAAGGAGGAAGCTTCGAGACGAGAGAAGAAAACTAGAAATAGGAGGAAGCTTGATAAGTTTTTTCTACCCTTGTCCTTCTCTTCTCATCTCTATTTATATCTTTGCGGTCTTGGATCTTGAGATTCTAACGATTTACTGTTAGGGTTTGTTGCCGGTTGTGCTTTTTCGTGTTTTCGTTAGACTTCTTGATTTCGGCTACTTATCCTTACGTTATATGATGTCTTTGGCTTATTCTGTTATACTTCTTGATTTTAGTATGTCTTTGTAATCACTGTTGGGATGGATTTAAGTTTATGAAGGCCTTGTTATCTTATCGTTTATTGGCTTGTGCGAGCATGTAATGATTTCCTCGTTGTAAAGCGATGTCTTTGTTGTATTTTTTTTTTGTTATTTATTTATTTATTTATTCTCTTTGTGTAAATCTTCTTGGATATTTGTTATAATGGCTTGGGAATGTCGGTGAAGTCTTTAGCGGTTTGGCCTTCTTCTCTCCCTTATGCTTCTAATATTTCTCGGATATTGATATTCATATCGACAACTTTCTTAAAACAGGAATTATCTCAGTGCAAAAGGCACCTGTTGTTAAGCCTTGTCGTCATCGAGAAAATTAATTTGATCAATCACGAATCTCAAGGCATTTTCGAAATTCTTGATCTAATCACCGATTTCAACTTACAGTCAAGCGGCCGTCTCGATGAGAGGCGAACATAGCAACATCAAGCATAGTCGATCCGAACTTCATCGAGATCAAGCTATCGGGACATGAAAATGGATCTGATCAGTCAAATGGTCACCAAAGCGACATATTTATAGTCGGTCGGCGGCTCGTCAAGGCCGAATCCAGAATCCAAGATCACCCAATTAGACATCATTAAGGTACCGGATCATCAAAATACACCGTCGATCGGGGATCGCCTTGGTCAGATGGGAGTGGTTGGAGTTTTCCACAATTTACAAGGCACGCCACTCCCAAAAAACTATAAATAGAGCCTCATTCTCTCACGAGAGGGCATCGATTTGAAGACCGAGCTCGAGAACCTCGGTCGACCTTGGACGATCTCACCAGGCCACCACCGTGGTGCACGAAGATCGAGCTCGCCAGGAGATCGCCCAGGAGGACTAGAAAAGACTAGTTGGCTCCTTTCTCCACGAAGATCAAGAGGTTGCTCCCGAAGATCCGTTCTGCGCTTTTTGGGAAACTTCTCCCTTGGGTTGGAGTTGGCCATATTATACTTTTCTACACTCGGAATATTGTTTAGCAGAAACACCTTCTTCTCAACTAACGAAGCGGACACTATCTTTTGAACACATAGTGAAAGTTCTGGTGCGAGGCCAGTGGTTTTCCTTAGCGGGTTTTCCGCATTATAACCCCGTGTTCATATCCCCTTGTGTGTTGGATAATTTTTGGGCTACGGAAGATCGCATCTAGGAATAAAATTCTCTAAGCATAGCTTTGGCGTCTGTGGGAATGCAGTTCCCATTGCTATATCTCCAATATGGTTGGTAAACGGGGTTTGCGCTCCAACGCTCCTTATTCTCAGGATCAAGGACGCCAAGTCTCCAACACTTCTCTACATAATAGACTTATGTCCCCAGGTGAGGGTCCGTCAGGCCCCTCTTTGGAAGATCGCGTTCAAAGGATGGAGGATTCCCAGGAAATACTTGACTCTGCGAGAGGGCAGGCAAAGCGTTCCGCGCTGGAAGAGCACAGGTTCCTACGGCCCTCGGCATAATCAGATTTTCTTCACGAGAATGATTGCAGGAATCGGATCAACAAGTAGAGAACCCGCGGCACCACATCCGGATCTTTGAACCTTTGGATCGCATTCTACTCACCCCGCGAATGGCACCCTTCGGTGAAACTCCACGTCATCTTATCTGCGATGAATTCGACGGCCAGTGCGGGAAGAGTTCCGGCAAACAATCGAATGATCCATTCTCCCGCCTCTTCCAAAACTTCGTCCCCTTCGGCGAGATCATCTCATAATACCGTTAGGCGAGATTCAAGCTTCCCGGCATGGATGGACTACGATGGCTGATCGTGCGAGCATATCGATCACTTTCGAGCGATCATGCACATTCGGCGTAAATGACTCGTCTTGTGTCGGGTATTCCCGGCGACTCTCAAAGGACGGGCTCGTGCAGTTCTATTCATTGGGGTCCGTCAGATCATTTGGAGAGCTTCGATTTTTTGTAGAGCAGTTCACGGCAACAAAGAGAATCATCGGATTCATCACATCTCTCGGAATCCGAGCGATGGAGAGTCCCTCGAAAGAATACTTCGAGGTTCTCCTCACGAAGCCAAACAGGGGTAGATCACGGAACTTTTGAGGCGTGCTTCTCGGAGGACTCCGAGGATACTTATTCATCATTAATGCGGAGGCAGTCCATTCTATCTTGACTGGTCCACCGAATAGAGGCACAAATCTCCGTGAAGCTATCGGTGCTCATCGACCAGTTTGAACCATGGCGACAAGCGGAAGAAGGTTCCCAAAGGTGATGTTCAAACATCTCAGAAAAGAAGAGGCGACAACCTCCCCAAAACCTCCTCGGCGACCTCGGATGACTCAATCGAGAGGAAATATCTGACTCTCAACCGTCATCGAACATCCTACTATTGGGAAGAGGATAGTCAAGTGGCCTCGACCTTTAAAGCACAAGTGGAAATCAGAGAATTACGCCACTTTCACGCGGTAGAACACCAGAAGAGCCACCAAGGAAGGAGGAGATTGAAAGAATATCGTCGAGTATCTAGGCCGTTTTATACAAAACCAACCCTCGTCCGACAAATCTTTGGGGGGCAACCTTCGAGGAACATGGTTGGAGAGAATAGAAACAATTGCGGGAGGCGGTGTTATCAGCCAAATATTCATTCTTAGCCTTCAAGGCGAGCGAAGAAGTCTCGGGTTGACCATTCTGCTTTGATGATTTGAATCTACTAGAGGCTTCGATCCCACATCAAGATCCCCTTGTCATCGTGCAGGGTCTGCGGATCCATGCTTCAATATTAAAAGGATATTGATCGACAATGGGAGTTCTTGATGTTCTTTTTACTCCACTTTCCAAGCATGGGTATGAAAGAGAAGCTTCAACCCGCCGGGCCTCCACGTATGGATTTGATAATCGACCCAGATTAGTGGAAGGGACAATCGCCTTCCCGTAACTCTTGGAGAATTTCCGACACGCAACCCACTTGATACAATTTATCAAAGTCCGAGTCCGCTGCATAATGCAATATTTGGGAGACCTCCAGCCTATATTCTACGCAGTCACATCCGGTTCTCACCTCAAGATGAAATTCCTACACCACCGGCATCGACGGTAAGTGGAATCAGACAAGACAAGCGTTATATCAAGCAAGCCCGCCCATTTACGCCAAGAACCTCAACATCGAACTTCGACCTAC
Source organism: Cymbidium sinense (assembly GCA_021442155.1). Lineage (NCBI taxonomy): Eukaryota > Viridiplantae > Streptophyta > Magnoliopsida > Asparagales > Orchidaceae > Cymbidium > Cymbidium sinense. The sequence continues at coordinate 15,161,768 of CM038232.1, read as the reverse complement.
GAGATGAGGATGCCTCTGAAAGGGCTTCTCCAGTTGAAGATGTAATTTGTCTTCCTATCTCAGAAGTTGATCCATCAAAGGTGGTGGGATCGTTGTCGCTCATCGACGAAATCGTAATACATAGATTTTCTCGTAAAATCAATATATCTTTGCCCGAGCGCATCCGATATTCTCGGCATTGACCCTAAGTCATTACGCACTCCTCAAAGTTGACTCAACCTACAAGCCTGATAATAAGAAAAGAACCTTCACTTCAACGACAGTCATAGAACAAGAAATCACCAAACTTCGGAAGTCAAGTTCATTCGAGAAGTCTACTACCCCACGGTTGGCTAACGAGTTAGTCAAGAAGGCCAACGCCTCGGAGAATATGCATCGACTACACTAACCTGATCGCATGCCCAAAAGATAGCTTCCCCTTCCTCGACGACCAACTAGTTGATGCGACATCGTGACATCGATGTCGAAGCTTCATGGATGCCTATTCGCTACAATCAACCTGTGATAGTCAAAGGTCCTTAGCTTCCCCACCTCTTCCATAGTTAACATCGCCGAGTAACGCCTCGATAAACAACCTTGGATAAGTTGACAATCTTCTATGATTTACAAACTTTCTCCATAACGTTAACATCATCAGTAAACGCCCATACACAACCTCGATAGTCAAAATCTCGGATTCAATTCGATCTCTTCCATAGTGTTAACATCGCCGAGTAACGCCTCGATAAACAACCTGGATAAGTTGGCAATCCTCATAGACGCCACAACTTTCTCATAACGTTAACATCATCGAGTAAACGCCCGATACACAACCTCGGATAGGTCAAAATCCTCACGGATTCAATTCGATCTCTTCCATAGTTAACATCGCCGAGTAACGCCTCGATAAACAACTCGATAAGTTGGCAATCATAGACGCTACAACTTTCTCCATAACAAAGTTAACATCATCGAAAACGCCCGATACACAACCTCGATAGTCAAAAATCCTCGATTCAATTGATTCTTTCCATACGTTAACATCGCCGAGTAACGCCTCGATAAATAACCTTGATAAGTTGGCAATCCTCTATAGACGCCTACAACTTTCTCCATAACGTTAACATCATCGAGTAAACGCCCATACACAACCTGATAGGTCAAAATCCTCGCCGGATTCCCGAGATCTTCCTATACGTTAACATCGCCGAGTAATGCTCGATAAACAACCTTGATAAGTTGGCAATCTCATGATTTACAACTTTCTCCATAAACAGTTAACATCATCGAGTAAACGCCCCATACAACCTAGATATCGAGAGGTTCCGAGAACCTCTATAAATATATTCGCGAAGTTTGTCATCGAGTAACGCCTCGATAAACAACTCGATAAGTTGGCAATCTCATACGCCTACAACTTTCTCCATAACAAAGTTAACATCATCGAAACGCCCGATAAACAACCTCGATAGGTCAAAATCCTTAATGGATTCAACTCGACCTCTTCCATACAGCACGCCATCGAAGTCACGCTCGACAAACAACCTCGATAGGTCAAAAATCCTAGGATTCAACTGACCTCTTCCATACAGTTAACGCATCGAGTCACGCTCGACAAACAACCTTGATAGTCAAAATCTTCACGGATTCAATTCAACCTCTTCCACATCGCAACGCCATCGAAAGCACATACACCGAATAGTCAAAGATCCTCGGCCGCTAACCACCGCCGCTGACTACTGCCGCCGGCTATCACCGCCGGCCATCACTAATCCGGCGGTTCTCGCAACCTTCACGGCCATCATTGCCACTGTTGATACTGCCGCCACACCGCTGACCACAACCTCGCCGCTGTCACCTCGGCCGCTAACTATCTTCACCGGCCACCATCATCAGAATGGCCACACCATCGTCGGTATCCTCCGACCATAGACGTTATTGCCATTGCCGACCACCCGCCGGCTCAACAACTGCCGTCACTGCCGTGCTGACTATCGACGCTTCAAGCACGCTGACAGCCGCTATTGCCGCTGGCCGCGAACTCTCGCCGCTAACCAACCATCAGAAGGGCCAGCTGTTGACTATTGCCGGCTACTACTGCTGACTATCACCGAGAATTCACTACCGACGCTCTATGCTGACTACTGCCGCATTGCTGCCGTTCTGGTGCCTCGGCAAACCATCAGAATACCGCTGGCTGACTACACACTATCGCTGAATCTTCATTTATCGAGCTGGCTGCACTGCTGACTACGTCTCAGTTGCATCGAATTACCTTGCGGCTAACCATCAGATCCACGCTGCTGACATGCTGCCGGTTACTACTGGCTGACTCAATCATCGCTGCCGGTTAATTACTCATCCGCTGGTTATCTTGCCATCCATCGACAGTCATTGTTGCTGTTGACCACCGTCGGCTACAATAACTGTTGCCGGTTAACTCACTCCATACGCTATTACCGCTGATCTCTCGCCGGCATCGCCGGCTACATTAATTGCCAGCCCTTCCGGCTGATACTAACGTTATACCGTTGCATTCTGCCGTGCCATTAAAGCCGCTAACCACGTTGCCGGTCATCGGATTATCGTTGCTGGTCTCTCCTACTGACATACGCTGCCGCCACCATCGACTACCGCCGCCAGCCGACTGTGCCGAACTACCGCCGGCCACCGCCACCGACTATCGCCGTTATCTCGCCAACTACCATCGCAGTCACCGCCCCCATAAAATGTGCCACCATCGCGAAGCCTCTTCGCCAACCTCGTCTCCGGGATCGCCTCCAAACACCGAACTCATAATGATCGAGATGAAAATTATTCCAAGGAGAGTGCTAAAACTCCCACCGTGGGGAGGGCTATGCACTCGCTTGGGAGATGAGGAGGTAGAGGTTGATCCAAGAAGAGTGCCCAAACTCCCACGTGGGGAGGGCTATGCACTCAAGAGGAGAAGAGGAGATCCAAAAAGTGCCCAAACTCCCAGGGGGCATGCACTCCCAAGAGGAGGAGAGGAGATCCAAAAAGAGTGCCCAAACTCCCACTGGGGAGGGCTATGCACTCTAAGAGGAGAAGAGGAGATGAGAAAATGTGCCTTTCCTCTTAGGGTTTTTTATAGACCCTCTAGGGCAAAAGCGTAAACCGCCAAACCAAAATCAAAATCAAAGCCGTTGTTCGCTTCAGTCTGCTTCTCACATAAGACATACCTGGCTCAGATCTACAAGCCTGCTACATACAGCATAAGCTTCAAGCCTACATAGTTCATACTGCATCAGCCAAGCGGCCATGGCTGGGCTCCGCCGAACTGTTTGGTCACCTGTCATGCCGGTCCATGGTTAACCGCTCGCTGCTGGTAAACTGCCGCTCATGCCGCGAACCGGCCGTCAGCCGGTCTGCCGCAATCACACCGCTGATTCAAGCCAGTCGCTGTCTGCCTTTCAATTCGCTGAGTTCTCAATACCCGTAGGCGGCGTCATACATAAGGCTACAAGGCTGCTGCCATTGGCGCCTGACGCGCATACCATCTGCACTGAAGCTCGTTTCCTCTGATCGATCCAGAATCTCAAATCTCGCCGCATATTTTACACATATTTCATGCCCGTGACGCTCTACGCTTATAATATATTGCTGAAGATGTTTCTATCAAAATGCGCTTGATGGACTCTCAAATTTCATTGAGAATTTGCTATTTTCAAGTTGACATATATTTTGACGACAGATAATGTCACCCAAAAATAAGATACGCCCTCGTAAAATTAATTTGATCAAGACGAATCTCAAGGCATTTTCGTAAATTCTTCGATCTAATCACCGATTTCAGAAGCTTACAAATAAACCGACGCCTCGATGAGACGAACATAGCGACATCAAGCATACCGATCCAACTCGAATCGACTCGCATCAAGTTATCGAGCATGAAAATGGATCCGATCCACAAATGGTCACCAAATCGATATTTATAGTCGATCGAGCTGCTCGCCAAGACGAATCCAACGAATCCAAGATCACCCACCGACATCATTAAGGTACCTGATCATCAAAATACACCGCTCGATCAGGGGATCGTGACCGCCGTCCGATGGGAGTGGTTGGAGTTTTCCACGAATTTACAAGGCCCGCCACTCCCAAAACTATAAATAGAGCCTCATTCTCACCGAGAGAGGTAATCGATTTGAAGAAGAGAGCTCGAGAACCTCCAGACCTCGACGACCATCTAAGACACCCGCTACCCACCAAGAAGTGTTCAAGATCGAGCTCAGAGACGCTTCCCCATAAGGGAAAAGACCGCTTGCCGCCTCTTTCTCCCCAAGATCAAGAGGTGGCTCCCGTAAGATCCGCTCGCTTTTGGGAAACTTCTCCTTGAGTTGGAGCACCGATATCAGTACTTTTCTACACTCTAATATTGTCAGAAACACCTTCTTCTCCAACTAACGAGAAGCGACCAGATCTTTGAACACATAGTGAAAGTTCTGTGACGGCAAGGCCCGTGGTTTTTTCCCTTAACGGGTTTTCCAATGATAACCTCATTCATATCCCCTGTTGGATAATTTTTTACGACGAAGATCTCGATCTACCTAATAAAATTCTCAAGACGCACGCCTATTTTCAATACTAAGCACTTACAGACCAAAATAAAAAGAAAATGTGTGAAAATATTCTAATAAGAATATATTTATAATGATTTTTTAAAATTTCAAAAGGTAATTTAAAATTGATTTTTTGCAACTATAATAATAATAATAATAAATTGAGTTTTGAATGGAATATATATACCCTGACGAAACAATCGTGGAAGAAGAGGCGGATGACACCGGCGGCTATGGCATGGTCTGTGAGATAATAGTCTCGGACGGTCCGCCAGACCACCTTCTCGGCTGCGGGGCAGGAGGATTTATAAAAGTGGCTGCGCAGTTTGTCAGATGTAAACGCCGGCCTAATGAAGAGGAGGAGGAGGAAGCCGGCGAGGCATGCCATTGAGCAGCGTCCTCCGAGAAAGAAAACAGCAGGTTTGAGAAGAAATTGAAGAAGAAAGAGAGATTTTGTATAGGATGGATTGGTTTCGTGTGATTTTATTTTTCCTGCTTTTGGCACTCAGGAAAGAGAGTTTTTTTGTTTAATTTCTTGCTAGCTAGCTAGCCATCGTCTGCTTGACAAAGGAGACGAGATAAAACAGAAAAGAGGCTCCGCAACAGAAGAAAACTGCGTACGACCCCTGGAAGGCCTGTGGTTGATGGATGTTCGCTGGTAGTTTCGTTCATAACAATTGCCCGTTTGATTCACCGCAATATAAATATCCCAGCGGTATAGTAAATTTATGAGAGTGTTGTTGAGTAAATTTTTTAATTTTGTGTAATTATATAGTTATGAATGTTTGAAAACACAGATATTGATGATTTTTAAGATAATTCTCCCTTTATTTGATGAGTTGAGGTCACATATGGGAAAAAAATACTACGTGAGATATCTGGATATATTCGAACATCAATCAGTGCATATTTATTTAATTTAAGCTAGTTATCACTGATTTGATGTCCGGATGTAAAATTGTATTTTACATCTGAACATTGCACATAATATTCTCCATATAAACACCTTCGAGAACTAATTGGATAGATGGTTCGTATGTAGGAAAAACATTAAATGTGTAATAGCTTTAGGTTTTTAATTTTATTTTTAGTATAATCATTAAAAAACATAATAATTTGATATGATGCACTTAGCTATTTTTTTATATGATACATTAATCATATGTAGTTTGTAAAGTATAGGAAATAAATAAACAAAAATTTAAGTACATAGCACATAATTTAACTGATAATGATTAATATTTACAAATGTAACACCTAATGATCAATATTTACAAATATATTACTTTTTAATGCATAAAAATGTGCATTTAAAAAATATATTGTTAATTTTGATATAATATTAAAGATTTGGGTGTGATGATCATATAAATAAGAAATTTTAGATGTTAAATATGTAAATATATAAGAATTATATGCTATATAAGTAAATGCCCCCTAAATAAAAAAATATTTAATAATATAGATATTATATATCATATTTATAAATAAAATGCTATTTAGTCTTGTTTGAATACATTCAAAAAAGTCATGAGAGTAGAATCATCTTATTTGCATTTATTTTTTTCATACACACAATAGTTAAAATAAAACAAAAGAATAAGTGCATAAATTTTTTGAGCAAAAAATAAGGAAAAAAAAATGCTCCATTGCCATGTAAATAACCTCAATTATTATAATGTTAACAACCTTTCACAAGTAGTAAGAGAAGTACCATGTACATGGGCCAGAGTAGAGATAGAAATTTTTTTTTGATGGAGCATAAACTAACAAAAGTACTCTTAAATTTTCCATAATTGAAGTCTATATTTTAGTAGGGGCATAAACTGATGATTTCAAATTGATGATTTAAACAACATAGATAATTTAAATTTTACATATTATATATAAATAGGGGAGAGAGCAATGGAGTTATTATTACATGATTTCATTCTGAAGAAGTTATTAAAAATTAAGTCTTATGGGCAAGAATAGTTATGTAAAATAAATTTTTTTATTTTTAAACTAGAATAATATTATGCATTAGGATTATGCTATTTGATCATTTCTTTAATTTTAGGGAGTGAACAAGCAAGTGCTATGACCTATGGCTTTGAGAGAATAATGAGCATTACGACTCAGAGAGAGAGAGTAGGCTAAACTTGTGAGCTTTAAGATGGCGGCGAGGAGGTGAATTATTTCGATAAGAGGAACTTAGGGTTTTATTAAAAAGTATAAACATAATATGTTAGGTAAGTGAGGGTATGAGCCCCTTGTTTCCCCACTATTGCTTTGCCCTTAACAATATAATATATTATAAGAGGGCGAATTATTGTTGTTGTGGGGATATCAACAATTGCAATCTCAAGTATCAAAGTTTTGTTTGCTCAACCTCATGGGAATAACTTTGATGTACTAAATCTATAAACCTACTCAAAATCTTAAGAACTTAACTCACACAATCATAATAAATAGAAAAATATTATTGAAATCCTATAATTGAGAGGGGGTGGAGAACAATAATCTTTATTTCACTTAATAGTTGCCTTTCATGATTTATATTCCTCCCTTAAGTAAGATGTTAAAAACTTTCAATATAGCTTCAATAAAAAAAGCTCTTAACATACACCATCATCTCAACCAATGCGTAAGACATTAATGGCATATTGTGGAGAGATTTATAAGTGGAAGCATCAACAACATATCACAAATTAGTTCAAGCAGAATAAAATTCCTAAGTAATCAATCCCTAGATAAATCTACTCAACTCGATAAGAAAATAATGAAATCTTAACTATTTTGCTTACGTTCTATTAATTTTAAGGGTTATAATTTTTTGTATCATGCATACAATATTCAAATGTATACTCCTTAAAGAGGCTTTATTCAACAAATTTATCTTCAACTGTAACATTTTTCATCGTGTTATTCATCATTCATTAGCTTGATGTTCAACTCATGAATTATATTTTATTATCATGTTATCCATAGTTATAATAGTTCAACATTCTTAGTAAATTTTTTCTTTTGCTTAATGACTTTGACAATCTAAAAGTTAATGAGAATCTCATTGGAGAATATCTTCTTAACATTCATTAAGTGATTTATTCAATGATTTTTAGCTTGTTATTTAACATAATCGTTTCATCTCTAGCAAACTAGAGTTTCTATTAAGCATTTATTTGAATAAAATTCAGTATGTTTATCTTTTCATCGTATTAATGGACTCTTGCAAGTAAGTACTTATTTTGTTTCAAAAACTTCTTAAAAGTTTCTTTGTTATAACATCTTGTTGATCATTTTTACTAATGATGTTATTATATATAATGTTGTTTGTAACTCTTAAGGGGGCCTCTCCACTATATGATTATTACAATCTGTCTTTAATTGAACTATAATTCAGTTAAATATTATGAAATAATACTTATACTGAGAGATAAAAAAGATTTGAGAGGTTTTTATATTACATGTTTATATTATTAAAAAATATTAGATCTGTTAATAATGGTTGAATGGGTTGGATAATTGGGAAACATATAAAAACAATAAAAGCTAAAAAAAAGATAGAAAAGAAGATCATCAAACTTATAGAAATAGATTATAAAAGTCAACCTAATTGATAGCTATAGCTATATATTGTTGCTATCATTATAAATTTCACCATTACAAAGAATTGTACACCTTATTTGATATATATATATATATATAACCCTAATAAGAAGAAGTTCCCTCTATTTATAAATAGAAAATCTTAGATAGATAAAAAATATAATTAAAGTTTTAAAACACTTATTGAAATAATTATTAGACGCCTCAATGAAAAAATATAATAAACGTCTTATTATATACCTTCTAAAAGCCCTGCTGTCAAATCTCTGTGTGTGAGAATCTCCACCATTTCTAACTCCTAAATTTAAGTTTATGTAGTTCATTTTCTTTATAAGATAAAAATCAAGCTCCACAATTTGATAATAAGTATGTATCTTTGAACTACTTAAATCTTTTCTTAACATGCATTATAGTTTTCTTTCATTCTCAGTGTAGTTATTACTTTAATTGACTCATAAAATAAATTATGACAAATTTTATTCTCATCCTTTCATTCTTTAAACACTCAAATAATAAAATTCTTATTATACTAAGTGAAGTGAAATTTTCATTATTCATTGAGAGAGAACATGAGAATAAAATAAAAAATTTATTTACTAAAGTAATGTAGTTTATATGTATGTCACTTTGAATTTGATAAATGATAAAATGCCAAAGCAGAATAATTCAAATTACTTGATGAGCAATTTTTAGTTCCATCAAATATATGCTAATATTAAACAAATTTGTTTTGAAGACACTTCAAATCATTTGAGTGAAACTCCTCTTATAATTCTCTTGGAATGGTTTGGCATTTCTTATACCATGCTACTATTCCTCAAAATATCTTTCTTAATATCGTAGACACTTCTTCGAGCTATTGGATTAACTATCTATTCAGAGAGCCAACTAATCTAGTTAATAACTAAAAGAATAGTATGAAAATGTTAAGATATTCTTGGACACCTCATTGACATTGCCTATCAATCATTATTATTTCAAACTATCAACAATCCTTCTTCCTAGGTAATGGTTGTGATAATTATTTCCAACACAAGATCTCATCAACATTTCTTCTTCCTAGGTAATGATTGTGATAATTGTTTCCAACACAATATCTCATCAATTCATGTCCCAAGGCATGCAAACTTCATTCTTTACTCCAAGCAGGGGTGGACCTAGGCTTTGTTCAGGGTGAGCAATTACTCGCCTGAAAATTAATTTATCTTTAATACTCTATGGACTTATGATAATTTTGCCCACTCCCATTAACTTCATTTGACCAAAATTAAAGGAACAAAATACTCAAAGCATCCAAGCTTTAATCTATCTCATTTATTTGCCCACCCTCAAAATGGTGGTTGATTCCGCCCCTGACTTCAAGGGTTCACACTCTACCAAGTACAACTCATAACTTGATAAGAATATTTCTACTTAAAATCAATTTTGAGAATCTATAATAGCTTCTTCTCTACTAAAAATTTTAGAATACTTTATTTTCATTATTTTTGAGGACCTCCATCATCATCTGAAGAAGACATAAATTTCTCTATTTCTTTTTATTTCTTTTGCATTGCCTATAGTCACTATCGTTGTTATAATTCTTTAATTATTGAATATAAAATAGCTTGTGGCTGAATCTCATCTTTATTGAATAAGTTTGAAATATTATGTATGTGTCTAATTGTATGTTTGTTCTCTAATTATAAATTCAGAAGACTGAAAATTTATTTATTTTTTAACGCCAAGTTCAATTAACCAAATTGCCTACACCAGAATTTGAAATAAATAATGCTTTGCTATTCAACTGCTCTGAAAAAAATATTAAATTTTTTCACATATCTTAATCTATCGCTTTTAATGTCGGCACATTAAATTTCGTTTAATGGAGTAAGTAATAGAATAATATATTGTAGTTATGACATCATTAACCTACATCTGAAACTGATCAATTTTTTAAAGAGAGGCTGCAGGGTGAAGCGAAGGTAGGAGAAGAACCCGAGAGAGAGAGAAGTTAGTGGAATTTGCAAATAGATCTCAAAATCCGATCGTCTCCAACCGTTGAACCTACTCCCGAAAGCCCATGGCGACGAGATCCAGCAGAACCGTAACTTTCATTGCTCATGCCTCATACTCCTCTCGCTGCGGTCCTTCCGATTCTGAACAATTTCAGCCCTAATACCAATATACGCTTGCCGCATGGCGGCAGAAAAGTGGCTTTTTCCCATCATTTCTGTCTCCTTCGTTACCGTTCTACTCATTCTTTCCGCCATCTCCGGCTTCACGGCCTCATCCGCTTTCTTTTCCCGCCAGCCGGACCCCACCTATGTCCTCCACGGGCCGCGCCAGCCCCCAGCGTTCGCTTACTACATCTCTGGCTCCCGGGGAGATGGCCGCCGAATGCTCCGGCTACTACTCTCCGTCTACCATCCAAGGAACCGCTACCTTCTCCATCTCTCGCATGATGCACCGGAAGCGGAGCGTGCCGCGCTGGCATCAGCAACGAAGCTGGCGGTGCCGGCGATTAGGGCGTTCGGGAACGTCGACGTGGTGGGAAAAGCCGGTGCGATGACGTACATGGGGCCTTCGGCGCTTGCGGCGACACTGCATGCCGCTGCAGTGCTTCTGCGGTTGGATAAAGGGTGGGATTGGTTCGTGACACTCAGTGCTGAAGATTATCCTCTTGTCACTCAGGACGGTAAGTGATTAGTTGTTTAAGGAAAAAGTTTTTTTTTTTTGTTGGTTGTTTTGGGGGAAAGGTTGAAGCTTATCAATGATTTCAATATAAGTTGTCTCAGCTTTGGCCTGATACAAGTTGTCTTTTAAATTCGTTCTGCCGGATGCGTTCAGAATCAATTTAAATGGAAAACAAAAATATCAGGAGTTCATATGCCAAATGCATCAGGATTGAATATATGTTTAAAATAAGAAATTTGTATAAAAGCTATTAGAAAGTTGTTTTTCATGACACCCACAGGAAGGGTGAGTTGACAACAGTCAACTCATGAGTGAGTGGAAAAAGATCACAACAAGAGTAACGATTTTACAAATAAAATGAGCCTTTTGAATTATGGAATAAGCAAAAAAAAAAAAAAAGTTCTGACATGGTTCATCCAACCGTCTATGTACATAAGCAATTTTGCTTTGGATTCTACTAGTATACCCTCCTTTTCTTCCCCAACCAGTTGAGACACTGTTTGACCACCTACTCTCCTTTAGGGCATGTAAAACCCACTACAAAATCACTTTCTCATAAAGAGGCTCTCTCTCCAAGTCTACCAACCAAGACTTGGCCACGAAATACATGAATAAAGTACTAGAGAAATATAAATACACCAAACTAAACTCTTTAGAGAGGTTTTCTCCCCTTAGATTGTATTGCATGAGTTGATCATTATCGAATGTTTGATCAAGGTTTATAATGAAACTTCCATTACATTGTTTCCAAACTCAAACTAAACTTAGAACTAAGACATGTAGCAGCACTCCAGTTCCCACATTTTAGGCTTTAATAACATTTTTTATTTGAAAAACTTGATTCACTTTAAACGGATATGCAATTTAACAATAGGTTTTCTTTAATTATTATTTATGCATGAGATGCAAGAATTCCAAGTATGCTTTAATTCAAAACTCAATTTTCCTCATATCCCCAAATATCAAGTAAAATCATATACTAGTGAAAATAGAAGTTAGTATTAGTATATATTGGAATGTGTTCGATGATGTGGCCAAGGTTGAGATGGAGTTCTTGGGTAAAATTTGGATCTTTGAATCCAAGAATGACAATGAGGATGTCTACAATGTCAAATCTAGCATACAACATAAAGTAATAAGCAGCAAGTGAGATGAAATTTGAGATGAGTTTGCTGATTTATTATGTTTTGGATAATATTATGATGTAGGACATGTTAGGATACATAGTTAGCTTCTTAATATTATGATGCAAGTCCACAATAAGAGGCTTAAATGGCTTTGGGTTTTAGGGATTTTCTTAATGATTTTCTAATGATCTATTATCAAATAAATGTAGCTCAAGCATTATTTCTTGCTCTAGGTGGCTTCGCTCTCCCAAATTATATATATTTTATCTATTTTTCAGTATTTTGGTTGCTGAATTAAACTTTTTTCTCCATAGGAAAGCAACAAAAAAATTGGTTTTCCCTCATTAGAATTGCTGTAAACAGTAGTTTGGAATCTCCTCCCTGTTGGATCCATGTAGTGGTTGGGAGGCTTTTGAGAACAACATCAACAACTATTGGTGAGATAGGATCTAGAGGTGTCTGGACATCAGCTAGATTAGTGGAAGCAGGGGTTGACAATGATAGAAACAAGGATGGAGAGTTGTTAGATGGATGGGAGTGGGGTCAATGGTTGTAAGGAGAGGTGAGGAATATAGAGAATGAATTTTACGAGTTGATTGAATTATATTATAGGAATTTGGCCTTTATAGGAAATTATTGTAGTAAAATAATTCAAGCTATATCTCTCTTTTCCTAAACTCCCCACTAAAAGAAAAAAAATCTCACAATTTAAGAAAATTGTCTTGAATTTAAAATTTAAAATACAAACTTATATTAAACAAATTTTAAATTTAAAATTCATCCCTATTTTTACTTGGTTGGCCATATAAGCTCAGTCAATCATGCTTACCATAGTAGCCTTATCATGATCTAATGATCTAGAATTTTTGCATATCAATCTTAATCATGGGGCTCGACCGACAATTTGATCATATATATGGTCTTCTAGCGACAACCTTTTTGATCGCAATTGCTTGAATTGAGAATCACCATCATTTGCAATCTCTATGTAGATATTGAACAATCTAGAATCAATCGTCCGAATCTCTTGATCCCTTCATGCTCAAATGTCTAAATTGTTAGGTTTATCTTATGAACTTCTTTAAAGCGGACAGCTCATATTTTCCCTAAAATACTAGTTTTTTTAAGAAATCATAACTTTAGTCATGGGAAAGACTTGATTTTCCAACCTTTTAGTTATGCTATCACTTTGTTGTGTTTGACAAAGAAGGTTTTAGGAGATTTTAGAAGTTTTATCTGAAAAATTTAAATTTTACAATCTTTTGAATTGTGAAGCTTGGGTGACATTTCATTTTTAGGAGTCTTCTGCAACATACTAAAGTCATAACTTAGGTGTACTAATCAGTTTGATTTAGTTTTATTACAATGTCTCATTTTTTGGGCCAATCAAATTTGATAAGATGCTAACTTCTTACCTTATTTTTGATTGAATTGGAAAAAGGGGAGCACTTTATGCTCCTTCAGTAATTGTGGCTTCTCCATCAATGACATCTCTCGTCTCATTGATCATTTAGAAGATATGATTTTCTTCTTATTTGGATGCTAATATGAACTTGATGAAACATGTATTTAGATAGCTAGCATCATATGTTTTTATTTGATTAGTGTCATAGAAGAGGATGCCATAGTCAAATGTTAGATGTTATAGTTGTAACTTGAAATCAAACTATATATCTTGACAGGGAACGGACAATACTTTTGGTCCCTAAAGAACTATCTATTTGGAGAAGAATCTTGTAAGTTTATCAAAATTTGTAGATCAATTTATCTTTTATCTTAATAAAGAACTATCCATCCAAAGAATAATCTTGTACTTTTTATCTCAATATTAGTATAAATAAGATATCCCATTCTAATCTTATCATTGGGCTTGGGCATTAGAGTGTCATAAATCAATTCATCATGAATATTAATTTTTTTAATTGGTGAAGGTGACATACACTTGAATTTTTAGAATTGACACGGGTTCTTGAACTTCTGGAGTTTAAGAAATTGGTGTATGATATTATTTTTCAAGATGACTTGGATTGGAATATATAAGATCATCATGCATAAAGCCATCATAAGAATTGTCACACCCCAGATGACCCCTCTACCTTATTCTGGAATCAGAATGTATGAAATAGATTACAGTGATTATTCCATCACACGCTCCAACCTCGCGAAATGGAATGATGTATATTTAATCAAATTATCACAAAATTTTAAATTCATATACTAATTAATTCATATCACAAAATTAGTATGAAAATTTTTAAGCCAGACATAAATACAAAAGCAACTAAAGATCGATTAAAGTTTTATACGTACCCAAAAAAAGCTTTTAATCTTCTCAAACTATACACCCCAAAACTGTAAAATCAACAAACTAATTTCTACCCACCACGTCTTTTCCTCGAAATTATCAATCAAGATCATGTAAAAGTTTTAAAGATCAATAATGTTAAAGTAGTCATAAGATTAAAACAATCATGCATGTATATTTAAAATTTGCATAAAGGTAAGTGATAATCATCAGAAATGAATCAATAATATCAGAAAGTAGTAATGTATCAATAACTTGTCATTCCATGTAGTCGTTATTTATTCGATTTATTTAAAGAATTTCGTTCTAAAGAAAATCCTTTTTTTCCAGAATGACTTATAATTGATAAGTTTTGACTTCATAACAAAAGTGTCACACCGCCTCCTACTAAAGTGAAGGTAAGACAGGTCGGAACATACTACTTCTGCTTACTTGACACCGCCGGACTAACGGCAACCTCATCAGTCGGGGATGCTAAGATCCCCGCCACTCCATCTCGCGAACTTTTATCAAGGCAGATATCTATAACAGTTTTCCTTTCAAATTTTTCGACATTTCTTTTATCATTATCAGATTTAACAATTAATAATTAAGCTTAGAACAAGACATTAGAAACAATCGTGCATGTATATTTAAAATTTGCATAAAGGTAAGAGTGATAATCATGTTGGAGAAGTGTAACTGAATAATATGCTGTAAAGTAGTAATGTATCAATAAATTGTCATTCCATAGGAGTCGTTATTTATTCAGTTATTTAATGAAAACAATTTCAGTTCTAAAGCAAATCCTTTTTTTCCTAGAAATGTTACTTATAATCAGATAGGTTTGACTTCATAAAAAAGGGCCATCTACGCCGTCGGGCGTAAGGTAGGCGGAATCATACTACTTTAACACCTGACACCGGAAGCTTTAACGCCCAACCTCAATGAGTCGGGACGCTAAGATCCTCACTTCATCTCGGCCGAACTTTCTATCTACGTAGATATCTATAACATACTTCCTATCACAATTTTTCCTACATTTTTTATCACATTCTGATTTAACAATTAATAATGACGTTTTAAAATATTTTCATACGCTCAACAAAATCATACGCTATTAAAGAAAATGAACTAATCCTTATAATCATTGTTTACGCCAAGAATAACATTTATAATCTGATACAATACGACGTAAATATCATATGTTATTCATACAATTTATAAGAATAGAAATACATACATGACTATAAATTGAATTTAAATTAAGAATATGCCTCACCTCAAAATTTAAAGCAGGTGATGCTACATTTCCTCGAAGACACAACCTGAAATTGATGTCTCATATAATCTTTCGAAATACCAGGAGCACGACTCCAAAGTAATCTACTAACGCTAATACTAATTACCTGATTAAATCAGTATAATAAAATTAACAAAAATGCCAATACAAATCCCCCATTCTAATACACAAAAATTCTGCAACACACCTAACAACTAAAAATATGTCCTCTAGCAGATTTCAGAACTCTGAATTATGCATTTCTACACCAAGGCTTTCGAAGGAAAAGGAACGATATACCTTCGATAGATCCCCATATCGCGGCGAATTCTAATCCACCGCTACATGCCTGAGCATATGATGGATTAATTAGATAAAAAAAATAATTAGGAAATTAGCTAATTTGGATATTACAAGAATTGTATTAATGATGATATTTATATTCTTCATGAGACACTTGATTCCGATATAAGAATATTGATAATGATCAAATACGTCAACATTAATATTACTTACAAATGATTTATAATATATATTAGACTACTAATGATTTGAATGTGTAGACATGGTTGCAATATGACTCATTATAAACAGTAAGTCCATCGTAATATGCTACGTTATATTTTCATATTGAAGAGTAATGATTATGCAGTATATGTAATCATCAGAGTCATATTCATGATAATTTTTTGATGTCATTATTACATCATCTAATAACTTTATATAATATTTTGGCCAATCATTATAGGGCAAAACCTTTCCAATACTACTTAGCTTAATATATGATGTAAGAAGTTTAAGTTTCATTTAGCGTATTGATGTAGGGCAACGTCATTATCGTCGACGTCATCATTATAAAGTTTAAATTTATGTATTCAATAAAAATTGAGCCTTTATATTATAGTTCAAACATTATTGAACTTCTATATCTTTTGTATGTTGTATACTTTGGTCTTAAATGTATTGGGTCTTTTTTTTGTCATGGCTCATATATGAATTTCATGGTGATAGATAAGATAAATGTGGTAGATTTGATAATAATGGTAAGTATGGTTATGATAATGATATATATTTGATAATAGTGATAGGTGTGATTATGGTGGTGATAAGTTTATGTATTTTGATCCCTCCCTCTCTATCCTATAAATAGAGAGGCTTTTGTAAGCTAAGCATTTGACTTTGGAATACAAATTTTTTTCGTGAATTCTTTTGTTTCTTTTTTTTGTGTTTTTCTTGAGTGAAATATTATTTAATTGTGTGAGTTGACAACCCTTAAAGATGAACTTCTAAGGAAGGAATGTGATTTCTAGAACGACAAACTATTTATAGAGGTCAAATTCAACTTATTCCCACTCTGATTTTGTTACTTTAAATCTTACCATAAGTTCGATCATTCAAAGGTGTTCAACTCTTTTCTTACACTTATGAGAGTTGGATATCTTGTGTGGTTAATATAATGATAGCTTGAATATTTCCAACCTCATTATATTATTACTATTATGTTTGTGCTCAATATCCATACTCATTTATAAGAGTTTAAGAATTATTGATGTTACCAAATTCATATCATAATAAGTTATGTTGGTCCTACACACCCCTGTTCAAACTATATTTGTAATAATATTCCAAATTTGATGAAAATTTTCAATAAATTCATCACGTGGATTTTAAAATGACAGAAGAAATTCTTAGCTCCACCATATATATCTTGTGTTTTTAATGTTTGAAATGTATCTTGTGGGCATAGTCAGTACATCTTACATAGAAATTTATAAGACTTAAGACTAAGGTTAAGGCTTTTAGTTTTTTTTCTTTGTTTTTTAATGTTGTCTTTGTATAATTTTGTTGTGGTGTTTGATGGAGAATATAACGACTGAATGTGTGTGACTAGACTTTAGATACAATAACCTTTAAGAAATTCAACTTTATTGCTAGTAGAAAAGAGGAGAGAAAATATTATAAATCCATTCATACCATTATCTTAATGACATCATTTTTAATATTCATGTTAATGTCATAAAAATTCTATCTTCTAATTCAAAATAAATAATATAGTAAAATCTGAAATAAAATCCTAAAACTAATATAGAATTACTTGAAAATTCTAGAGAATACCATAATATTTTTTATGATTGTCTTGTATTATCCAAGCAAATACTAATAGAAGACAAGAAGACAGTTAAAAATAATAAATGGTAACAGAATTGCAGTCTGGTTCTCATAATTTTATTTTAGTTATAAATTCTGTGATATTTTATGTCTTTTTAGTCTTGTCCAATAGTTCTGCAACAAATTACTAGGCATCATGAACTTGCTTGGTTATGAACAATGGGAAAAAAAAAAAAAAAAAACAAGACCTAGTATTTCTTAAAATTTGACATTTTTATAAAAAGACAACACATTCGTGGCCTTAAATTACTACTCAAATGTATTCTTATAATCAGCTAAAATTCCATTTAGATGCTTATGTTAGAGTTAATTTGATGAAATCAATTAAGATTATTTTGAGTAAATTAACGGGAGGCATTATATTGTTAATGGTCCGCATAGAATATTTTAGCAGCTTGATTTGAATATTTTTAGCTAAATGTTGAGCCTTTCAATTAATTTTATCAGTGATACCTATTTTTATGGAAAAGTAATAATGACTTTTGAGTTGAAATTTTCTTCTGTTCTATTGTTTGGGCACTTCCATTCATTTAGGATCAATAATTGTTATATTATAGTTAGAACCTGACATTAATGTTTTTTATATCAATTTTTCTGTGTTGGTTTGGATTAATCTTGAACGAGTAATTTTTTGAGTTTATACTCGCCATAATGAACACAGGGAGAACTGATCTTAGCTGAGCGACTCACCAATTTTATTATAGTAGGCGTGCTTATTTTAAG
This sequence comes from Cymbidium sinense, assembly GCA_021442155.1. Classification (NCBI taxonomy): domain Eukaryota; kingdom Viridiplantae; phylum Streptophyta; class Magnoliopsida; order Asparagales; family Orchidaceae; genus Cymbidium; species Cymbidium sinense. The sequence goes on along the minus strand of CM038232.1, from coordinate 15,143,360 downwards.
GATGGTGGCGTACAAAACAACAGAACTATATTGTTCTTCAGCTATGCTGGTGAGATGGACAATTTGTAACTTTTGTTGTTTAGTTCATCATTGAGAGATGGAAGAAGGCTGATTGAATGTTTGAGGCGCCAGCCACTTGGTTTGGTTTTGATGAAAGAGGAACATGTTTGAGGGCTTATTGATTTAGAAAGTATGATGCTCTGATCAAAATGGGGAGAAATTAGTAGGAAGAAGGGAAATTGATTGCTGTTTTGATTGAATTTGGTGGGATGTTTTTGCTTGGAAGGTTTCTACTATGTATCAAAGTTTCTATCTATCAACATAGAGTTACAAGATAAAATCAAAATAAATTTTAAATGTCTCTTAATAGTTCTGTCATCTAATTTATAATAAATATAATCCTAATATTTAAATGAACTATAATTGAATTATAAGATAAAAATGATATAATTAAATGAGAATTTGACACTATAAATTCAGAAATAATTACCTAGTGGGAATTTGTTGTTGTTGTATAATTGAAATAAATCTTAAAATGTTAGAAATAATCTAAATTTTTTTTGTTCTGAATCCATTTCACTAGGCCCAATAGATTTCTTCTCATAAAGAGTTAACAAAGGTATGTCACATCTTGGATATATCTGATTATAGTAATTGAAGGAGTGACAAACTTTTAGCGATCAAGAGGAAACAAGAATCATGACTGCAAGCTGTAGGACAAGTGATCGGAGGTTAAAAAACATGATAAAGATGATACATAACAAGAAAATCAAGCCTGTCAGCTAAATTTCTACTAAGCTAAGCAATTCCTATTGTTAAGTGGCTATTGCAAAATGATTCAAATTTCAGCCTGTTGTAACTAACAAAGTTGGTGTTGCCTCTTCCATTTCAAGCTCTTGGTTTCTTGAAGTAGATCATTGGTTTTACCTTAGATTACTGTGATCATTTTTCTTACTCTTTTGAGCTCCAATTTTGTATCTGACTCTATGCATCTATTGAGGAGCCATTGGATTCCATAAGTTTTAAAAAAAAAAGAAGGATGAGAAAGGGAGAGACTTGATTCCATTCTGTAGTTCAGGACAACTATCCAAATGAAGAGGATTAAGTACTTTCACCTTCATTTGAAGGGCAACAATAACCATTCAAGATGGAGGTCTAAAATTCAACATCGCCATCTATAACTACTTAAGCGACATGGAGAAGTTATAAGTGTGGGTATATCAACTTAAGACCTAGTTCAATATTTATAGATAGTTGACCTAAATGGTATGGTAAAATGCTCATCTCCAACTTGAGTGGTAGAATTTTACATTAGTTCATTTCAAGAAGTTATTTTAACAAGAATTTTATCCTGTGAAGTTTGAAGAAGAATGACGGAGTAAGTGATATGAGATGCATCAACTACAAGGTTAATCCATGTAGGAATATATTATGGAATTTTAAAAAGAAGACCTTGTGTGAACTATTGGAGGACATGTCAGTGTAGACCAAGTATATAATGAGTTGGTTTATAATATCTTCAGGATATTGGTCATATTAATATGCTTGTCATGGCTATTGAACTTAAGAATGTACCTCAAGATGAGAAGACATCAAACTCCAGAGTTGGAAGGGACTAGAAGTACAATGGGAAGAAGATTGAAACTTGAAAGGTTTCACAAAAGGTAACACTAAACAATCTTCTTCTATAAATAATATGTATTATGATCATTACAGGTTTGCCGGACATAATAGAGAGAAGTGTTGAAAACTTCATAACGAACTTTTCCCATGATGTTCAAAAAGTATGCAAAAGAGAGGAAGGTAACTATGGGAGTTGACTAGATTTAGACTTTGGAATCTGTGAAACAACTGGTCTTCTAGCTTTTTCTTGATGACAACAAAAGGGAAAGAGTAGAGCTCAACATTGGCCTTTACATGCGTGAGTACCTATTCAACTTGCATATTTAAGTCAAGGGTAGAGAAGAGGTAGCTGAGAACATTTATAAGGTAATATAATGAGTTTTTGAGTACAAGTACATGAGAAGCTACCGGGAGCCTTGTACAGCTTAGCCAAGAGCTTTAGATTGTCTATCAAAAGATTAGATAAGTGTTGTAAATGAAGCTCATGGACGCATAAAGTTCTTCTATGGCTGAAATTAGAATAAATAAAAACCTTTGGAGAAGTGGTGGAACTTTTGGAAAGATGTGTTTGTCTTATTTTTGTGTGTGTGTGTGTGTAGTGAGATGCTGGCAGGAAGGTCCTTTGGATGGTTGACAAACCAACAGATATTGCATGCATCTCTCTCTGTTCTGTTACGGCAAGGATCAACCGGACCTCTCTTTTGATTGAAATTTTGCTTAAAATCAAAGGAAATGTTGAGAACATGATGATTTGTTCCCTCTGCGTTTGTTCATCTGTCAGCATTATTTGTGCATCATTTGTCATATTAGTATACATATTTGCATAACTTTTAGTCTACTAGCTCTTTAACCAGGATTCATGGCAGGGATGTTTATTATTACAAACGTGAAAATATCTACATGGTTTAAAAAAAGAGGATATATATATATTCTTCTTGGTATTTAATCAATTTTACTGAGGAAGCAGTTTCTTAATTTATTTTCAGATCTGATCCATGTCTTCTCCTCCATGCCAAGAGATCTTAACTTCATAGATCACACAAGCGATCTTGGTTGGAAAGAGTATGTACACTTACCTTTTTTTATCCTGTTAGTTTTCTCAAGAAAGTTACGCCTCGCCCTTTTCAGTTTTGATGTGAATCTAATGCAGTTGAATTAATGCAGGTCTCAGAGGGTGCAGCCAATAATAGTTGATGCAGGCATCTACTTATCGAGAAGATCTCAATACTTCCAGGCTTCTGAGAAGCGCAAGTCCCCAGAGTCTTTCAAATTCTTCACAGGCAAGCCTTATTATCCACTCACAGTTGCTGCATTAGTCTGTCTGTCTGTTCATTTTCTCGGTTTCATCTCACAATGCACCTTTTATCTTACAGGTTCTCCATGGGTAATTCTTAGCCGATCCTTCATGGAGTACTGCATTTTAGGTTGGGATAATCTCCCTCGAACGCTCCTTCTGTACTTTACAAATGTAATCTTATCCCAAGAAGCCTACTTCCATTCGGTTGTCTGCAACTCCCTCGAGTTCCAGAACAAGACAGTCAATAATGGCCTGAGATACATGGAATGGGATAGACCTCCGCAGATGGAGCCTCTGTTCCTAAACCATACCAATTTCGATAATATGGTAGACAGCGGACTGCCATTTTCGAGGAAGTTCCGTGAAGATGATGCGTTGCTCGATAGCATCGATGAACAGATTCTGCATCGAAAATACCATTGGGTAACTCCAGGCGCCTGGTGCTCTGCGAAGAGGAGTTGGTTGTCTGATCCTTGCTTGCAATGGAAGAATGTAAATTTGGTGAGGCCTGGACCACAGGCGGAGAAATTTACGGTTTTGATGAAGAGGCTGCTGGAAGAATGGAAATCTGGATCGAACTCATGTAGGTTATAGTGATTAGCATACAAGACATACTGCTTAAGCAAGCAGCTGTTTCTGCTTCTAACGATGTCAAGCCTCTAGTCTTTCTTAAAGTTTTTTTTTTTTTTTTGGGGGGGGGCTTATATTTTTCATTTTTCTTGAGGTGAGCATAGAGGGAGGTGACACTAAGGTTTGACTTTTTTGTTTTTTCTTTATACTGAGAGGCTGTTTTGGCCACAGATTTTTATTGTAAGATTATTTCATAGGTTTATTATGGTGCGTTTTACGTCTCTTTAAGTTCTTTTTGGATCTCTTAACTTCATATCATGGATAAAATGGCCGTTATTTTATGTGTATGTGTAAATTAACATGCAGGAAATGTGCAAATATTAGAACCTACTTTATTTAGACGGCTGTCAGAAAAACAGTATGGCACATGAAATTGCTAGACTTTATAATAACTAAAGAGCAAAGAGTGATCAGGAATTGGCCTTTCCTTACCAAAGTATCACGTAAGAGGTAAGGAGGTTGAGAGTAGTTGATCCCTACGCAACAATTTTCTACTTGGTATATTATATGTCATTCTTATTGTAAATAATATATTAAATAATGAATTAGCCAACTTTGAAGTTGATGCAGGCCATAGAAACAAACATATTTTTTTTTACAAACCAAACCCAACTAATTAGGGGGAGTCTAAAATGCTAAACCTATTGGCAATGTATAGAAATTTTGATTTTGATAATCTAGACCAAACTTATATTGGACCTAAATTGAAGAATCAATCTATCACCTATCTTATCACTAGAAAGTTTTATGCTCAATGTGATTTTAATATATGAAAGCAATCTCGTTTTCGATGATTTGGATCAAAGTCTAAACAATTTAAGAGAAATATAATGGGTGATACAATCCCACAACCTTTTTAATTCAATGCCACCTTGAAGAGTTTATCCCATATTATTAAGATGATTAAACTACATCATAGAGGACAAATCATATATCATGTGTCACCCTTTTAGTAAGAGTCCTATCACCTAACTTAAATGACAAATTCAGATGCGATTTTAATTAGAGGAGAAAAATTTCTCTAAGGTGAAAATCAATTCATTGAAGACTTGAATAATTATTCCTAAAAGCCAAGAAAAATAATTTAAGTTATACTAACCCAAATTTATCTCACCATTGATAAGCTCATACGTTGGCCATTAATGGGATGCATAGGATAGTCTCCTTTAAAGTTGATAACCTGATATAATTCATCTTTATGAGCTCATTCAACTATAAAAGATTCTCCCAAGTATGTTCAAACTTATTGCTACTTTGACGTTGCATCATGAGTGGACGTTGAAGATTGAGAACAAGAGCTTAAACCTTAAGGGTTTTAGACTAGACTAATATGTCATGAACTCAGGTCAATCTAAAATCATAAAGTGCAAAATTACATTGACTATGAAGTTTAACTTCATTGAGATTACTAATGTTCTTCTAGCCTTTAGGTAGCCATTATCTTCCTTAGTAAATTTATAACTAAGGACAACACTCAAAGAGAAAAACCTATAACTCTAATGGCAAGACAACATCAACTCCAAAGATGAGAGCCAAAAAACTGTTGTAACATGATGGGTCATTTAATAGACCCACAAAGCCTCTATTAATTTTCAAGCTACTCACTTATTGGGATAAATGCTTATTGTTGTTGTTATACTCACTTGTTATTAATGAAAACTCTCTTGACAAGTTGTCACATATTCATCAAACTTGTTCAAAGAAGATCAAATCTTTGTAATTTGTTCTCTCACTTACTATATTCAATTCTAGCTAGAGCTTCTCTCTCTACCACTTGCTCCATCTTCATATTCTTTTTTTTACTTTCTATTTTGCATGATCGAACAATATTCTAGTTCTAAGAGAATATGTGAATTATATTGCTATCTTTGTTCTATTCTTCATCGATCCTTTCCTCTCATGTTCACATGCTCTTCTTGTTCTGCTAGGCTTCACTGATCAATCACTATCCAACATTTAAAAAATATTATATATCATATCAAAAAGTAGCAAAAAAGATGAAAGATTTGTAGATTATAAAATAAAATAAAAGGTGTATTTTCTTTCATTTTTTTTTCATTTAGAGTTTTATGAGAAAATAATAATTCATCAAAATTTTAATAATTTTAATTTAAAACTAAAAAAAGGAAGTAAAAGCAAACAAACTAGTTTTATCAGAAAAGATAAAATAACAATTTGATGTTATGTCACTTTATCCAATGATTTGTGATGGCATCCACTATTATTTTCATTTTAATTTCCCATTTAAATTAAAGCTAATACTTTTTCTTTGCTTTGTTTTCCTTAGCTTGGTTGGGCATCAAAGAAATCACCGTAAAGGAACACCTTAGTTAAAAAAGATTAAATTAGGCAAGTTGTAGTTTGTGATTGAAAGCTTAGACTTTAACCAATAGGTCTTAAGATTAAGCTCTTATACATATATTATGTGTGTAAATTTGTGATTAAAGTAGTTAAAATAGATGTGTGATTTTTATAATATTACGTCAAAATTTCTGTGAATCTTGTCGAAATCAAACACATATAATATAGGTGTTATTTATAGATAAATTTGACGTTCCGGATTTAACGACATAATTTGTTTCACGATCGGAGGCCGTTTGGTTCACGTCGGCGTCGAATCAGGTCAAATTTAGTTTAGAATTGCACGCCATCGCTTCCGATCGCTCAATATTCACGCAGACTCGTCCGAATTAAGTGCGAACCATCTCATGTGATAAGTTTTGACATTTCGATGCTAACGACATGATCAATTTCATGAACGAAAGTCATTTTGGGCATCGTCATAGCCTCTCTACTCCGATATGCACGTAGGTGCGTCGACAGATTTTCTTCTTGATTGTTTGACCGTCGAATTGTGCAATATGTATATTCTAATCAATTTTGACATTCTGAATATGATGGAGAAATCCGTTCATTGATCGGAGATCATTTCGACCAATTTTGGCGATGTCCAATGCATTTCAGCTCTGATTTGCTTGCTATTATATCCGAAGTTTGTCGAATTCAGCTTATGAGCTCTACTCAACTTATGTAGTATATATTGATGTCAAAAATTACAACCTTAAAAAAAGCTTTAACTCATAAGAGAACTAATACCTAATCAACTATATTGCTATCATCATTCCCAAATTTTTTCCAAACAAGTAAGGATGTAACATTTAATTATATGACCAAGTGGTTTGGCCTCTTAATGACCCCACTAAATTATGATTATGAATACAATGCTCTGATTAGGTGCTTGCCTCCTCAATAGCGCCACTAAATTATGATCATGACTAGGGCCCACTGATCGAGTGATTTTGTCCTTAAATGGCTCTACTAAATTACGATCATAGTTGTTAGCTTGAAGTTCTCCAAGCCCCATGAGTTGTGAATCATAAGATATGTTTGATATGATATACAACTTAAAGTTATATCCTTAACCAATATCCACCCCTGCTCTACAAGACCTCCTTGGATGAAACAACCTATGGCTTCTAATAAAGATCTTTTAATTAAGTTAGATCAAATGCCTCTAATTAAGTAAACCAGAGACTATGACAGCCAGGGATGATAGAATTATGGGATCTTGATTGAGCTCGTCATCATTTCCTTAACATTCTCTTTAAGTTGATGCTGAATTTCTTAAATTTTAAATATAATTTGCTACCAATATACACTGAGTTCTCAATGGCTTAATAACTAATTTAATCGAAGTTCAAAATCACTTAAGTCCAAATAAAATTAAATTAAATCAAAATTAAGCCAAATTAAATCAAACCAAAAGTATATAATCAATGCATAAATATAAATGAACTCAAAAATAAATTCAAATGAGGTTTAAAGTGGCAAATAGGTCATTTGACCTAGGGTTGATCCATATGGGTCCCATTAAGTCAAAAGTCAACAAACAAAAAAATTATCCAAATTGAGTCACTCTAAGGCTTCAAAATCATTAAATGAACATGCTTAAACATAGAACTAAACAAATCTAAAATCAAATAAAATCTCAAATGGGTTAATTTGATCATTTAACCCATTAAGCCCAGTTTAGGTTAAAATGGATGCAAATCAAAATTAACATTAAATCAAATAAAACCAAATATTTTAAATCATCATGACCACTTAATCAAATATGATTAGAGCTTAAAACATATCTTGGTTAAGTTAAATAAGACATTTGACTCAATTGAATCTGATTCGACCCATATGAACTCAAAGGGTCAAATCAAAATTCAAGACAAATTAATCCAAATAATTGATCAAAAATATTCCAAATAATTCGTGAAATATGATCGAAACATAATCTAAACATAAAATAATAAATTGAATTAAATAAATCAATTTAACCAATTTTGGTCAAAGTTGGTCAAACTCTTAATCAAACTTAGGTCAAATTCAAAATTAATCCAACTAAATAAAATTAATCAATCAAAATTATTATAAATGATGAATAAAATATAATTAAAGCATAATCCAAGCCCAACAACCAATTAGGACATGAGAACTCAATTAGACCCACTTTGGTCAAAGTAGGTCAAAATGAGCTTAAGTTATTTCAAAATCAAATTAAATCAAGTTAATTAAACTTATAGAAATGAAATGATCTATTGGTTATAATTAAACCTCAAATTCAAAGCCAATGAGTCAAATTGGGTTACTTGAACCAAACCTAACTTATTTTGGTCAACATGAGTTAACCCAATCCCAAATCAAGTCCAAATTGGATTTTGGCAACCTAAATCCTAATGCAAGAATTGAAATTCAACTTGTGTGGCTCGATGAAATCAGAGAGAGAGAGAGAGAGAGAGAGAAAGAGAGGGAGATTATCAAATCTTATAAGATCCCCACTAATCAACTCCTCCCCACTCCTTCATTAAATGAAACTGATCTCAGCCAAAAGAGAAGACTTTTAGAAGCAAGAGGACAAGGTTTCCAATCACCCATGGCCAACCCACCACCTCCCATCAACATTAATGGTGATTTTCGGCCACCATTAAGAAGGGAGGAAAAGAGGCCCCAAAAAGGATCTTCATTGCATTAGCCATCCTCCAGAATCTCCTATGAGCAAGAAGAAACCCATTCCTCATTTCTTTTCGACGTGAAACCATCAAATCTAAGCAGATTTTGGTGAGAAGCAAATGAGCCTGGTGGATACAAGTTCCAAGGGAGGCAAGAATCGAAGCATTCCCAAACTCTGCCTCACATTTAGAGTGTTCAATCAACCACGAAACCATCCCCAAGGCAATTTTGATTCTCGTAGCCTGCCATAGGATCTCTTATTTGTGATAATGCTTCCATGGTTTTTTTAAATTAACTAATTCATGACATTAAGGATTTAAACTTTGAAATTCAATATCTCCTAATCCACTCATAAATTTTGACTTAAAATTTTTATGGTAAGTGCATTTTAACCTTAATTTCAATCCCTAAAAGTTTTAGGTCAATTTGATTTGTATTTTTGATTTAAATAGAGAAATTTGATTTATACTAAATATAAATTAAATTCAAAATACCCAATAGAAATTGAGAATTTTGGGCTTGTTGGATTCCTCTCGAAAAGACAAATCCAACGATCCCTTATTTGCAAATTTTCATTCAATATTTTATTTTTCATGATTTTTTTGAAATTTCAAACATTTTAACTAATTTTTAAAATAAAAAAAATCATGATTTTCCTACTAAAACTAGTCAGCGCCACGCGACGCTGATTGGACCAAGCGGTTCACGTGTTGATGCCTGATTGGGCCACATGGTTCCGTGGGAAATGAGAAGGAAAGCGCAGGTTTAGATCAGACCATCCGTTCCAAGATCGGACGGTGTAGATCGAACCCCGGGATCAAAGGCTTAAATTGGATCAAATCTCCTTCTAACCTGGTTTAGGGTTTAGGGTTTATGGTTTAGGTTTAGGGTTTAGGTTTTAGGATTTAGGGTTTAGGATTTAGGATTCAGGGTTTAAGATTTAGGGTTAGTTTAGGATTTAGGGTTTAGGGTTTAAGGTTTAGGATTTAGGATTAGTTTAGGGTTTAGGATTTAGGGTTAGTTTAGGGTTTAAGATTTAGGGTTTAGGGTTAGTCTAGGGTTTAGGGTTTAGGATTTTTTTTTGGACCATAGGGGAATTTTATTGCCACAAAAAATGGGTTACAAGGACCTTAAAGGGGATAAACTCAAGAACTACTACTCAAAGAGCTATAATCAGCCTAGGGATTAAATCCCTTATCTAAGTACATCCAAAAGTAAAAGAAAAGAGTTAAGCAAGCAAAAGATACAAATTGATTAACATATATAAGCAAATGAAGGATAAGGGTTAATGTCTCAGGAGAGATGCATAACATAATGGAGTAACCGCAAGAAAAAAAGGAAAAGCACCGCAAGGTTGTAGACAAAAAAGAAGTGAAGCTTAAGGTAATACGAGAAAGTGGTAAAGAGAGCAAGAGAATGGTAATAATAAAGAGGTGTGATAGAGGTGGCTCAGGCTCAGTCACACCAAGTTGGGGCACATGCAAATATGAGCATCCAAACTTTAGCAGAAGGGGTACATCACAAGAGCTACTACCAAACCAAAAAGGAGTGAAGTCATCATAGCCATCATAGCGAACAAACCTGTATATCAGCCATTTGATGAAGATCTGTTGAGCCATAATACTTGCAAACATAGGCAAAGCCGTATACAAAGTAGAATAAAGAGCAGCAAAGAGCAAAGTGGGTAAGGGGATCACATGCAAATTACATGTCATCATATTAGGCTCCATGGCATGATAATCCCAACTCAAATGAAAGAGAGGCATCAATGTTAGGTCATGCAGATTTTTAACCAGATTTAAAGGATTAATAAGACCAACAAGAAGAGTCACTAGAGGGAAACAACATAAATTTTGCTGCAAACCAGCCAGGCAAAGACAAGAGCATGGAATTAACCCCATTCCAAGCCAAAAACCATAAGGTTAACCTTCAAAGAGATCTTAATAATAATAATAGAAATACTATGTCTTTCCTTACAGGTAGGAAAGAGGAGGTAAGCATACAACAAACTAACCCAAAGAGCAGTAATTAAAACATCAGGAGAGATATTGCATCCAACATAAAATACACCAGCAAGTAACATAGGTACAACATAGATTACTAAATGGTTCAAATCAAAGTCATCTTTGATATACAGCCAAACATAAAATATTATGCCAGCAGCTAATCCCACAGCATCAATAATATTAAAAGTCCAGAGATAATTCCAATCCTGTAGAGAAGGAGTTATAAAAGCAAGACTAGTGCAAGAGCTCTCCTTACAGGATGTGGAGAAAAGGATATGAAAATAGTAGAGGCAACAACCATAATAAGGAGATGAATATCGTTAAAATAGCTATAAAAGATATAGAGGTATAGAAAACATTGAGGCAAGGATCCCATAATATAATTCCAGGAAAGGGATAGAAATCTATCCCTGTTGATCAAAGAGTACAACATCAACAAATAAAGCATTAAATAATATATCTCCTTGCAGCAAATAGTGAACACTTTATCAGCATTGACAGTAAAACCCCAATCAAGGTTGGGGTAAGTAAACCAATAGCAGATGTCACCTAGCTCAACAAATGGCCAACAAGGAGTAAAAGGATGATGCATCAACAAATTCCAAAGGAACAACAACACCTTATCAAGTAGCGTAAAAAGAAGGCCCCAATTAGAATTAATGCAATTAAACCAACAGCACATGCCATAAAAATCAGTAGGAAAACACCAAGGGATAGTCGGATGAAGCATCATCAAATACCAAGAAAATAACAACACTGAATAGAATGTGATCATGCAGTTAAACATAAATTAAGATAGATCAAGCCAGAGATTAGATAACTTTCTAAGATAAGGGAGCCCAGTATTGTCCAGATTAACAAAGCCACACAAATGTTTAGGAAGAGTTAGTTGATCAAAGAAGTTTATACCATCCAATATAGCACCCAGATTGGCAAGGTAATCAACACATGCATTACCCATACATGAGTGACTCTAAAATGAAGTTGGAGAGCTCTAGTTTGCTTGAGAAGGTAGTAATTGATTGCTCATTTTAGTAAGTCAAAAGATCAATCAATAGGAGGGCATCCACCTCAATCTCGAGGGAACCATTTTGAAAAATCTGAGAGCTTTGTACACTGCCATAAGCTCAGCAAATGGAACAGAGCAAGAAGCAAAGGGGTAGGCAAAAGCACATAGGACTTTACCATTAAGATTTCTAAAAATGCCACCATAGCCTGAACCTTTATGAGAGACAGAGCCATCAGTGTTAATTTTAATAGTATTATCAAGAGGTTTTACCCAATAAATAATCTTGTCATTTTTATAGTAGGGTTGATCCGGCAAGTTAAAACCCAGTTTATTTGTCACAAATTTACAACCTTTGAATTATTTGTAGTTAATGAGATTGACATTGAACATGTCTCGAATTTTGTTTTTAATTTTAGCAATTATCCTCATGTGATTCATAGGGATCCCACGATATTTTGCATCATTTCTATCCATCCATATGAACCAAATAAGAGTGATAGAAGTTATGACTTTAATGTGACCTTTAATAGTGTTGTCAAAATAAACTTCAAGAAGTTGATATAAAGTTAAGGAGTCATTGAAAATGACAATATTAAAGAGGTCATCATACCAAATCCAAAGTTTAGAAGCAATGGCCCTGTTAACAAAAACATGGTTCACATTCTCAATGTGAAAGCAACATTGACATTTTGAAGGTAATTGAAAGCCTTTACCCCACAATAAAGAATCAACAGGGATGAAGTTTTTCAAAATACGCCAAGTATGAACATAATAGGAAGTAGGGATAGTGTTATTCCATAGTTTGAGAAACACATTGGAAGAATCATGAGTTTCTTTAATGTGAATCCAAACATTTTTAAAGTTGAAATCACCATTATGTGAGAGCTTAAAAGGATGGTCTTGATTGGTAGGAATGATAGGAATAGTAGTAAGCTTGTTTAAGAGAAAGGAGGGAATATAATCAATATGCTTACTAATATTCCACATATGATTCTGCCAGAAAGATTTCACTTTAATAACGGTAGTGGAATGGGTGGAAAGTAAGTCGTCAATGGACCTACATCCAGTCCAGTTATCTTACCAAAAGAAGGAGGAGCCAGAGTTAATCCCCCCCAAAATGCATCCCATTTGACGGAACAAAGTCTTTTCTAAACATGAGAGTCTCCTGCTTTATAGGGACAATTGAGGGGGTGCTTACCCTGACAATATTTAACAGTCATGAAATTAGCCCAAAGGCTATTGTTACTCCTAAAATTTCACCAAAGATTATAGGAAAAAGCAGTGATAGCTTCTTTGATTGGCTTACATCCAAGGCCACCTTCAGCTAGGGTGTCACAACTTTTAAACCAAGAGGTCCAGTGCATTCTTTTAGAGGAGTTATTATAGCCCCAGAAAAATTTGTTAATGACACACTCAATTCTATTAATGATAGAAATGGTTGGCACAATGGTTTGGAGGAGATATAAAGGTATGGAGTTAAGAGTGCTCTTAATCAAAGTGAGCCTACCACCGAAAGAGAGTAAATGGAATTCCCAAACAGAAATTTTATTAGATATTTTCTAGATTAGATCATCAAAAAGATGAGATCTTTTCTGACCTTTAAAAAGCGGAGCCCCAAGATAATTAATGGGAAGTTGATGTTGCTAAAAATTAGTAATTCTCAAGATTTGATTGATCCTATTAGAAGGGATTTTAGAGGAAGGAATGAAACAATATTTTCCTTCATTGAGAAAGAGACCACTTTGTTGCCAAATTTAGAAGGCACTTAATAGTTTTAATAGAGGCATTGCAAAAGATTATAAAGTTATCAGCAAAACTAAGATGAGAGATAGGAAGACCACCTTTAGTTTTAAAAAATATGGAAGGATTTTTTTTAGAAAAGATCATTCAGGCTCCTCGAAAGATATTCAACAACAATAATAAAAAAAGAGGGTAAAAGGGGGGCCTCCTTGTCTCAAGCCATACCTCAAAGAAAAGAAACCAAGGGACTCACCATTCATGATAACAGAGAACCAAACATTGATAATATAATTTTTGATGAGGCAGATGAAATTATCGGAAAACCTAAACAAATAAAAAATTTGAAAGAGGAAATCCCAAGAGAGGTTATCAAAAGCTTTGAGATGTCCAGTTTGAAGAGGATGTTGCCACCTCTAATAGGAACATCAATGTCATGAACCAGCTCTTGGGCTAGAAGGATATTGTCAGATATAGCTCTACTTTTAACAAAGCTAGTTTGGTTAGGAGAAATAATTTTAGGGAGCAGCAAACTTATCTTATTATTAATTAATTTAGCAATGAGTTTTTGAAAGAAGGTGCAAATAATGATAGGTCTAAAATCTCCCCAAGTATCAGCATTATTAATTTTGGGAATGAGAATAATGGAAGTGCTAGAAAAGTATCTAGGTAACGAGTTGCCATCAAAGAAATCAACAACAACATCAACAAGGTCAGACTTAATAATAAGCCAACAATGCTGAAAGAAATGAGACATGTAGCCATCAGGGCTAGCAACAAAGTCAGTGTTCATGCTTTTGAGAGTACTACTAATCTCGGTTTTCGTAAGATATAAAGTGAGTAAATAGTTTTCATCATTAGTAATCATAGAGGAGATCAGGTGAGTGTTGGAGAGAGGTTCTAAGTTAGGGTTGTTGTTTAATAAATTTTGAAAATGTTGAATAACAAAATCTTTAATATCATTATTATCAGTGATCTAGCTACCGTTAATATTTTTGATTTTTTGAATAGAGTTTAAGGCTTTCTTTTTTTTGAAAAGAGCATGAAAATATCTTGTATTTCTATCACCATCAGCAATATATTTACTAGCGGCCTTTTGCTGCTAGTAGGTTTCCTCCATATTTTGATAATTAATCAAGTTATCTTTAGCAGTGTTCAACTCATAAAGCTTACTAGGGCCAGTTAACACCATCTTCAAGGGAGCAAACTAATTGTTCCATATTTTTTAGATTGATAAAAAGATTTTTAAAATGGTACTTATTCCACCAATTTAGGTTTTGTTTTAGTCTTTGAAGCTTAAGCCAAAGTCAATCATGCCTTTAATGGAATTGTCCTGGGTGAATAAATATCCAATTAGAAGGAAACAACATTAAAGAAATCACTATGTTGGGTCCACATATTTTGGAATCTAAAAGGAGTGGGGAGGATATAGATCGGAAGGAGTTTTGATGGAGATCAATAGTGAGCATGGTTAGACAAATTTGCTCAAATGCTCAATGAAGTGAGGGGCCATTGATTGATCCAAAGGGAATTAAAGAGGGTCTATCAAGCCACGCCTGAGTCTAGAGTTATGCCAATGTAGTCGAGCCAAAAAATCAATATCAATCGACATCAAGAATCATATTAAAAAAATCTTCCATGGAGTGGATGTTAGGAGAGCAACCTACCCTTCTTTCTGAGGAAGTGATAATAGTGTTGAAATCACCCCCAACCAACCAGGGTTTATTGATCGAGGAGGTGAAAGTTCTTAATTGATCCCAAAGGATGTTCCTACCAGCTTTATTACAAGATGCATAGATAAAGGAACCAAGAGCAAAAAATTCACCCAATGAGATTTGAACATTAACCAATTGTTGGAGATCATCAAGGATAGAAATGTTGATTAAATTATTCCAAAACACCAAATTTTATTACTAATATTATAAAAGAAATTTTGAAAGCCTAGTTCTAGCAACATGGGTAATCTTAGAAGAGTGAATGAATGGCTCAATAACAACAAGTAAGGCTATGTTATGAGTACGATAAAGACTTATAATATGATTGCGGACAGTGAGAGTCCCAATACCCCGAACATTCCAAATAAAAAAATTGATCATAATAAGTTGAAATAAAAGAGAAGAGATAACTGAAAAAATGAAAAACAAGAAGAAGAGAAACATGAAACAATTATTTATGGGAAGTTAGAGAAGATCGAGTGGTTCTAGTGGAGCTATTAGTGAACATTCTAGCTTTAAGAGATTTTTTTTAATAACAGTTTGAAAAGGCCTATCTATGTCCAAAGTATCTCCATCTGAAAGAGAGTGACTTGTGATATTCAAAATAGGACCAATATTTGTCAAAACATTCCTAATGGTGATTTCCCCTTCTTCGGTATCAGAGTTAGGTTTAGAAATAGGATTAGCATGTGTATCACTTTGGGTAATAGAAGGAGAGGTTGTGGCACCATTAATAGACAAAATTCATTTTCATTTCCATGAGTTATTCATTTAATCCTCACCAAATTATCAAAATTTTTGAACAATTCCGTAATTAGTTTTGAGATTTTGATCCAACTTGAGGTTCCCATTCAAATCACCATTATGATTCATATGAGTCAAGGATTGTCTTGAGATGCCAATTATTACAAGTAGAAGCAATGTTAGGTAAGTTATCATTAGTTTCCTCACAAATCTCAATATCATTATTTTTATCAAGCTCGATTGTTCTCCACAGGCAAATCAGTAGGTAATAAAGGAGAGGGTAGGAGGGTGAGTTCCATTTTGAGTAACTTTAGGCACATAAGCAAACTTATTATTTTTCATTTGCTAGAGGGATTAGGATCAAGCAATTTTTTTCTTTTAAGAAGATTAGGTGTAACACAAAGCATTGATGACCATGGATCTTAATGTGTGCAAAAAAATAGAAATTTTCAAATTCCACTTTTGATTATACCCAAATTTTTTAACCATCCAAACTTCTTTAGGGTACTTTTGGTAATATCAATCTCAACCAAAATATGAGCAACCGATGCCTGATCTGGTGGTGGCTTGATCTATTTGAAGGCCTACCAAAGAGAGCCCCAATCGCAAATAGGACTTGATGGGTAAAATTTATCCTCATGTTTGGAAAAGCTAGCCATAAAGGAACAATTGGGATTCCTCTTGACATCAAAGAGGAGACCATTTCAAAAGCCTCATTTGACAATTGTACACAAAGTAAGAGTGACGAGCAAAGACTCTTGAGTAGTCTAAATCATTAGATAGAATAAGGATATGTCTAGGATCAATCAATCTGATAGTAAATACACCTTAGAGCTTTATGCTATGAAAGAAGGATCAGATGCTTTCAAGAGTTGGGTGACGCAATGAAAATTTACCAACTAATGAAAATTCAAAAGGCTTCGCCAACTTTTCCACATCAAGATCCGAGCACATTACAGCCGACATTCCACGAAAAGAAGTTGAGATTAAATTGACCGAAGCATTAGAGCAAGTGTTCTTACGAGATAAAGCATCCATGAAGGACTTAGCGACATGCATAGTAATAGAGTCGGATCGATATTACCTTGAAAATCAGAAGCCTTAGCCGATGTCTCCAAGTTTGAAGAGCTCGACTGCGCTGAAAGCTACGCTTCCGCCATTATAAGATCAAGGGAAACTCACATAAGCAGCCAATCGAGAGCAAAATCAAGAAGGAACGATCGAATGGTCAAGCCGCAAAGGAAAAGGAATGGGAACAAGGAAAAACAGAAAGCAAGGGAGTGAACAGAGGTTTGAGTTTTAGGGTTTTAGGGTTTAGCAGTATTTAGGTTTTAGTTTAGGGTTTTGGGTTTAGGTAGGGTTTAGGTTTAGAATTTAGGTTTGGGTTTAATTTAGGGTTTTATAATTTAGTTTAGGTTTATTTGGGTTTTTAGGAGGATTTTATTTATTTTAGGTTTAGTCAGTTTATTTAGGATTTATTTTATTTAGTTTTAGTGTTTAAATTTTTTTGGGTTTAGGTTTATTTAGTTTTGGGTTTAGGTTTAATAGTGCATTATTTATTTGATTAATTATGCTATGTATTCTAATCAATTTTGATATTAATATGATGGAGAAGATAGGTTATTTAAATGTCCAATGCATTATTTTTATTTTTATGATTTGGATCAAAGTCTAAACAATTTAAGAGTATAATGGGTGATTATTTTAATTCAATGCCACCTTGAAGAGTTTATCCCATATTTTTAAGATGATTAAACTACATTAGGACAAATCATATATCATTGTATTTAGGAGAGTGCTATCACCTAACTTAATTCAAATGTGATTTTAATTAGTTTCTAGTCAATTCATTGAAGACTTGAATAATTATTTAGGGTTTTAAGTTATACTAACCCAAATTTATTTAATTGATAAGCTCATATGTTGGTTATGGGATGCATAGATAGTTTTTAAAGTTGATAGATATTTCATCTTTGAGCTTTCTAGATTCTTAGTATTTCAAACTTATTTACTTTGACATTGCATCATGAGTATAAGATTGAGAACAAGAGCTCATTAAGGGATTTAGACTAGACTAATATGTCGTTTATTTAAAATCTATTAGTTTGATTATTTTAACTTCATTGAGATTACTAATGTTCTTCTAGCCTTTAGGTATTATTATCTTTTAGTTTTATTACTAAGGACAACACTCAAAGGCCTATAACTCTAATGGCAAGACAACATCAGGTAAGAGCTATTGTAACATGATGGGTCATTTAATTTTACAAAGTCTATTAATTTTAAGTTCACTTATTGGGATAAATGCTTGTTATTATTGTTGTTGTTTATATTCACTTGTTATTAATGAAAACTTGACAAGTTATATTCATCATTGTTAGAAGATCAAATCTTTAATTTGTTATTTTACTATTTCAATTTAGCTAGAGCTTTTATTTATCTTCATATTATTTTTTTTTACTTTTATTTTGCATGATTTAATATTCTAGTTCTAAGAGAATATGTGAATTATATTTTATTTTGTTATTCTTTATCGTTTCTCATGCTCTATTCTTCTTGTTTAAGCTTATCGATCAATCATTTTTATATTTTATCATTGTAGGGATGAAAGATTTTATTTTTAGGTTATTTTCTTTATTTTTTTATTTAGAGTTTTATGTTTATTCATCATTTTAATAATTTTAATTTAGGAAGTGCAAACAAACTAGTTTTATAAAGATTAACAATTTGATGTTATTCACTTTAATGATTTGTGATGGCATTATTTATTTTATTTTTAATTTATTTAAATTAGTTTATTTTTCTTTGCTTTGTTTTCCTTATTTTGCATCAAAGAAATAGGGTTTTAAAAAGATTAAATTAGGTTGTATTGTGATTGAAAGCTTTTAAAACCAATAGTTTAAGATTAAGCTCTTATACATATTATGTGTGTAAATTTAGGATTAAAGTAGTTATGGATTTCATTTTACATTACCTCATTTCTGGGAATTTTGAAATCAAACACTATAATAGTTTTATAGATAAATTTGACATTCATTTAACATAATTTGTTTCACAAGGAGCTTTTAGCATTGAATGGGTCAAATTTAATTGAATTGCAGCTGTTATCACTCAATATTAAGCACTCATAATTAAGCAATAATCTCATTTGATAAGTTTATTCATTTAACCAATGATCAATTAACAAAAGTCTATCATGTTTATTATGAGAGTGCTTACAAATTTTCTTCTTCATTGTTCGACTGTCGAATTGTGCATATGTATATTCTAATCAATTTTGACATTCTGAATATGATGGAAAATTTATTTCATCAAGGTCATAAAATCAAGGATGTCAATGATTTCATTTGCTTTCTATTATATCCAAGTTCGCTGAAACATTATGAGCACTACTGAACTTATGTAGTGGATATTGACGTAAAAAATTACAACCTTAAAAAAAGCTTTAACTCATAAGAGAACTAATACCTAATCAACTATATATGCTATCATCAAATTTTTCCAAAGCAAAGTAAGGATGTAACATTTAATTATATGAGTGATTAATGACCCCACCAAATTATGATTATGAATACAATGCTCGAAGTGCTTATACAGCCACAAATTATGATCATGACTACACCATGAAAGATCAAATGACTCATAAATTATATAGTTGAGCAAGTTCTCCAAGAGTTGAATCATAAGATATGTTTGATATGATATACAACTTAAAGTTATATCCAAAATATCCAAGCCTCACAAGACCTTCTTGGATGAAACAACCTATGGCTTCTAATAAAGATAATTAGTTAGATCAAATGCCTCAATTAAGTAAAACAAGTGGATGATAGAATTATGGATCTTGATTGAGTACCATCATTCAACATTCCAAGTTGATGCAATTTCAAAAAATATAATCTTCAAAAATAGACCAATGGAATAACAATTTAACAACAAAATCACTTAAGTCCAAATAAAATTAAATATATCAAATTAAAATAAATCCAACCAAAGTATATAGTCAATGCATAAATATAAACAACTCAATTCAAACAAGTTCAAAGTGAAAATAGGTCATGTCGGGTTGATCCATAGTCCCACAAGTCAAAAGTCAACAAACAAAAAAAAATTATCCAAATAAGTCACAAGGCTCAAAATCTTGAACATGCTTAAACATAGAACTAAACAAATCTAAAATCAAATAAAAAAAAATTTGATCATTTAACCCATTAAGCCCAGGTTAAAATGGATGCAAATCAAAATTAACATTAAATAAAATAAAACCAAATATTTTAAATCATCAGACCACAATCAAATATGATAGAGCTAAAACATATCAACAAATAGCCATTTGACTCAATTGAATACCAATATGAACTCAGTCAATCAAGACAATTAATCCAAATAATTGATCAAAAAAATATTCCAAATAATTCGTGAAATATGATCAAAACATTATATAAAACATAAAATAATAAAGAATTAAATAAATCAATAACCAATGGTCAAAGTTAATAAACTAATCAAACTTTGTCAAAGTAGGTCAAAATGAGAAGTTATTTCAAAATCAACAAATCAAGTTAGTTAAACTTATAGAAATGAAATGATCTATTGCATAATTAAAACCTCAAATTCAAAGCCAATGAGTCAAAGGGTTACTTGAACCAAACCAATGTATTTGGTCAACATGAGCAAAATCAAGTCCAAATTGATTTACAAACCAAATCAATGCAAGAATTGAAATCAACTTGTGTGGCTCTGAAATCAAGAGAGAGAGAAGATATATATATAATATATAAGAAATAAAATAATATATATATATATATATATATAATATATATATATATATATATATACAAAAAGAGAGAAAAAAAAAAAAAAAAATAAAGAGAGCAAGAGAAAGAAAAAAAGAGGGGAGATATCAAATAAGATCCCCACTAATCAACTCCTCCTCCTCTTCATTAAATAACTGATCTCACATAAAAGAGAAGACACAATAAAGAACCAGTTTCCAAATACCCATGAAAACCACCTCCCATCAAACATTAATGGTGATCACCATTAAGAAGGGAGAAAAGACAAAGGATCATTGAATCCTATCCTAGAAAAGAAGAAAATCTCATTTAGACATGAAACCATCAAATAACAATGGTAATACAATGTTAAGAGCAAAATCAAGCTCATTCAAACTTGCCTCACATAGAGAGTGCAAAAAATCTAAAAACCATCCAAAAATGAAAGTGCCATAGATATTTGTGACAATGCCATGGAAATTAACAATTAAGACATTAAGGATTTAAACTTGAAATTAATATCTCAATCAACCATAAATGACAAAAATGGTATGTGCAAACAATTTCAATCCTAAAGTTTTAGACAGAAATTTAAATAGAAAAGAGTACTAAATATAAATAAGCTCAAAAAATAGAAATAATTTTGGTGTTGGATTCCAAAAGACAAATCCAAGAAGCAAACATAGACATAGAAGGGAGATAAACCACAAAATCATAAAATCATGATTTTCCTACTAGAGTAAAATATGGACCAATACATGTGATGTGACATAGCCAAAAAGAGAAAAGAAATAGTTTAATAAATCCATAAGATATGGTATCAATCATCTAAAAAGTCCAAATTGGACAAATTAAATCAGCAAACACATAAAGGTAAATCGAAAACCAATTAGCCACTGTGGTATAATTAGATTAGTAGGGTAGATGTTAAAGAGAGGAGGTTAAAAGTAATAAGATGGTAAGTTTAATATAGTCATTAGAGGTTAGGGAGTGAATATAGCAGATGGTTAGGAGTAGAAGATCAATTGTTAGAATAATTATTATTTATTGGTGATTATTTAATAAGATATTAGATAGAGTTTATTTATTTAAGTAATTAAACTAAGATGTATAGATATATTATATTGGTTTAAGAGCAGAAGAGGAGAAGAAGGTTTGGGATCGATCAAGCAAATCATTTGACCTGTGGTTGATCCATATCCCATTAAGTCAAAAAGTCAACAAACAAAAAATTATCCAAATTGAAATACCTAAAGGTTCAAAATCATTAAATGAACATGCTTAAACATAGAACCAAACAAATCTAAAATCAAATAAGATTCAAAGGAATTTTGATCATTAACCCATTAAGATTGGTTAAAATGGATGCAAATCAAAATTAATATTAAATCAAATAAAACCAAATATTTTAAATATCATGACCACTAAATCAAACATGAAGTCAAAGATATCTTGTTGTAAAACATAGACAATTTGAATGTGATTCAATTATAATAACTCAAAGGGTCAAATCGAAATTCAAGCCAAATTAATCCAAATAATGATCAAAAATATTCCAAATAATTCAATTTAATATAAACATAAAATAGTAAATTGAAACATAATCTAAACATAAAATAGTAAATTGAAACATAATCTAAACATAAAATAGTAAATTGAAACATAATCAATTTTAAAAAGTGGTCAAACCAATCAAACGGTCAAATTCAAAATTAATCCAAACTAATAGTGTTGTCAAAATAAACTAAAAAGAAGTTGATATAAGTTAGGAGCCAAAATGACAATGTTAAAGAGGTCATCATACCAAATCAAAGTTAAGCAATGGCCAAGTTAACAAAAACATGGTTCACATTCTCAATGTGAAAGCAACATTGGCATTTTGAAGGTAATTGAAAGTTTAACAACAAGGAATCAACAAGTTTCTTTAATGAAATCCAAACATTTTAAAGTTGAAATCACCATTATGTGAGAGCTTAAAAGGATCTGTCTTGATTAGTAGGAATGATAGGAATAGTAGTAAGCTTGTTTAAGAGAAAGGAAGGAATATAATCAATAAGCTTACTAATGTTCCACATATTATTCTGCCAGAAAGATTTCACTTTAATAGCAACAGTGGAATGGGTGGAAAGTAAGTCGTCAATGGACCCACATCCGCCCAATTATCTTGCCAAAAGAAGGAGGCCGAGAGTTAATCCCCAAAAAAATTAAAGATTCTGCATCCCATTTGAAACAAAGTCTTTTCCAAACAGAGAGTCTCCGCTTTATAGGACAAATGAGGGGTGCTTACCTGCAATATTACATCATGAAATTAGCCCAAAGACTATTGTTACTCCTAAAATTCCACCAAAGCTTATATAAAAAAGCAAGTGATAGCTTCTGATTGGCTTACATCCAAGGCCACCTTCACTAGTGCCATAACTTTAAAACCAAGAGGTCCAATGCATTCTTTTAGGAGTTATTAGAGCCCCAAAAAAAATTTGTTAATGAGGCTCAATTCTATTAATGATAGAAATGGTCGCACAATGGTTTGAGGAGATATAAAGGCATGGAGTTAAGAGTGCTCTTAATCAAAGTGAGCCTACCACCAAAGAGAGTAAATGGAATTCCCAAAATAGAAATTTTATTAGAGATTTTTTGATTAGATCATCAAAAGATGAGATCTTTTCGACCTTTAAAAAGTGAGCACCAAGATATTTAATGGAAGTTGATAAAAAATTAGTAATTCTCAAGATTTGATTGATCCTATTAAGGGATTTTAGAGGAAGGAATGAAACAACATTTTCCTTCATTGAAAAGAGACCACTTTCATTGCCAAATTTATTTAGAAGGCTTCTTAATAGTTTTAATGTGATGAATAGAGGCATTGCAAAAGATTATAAAGTCATCAAGAAAAAACTAAGATGAGAGAGAAGACCACCTTTAGTTTTAAAAAACATGAAGGATTTTTTGAAAAGATCATTCAGCTCCTCAAAGATATTCAACAACAATAATAAAAAAAGAGGGTAAAAGGGGGGTCTCCTTGTCTCAAGCCATACCTCGAAGAAAAGAAACCAAGGGACTCACCATTCATGATAACAGAGAATCAAACATTGGTAATACAATTTTTGATGAGGTATATGAAATTATCCTAAACAAATAGAAAATTTGAAAGAGGAAATTCTAAGAGAGGTTATCAAAAGCTTCAGAGATGTCCAGTTTGAAGAGGATGTTGCCACCTCTAATAGAAACATCAAAGTCATGAACCAGCTCTTGGGTTAGAAGGATATTGTCAGATATAACTCTACTTTACAAAGCCAGTTTGGTTAGGAGAAATAATTTTAGGGAGCAGCAAACTTATCATATTATTAATTAATTTAGCAATGAGTTTTTGAAAGAAGGTGCAAAGGATGATAGGTCTAAAATCTCCCCAAGTATCAGCATTATTAATTTTGGGAATGAGAACAATGAAAGTGCTAGAAAAATATCTAGGTAAAGAGTTGCCATCAAAGAAATCAACAACATCAACAAGGTCGACTTAATAATAGGCCAATAATGCTAAAAGAAATGAGTCGTAGCCATCGTATAGCAACAAAGTCGTGTTCATGCTATCAGAGTACTACTAATCTCAATTTTGTAGGACAAAGTGAGTAAATGGTTTTCATCATTAGTAATCATAGAGATTAGGTGAGTGTTGGAGAGGGTTCTAAGTTAGGGTTGTTGTTTAATAAATTTTGAAAATGTTGAATGATAGAATCTTTAATTTCATTATTATGATCCAACTACTTAATATTTTTGATTTTTTAATAGAGTTTAAGGCTTTCCTTTTTTTGAAAAGAGCATGGAAATACCTTATATTTCTCATCACCATCGCAATATGTTTGCTAGTACTTTGCCACCGTAGGTTTCCTCCATATTCGATAATTAATCAAGTTATCTTTAGCGGTTCAACTCATCAAGCTTACTAGTCGCTAACACAACATCTTCAAGAGAAACTAATTGTTCTCCATATTTTTGAGATTGGCAAAAAAGATTTTAAAATGATGCTTGTTCCACCAATTTAGGTTTTGTTTTAAGTCTTTTAAGCTTAAGCCAAAGAATCATGCCTTTAATGTAATTGTCCGATGAATAGGATCCAATTAGTGGAAACAACATTAAGAAATCATGTTGGATCCACATATTTTGGAATCTAAAAGGAGTGGGGAGGATATAGATTGGAAGGAGTTTTGATGGAGATCAAAAGGAGCATGGTCGACAAAGTTTTGCTCAAATGTTCAAAGTGAGGCCATTGATTGATCCAAAGGGAATTAAAGAGGGTCCTATCAAGCCACCAGAGTCTAGAGTTATGCCACGAGTGAGCTAAAAAATGCCAATATCAATCGATTGCAATCAAGAATCATATTAGAAAATCTTCCATGGAATGAATGTTAGAGAGCAACCTCCTTCTTTCCGAGGCGATAATAGTGTTGAAATCACCCCAACCAACTGGTTTTATTGACCGAGGAGGCAAAGGTTCTTAAGTTATCCCAAAGGATGTTCCTACCACCTTTATTACAAGATGCATAAAGGAACCAAGAGAAAAAAAATTCACCCAATGAGATTTGAACATTAACCAATTGTTGAGATCATCAAGGATAGAATGTTGATTAAATTATTCCAAAAAACACCAAATTTTATTACTATTATAAAGAAATTTTGAAAGCAGATTCTAGCAACGGGTAATCTTAGAAGAGTGAATGAATGGTCTAATAACAAGTAAGGCTACGTTATGAGT